>CM076582.1:1431344106-1431976105 GCA_034641835.2 Pinus albicaulis | reverse complement strand
TTGAAGAATTTTCCCCATTGGCGCGGGTACTAAACTGTCTGCCCGCGCCAATGCAAAAAGGGCCATTTTTTAGGGTTTTCCACAAGGAGATGTCTTCAGGGCAATGAAAGCTCTTGTTCAGAGGGATGTCATGAAAGTGATTTCAAAGATGTGTCTTGCTCCTGATCACGGAATGAGCCCTCCCGATGTGACGGGGAATGGTTGAGACGGTGACAAATTATTTGTGTAACGGTAGTCATCAATGGAGGAATTTTCTCTTTGGAATTCAATATCTACAAGGAAGTCAGGATCTAAAATTGTATCATCAATGTCAGTTTCAGATTTATTTCTAAATAAATAAAGCTCAAAATTCTCGTCAAAAGAAATATCTTCTACAAAAAACCACTCACTGTGCCAAGTATGGGATCTGAAGATAGGTCTGGGACTTATTGATCCTTCTTGTCTTCTGACAATTCTTGGGATAAGATTTGGATTTTCAAACAGAGGGGGAGGATTTGGATCTGGATTAGCCCTTGTGTATCTTCTTGAAGCTAGTGTGTGTAATTTCTACTATACAAATCTTGTTGCTTCTGAGACTACGAAAATTATTTACAAGAAAACGTTTCACTCGAGAGATCTGACCTTTATGTTTTGATAGCAGAAATGTATTATGATTGAAGAATAAGGGGTTGTAGTTATATTTCCTTCCCAAAGCGTTGTAACAATATTAACTTTATAATGATATCTCAAACCTTCTCAAGCAAATATCATATAAGGGAATATGCTCAAAAAATATTAAAGTGACTTTATCCAGTCGTAATATCAAAATGATATAACATGGCGTGATCCTTTAAAAAACGCCAACCTTTGCACTTTATATTATAGAACACTTTTATGCTACCAGCGCGACATATACTTTATTGAACGGGGTCCCATGCATCCGCTTTTCGGCTTTTTATGAATAAAATAAACATTAAATAGTATAAAACCGCTGGGCCATACCTTGATCTATTTCATGTGCACTTTACTGCGCGATTACCCTTGGATCCGACGCTCTCCAGATCGGACGATCCTGATGAATATCGCATTTTTTCAAAGGCCGAAGTTTAACAGCTGATAGCCGCGTGAAATGGGCGGTTTTGGAGTGATGACGTGCCCAAATATAACTGGATCGCGTTTTTCTAAAGTATTTTTGCTCTAGGCAAAAGCGGCGCAAAATGGGTGGTTTTGGTTTCCAAAACTCGCAAGTGGTAAATCAAACCAAGCCTAAACTATGGTTCGGCGCTTTAACTCCACGCGTTAACTTATTGTTGGGTCCCACTATATTGTTCCTCCATCGGCAAATAGACCAAACTTTCACTCAAATCAGAGAGATTTCTTTAAAAGTGTCGCATTCAATGTAACCAAGGTTTTTAACCTTAGGTAGGGTCTCTCAATATTTCTTTTTTTTTATAACACACGACCTGAGTATGCCTCGATTTCTACAGCGCCTCTGTTTTGATACTTCTACAAAGCAGAATAAACACAGTCATTTCAAAAGCCGAGAATATGCGCTCGCAGATAGTCGGATCAAGATAGTCCCCAGCGGAGTCGCCAGAGATGTTAGCACCCGAATTGGACCCCAGGCTGAAAAGGGAAAAATAGGGTAACAACTAAACCACGCTCAGCCTTGTAGCTAGCCCTACAAGGACAAGAGAGGAGATATTCAATAAAACACAATAGTGGACTGATATTAGGCTAGGTAAAATGATGGGAAAAGGCTTTAATAAAATGAATAAATTTCAGGGATGTGTGGGATTAAAAGGGACAGTTGAAACTGAGAATTAAATCAGGACACAGGGTATTTCATGGGGCAAGATAGGCAAGATATTTAGCAATCAAGTAGAAATAAGATGGAATGGAAAGACTGGTGAGAATATGAAAAGGACACAATAAATGGATCCTTTTCAAACAGAAGAAAAACACAGATAATGAATGATTTCCCAAGGAAGGGCATGAAAATGGATCCTACCTTTCTATCTTGAAAGCATTCAAAAGGAAATTTTTATGGGTGAGAGGTGAAACATAACCATTTACATATGAAACAAAGAAGAAAAACAAATGCTAATCTCATACCACATGGATCCCACAAATCAGAGTTGCATCTCTTATTAATCCTTCTCAAACTGTACAATGGAGCGCAAAATTTTCTTCCACACTATTCCCCTACTTATGAGTTACGGATTCTCAGACTCTTTTACCAATGATTTACAATTACATTAAATACACCAGATTTGTGGGAACATAGATCCACAAAAAAAGGAGTTGTTCTAACAGCTGAAGAACTGAAAATTAATCATAGAAAAGAAATCCAACAATCCGCCCCTAAGAAGGAACAATATTACATTTGATTATTTGGGAAAATTTCACAATTATGTTGTTGAATGATAAATAGGAGATTTAAGGAGCAAATCCCTATCCTTACGTTGCTGTAGAAATCTTTGTCCTATTTAGCTCTTGGCCAACTAACTATTTCCTTTGCTTTCCATTATTCGTTTGAATAAACTAACTTTTTCAATAAAATGTTGTTGGAACAAAATCAAATGAAATTATATACCTTTGTAAATGGAAAATTTAATTTTTTAATGGGAAAAATGGAAGGGAGGGGGGACCCGCATTATAATCGCAATCGAAAACGGATAGAGGAAGGGAGATACAAAATAAACAGGAGCGAAAAACTTCCGATGCGATTGGGGGAGGTCCGATATTGTAATCGCAATCGAAAGATCATGGAGGGGACATAATTTGAAATGGAGCAATTAAAACACAGTATGCGATGGTATCATTGCAAATCGGGATCGGAAGGGGAAGAGATATGTGAAACATAACCCAAAGCTCCGATGCGATTTGGGGTGAGGCCTTTGTAAAAAACGAAACAAACAAAGTTTGATTTTGCAAAGGGGAAAGGCCTTTATACTATGCACGAGCGGAATTTTATGTGGTGGGAACGGGTCAATCGGAATCGGGGATCGGAGTGTAGAAAGTTGAATAATTTGTTAAATTATTCACCGAGATTATCCTGATTACACACTATTTGAGCTTCATGCATAATACATAACCTCTTCTACAATTGATCATTAATATGCGGAAATAGAAACAGTCGCATGCGCACATAAACACAATAGTCAAGCACACATAAACACAGTATGTAATGGGGAAAGCTTACAGCTGAAAAACCCCAACTATCTGTATATTATAATGATAGAGAATCATGTAACAATCATAGTACAATACTCCTCACAAGTACTCAGTACTATCTCCAATAGTTACACACAAACTAGCTCAGATCTGAACAAGTCACAGGTTCAAATCTCCTCCATTGTTTCCCTGCCTCTACTGCGCAATCTAAGATGAGAATGAATGAGATCCAAGTTCGAATCCCCTTGGCTTGTACTGTGAAATACTCATTGGCAATCTCAATCAATTATTGTGCAAATATCATGCACAACTGATAGTAAACCGGCTCTTTCACCTATCTCTTCCACTGGTCTTCACTGAACTGTCCATGCACTGCTTTTAACTGATGTGTTTTTTAGTTGATTTATGAGTTAATAATTATTGAATTAAATAATATTTAATTCACACCACTCATCACTAGTGTATTTTTCAGTTAGACTAAATACAACTAGTTCAACTAAGTTAAACAGAACACAACTCCATCAACTGATCCATCAACTCCACCAAACTCTGCCACATGAGTTCTAACTGAAGTCAACCATAAAAAAGCTCAACTAAACCCTAGGAATAGCATAATTCCTTCTGTCAGCTGCATGTGCCACATCTGTAGCTCAAACTGAAGTGCTGCAAGAGAATAAGATAATGTTTATAGTCCAAATATTATTAAGAGCTAATAATATTTGACTGACCTATTTTTAGACAGGCAGTCTAAAAATAGACTTCGACCTGTATGTCTAAAAATAGTTGTCCATCTATTTTTACCAACTTGACTAATCATCCAAGAATAGCATCCCGCAACTCCTAGACCATGCTCCATATGTCTAAAAATAGACTTTTCGACAAAAATCACCTGTGTGGTCCCCCACCTAATTTAGGTGATCACTTTCCAACTAGGATCAGGAAAGATGTTTCAGGAGGCCTCCTTCATTGTTTCTTGTTGCCATTTTCAACACTCCCTCTCAACAAGAAAGGATTGTCTTTGCATGCGACATGCAACTCCATGCATTCGCCCCCGCAACCTTCAGCGCCATGCAACCTGCGATCCGCTCCCTCATCTCCACTCGAAACCGAATAGGGGAGTCCAAAAGCGCCCACCGATGCATCTATCATCAAAGTTTTCAACCTCTGCTTAGCTACTGCACATGTCATCAGGAACCATTGCGCTATTTAACTCTTGCACCCATGCACTCTTGCACTTGCTGTCAACTCTGATTCGCACTCCAGTATCTGACACTGACACTTTGATCTGCCTGCATCAATCCAACTGATCTGCTACTGCTGCGCTATGGGCACCTCGTAGCCAGGTTCAATTCATTAGATCCACACCATCTCCATGAATCCTGCACTGAAATCTCCACCTGGGATTACTCATGCATGTCGCCCCACCTCTCACCTGGTGGTATAGCTGCATGCACTCCCTCTGCCCATCTGGCACGAAATTTCTTTGCATGAGTGGTTTCTCCCACTCCATGATCCTCTTGTGGCTGCTCCACACCCCGAGGTTCACTTTCACCTGCATGCAAAACTTTCTCCCTCTCAAGCATCAGTTGCATGTCTTTCTCCCGCTTCCCAATAGTAGGAAGCTTCGTAGACATCCCATCTACTTCAAGTCTGTAGAGATTCTTTGCCCGAATCCCAACCTTCTTGACTTGTCCCGTTGCCTTGTGCGGAAGGAAAACTTTTCCTTCAGTGAAGACAACTTCATACCCTTTATCCTCTAACATTGCGATTGAGATCAAATTCTTTGTTAAACCTGGTACATGCAATACATTTTTAAAAGAATGAGTTTACCTGACTCCCTCTGAAAGGTTATGGTACCAATGCCGGTTGCATTGTATCGTCCATTGTCGCCCAACTCAACATGCATCTGGAGATTTTTCTCCACCAAGTCACTGAAAAGATTCACATCTCCCGTCACGTGAAAGGAAGCGCCACTATCAAAATACCACCCCGATCCCAATGCACTAGACACCATGCATGCGATCAATGATAAATCCAGCTCAAATTGTGAGGCAAGAGCCTCACCAGCTGCAGTTCCAACAACCTGCTTGTTCTTCTTCTTTTGTGGACAATTCGTGGCGTAATGTCCATGATCGTGACAGTGAAAACACTTCACTTTGGACATGTCACGCTTTTTACCATCCGCACCGGATTGAGAATCCTTCTCCTTGCCCTTCCCCTCGCTTTGGCAGCCCATGCTAGCCTTCTTCATCGACATTCTTGATGAAGATCCATCTTCCGTACCCGCCGCATCTCTCTTGCACAAGATCAAACCACGCTCTTCCCATCCCGGCAAATTTTCCCCCGACCATTGACACCGTCCCGATATGCATGCCAACTTTTCTAAGCCTGGAGATATCCAAGCTCACCAGCTCCTCATCATCCACACTAACTCCTACACTCCCAAGCTCATCCCTGCAGTGGACAAACTTGGTCAAGTATACCGAAATAGTGTCATTCTTCTCCATCTTTATTTTCCTGAGTTTATCCTTGAGCGCGAACTTCCTCTGGTCGCTCTTGCTTTGGAACAATTCTATCAACGCTTTCCACATCAAGTATGGAGAAGATTTTCCATGCAGGCTGGATACAATGTGATCCTTCACGCCCTCCAGCAGAATCCTTCGACACCTTGCTGTCTTCTTTTTCCAAGCCTAAACCAAGGCTCCATCGCTAGGCTTTGGAAATTCAGCATCTATGAACTCCTTCAGCCCATTGTCATCGAGCACCGCCTCCATCCTATCTCTCCATGCAATATAATTCGAGCTGCCTTCAAGATCATACTCCAATCGCAATCCTTGATAAGACATTTTGACTTTGACACCAAGAAAACATTGCTGCAAAATTTCGAATTCCAAGCTCAAAACTCAACTGCTTCTGGATCTGTGAGAACAAATTATTTCTAGCAGAGAGATCGATTGTATGGGCATTTACTGGATATATCACCTTTCGGAGAATGGATGGATCCAGAGGCTACCTGGCCCGTTACAGACTCTGTCTACCGAAATAATTGTAATCACTGTAATAGATCCTGATGATCAATTCTCTGCTCTGATACCATGTAGAAATTTGAATAATTTGTTGAATTATTCACCGAGATTATCCTGATTACACACTATTTGAGCTTCATGCATAATACATAACCTCTTCTACAATTGATCATTAATATGCGGAAATAGAAACAGTCGCATGCGCACATAAACACAATAGTCAAGCACACATAAACACAGTATGTAATGGGGAAAGCTTACAGCTGAAAACCCCCAACTATCTGTATATTATAATGATAGATAATCATGTAACAATCATAGTACAATACTCCTCACAAGTACTCAGTACTATCTCCAATAGTTACACACAAACTAGCTCAGATCTGAACAAGTCACAAGTTCAAATCTCCTCCACTGTTTGCCTGCCTCTACTGCACAATCCAAGATGAGAATGAATGAGATCCAAGTTCGAAACCCCTTGGCTTGTACTGCGCAATCCCCATTGGCAATCTCAATCAATGATTGTGCAAATCTCATGCACAGCTATAGTCACAACTGATAGTAAACCGGCTCTTTCACCTATCTCTTCCACTGGTCTTCACTGAACTGTCCATGCACTGCTGTTAACTGATGTGTTCTTTTAGTTGATTTATGAGTTAATAATTAGTGAATTAAATAATATTTAATTCACACCACTCATCACTGGTGTATTTTTCAGTTAGACTAAATACAACTAGTTCAACTAAGTTAAACAGAACACAACTCCTTCAACTGATCCATCAACTCCACCAAACTCTGCCACATGAGTTCTAACTGAAGTCAACCATGCAAAAGCTCAACTAACCCTTAGGAAAAGCGTATTTCCTTCTGTCAGCTGCATGTGCCACATCCAAGCATCAAACTGAAGTGCTCCAAGAGAATAAGATAATGTTTATAGTCCAAATATTATTAAGAGCTAATAATATTTGACTGACCTATTTTTAGACAGGCAGTCTAAAAATAGACTTCGACCTGTATGTCTAAAAATAGTCGTCCGTCTATTTTTACCAACATGACCAATAATCCAAGAATAGCATCCCGCAACTCCTAGACCATGCTCCATATGTCTAAAAATAGACTTTTCGACAAAAATCACCTGTGTGGTCCCCCACCTAGTTTAGGTGATCACTTTCCAACTAGGATCAGGAAAGATGTTTCAGGAGGCCTCCTTCATTGTTTCTTGTTGCCATTTTCAACACTCCCTCTCAACAAGAAAGGATTGTCTTTGCATGCGACATGCAACTCCATGCATTCGCCCTGCAACCTTTACAAGCGCCATGCAACTCCATGCATCTACTCTGCAACTCCTCTGAAACTGAATAGGCTCCAAACAACTCAATCAGTCTGATGCATCTATCATCAAAGTCTTCGACCTCTGCTTAGCTACTTCACATGTCATCAGGAACCACTGTGTTGTTGAACTCTTGCACCCATGCACTCTTGCACTTGCTGTCAACTCTGATTCGCGCTCCAGTATCCGACACTGTCACTTTGATCTGCTACTGCTGCGCTGTGGGCACCTCGTAGTCAGGTTCAATTCATGAGTTCCACACCATCTCCATGAATCCTGCCCTGAAATCTCCACCTGGGATTACTCATGCATGTCGCCCCACCTCTTACCTGGTGGTATAGCTGCATGCACTCCCTCTGCCCATCTGGCATGAAATTTCTCTGCATGAGTGGTTTCTCCCACTCCATGATCCTCTTGTGGCTGCTCCACACGCCGAGGTTCACTTTCATTTGCATGCAAAACTTGCTCCCTCTCAAGCATCAGTTGCATGTCTTTCTCCTGCTTCCCAAAAGTAGGAAGCTCTGTAGACATCCCATCTACTTCAAGTCTGTAGAGATTCTTTGCCCGAATCCCAACCTTCTTGACTTGTCCCGTTTCCTTGTGCCGAAGGAAAACTTTCCCTTCTCTAAAGACAACTTCATACCCTTTATCCTCTAACATTGCGACTGAGATCAAATTCTTTGTTAAACCTGGTACATGCAATACATCTTGTAAAATAATGAGTTTACCTAACTCCCTCTGAAAGGTTATGGTACCAATGATGGTCGCATTGTATCGTCCATTGTTTCCCAACTCAACATGCATCTGGAGATTTTTCTCCACCAAGTCACTGAAAAGATTCACATCTCCCATCATGTGAAAGGAAGCGCCACTATCAAAATACCACCCCGATCCCAATGCACTAGACACCATGCATGCGATCAATGAGAAGTCCAGCTCAAATTGCGAGGCAAGAGCCTCACCAGCTGCAGCTCCAGCAGCCTTCTTGTTCTTCTTCTTTTGTGGACAATTCGTGGCGTAATGTCCATGATCGTGACAGTGAAAACACTTCACTTTGGACATGTCACGCTTTTTACCATCCGCACCGAATTGAGAAGCCTTCTCCTTGCCCTCCCCTTCCTTGCTTTGGCAGCCAAAGCGCAGTCTTCTTCATCAGATATCTTTGATGAAGATCCATCTCTGGTACTCCGCCAGAACTCCTCTTGCACAAGATCATACCACAGTCTTTCCCATCCTGGAAAATTTTCCCGACCATTGACACTGTCCTGATATGCATGCCAACTTTTCGGAAGCCCGAGGAGAGCCAAGCTCACCAGCTCCTCATCATCCACACTAACTCCTACACTCCCAAGCTCATCCCTGCAGTGGACAAACTTGGTCAAGTATACCGGAATAGTGTCATTCTTCTCCATCTTTATTTTCCTGAGTTTATCCTTGAGCGCCAACTTCCTCTGGTCGCTCTTGCTTTGGAACAATTCTATCAATGCTTTCCACATCAAGTATGGAGAAGCTTTTCCATGCAGGCTGGATACTATGTGATCCTTCACGCCCTCCAACAGAATCCTTCGACACTCACATTGCCTTTCTTTGCTAAGCCTCAACCAAGGCCGATCAGGCTTTGGAACTCAAAGATCATGAACTCCCACCATTGTCATCATACCGCCTCCATCCCATCTTCCATGCAATATAATGTTTTTCATGAGTACATCAACGCAACCTTGGATACACATTTTGACTTCGACACCAAGAAACACCACAAACCAATCAAGCTCAAAACTCAATCGTCAGATCGTGGAGAACAAAGTATTTGAGCGCACAGATCGATTGTAGGGGCATTTACTAGATATATCACCTTTCAGAGAAAGGATGGATCCAGAGGCTACCTGGCCCGTTACAGACTCTATCTAACGAAATAATTGTAATCACTGTAATATATCCTGATGATCAATTCTCTGCTCTGATACCATGTAGAAATTTGAATAATTTGTTGAATTATTCACCGAGATTATCCTGATTACACACTATTTGAGCTTCATGCCTAATACATAACCTCTTCTACAATTGATCATTGATATGCGGAAATAGAAACAGTCGCATGCACACATAAACACAATAGTCAAGCACACATAAACACAGTATGTAATGGGGAAAGCTTACAGCTAAAAACCCCCAACTATATGTATATTATAATGATAGAGAATCATGTAACAATCATAGTACAATACTCCTCACAAGTACTAAGTACTATCTCCAATAGTTACACACAAACTAGCTCAGATCTGAACAAGTCACAGGTTCAAATCTCCTCACCGTTTTCCGCGTCTGTCGCGCAATCCAAGATGAGAATGAATGAGATCCAAGTTTGAATCCTTGGCTTGTACTCGCTACTCTCATTGGCAATCTCAATCAATGCATGTGCAACTTCATGCACAAACATAGTCACAACTTCGATATTAAACTCGCTCTTTCACCTATCTCTTCCACTGTCTAATCCCTTCATCGAATCGGTCTATGCGATATATGCATTGCAGTTAACTGATGTGTTCTTTAGTTGAATTATGAGTTAATAATTAGTGAATTAATTAATAATTAATTCACACCACTCATCACTAGTGTATTTTCCAGTTAGACTAAATACAACTAGTTCAACTAAGTTAAATAGAACACAACTCCACCAACTATCTCATCAACTCCACCAAACTCCGCCACTTGAGTTCGAACTGAAGTCAACCATGCAATAGCTCAACTAACCCTTAGAAAAAGCGTATTTCCTTCTGTCAGTTGCATGTGCTACATCCAAGCATCAAACTGAAGTGCTCCAAGAGGATAAGATAATGTTTATAGTCTAAATATTATTAAGGGTTAATAATATTTGACTGTTCTATTTTTAGACAGGCAATCTAAAAATAGACTTTGACCTATATGTCTAAAAATAGTTGTCCATATATTTTTACCAACTTGACCAATAATCCAAGAATAGCATCCCGCAACTCCTAGACCATGCTCCATATGTCTAAAAATAGACTTTTCGACAAAAATCACCTGTGTGGTCCCCCACCTAGTTTAGGTGATCAATTTCCAACTAGGATCAGGAAAGATGTTTCAGGAGGCCTCCTTCATTATTTATTTTTGCAATCTTCAACACTCCCTCTCAACAAGAAAGGAATGTCTTTGCATGCGACATGCAACTCCATGCATTCGCCCTGCAACCTTCACAAGCACCATGCAACTCCATGCATCTGCTCTGCAACTCCTTTGAAATTGAATAGGCTCCAAACAACTCAATCAGTCTGATGCATCTATCATCAAATTATTTTACCTTTTCTTAGCTACTACACATGTCATCAGGCACCACTGCGCTATTGAACTCTTGCACCCATGCACTCTTGCACTTTCTGTCAACTCTGATCCGCGCTCCAGTATCCGACACTGCCACTTTGATCTACCCGCATCAATCCAACCGATCTCAAGCATCGCTGCGCTCGTGGGCACCTCGTAGCCAGGTTCAGTCCATGAGATCCCGCACCATCTCCATGAATCCTCGCCAGAAATCTCCACCTGGGATTACTCATGCATGTCGCCCCACCTCTCACCTGGTGGTATAGCTACATGCACTCCCTCTGCCCATCTGGCATGAAGTTTCTCTGCATGAGTGGTCTCTCCCACTCTATGATCCTCTTGTGGCTGCTCCACACCCTGAGGTTCACTTTCACCTACATGCAAAACTTGCTCCCTCTCAAGCATCAGTTGCATGTCTTTCTCCCGCTTCCCAACAGTAGGAAGCTCCGTAGACATCCCATCTACTTCAAGTTTGTAGAGATTCTTTGCCCGAATCCCAACCTTCTTGACTTGTCCCGTTGCCTTGTGCCGAAGGAAAACTTTCCCTTCTCTAAAGACAACTTCATACCCTTTATCCTCTAACATTGCGAATGAGATTAAATTCTTTGTTAAACCCGGTACATATAATACATATTGTAAAAGAATGAGTTTACCTGAATCCCTCTGAAAGGTTATGGTACCAATGCTGGTTGCATTGTATCGTCCATTGTCGCCCAACTCAACATGCATCTGGAGATTTTTCTCCACCAAGTCACTGAAAAGATTCACATCTCCCGTCATGTGAAAGGAAGCGCCACTATCAAAATACCACCCCGATCCCAATGCACTAGACACCATGCATGCGATCAATGAGAAGTCCAGCTCAAATTGCGAGGCAAGAGCCTCACCAGCTGCAGCTCCAGCAGCCTGCTTGTTCTTCTTCTTTTATGGACAATTCGTGGCGTAATGTCCATGATCGTGACAGTGAAAACACTTCACTTTGGACATGTCATGCTTTTTACCATCCGCACCGGATTGAGAAGCCTTCTCCTTGCCCTTCCCCTTCCTTGCTTTGGCAGCCAAAGCGCAGTCTTCTTCATCATATATCTTTGATGAAGATCCATTTCTGGTACTCCGCCAGATCTCCTCTTGCACAAGATCAGACCACAGTCTTTCCCATCCTGGCAAATTTTCCCAACCATTGACACTGTCCTGATATGCATGCCAACTTTTCGGAAGCCCGAGGAGAGCCAATCTCACCAGCTCCTCATCATCCACACTAACTCCTACACTCCCAAGCTCATCCCTGCAGTGGAAAAACTTGGTCAAGTATACCGGAATAGTGTCATTCTTCTCCATCTTTATTTTCCTGAGTTTATCCTTGAGCGCCAACTTCCTCTGGTCGCTCTTGCTTTGGAACAATTCTATCAATGCTTTCCACATCAAGTATGGAGAAGATTTTCCATGTAGGCTGGATACAATGTGATCCTTCACGCCCTCCAGCAGAATCCTTCGACACCTTGCTGTCTTCTTTTGCCAAGCCTCAACCAAGGCTGCATCGCTAGGCTTTGGAACTTCAGCATCTATGAACTCCTTCAGCCCATTATCATCGAGCACTGCCTCCATCCTATCTCTCCATGCAATATAATTCGAGCTGCCTTCAAGAGCATACTCCAATCGCAATCCTTGATAAGACATTTTGACTTCGACACCAAGAAAACACTGCTGCAAATTCGAATTCCACCAGCTCAAAACTCAACCGCTTCTGATCTGTGAGAACAAAGTATTTCTAGCACAAAGATCGACTGTAGGGGCATTTACTGGATATATCACCTTTCAAAGAAAGGATGGATCCAGAGGCTACCTGGCCCGCTTACAGACTCTGTCTACCGAAATAAATTGTAATCACTGTAATAGATCCGATGATCAATTTCGCTCTAATACCATGTAGAAATTTGAATAATAGCTGAATTATTCACCGAGATTATCCCGATTACACACTATTTGAGCTTCATGCATAATACATAACCTCTTCTACAATTGATCATCAATATGCAGAAATAGAAACAGTCGCATGCGCACATAAACACAATAGTCAAGCACACATATCAACACAGTATGTAATGGGGAAAGCAATAGCTGAAAACCCCCAACTATCTGTATATTATAATGATAGAGAATCATGTAACAATCATAGTACAATACTCCTCACAAGTACTCAGTACTATCTCCAATAGTTACACACAAACTAGCTCAGATCTGAACAAGTCACAGGTTCAATTCTCCTCCACTGTTTGCCTGCCTCTACTGCACAATCCAAGATGAGAATGAATGAGATCCAAGTTCGAATCCTCTTGGCTTGTACTGCGCAATCCTCATTGGCAATCTCAATCAATGATTGTGCAAATCTCATGCACAGCTATAGTCACAACTGATAGTAAACCGGCTCTTTCACCTATCTCTTCCACTGGTCTTCACTGAACTGTCCATGCACTGCTGTTAACTGATGTGTTCTTTAGTTGATTTATGAGTTAATAATTAGTGAATTAAATAATATTTAATTCACACCACTCATCACTAGTGTATTAGCCAGTTAAACTAAATACAACTAGTTCAACTAAGTTAAACCGAACACAACTCCACCAACTGATCCATCAACTCCACCAAACTCTGCCACATGAGTTCTAACTGAAGTCAACCATGCAATAGCTCAACTAACCCTTAGGAAATTCGAATGTCCTTCTGCCAGCTGCATGTGCCACATCTGTAGCTCGAATTGAAGTGCTCCAAGAGGATAAGATAATGTTTATAGTCCAAATATTATTAAGGGCTAATAATATTTGACTATTCTATTTTTAGACAGGTAATCTAAAAATAGACTTCGACCTGTATGTCTAAAAATAGTTGTCCATCTATTTTTACCAACTTGACCAATCATCCAAGAATAGCATCCCGCAACTCCTAGACCATGCTCCATATGTCTAAAAATAGACATAGTCTAAAAATAGACTTTTCGACAAAAATCACCTGTGTGGTCCCTCACCTAGTTTAGGTGATCACTTTCCAACTAGGATCAGGAAAGATGTTTTAGGAGGCCTCCTTCATTGTTTCTTGTTGCCATTTTCAACACGGAGGAGGTTATAGGGGTAGTCATATGTGAAATCGTCGATGCGATGATCCGATGGACTGTGGTTTGTCGAATCGGATGACGAGATCGACAGTCGAAATGTATATCCGGCGGGTTTCCATCGGATTTATATAATGCAATCGCATTGGAGGTTTGGGCAAGAGCCAATAGGGGAGGATTAACTAAAAGTGCCGATTGCGATGGCCCGATCACATATGGGCCGTCGGATTAGGGGGGCCGATCAACGATCAAAATTTTCATCGGACGGGGCCAATACAATCACATCGGAGTGGATAACAAATATGGTGCGATGTGATCGGAATGGGAGGTGCGATCAGAGGGGAAGGGCTGCGATTGCGATGGGAAGCGGCGGGGTTTTATAATATAACACTTCGAACTTTATTATATAGTTCCAAAGCATGGAGGGGAAGTGGTTTGGAACGATGGGGACTTTATATAAAACTCTTATTATAAAGTTCTATGGCAATGGTGGGGAAGTGGTTTATGAAATAAATCGCATATGTATTAAAATTATTTATAATGTGATTTTGTAAATCAGAAGGGGAAAATGGGTTTTTAGAAGGAATATATTAAATTTTAAACATAAAGTTTTAAGGGAAAAAATGGGAAATAGGGATTATTTGAAGATATAGGGAATTTTACTTCACTTAAGCATAAATTTCAATCCAGAAGTCAGTTTTAAGAGTGTAATATACCGTTGGAAATCTCTTTCCGAGCTCTTTCTGATGGATCTACTTGGAAGATGATTTGGCACTGAGCATACTATGAAATACTTCTCTGAAGGCAGGATGATGACTTTGTGGAGATGGCAGCTTCTGAATTGTGACTTATTACATATGATGATATAAAATTACATAATGAATGATAATAAAGGAAAAATATCATGTTTTCACCTCAAAACATGTTTTGAGGTGAAAATTACATCAAACTGAATAAAATATATCTTTGATCTTCCAGGTGTTGTGACTTTGAATTTATTGACTTCCTCATGACCTTGCTGATATTTATTGACATTTGACTCATTAATTTGACCATGGTGAGACCGTAGAAACTAATGAGACCCATCCTATGACCTAATGATATGATTTTTAAAGTGAAAGTGACTCATGACCCAAGACCATTGAAAGGAAAATCAGCAAGTACCTCATGAGGGAAAACTGATAAAAAATTACTGCCATCAACGAATCCATGACCTAGCAGAATGGTGAAATTTGTTCGGTATGAGACTCCTAATATGCAAATGAAAAAGTGCAGTTTTGATCACTAATGGAAGTATGACTAGACTGACACTAACATTGGCTCCAATGGGGATCGTAGCTCCTTGGAGGTGCCAAGAACACCGTATACCAAGTAGCCTTATCCATTTGGCATGGAGTCAAAAATGCTAAAAAATGACACAAATGCAAATTGACTCTGACTCAAAACTAAAACTGAACACTGAGATAAAACCAAACCATACACATATCATCCAAGTTTTATAGCCTTCACCTCGGGCCCCAAACTTAAATGGTTGTGTACTTGAACTCTGATAAAAATAACATGGTATATACAATGATGATGACATAGATTCTAATCCTTTTTCTTCGACAATGGTAGTGCTTCAAAAGCCTACCATTTTACTGCTCCTCCAGAGCAATCTTGGCCATCCATTTCTGAAAGCAAGAAGGCATTATGTCCCCTGTATGCTGAAATTCTGTATGGCCCTTTCCAAAGGTTGTCAAACTTACTATGCTTCCCTTTGTCTTCATTCCTAGCATCCCATTTCAATACTAAATCATCCAGCTGAAACTTTTCTACTTTTGTCTTTCTATCATAGATATTTTTAATATTCTCCTACAACTGAAACGCATTCTGTGACACTTCTTCTCTTGTTTGCTGAAGGTGGATCATCTGATTGATCCTTCGTTGATTGTCATCGTCCTCGCTGCCAACTTCTTGCAATAATCTCATAACTGGGACTGTAAGAGATGTAGGAAAGACAGCGTCAGTTCCATAAACTAATTCAAAAGGCGACATACCTGTTTATTTCTTACTGCTAACTCTATCTGCCCACAGTGCATTGATGAGATTTCGGTGCCAATTCCTTTGGTTTGCCTCCAACATTTTCTTAATTATATTTATCAGTGATTTGTTCGATAACTCTACCAAGATGTTGCCTTGCAGATAATACCTTGTGGAGTGGCCCAATGTGATATTATATTTGTCACAGAAATTGATCATCTTCTTGGATCGGAACGCTGTTGCGTTGTCTGTTACAATTTTACAAGGACAGCCAAAGCGAGATAAAATATTCGTTTCAAGGAATTGAATAATTATCGTGTCAGTTGCTTGCCTCACTGGGACGGCCTCGATCCATTTCGTAAAGTAATATGTCCCTGTCAGTATCCATCAATGTTGTGCTGAGGACACGGGATGTATTTCTCCTATGAAATCGAGCCCCCACTGCTGAAAGGGCGCGTTCACTGAAACTGGTTTCAAAGGAAGCGGAAGCAATTTCTTCTTTCCTTGGAAAATTTGGCATTCATGACAATTCATCATTGTTATGTATAAATCAGAAAATAATGTGGGCGAATAATACCTTGCTCTTAATACCTTATTAGTTGCAGTCTTCCAAAACAAGTGACCCCCACAGTCACCTTTATGGAAATCATACATTACTTTTTGAGCTTCCTCTTCCACCAGACAATTAAGCAAAACACCTCCTGGGTCTTTCCAATACAGAGAACTGTTCAAAATACAATATTTAGTAGATTTAAGTTTCAAAGATCTACCTTTACTCTTAGACATGCCTGTAGGAGGTGACAGATGCTGCAGGACATAGACAATATCCGAATACCAAGGAAACTGCAAAAAAATATCTGAAATAGGAACCAGCAAACCTTCATCTTCATCTTCTTCCATTGTTGTTATGAGGTTTATGTCCAAGGCACGCAGATTTGATTGGGCCATCAATTTTTCCAAGCCTTGGCCTTTGATCAAATTTGTAGGCTTTATCTCCAACTCGTACTCCAGCATAGCTGCTATCCATTTGCCTCTTCGACCTTCTAGATCAGTTTGCATCAGCACATCCTTCACTGTTGCGTTAGGGACATATTCTATAGTGTGCGAATGCAGAATATAGACCCTAAAATCCTTCAATGCGTTGACAAGTGCCAATGCCTGTTTTTCAATAATATTGTATCTCAAAGTAGCATCTCTAATAGTCCTACTGAAAAAGGCAATTGGATTTTCTACCTCATCTCTCTTTTGCATTAAAACAACAGCCATAGTATGCTCAGATGCAAATGAAAATATAATAAAATCCTAAGTATAGTCGGGACTAATCAAAACTGGAGCATTGGAAAAAGCAAACTTTAGCAAATTAAATGACTTGATAGCCTCTTCATTCCATTTAACAGTGTTTTCCTTCTTCAACATATTGGTCATTTCTCTCAAATGCTTAGCCAAGTTAGGTATAAATCTGCGCAAAAAAAAATCATCTTACCGTTAAAGGCCTGAATCTCTTTCTTATTCTGTGGCAGATCTATGAGTTGAATTTCCTCCATTCTGGCTAGATCAATGCGGATGCCATCTTTAGAAATGATATGCCCAAGCAATTTTCCTTCATCCATGGCAAAGAGACTCTTTTTGCGATTGAGAGAAATCCCAAATTTTCTGCAACGCTGAAAAACAACTCTCAAATGGTGAAAATGCTCATCATCTGATCCTGAAAACACTGTCAAATCATCCAAATAAACAACAAGAAAAACATATTTTTCATTTGCAAAAGCAATGTCCATTGCACGCTGTAAAGTAGCTCCAGCGTTCTTCAGTCCGAATGGCATTTTAGCATACTGAAAGGTTCCCCAGGGTGTTGTGAAGGCAATTTTATCTTGGTACTTCTCATGCACCAAGATCTGGTTGTAGCCTGAGTAGCCATCAAGTAGTGACATCCTGGATGCTCCAACTACTTTCTGCAGAATATGGTCCATTTTCAGAAGTGGATAATTATCCTTTAAGGATGCCTTATTCAAGTTCTGAAAATCTATACACAATCTTATTTCTCCAGTCTTCTTATGCACTGGGACCAAATTTGAAATCCAGTCAGAAAATCTAAGAGGAACTATGATACCTGCTTTGTACAACCTATTTACCTCCTTTTCGATGGATGGCAGCAGCTTTGGATTTATTCTTCTCAGTTTCTTTCTGAAATATTTATGATCTAGCTTGATTGGGATAGTATGCTAGATTATGTTCTTGTCATACACTTTCAAATATGAATAATCCCATGCAAACACATCAGAAAATTCAGAAAGAAATTTAACATACTTCTCCTTTACCTCAGGGGATAATGTCTTTGACAATTTCACGAACTTGGGCTGGTCAAGTGTTCCAAGATTCACATCTTCAACTCCTTTGTTAGTGGGCACCAAGCTTGGCTTCTTTGCAGCATCATCCTGGTCAAAAATCTCCTCTAGAGGTATGAGACCTCTAGGAATCACATTATCCTTTAGCTGCAATATGTCCATCTGGTTTGCTTCCGAATCCTGATCGTCAACCTCATACTCACCTTCTATTAGAGTGTCTTTAAATTTTCCATCCCCTTGAAAAGATGCATTAATCTCATTATCATCCAAAAACACTTGCCAATACCTTAAATTGTCTGGAACAGCAGGCCTATGTTTGACATAGATCTCAAACTTATTGCTCGAGTTCATCGGAATCTTCAAGTTGCTTGCAGTAGTGGCAAGAGAATCAGCTATGAGATTTTCCATCCTGGGTACCACTGTCAAAGTGTACTCAGGGAATGTCTTCAAAATGTCCAAGACTACATTTTTGTATGCCCTCAATCTCAGATGCTTAGCTTGGTATTCTCTTTTCACCTGTTTGATTATCAGCTCGAAGTCACCATACACCGAAATCCTTTTTGCATTCAGCTTCTTCAAAATTTTGAGACATGCAATCAAAGCCTCATACTCCGCCTCATTGTCAGAGCAATCAAAAGCCAACTTATAAGCACAAACTCTAACATTGCTTGGAAGCTTTTCAGGTTGGAAAACAGGGCTCCTAATCCATATTCCAATACCAGCTCTATCCTTACCAACAGCTCCATCAAAATCCATGCTCCAAAGGCCTTCTTATTCTTCTTGTAGATGTTGGAATTTTGTTCCTTTCTCTTCTTTACCTTGGCTGATTTCTGGCTTTTCACTGTCTTTTGGCTGCTGGCAGGCAGAAGACTCAGAATTTTTTGCTGCTTTGTCTTTTTCTTGTTTGAGGACTTCTCTGAAATCTCAGGTATTTCATCTACTTGTACCAACTGAACATTCTCATCATTTAAACCACCATCAGAATACAAGACAAAGGACTCTAAATCTGTGTGGACTTTATACAACCGACCTTTATATGCACTGTTCTTAACTAACTCTGTGAGGGACATGGACACTTTTAACTTAGAAATTTCATTTTCTAAATTCAAGGAGGGAGATTTTTCTACCTCTTTAATGCGAGGGTCTTTGTTCTTTGTTTGCTCCTTTACTGCGCTCTGTTGATTCTTTGCATTTGTTGTATTAGTAGTTGTAGGTGCTTTGCTTGAGGAAGGATCGGCCAGCTCTTTTCCTTTCTTTTGTGCATCATTCTTTATTTGAAGTTATTTTATTTTCTGAATGGGACTGATTGTAACATCTCTGTTCCTTAAAGAGTATTGCCTTTGCTAAGTCAACAGAGCGTTCATATACCCTCTCTGGTAACCATCAGATTTCATTTTCCAACACTATGTCATTGGCTAAAATGAAATTCTAGTATTTTTGAATGTCTGGAGTCGCCACTGTGTATTCTTCGTCCTCTGTGAGGAAAATTGGCGCACCATCAGTTGTGAAAAAAGTGATTGGCTTCAATCACAGGATCATTGTCATCCGAGTCTATCCATTGCACGTAGTTCTGTTGCAATGGTGTTTTAATCTGCTGCTGTTGTGGTGCTACTTGGTCCTGCACTCTTTGCTCTCTCTGTTTGATTCTGAATTGCGGCTGTTGCCCTCTAAATTCAAATTTCTTATTTGAGGCTCAGGTCTATCTGCAATGGTTAACCTATCAACCATTTTTTCCACTGTTCTAATCAGAGTGTCCATTTTATTGTCTGAAGGAGAGGCCTCCTCTTTCACTGTGACTTTTTTCTCAGCTCTGGCTCGTGCTCTTTTGGCCAGCAGATTAGCTTCAATGCTTACTGCTATCTTCTACATGTCTTCAAGTGAAGACGGGTCTCTTTCATGTAGCTGATATGCCATATCGGCATCAAAACCATCTGGAAATTTCAGCAATGCTCATCCCACAGGAGGCTTTAGGTTAGCCGGAATATCGTTATATACAGCATTGAATCTTAAACAATAGTCATGCACAGTTTCACCGACATTTCTCTTAATATTCTCATATTCAGACAGAATTTGGAGTGGGTTTTTTTTTACCTCCCACCGGTCCAAGAACTGGGTGTGCAACTCCTGCAAAGTGTGAATTGAGCCTGCTGATAAGGCTCTGAACCATTTCCTAACTTCACCTCTGAAGCTCTCAACAAACAACCTAGTAGTTACATTCTCTGCTTCCACCTCATGTAGATCAAAAAAGTCATTCATTTTATCAACGTGCTGCTGAGTTGTAATGCTCTGAGTAGCATCAAAGAGAGGAATTTTGCTTTGATAGTTAGCAGGCATATCATTGAGAACCTGAGGTAAGACCAGGAGTGCATACCTGGCAGCCATAACTCTGGGTGGATTTACAACAGGATTTGTAGGATTTATGGGAGGTTTTGATGAAGGAGATGATAACTAGGAATTGACTGTAGGAGATGCAGATGAATTAGGAGGAGGAAATGTAGTTCCTGACGACTCTGAAGGCTCAGGAATATTAGTTATAGTGACAGACTGAGGAGAATTCAAAATGTAGTCGTTAATGGAGGAATTTTCCCTCTGGACTTCAATATGTATAAGGAACTCAGGATCTAAAATTGTATCATCAATATCAGTTTCAGACTTATTTGTAAATAAAGAAAGATCAAAATTCTCGTCGAAGGAAAGATCTTCTACAAAAAACCACTCACTGGGCCAAGTGTAGGATCTGAAGACAGACCTGGGACTTAATGATCCTTCTTGTCTTCTCACAATTCTTGGGATAAGATTTGGATTTTCAAACACAGGGGGAGGATTTGGATTTGGATTAGCCCTCGTGTATCTTCTTGAAGCCAGTGTGTGTAAATCTTCTATTGTACAAAAATCTTGTTCAACCTAACAGACTCTTAAAATTATTTACAAGAAAACGTTTCACTGGAGTGATCTGACCTTTATGTTCTGATAGCATAAATGTATTATGACTAAAGAATAAGTGGTTGTAGTTATATTTCCTTCCCAAACGCTGTATCAATATTCGCTTTATAATGATATCTCAAACCTTCTCAAGAAAATATGATATAAGGGAATATGCTCAAAAAATATTTAAGCGACTTTATCCAGTCGTAATATCAAAATGATATAACACAGTGTGATCCTTTAAAAAATGCCAACCTTTGCACTTTATATTATAGAACACTTTTATGCTACCATCACAACATATACTTTATTGAATGGGGTCCCACACATCCGTTTTTCGGCTTTTTATGAATAAAATAAACATTAAATAGAATAAAACCGTTGGGCCATACCTTGATCTATTTCACGTGCACTTTACTGCGCAATTACTGTTGGATCCAACGCTCTCCAGATCGGACAATCCTGATGAATATCGTGTTTTTTCAAAGGTCGAAGTTTAACAACTGATAACTGCGTGAAATGGGCAGTTTTGGAGTGATGACATGCCCGAATATAACTGGCTCGCTTTTTTCTGAAGTAGTTTTGCTCTGGGGAAAAAGCGGTGCGAAATGGGTGGTTTTGGTTTCCAAAACCCGCCAGTGGTAAATCAAACCGAGCCTAAACTGTGGTTCAGTGCTTTAACTCCACCTGTTAGCTTACTGCTGGGTCCCACTATATTGTTCCTCCGTCGGCAAATAGACCAAACTTTTACTCAAATCAGAGAGATTTCTTTGAAAGTGTCGCGTTCAATGTAACCAAGGTTTTTAACCTTAGGTGGGGTCTCTCAATATATATATATATATAACACGACCTGAGTATGCCTCGCTTTCTACAACGCCTCTATTTTGATACTTCTTCAAAGCAGAATAAACACAGTCATTTCAAAAGCCGAGAATATGCGCTCACAGATAGTCGAATCAAGATAATCCCCAGCAGAGTCGCTAGAGATGTTAGCACCCGAATTGGACCCTAAGCTGAAAAGGGAAAAACAGGGTAACATTTAAACCATGCTCAGCCTTGTAGCTAGCCCTACAAGGACAGGAGAGGCGATATTCAATAAAACACAATAGTGGACTGATATTAAGCTAGGTAAAATGATGGGAAAAGGCTTTAATAAAATGAATGAATTTCAGGGATGTGTGGGATTAAATGGGACAGTTGAAACTGGGAATTAAATCGGGACACAGGGTATTTCATGGGGCAAGATAGGCAAGATATTTAGCAATCAAGTAGAAATAAGATGGAATGGAAAGACTGGTGAGAAGCTGAAAAGGGCACAATAAAAGGATCCTTTTCAAACAGAAGAAAAACACAGATAATGAATGATTTCCCAAGGCAGGGCATGAAAATGGATTCTACCTTTCTATCTTGAAAGCATTCAAAAGGAAATGTTTATGGATGAGAGGTGAAACATAACCATTTAAATATGAAACAAATAAAAAAAACAAATGCTAAATCTCATACCACATGGATCCCACAAATCAGAGCTGCATCTCTTATTAATCCTTGTCAAACTGTACAATGGAGCGCAAAATTTTCTTCCACACTATTCCCCTACTTCTGAGTTACAGATTATCAAGCTCTTTTACCAATGATTTACAATTACATTAAATACACCAGATTTGTGGGAACATAGATCCACAAAAAAGGGAGTTGTTCTAACAGCTGAAGAACTGAAAACTAATCATAGAAAAGAAATCCAACAATCTGCCGCTAAGAAGGAACAATATTACATTTGATTATTTGGGCAGATTTCACAATTACGCTGTTGAATGATAAATAGGCGATTTAAGGAGCAAATCCCTATCCCTACGTTGCTGTCTTATTTAGCTCTTGGCCAACTGACTATTTCCTTTTCTTTCCATTATTCGTTTGAATAAACTGAATTTTTCAATAAAATGTTGTTGGAACAAAATGAAATGAAATTATATATCTTTGTCAAAGGAGAATTTAAATTTTTAATGGGAAAAAGGGAAGGGAGGGGGGACCCGCATTATAATCACAATCGGAAACGGATAGAGGAAGGGAGATACAATATAAACAGGAGCAAAAAACTTCCGATGCGATTGGGGGAGGTCCGATATTGTAATCGCAATCGGAAGATCGTAGAGGGGACATAATATGAAATGGACAATTAAAACACAGTATGCGGTGGTATCATTGCAAATCGGGATCGGAAGGGGAAGACATATGTGAAACATAACCCAAAGCTCCAATGCGATTTGGGGTGAGGCCTTTGTAAAAAACGAAACAAACAAAGTTTGATTTTGCAAAGGGGAAAGGCCTTTATAGTATGCACGGGAGGAATTTTATGTGGTGGGACCGGGTCAATCGGCATCAGGGATCGGAGGAGGGCAGAGGGGTAGTCATATGTGAAATCGCCAATGTGATGATCTGATGGACTGTGGGTCGTTGGATCGGATGACGAGATTGACGGTCAAAATGTATATCGGGCAGGTTTCCATCGGAGTTATATAATGCAATCGCATCGAAGGTTTTGGCAAGAGCCAATCGGGGAGGATTAACTGAAAGTGCCAATTTCGATGGCCCGATCGCATATGGGCCGTCGGATTAGGGGGGGCCAATCAACGGTCAGAGTTTTCATCGGACGGGGCCAATACAATCACATCGGAGTGGATAACAAATATGGTGTGATGTGATCATAATGGGATGTACGATTGGAGGGGAAGGGTTGCGATTGCGATGGGAAGTGGCGGGGTTTTATAATATAACACTTCGAACTCTATTATAAAGTTCCAAAGCATGGAGGGGAAGTGGTTTGGAACGGCGGGGAATTTATATAAAACTCTTATTATAAAGTTCTATGGCAATGGTGGGGAAGTGGTTTATGAAATAAATCGCATATGTATTAAAATGATTTATAATGCGATTTTGTAAATCGAAAGGGGAAAATGGGTTTTTAGAAGGAAAATATTAAACTTTAAACATAAAGTTTTAAGGGAAAAAATGGGAAATAGGGATTATTTGAAGATATAGGGAATTTTACTTCACTTAAGCATAAATTTCAATCTAGAAGTCAGTTTTAAGAGTGTAATATACCGTTGGAAAGCTCTTTCCGGGATCTTTTTGATGGATTTGCTTGGAAGATGATTTGGCACTGAGGATGCTATAAAAAAATTCTCTGAAGGCAGGATGATGACTTTTTGGAGATGGCAGCTTCTGAATTGTGACTTATAACATATGATGATATAAAATTACATAATGAATGATAATAAAGGCAAAATATCATGTTTTCACCTCAAAACATGTTTTGAGGTGAAAATTACATCAAACTGAATAAAATACATCTTTGATCTTCCAGGTGCTGTGACTTTGATTTTATTGACTTCCTCATGACTTTGCTGATATTTATTGACATTTGACTCATTGATTTGACCATGGTGAGACCGTCGAAACTAATGAGACCCATCCTATGACCTAATGATATGATTTTGAAAGTGAAAGTGACTCATGACCCAAGACCATAGAAAGGAAAATCAACAAGTACCTCATGAGGGAAAACTGATAAAAAATTACTACCATCAATGAATCCATGACCTAGCGGAATGGTGAAATTTGTTCGGTATGAGACTCCTAATATGCAAATGCAAAAGAGCAGTTTTGATCACTGATGGCAGTATGACTAGACTGACACTAACACCTGGCATTCGAGGATAGAGCACTAGACTGGTATATGAGATACATTGCCCAGAATGGGAATGCATCTATTCAAGATATCAAAGACGCTCTGAAACAATAGTTCCGAAAGCCAAAATCCTTCTCTTAGCTGGTAGTAGAAGTAAAGGACTTCAAACAAGGTGCGTCTGAGTCGATCTGGGAGGCTGATCAGCGATTGAAGAGGGAAATCAGGGAAGGAGGATTCAAGTATGACGATAGGCAACATACATAATGGTTCATTGCTATGTTGTTACCTCACCTGCGTACGCCAATGAGTCACCAAACCTTTGAATCACAGGAAAAATATGTGGAAGTCGCCATGAAACTAGAAGTTTCACCCAGAGAAGATACGTTGGTAGGGGTACAACAAATTCAGGAACAGCTTGGGGCTATGCATATGGAAATTCATAACCTGCGAAAGGAGCGAGGAAAGGATGGTCACGCAGATCTATGGTGCATATGATGTCGGGTGTCTGGCCACACGAAGGATCAGTGTCCTCTACTGGCAGATTACATGCAGGTGGGAGGACCTAGTTCGATACGCCCAGGAGCAAGTGGGGAACCGATCCTATCACGGCCAGGCTCAAGCAGACCTGCGCTGTGGTGTGACGACTGTCGTGTAGCAGGACTGCATGATACAAACCATTGCCCTCGGCTAGGTGCGTATGTCCCAGAACTGAAGCAACAATTGTGTAGGTTTTTTCGATCGGTAGGACACAATGAGCAGAACTGTCGTACTTATGACTTGATGATAGATCATGTTAAATTATATAGGGTACAATTAGACCATGCATCACCAAGACCGTCCGCGCACCTCGGAGGATCCCCAGCCCGGGGCAGAGGAGGTCGGGGAGGAAGCGCAGGACGAGGACGTGGGTAGCTAATATGTTATAACTGTGAAGAGATAGGACACTTTGCTAGAGAATGCCCAAATCCCACCAGGCCATCATGCAAGTATTGTAGGTAGTTGGACCATGTGGCGGAGGATTGCCCAATTTTAATAGCCAAGATGCTGGAAAAATAGCCCAGTCATACGCAGAATGTGCAAAGAGTTAAAACCTAACTAAGAAATATAGATCTTAGTGTAAAATTCATGACGTTCAGCGGGATGGTCACCCAGGGAGCAAAGGAGGAGCTTGCCTCTCAAGAAGGAGTGAACTTCAACGAACAGGAATCACTAGCAGCCCCCATGCAGCTGCTGAACAATATAGGGGAGGGGGTTGAGCCCTTCCTGCAGGCATGTATGAAGCTCCTACGAAACGCGCAGGCCGTAGAGAACCTTCAAGCATTAATTAATACCTACGCAGCTTGGCCCAATCTAATTCCTGGGACTAAGGATGTACACAAACTATACAGTTATAAAAAACGCACTGGAAGAGAAATGCGGTTGACTGCGTAGATTGGCCACTACGAGATGGATCAAGTTATTCTCGATCTAGGGTTAGATGCGAACGTATTACCAAAGCAAACATGGCAACGAATGAGAGAGCCTAAATTGGAATGGTCCACCATCCAGCTACGCATGGTGAATCAACAGAAGGTCATCCCTCTGGGAAGGTTGCTAAAATTCATGGTAGATATCGCACGAGTAAAAGTCCTAGCTGACTTTGAAGTCATAGAAATTTTGGAGGATGTGGATCCTTACCCTGCACTCCTAGGACCGGACTGGGCTATAAACATGGGGGGTGTCATCAATCCCAAAAAGCGTAGCATGGTGTTTGAGAACAACGGTACACGCGTATTAGAACCACTAGATCCAGTAGAAGGTGTGTGGTATACAGAGCCATCCTACGAGGAGGAGGAAATAGATCAAATTTACAAATTGACTGCGCGGGATGAAGATAGGGTTAACCCCAAGGCCGAAAGAGTACTCTGTTGGGAAAAAGACAGTGAATGTTTCTATGACTTTGATGAGGAACTGGAAAACTGGCAAGGACGATTGCACGAGGTTTCGACGTTATGATGTCTTCGAACCACCAGGAATTTCCGCCGCATCTCTACCAAGGTAAGAGACCTTCCCTACCATGATACCGCAGGTAATATTATGAAGTTGGTTGAAGCTAAATTTACCAAGGAATGCGGGCTAGGGGCACTACCACTAACCCTGTGCGGAGAACCTACTCGTTGGTGGGACACGCAAGGGCCGGTATTCCTAACTTGGGAGAAGTGCCGGAGTAGGATGATCTTGCGCTAAGGGACCCCAGATGACATATGAGCCATGAGGTCAGTAGACCCATGTGGATACTTGCTAACATGCAAAATTCGAGGGTGCGATAAGACCCCGCCCGAACAGGCTCACCAGGTTACCAATGACCTAGGCTTGCGTTCGACTACGGAACTACACCAACCCACTCGCAATTGGGAGAAGTTGCGAACACTTCAGGTGATAGATGGCATGAAGACGCTTGATGCATCCCTACCGAACAGAGACATCCCGACCAAGGGATAAGCGCACCAATAGAGAAGTTTGGTGGCCAAATTGCTGAACTGGTACCTAAACCGTGTTACGAAACACTTGGCATCAACCTTAAGTCGGGGTACGCGAACAGCATCGAGGCGTCATCCAAGGTATGACGATCCATGTGAGAGTCCTCAGGTACGAATAACGACCGTCAGCGCACCCCACTTTGATAAGAAAGGAACCTTACAGTTACGCAAAATGGGCGGCAGGCCATCAATGCGGCCATTTATGGTAAGTTTGATTCGAACGATCGATGGTAAGTTTCATGTACGGTTAATCCGCCATTATATAGCTCCAAACAATGTGCAGATAGCGGGATAATTTTGCAACAGGCTACATATTGTCTCTACATGATGCCCCTGTTATCCGATGACTAGCTTACTGGGATTATTGACATTTTTTGGGATGCCTGTCCTTCTGTTGCTATGGCGATCCCTAACCCGCCGAATGCTTCAATCCCTGGCTGTTCAGCACCCGCATACATCATATTGAGAGGGCCTGGGAATGTCGAGTTTGATCAAATGATTGCTAGTTGGCCTCCTGTAGAGGGAATTTCCTGTGAACCCCGCACGGAGAGGCACCATAGCTGCGCGATAGGAGTACCCGACCTTCGCACCCCGAGGACGACCGCGGGACCCAGCCGGATGGCCTCGGATGATACAACAGCGGAGGGTATGCTATTATCACGGTCCCCCACCAACAGTGTCGCAATCAGGTCATGATTAGTCCTGCACCAAGAAGGAACGCTAAGATATAGGGATATGTTGCGACTTATCCACAGTCCCAGATTACCGACCAGCAGAAGCCATATTTTTTCACTCCCTCTTATTGTCCTAGTTAACAATCATGCTCCAACTGTTGAGGACATACAAATAGATTTGGCGCAGCTATCCCGCGAAGCGCTACAAGGATTATACACCATGGTGTTGCAAGAGGTTTGCCACCATGATCGGACTGCATGACAGTTGTGTGAAATACCTCCGGAAGTTTGGGCACAGCGGGTCGCATTGGTCATAGAAGCAACAAATATTATTCAAGAGAAACTTACGCGAGGCATGCAATTGATCAAAGCAGATACGCAGCTCTAGACAACGGTCTGATACCATTCTCTACTTCAGCGTATACATGATGACTTACGGCAAGCGGAAGCTACTCTCGATCATATCAAAGCTCCCTTGCCCTCCAGCGTTTCTGCGCAGCGTCTGGCCGTCATGGACACGATTGCGAATCTTTGTCGCGCCAAGCATGTCGTTAGGAAACGGTTGAAACCATGGGGCGACACCGCCCTCCAGATCTCCCAGGATGCTCATACCGCCATTGCCCGCCTCCACCGGATGTTAGAACGGGTTACCATGGCTCCAAATAGCCCTGCCTCCCTGACACTTGTCAACATTTCATAGTGAGCTGTTGTCCAGAGTCAGGAAGTGCTCCCTCTGCTCTCCCGCGCTCTTGATACCTTGTGTGCATAAATCGAGGCCGCACCACCGCAGTGACTCGGGACGAGTCACAAGATTATGTTGGGGGACTGTTGGAACAGGGTCTCCTACGAGCTACGAAAATGGTCCATTTTGGATACTTTTGACTATATTTAATCTAGCGCAGGGGTTTTGGGGCGGGTTAAAGCCCTGAAAGCATTGTAATGGGTAAAAGGTTAAACCAGGGGTCTGAAAACCACGGTTTGCGGACCATAGGAAAGGCTAGGCTAGATTATTATAAATAGAGGAACATTTTGTATTGTAAGGAAGGAAATGAAGAGATATTGATGCGAATGGTGGTTTAAGCTATCTGTTTGGGTTTTGGGGAAAGGACTCCTGCTGGCTCTGTGCGCAGAGATCCAAGTCCAGCTGTGTGCAGACCCTGCTACTGTGTGCACAGGCTGGGAAGGGAATTGTAAGGAGGAATTAATGAATGATTGAATAAGAAATGTTGATAGAGAACTGAATCTGTGAGTACTCTTTGTGTCAATCGTTGGTAATTACTGCATTGTGCATTTTCTATATTTAAGCTGCGAATATCTGTGTAAGTGTGTTTTTTGTATCTGGATCTGTTCTGATTATGCAATACTATGATAAAAGCATATAATTATAGATCTAGCGCACGTGGATGCGAATAGAGACCTAATTGACCCTGCGCAGAACAAGGTAATCTGGGAATTACAGGGTCTAGCGTAGCTCTGCTTGCCTTACCTATCCTTTCTCAGGGTGCGGAAACTTGGTTCCAACACCCACCCATACTACTTCAGGTGAGACTTTGACTTGCGCAAGCAGGTCACTGCCGAAAGGGCCAATAGTATAGGGGTTTTTTGGAAAACGTTGAGCTCCGAACCTGGGTCAGGACCCCTCGAGCCAACACATGGGCTTAGAAGGTTACTACAAGAGGTTCATTAGAAACTTCTCACACATTGGATATCCTATTACATCATGGCAGAGGAAAGGTAATAATTTTGAATGGATAGAGGAGTGTGCAATTAGTTTTGAATAGTTGAAGCAGTTGTTGAAAAATGATCCATTGTTAAAGATTGCAGATCCAGATAAAGAATTTGTAGTGTGTAAAGATGCTTGCAAAAGATGGCTTGGTGGAGTCCTTATGCAAGAGGGACATGTGATATGCTATGAATTCAGGAAACTGAATTAGCATGAGCATAAATATGTGAATCACGATCTTGAGTTGGCAACTATTAGTCATGCCTTGAAGATGTGCAAACATTATCTTCTTTGCAAGAGGTTTGTGTTGATGAGAGATCACAGTGGGTTGAGATATTTTTTTATCAACATAATTTGAATGGCAGGCAAGCAATATGGTTGGTTACCCTCAGTGAGTTTGAATTTGAGATCAGATACATTAAGGGGAATGAGAATAGGGTTGCAGATGCTCTCATCAGGAAAGTACAGTTGAACCATTTTGTAGCAGTGAACTCATGTGGGACATATTTACATGATCAGATTTTACAAGTAGGGCAATAGGATGACATGTACATGGAGCTTATGTACAGGCTAAAATAGGGTACAGGTGATCAAGATGTGGATTATCATCTTACAACAGATGGCTTGGTGAGATTTAGGGACATGATTTATGTGTCGGATGATACTGAACTCGAGAAGCTTACCTTTAGGGAGTTTCATGTAAAACCATATTCAGGTCACCCAAGATATTAGAAGATGTTGACAACAGTAAATGAGTTCTACTACTGCCCAAATTTCAATAAGGAAGTGGTAAAGTTTTTGTCATTATGTTTGGACTGTCAACAGGTCAAAGCGGAGTGTAAGAATTCAGGTGGGTTGCTTTAGCCTATTATGATTCTAGAGTGGAAATGGGAGGTCATTTCCATGGATTTCATTATAGACCTTCTGAGGACATTGAGGCAACATGATTATATCATGGTTGGGGTAGACATGTTGAGCAAGGTAGCTCACTTCATTCTAGTGAAGACTACTTATTCAACTAGTGAGGTAGCACTGATCTTCATCAGGGAGATCGTGAGATTGCATGGTGTTCTAAAGAAGATTGTATCAGACAAGTATGCTAAGTTCAATTCTAAGTTTTGGAAGGAGTTTTTTGTAGGATTGGGGACAAAGTTGGCCTTAAGCACAACTTATCATCCACAGACAGATGGACAGACGTAAAGGGTTAACAGGATACAGGAGGATATGTTGAGGATGTATGTCATGCATCAACAGAGGATATGGGAGGAGTTCCTTCCATTGGTTGAGTTTGCATACAAAAATGGTTATCATGAGTCACTTAGGATGATTCTGTTTGAGGCGTTGTATGGGTGGAGTTGTAACACTCCCATCAACTGGGGTGATCCAGTGAACAGGGTACTTATTGGACTAAACTTGTTGGCGGACATGGAATAGGAAATGTAGGTTATAAAGAAAAATCTAAAGGCAACACAAGATAGGCATAAAATTTATACAGAACAACACAAGGCATTTAAGGAGTTTCAGGTTGGGGAGCATGTGTATTTTCACATCAAGCCCAAGAAGAGCTCCTTGAGGATCAGATCATGTGCCAAGTTGGCACCACGATATTGCGGGACTTTTGAGATCCTTGAGAGGATTCGACCAGTGGTTTACAGACTTTCACTGCCTCTGACAGTGAAATTCCATGATGTTTTCCATGTTTCATTGCTTAAAATATATGTAAAGGATGTCAATAATGTTATTGATTGGTATGTATTGCAGGTGAAGAAAGAAGGAGAATTCTAGCTGGAACCCCAATGAATATTACAGTAGAAACATCTCGTGCTTCGAAACAGAGCACTGAAGCAAATTAAAGTGTAGTGGAAGCACTTTGGGCCCGATGAAGCTACATAGGAGATGGCAGATCAGATGTGGGCTATGTATCCTTCATTGTTTTCCAATGAAAGCAAATGAGTTTTGATATTTTTACATAAATATGTATGGTTTCTATTGCAAATACCACAATGATCTAAGCTATAAAGCTCCAATAAGCAGTATGATAGTCATGTTGTGATGTTTTACGTGATGGTTTTGCTTTTGAGCAGGTTATTATTGTAAATATTGTAATGAGTTGGGTTATAAAGCACCATAGGTGGTACTTTTTTTGCTTTTCAACGGTTTTGTTAGGTCTAGGTGTGGTTTAACATAGAGGATGGTGTTATCCTAAGGGGGAGGGGTCTGCAACAGCCCCGGGGTTGAAATTTCATGTAATAAAAGTTAATAAAGGTAAAATAAGACCATGGGCAAGGGACACTTATTCAAAGTTAAATGTTGGGAAAATTTTCCAAGTGGGCATCACTTATTGTGTTAATGGCTTAAGGGAAATTGGCAAAGGAAATGACTAAGGATTTGGAAAGGAAAAAAGGTATTTTTGGCACATTATTTATGAAAATAATGGAAATTATGAGAAAAGGAAGTTGAAAGGTCACAGGTTGCTGTGAGGAGGAAAATGAAGGAAAATTGAAGAAATTAGAGGCCTCTTCAATAAAAAGACCTCAGAGAATTAGTTGGTAGTTTTTTGTCAATTTAGTGTTAGAATTAGTCTCAGAGAGGAGAAAGCACCAAGAGGAGAAAGAAAGCAAGCAAGCAAGGAAAGGAAAGGAAAATAAAAGAAGGATAAGGAAAAGCAAAGGAAGGCAAGGATCAAGCAACTTCAACGGAATACTTGCAGGTAATATATTACATGTGTGATTTCCTAGCTGGTTTTGACATGCATGGTATGTGCATGTTGGTATATGGTTCTTGTATTGTCATTAGCATGGATTTTTGTGGGATTTGACAATGGATTTTAGCCTAGCCTTGCCATTTCCGAATAGCCATGGTGTGATGGGACTGTTCTTAGTTTTGAGCTTTAAATTGCCGAATGGTTTCAGAATATAGGGTGAGGTGGTCTTAGGAAATTTCCAAAAGGCCTAGGAATCCCTTGACCGGTAATGGCGAGATACATGGTAAATCCTGAGAGTGGAGATGGGAAAATTCCTTAAGGATGATGAAGAAATCCTAAGGCATCCAAGCTTGGGTTGGTTTTGTGAGCTCGACACTAATTTAGGTGTTATTACAGTATGGAGAGGATGGAGGTGGTTTAACCTCTGGATTCCCTTGGTTGTCTTTAGATTGGTTTACCCCATGAGATCCCACATTCATGCTTGGAATATGGCATGGGGGTGATTGGCTTAAGAGAGATTTGGCTCAGCCAATCTATGGTCAGGTGGAACGCGGAAGTCCCGAACTTAGTCGGTATTTGCCTATGCTTAATAAAGTTGAGTTTCTCTTACTTTTGGTAAGGAAATGTACTGGTTATGATGTGGCTTTAATGGTTGTTATCTTATTGTTATTTATCAAGTTATAAGCATGGTTTTATGACAGATTTTAGTCATGACTCTTTTCATGTTTTCACTCATAACTGAATAAATAATGAATGCAAGACCAAATTGATGTTAAAACAACTAATGAGGGAAGGTAGCAACCCTTCTTGTTAAACCTCATATGAGTTTCTAGTGCCCTATGTTTAGACTTTCATTCATGACCTATAGGTTGTATATCCACCAAGTGTTTGACAAAATGTCACTCCAAGTCGAGGATGGACAGATCAAATCTTGGTTCTAGTTTTTGGGTTACAAACATTATCTTCATGTCTCTTATGAGTTATGGAAATTTCATAGTTTTATGGGCAAAGGCCTAGCCCCAGCCCTGGAAAATAACCTTAATTCTCGTAGTCACTGGCACAACACTAGCATAAAAGGTCCACAGTTGCGCTAATGCAGGCCTATGGGAGCGATTGGGAACCCATAGTCGCTTGGAGGCCTTGGCAAGGGTGCAACTGGGGCTCTAAGTTAGGAAAAAGGTGAGTTGTCACAAGGGTTGGATACTTGGAGGGGTTGGGTTACTCCTGGAGGTCCTGTGGCACCTAAGGGAAGTCAATAAGGTCTTGATGTGTCGACTCTATTTCCTTAAAGTCATATATGAGGTTGAGTCATATCATAGTGACCCTCGACTCATGTTTACCCCGAGTAAGCTGGTGAAAGTGGGTAAATGTTGGAGGAGGCATTACAAGCACACGCTCATTTGGGAATTGGGAGATTAATATATGTTGAGGTTAACTTAGTCGTTGGAGACATGATGGTTGGATGAATCCCAGTGGAATTAATCCCATATGGCTAACTTGGTGAAGTTCTATCCTCTTATTTTTATATAATTACATAGAAATCCCATAAACTAAATATTCTTGTTAATAATATTTTATCAATATTTTTTTAAGAACTATCTCCTTTATACTTTATTTATTCAACCCAAAACCTCATTATTTTTAGTTTTACAAAAAATACGATTAAATATTTTCATAATAAATAAAGTATCCGCTCAAAATTTTAGATTTTAAAAAAAAAATTCAACGTAAATGATAACCAAAAAACTTATTACGCCGACAGGCATTTCCTTTGCGGGGTTGGGGTGAGTAGACATTGTTCACCCCAGCCAATAAGAGGCTTTTATTTTGGTCCTCCTTGAACTAATTCCAAAAAATTGACACGTGGAAGAAGGTTGAGAGAAGGTCTCTTTGCATACTTTCTGATGGAAAATGTTTGATGTTCGTAGAACCCAAATGAACTTCACATCACTGGCTTGTAAACCCATGGAAAATTCCTCAATTTGAGCTCTCAAAATGGAATTCTTGCTGGAAAAAGAGATGTAAAGGATAGATTCCTCCACTCACATGTCTAGCCAATCCTATCACTCATCTCATTTCATATTTACTCCCATTTCTAGCACGAGACTAATTCTACAGGGTCAGTGTTGGAAATCCTTCGGTGAAAGTAGGGGCCATATTGTTCACAGAGTGTTGTTACTCACTGGAAATGCTCCATAAACTTTGCCTCTAGCTCGTAGAAGGTGTTGGTGATGATCCTCCAACTTTTTTTGTTTCTCTGTCTGTTTCGGTACCAAAAAGAACGACTCACTCTCTTCATCGCTGCATTACTCAAATCTAGAAGAATATGTAAGAAATCATTTTAAACCATTATGATGATGGAGTAAAAATAACTCCCATGGGTCAAACACATCCCCCCCACCACCCCACACACACACACAGATATAACACAAGACAAATACTAAATAAATAGGGATGTACCCCATGTGCACCGTAGGCTATGTTCAAAAATTCCATCTAGAATGCTTGTAAACAAAAGTAGCATAGATAACACTATCCATTTTAGAGGAGTTATTGAATTTGTTGTAGGTTATTTTTATATTAGATAACATTTGTTGGGAAGATAAATAGAAGCATCGTAGCCAATGTTCCCCAACATGGCTACAAAATGAATAAAATGGCCTTCAATGAAAAGAGGAGGTTAAATTTCTGCAAATTTTAGAAAAATAAAAAAAGAGTGATTTGTATAAGTGAGAAACTTAAAAGATCTTTCCATCCTTTCATTAAATTAACATAAATTGATATCAGCTTTGAATCTATAAAATCATTGAAAAGATAAAAACTATAGCTATGTGGCATTCATTGGCATTTCTCTTTGTTCAACTTTTGTTCGAGAGTCTTCTTTGCAAAAAGAATTATAAATCTTCGTATTACATTGAAAGCATTTATAACATTTCAAATCACAAATTCAAAAAGTTCTATAAACAAATTCAAGGTGACCGGGATATACATCATGAAAGTATATAATGGAGATGACAAGCAAAAACATTTATTAAAAAGGCTTAGGGAAATGATGAGTAGCAGGAAAAACACCTTTCATGATCATGTTTGACGAGATGGAGGAACCAAGCATAATTTGATAACATAAGAGCATTATTAGGATCTCTGCTTATAGCACTATTGTAAAGCAGCTCGGTCCTGTCATAATAGAGATGTTTATCTGGCTCAAGTTGAATGATAACCGGTGCAACTAAGCTCTTCATGGTTCCACAATGAAGACCAGTGTCTTCCACTTAGTTAGACTTAAACTCCTTTAGTAAAGATTTCCATGAAAGGATGTTACTTGCAATCCGGTCTACAGAGTTCTCATTTTCCTATTCAGCTTCCTCAATATCACTTCCCAAGTTTCCAAACGTACCTTGCTTTCCTTTTCCAAATTCTCTCCCATAATCATGATATTATTTTCATGGCAAGTTCCTTCATAGTCATATGAATATCCATCATCTCCAGTTACTATATTTCTATGCCCGCCCCCATATAATCCATCATTTAATGAGTTTGGCATGTCAATGTTGACCACTACGAAAGGAGGAGATTGATTTGAAGGCTCAATCCACAATAGGTTCTCTTATATGATCCTGTGTCGATCTTGTGTTTTCTTATTGGTTGTGGTTGATCCAACAGGACGATTAAGAACCATAACAAGATCACTTCCCATTGAATATACTGTAAAATTAGATAGTAAGTCCATTATAGAAACCATGTGGGTAAGAGCACATGAGAAAACCTATTGGAATAACCATACAAAGGAACCTTGCATTTCTATCCGCACCATTTTGTGAAGTTTATGTGAATCCTCATGCCACCAGATCTCTCTTATCGACAGTAACTGTGATTGAAGCTCCCATATCCTGGAAACCATTAAAGAAAAGGTTCTTATTATTGAACATTGACAACAATGAGTCTGCTTTTCTACTATCAAATTCCCTATAATCTTTTTCTTCTCTTTGTCTTTGTTAATTTTACTCTTCAAAAATTTCAAGAAGAGAGGCAACATAGAATCACTTCCCTTGCTTCCTCGTGTCCCAAGCCATGAAATACCATGATTGGAAATAAAATTCTGAGGTCTTCATATCTTGTATCCCAATTTTTTTTTTTCTCAGTAGCTTCTCTTTTGAACACACTTCCTCTTACAACTCCCAATTTAGTCTTGACCATCACAAATTCTTCTTCCACAACACAACCCCACAGGGCTTATTCGTGATGATTCTTCCTGTAATATTCAACATAGAAATAATTATAATTGTTATTCTTCTTGTTAAAGAAAGCATTTCAAGTTCTTCTTTAACCTATTTTGGATACTCTATTCCATTCATAAAATGAACGAGTTTTAATCAATTTTGGCGTCCCAGGAGACACCAAGGTGCTCTAAAAATAATTTCTAGATTTGTGAAATGCTCCAGGTTTAATGAATTTAGATGAATAGGGCCACATGCAGCAATTTCCATTGCAATTTTTTCTAGCTCGGAGTTTGGATAAAGGTATTATTGACAAATTCCCTCTAATAATGCATTAACCAAAAAGGGTTTGCAGGAGATTACGTAGCAACTCATCCCACAAAATATGCCACATGGACTGTGCGAATGTGCCAAACATGTCAAAGCAGACTCAACGAATCTCAAATTTTTTGCCACGATAAATTCCCAACCGATGAGGAAAAATGCAATGAGGCACTGGGGTAGACCAAAAATAGAACCACTTGTTTATCCACTCATAAATGACTCCACCAAGCGTTCAAAGGGCCCCTGCAGGAATCGTTGGCAACAATTAAATGGGGCAAAAAATGTGATCATGTGCTATTGCTATTGACTTTCAAAAGGACCAAGTTGTCTCTGGGGACCTCCATTTATACAAAATGGATGTTCAAACCCATCTACCATGTGGCCTCCACCTTCTTTAGCAGTGAAGACTTGTGATGCAATGAGACAATGAAGGTGACCATAAGGCCCAGGGTGGCAAGTTTGTTGGCAAGGTGCATAAAGGGAATTTAGGTGGGAATGGCCCACACATGACAACATCTTCACATGTTGATTAGAGACGAGTCATCTTCTAATCCTTCTCCATGGTCATCATCATTTTCATCAATTCACCAAATTGGAATCACTAGAGTGAGAATCTCCACCAAAATGGAATCAGAAACACTGAGGATTTAGAAGAGAGAGCAACTCCTTTAGGGGTCAGAGTGGGCTATCGAGAAACAAATAGAGTAAGAAGTTTCACCTGCACAATAGAATCTATGTTGATTGACTGACCAATTGAATCATATATAAAGAGAGAATGCAACTACAAAGCAGCACACCGCTAGATGTAGATCCAAACCGTGATAATGATAAAAATACCATTGAAAATATTATAGAATGGAAGTGGGATATATGTTCATCTATGAATAAGCTTTTGTTTGCTTTTTATTAATAAAAAAATAAGCAAAAATCTTTGAAATATGACATCAGAAAAAAATGAATGTTACGTTAGTTGATGAGTGTTGACGAGGGTTTTTCAAAAATATTTGTGAAGCAATATTTTTTTTATATCTTTAAAATTTGATTAATTAGTTTTTAATATTTTAAAAAGTAATTGAGTTTCAATAACATGAAAGCAATTGAGTTATAAATAAGATGATAAAGGTTTTGTTTTCTTATAATGGGAAACCTATCATAACTTAGTTGTCAAACCAATGGCGAGGACAACCACCATTGACTGTTATCTGTGAATGTAGGTAGATTCGTCATTGTTATTCAAGGAAAACCACATCATATAGAATTCCCCATTGGCGATACGTAAAGGGGCAGAATTTCACTCTTGCAAGAGGCCTTTGGGTTGTTAACCTGTTTCCAACATCCTAGTAAAATGAACCCTTAGCCAAGAAAAAGCACTTTGTGAGCACATTGATGATAGAGGTTTTTTTATCTCCAAAAACCTAAACAATTAAGACTTTTGATTGGTTTTTTATTATGTAAAAAAGTTATATAATATTTTTTTTTCTCAATAAGTAATCACTTTCTTAGATGTGACTTTCACCGAATGATTTTATATACAAACATTACAATTCTCTAATTAATAATAATCTAGAGAAAATTAATTCATTCATATATTTTAAAATCTTCCTTTAATGTAGCATTAATCAAAGGATGATAAAATATGCGAAATCCTAATCTAGTTTCGAAACTAATTATACGCAAATGGAATTTTTGCCGTGGAAAAATAAGAAACCCTTATTTTCAAATTTTTGTCACACTTATTTCCTAAATGTGTATAAAGTTTGAGGTTGCAATAGAATTATAGAGGAAGCTCTAAAAAATCTAAGAGTTTTTTTTATGATTTAGACTTAAAATTAAAAGCAATAGGCAATGTTCTATCCTCCTTATATGATCAGGAGATCATGAATTTTTCTCAAAATTGAAAGTGCTCGAAACTATACCGAACCCGAGCGACCAAGTAGATCTCGTCGTTTTGATTCTGGCACTGCTAATGCTTCGAAAAATCGATGTCGTATGAGGGAGATATCGCGTTCTCATCGATTTCCCAAACAACTAAAATTTTGTGACAGGAGTGATTGGGATACCCAGTCAGCATGCACATACAGTCAGCAAAAGGTGGAATATTCCTGAGAATATTTTGTTTTCCCAATCCAACCAAGTTTTTCCAAGTGTCATATTTTGGGACGTTGATATGGTTGTACGAGTGTTTTTGTGGCTCATTGGATGGGTGACACGTGGCCAGCCCGGAGGCTGCCACATGTCTCCTGGACTATAGTGTAAAATTATATTGGAGTCTAGGGGGTTCGACCTTGTGACCTCCAGGCGCGCCTGCAACTTCGACCAAATCCTCTATCAGTTGTTCCTTACCCCTTTAGGGTGCCATCTTTATATAAATTTTATTAAGTGTGCATATGGGGGGGGGACCGCCGGTGGCCCCGTTTTGTTGTTCACATGACATATAACCGCGACATCGGGTGTTTGAAACAGCGACTACATTAACCTTAACCCACAGCAGCAATTAAACAACGAAAATTATCACATGCAGTCGGATAGAGATGTTGATTATTAGGGTTAGTTCCAACGGGTTAATGGAACTCAGCCTTCATACCAGGTTCCGCTCCAACTTGTGTATTGCAAAGTTATGATAATCGCGGGGTTTAAGGGGGTTGGCATGTGGCCACCCCTGTCCATAACCATAAATTTTAATGCCAACGGTTAGTAACTAGCGGAAATTTAATAACGCCTCTAAAATTTCAAATTTAGCCAAAATTAGTTGCGTATAACTGCAGTTCTCCACAATTAGTGGAGTTTTTGTAGCTGTGATTGGGAAAATGGCTAGGGAGGTCAATTTTCGTCCAATTTGGGTGAAACAAGAGTCTACCTAGACTAATTTGAGCATTATGGAGCCATTGGTGCAAAGAGTCTACCTTGTAAACACATGTATTTGCAATTTTTAGCATAATTACAAAGAGGGACATTCCATTGGGAACTGGACCAACAGATGTAGCCCAGGAGGGGTGAACTACTTCGTCATGCCTGTTGTGTAAATCTTATGTGTGATGTTAGTTCTCTGTTATACACTGTTGTTCAGTGTTATTTAGGCTTATTTACATGCTTAAAACTCACAAATTCATCTATGTTTCATGGTTAAATTACTCATTCCTTAAGCAAACAAATGGGGAAAAATATGTACATGTTTTATAACTGAAAAGACACTTAGCACAATAAACTAATACAATCCTTTCAGATCAGGTTGGTATCAGAGCTAGAGTTTATTCTCTGGTGTTGTAATGTGCCAAGATTTTTTTAACTGTTTGCAAGTGTTCACATGCTTACTAGGCTCAAGCTTAAGAGAGGAGAAGGAAAATTGGTGGAAGCAAGAGGGTCTCAAAGTGAGCCACAACAAAGGAGGGCAAGATTGCCACATTCTCCACCACCTAGTTCACCTCCAAAAGAAGCAGAAGTAGCATTAAGCATGCCTCCAGAGGAAGAAGAAATCCATGAATAGGTGGATCCTAAAGAAGAAGAAAGAGTGTCCAGGAAAGCATTCCTTGACATGGCTGAGATGGTGAGAGTCCTTTGTCAAGAAAGGAATGAGAGACAGAAGGAGAAGGATCCAAACTTCACAAGGAAGGACAGCGATCATCAAGAGGTCAAAATGATGAAGATAAATCAAAGAAGGGAAATGGAGGAAATGGAGGCAGTGGAAAGTCACCATCCTCACCCTCATCATCATCATCCTCTACTTCATCTTCAGTACATCATCCACACAAGTCAAAAAACACTGGTTAAAGTCCTTTTCTAAAACTTGATGTTAAGTTTGAATTTCCAATGTTTAATGGAGCATTCAATGCAAAAAAGCTTGATAGTTGGATTAGTCAATTGGAGGTCCATTTGAGAATTCAAAACATTCATGATCATGATAGCAAAATCCAACTAGATTCATTGATAATGGAAGGTGCAACACTTGTTTGGTGGGAATCCAAGACAAAGGAGGAGATCAAGAAGCATTGTAAGATTATCCTATCATGGATTGATTTCATTACTGCAATAAAACAACAGTTTTATCCATTAGCTCATATGAAGAAAGCCATAATGAACTGGCAAAAATTTAGACAATTGAAAGGACAGAATGTGCAAGAATACACGCAAGAATTTAGGAGAAGAGCTCTCTTATTAGGGGTAGATTTGCAGAGCCAAGATACTTTTATCAAGTATATAGGAGGCTTACATAACTACCTAGGACATACTATTCTCATGTTTAACCCTACAAGTTTATATGAAGTTTGTGTTCAGGCCACACATCTAGAAGCTAGAGGGAAAAACATTACTGATGAGGGTAGAAAGAAACCTTTTAAGGGGAAAAACAAAGAGAAGACCTCGAAAGGTAAGGGCAAAAAAAATGCATCTGTCAATAAAAAGGGAGAAAAAGTGGTTTGTAAACATTGTCCAAGAGAAGGCCATGAAGAGAAAAATCATTGGAAATTACATCCTAAAAAGAGGCCCAAACATCAGAATGACAAAGAGAAACAGAAAACTGCAACTACAACTCATCATGATTTAGGAGGGGGTTCAGGTGATGAATCTAAAATTACAGCCATGGGATTGAAGAACATGAAGGGGAAATAAATTGAAACAAAACCCAGTACTAGTACATCAAACTGTCACATACAAGCTCCAAATGAATAAGAGAGAATTGAATTGTTTCATGTGAGGGTCATATCCAAACATACCAAGATTAACACATTGTTTGACAGTGGGTCAGAAGAAAACTTAATCTCTGAAGACTCGGTCAAGAAACTTAATCTTGAGACCATTCCACATCCAAAACCATTTCCACTTGGGCGGATTTGTAAGGATGCAAATTTACAAGTTTCAAAGAAGTGCATATTGCAGTTTGCAATAACTGCACATTTTGTTGACACAATTGAATTAGATGTGGTTCTACTTGATATTACAGGTATTGTGTTGGGAAGTCGTTACTTGTATGATAGGAAAGCAATCTTCCATTGCCATGAGAACAAATACCATTTATTCAAAGATGGCAAGGAGTACATTGTTAGAGCACATCACAAGAATACAAACATTGCAATGGTAAATGTTGTGAAACCAGCTCAAAAAATAGAAGAAAAGAGATATCAATGCCTTATAAATAAGCCACTTCGAGGGGGCAACCTCCAATACATTACATGAATGAACAATTCTTGGATGATACAAATTACAAAACCTCCTTTCTATATATAGGAGTCCATGGGGCCACAATGTAATCCTAGTGGGGCCACAATATAATCTTCGCTGACCTAACAATAATAATTTAAGGGCATAATAATAAAAATATGGGGGTTACAGGGGTAAAATAATAACAATAAGGGGGTTACAATAACAACAATAAGGGACTATAATAGTAATATAAGGACCTAACATGCCCCTCTCCTTCCAAAAAGTGTTGTCCTCAACGCTTGAGTAGCTCTGGGTGCTTATGTATAAAATTCTCATCCTCCCATGTAGAATATTCAGTGGGTAAGTTCTTCCACTTGATGAGATACTCTGAAATTGATTGATTCCATAGCTGTCGAATTCTGGCTTCCATGACCGCTTCAAGTTCCAATATGATTTTTCCTTCCTCATCAAGTTCTGGCAATATTGTTTGAACTGGAATATTTTCACCTATAACCTTCTTTAAGCATGAAACATGGAAAACTGGATGCACTCGTGAAGAAGCAGGAAGCTCCAATTTGTATGCCATAGTACCAATCTTTTGCAACACCTTGTAAGGACCATAGTACTTTAGCGATAATTTATTATCCTTCTTAGCTTGCTTGAAGGACATTTGTTTGTATGGTTGTAGCCGTAAAAATACCCAGTCTTCTGCTTCAAAACTTCCCTTGCTACGATGTTGATCTGCCTGTTGTTTCATTCGATTTTGTGCCAAATTCAGGTTATCCTTTAAGAGTTGGAGAACTTCTTGTTGATGTTCGATGTGATCTTCCACTGCTTGAACCTTCGAATTTTCTCTTAAATATGATGTGATGGATGGTGGATGATATCCATAAAGTGCCATAAATGGGGTCATTTTTGCTACAATACGGAATGAAGTGTTATACCACCATTCAACGAGAGGTAACCACTTGACCCATTGTGTTTGTTTATCAGATACAAAACAACGAATTTATCCTTCCAAAAATTTATTTACTATCTCAGTTTGACCATCGGATTGAGGACAATAAGATGAGCTATGAGCTAATTGAGTACCCAAACAAGAAAATAACTCCGTCCAAAAATTTCCAGTAAAAATGGGATCTATGTCGCTCACAATAACCCTTGGGTTCCCATGTAGCTTTTGAATTATGTCCATAAATGTAGTAGCAACTGTACTTTCTTTAAATGGATGAGATAATGCACAAAAGTGTGCATACTTGGTAAGTCTATCAACTATCACCATGATGACACTCTTTCCTTCGGACTTAGGTTAACTTGTGATAAAATCCATTGAAATTTCCTCCCAACGTTGACTTGGAATGGATAAAGGCTGTAGAAGACCCGAAGTCTTAATTGTCTCAACTTTATTCTGTTGGCAAACCAAACATTCCACCACAAACTTTTGAATAGCAAATTTAAGGCCATCCCAAAAAAAATCTTTCTTCACCGTGTGGTAAGTTTTTAAAAATCTTGAGTGTCTTCCTAAAGGAGAAGTGTGCAATTCCAAAAGAATCTTTTGTTTTAGTTGGGAATTCTTACAAAGATATAAGCGATCTTTGTACCATAAGGAATCATTTTTCCAACTAAATGTATCATATTTACTAGGATCTTGTTGCAACTTTTGAATGAGTGTCCACACTTCTTCGTCCTTCTTCCATTCATCTCTTGCTTCGGTTATCCAATCTGGTTGGATAATAGGAATGGCACAAAGTAATGCTTTCACCTCTTCATTCTTTCTTGAGAGTGCATCTGCAACAACATTTAGCTTCCCTTTTTTGTAGATTATTTCAAAGTCATAACCGAACATCTTTGTGACCCATTTTTGCTGCTCTTCTGAAGATAGTCTTTGTTCCAAAAAGTATTTAAGACTATCATGATCATTTTTTACCTTGAAGTGTCTTCCCATTAGGTAAATTCGCCATTTCTTTAGTGCATGCAGTATTGCTCACATTTCCTTCTCATAAATAGGTTTTTGTAAATACTTTCCTTTGATTGGACGACTTTCAAAAGCAATGGGTCTTTGTTCTTGCATTAAAATAGCACCAATTCCATTTCCCGAGGCATCACATTCCACAATAAAGGTTTTTGTGAAGTCTGGCAGAGCTAAGACCGGTGCTAGGCACATTGCCTCTTTAAGATGTTCAAAGGCCTTAGTTGCTTTAGGAGTCCATGAAAATGCATCTTTCTTCAATAATGTTGTTAGACGTGCTGCTATTCTCCCATAATTCTTAACAAACTTGCGATAATACCCTGTTAACCCGAGAAATCCTCGCAACTGCTTTATGGTTGTGGGGACTTTCCATTCCTTAATGTCTTTAATTTTGTTAGGGTCTACTTTAACACCCTCGTGAGATACAATATGACCCATATATTTCACCTCTTGTACTCCAAAGAAACATTTGGATGTTTTTGCATATAATTGTTTCTCCTGCAATAGTTTGAGCACCCTGTCAACATGTTCAACATGATCCTTCCAAGATTTGTTGTAGATTAGTATATCATCAAAAAATACTAGCACAAATTTTCTAAGGAAGGGTTTGAAAATGGAATTCATCAACCCTTGAAATGTAGAAGGTGCATTGGTAAGGCCAAAAGGCATCACCAAAAAGTCATAATGACCCTCATGAGTTCGAAATGCTATTTTTGGAATATCTTCAGTCTTCATTCTAATTTGATGATATCTGAACGAAGATCCAACTTGGTAAAATAAATTGCTCCATGTAATTCATCCAATAATTCATCAATCACAGGAATGGGAAATTTGTCTTTAATGGTGAGCTTATTGAGCTCCCTATAATCCGGACACATTCGCCATGATCCGTCCTTCTTGTGTACCAGCACTACAGGAGCAGAGAAAGAACTTTGACCGGGTTGAATTATACCTGCCTCTAACATTTCTGCAATCATACGTTCAATTTCGCTCTTTTGGAAGTAAGGATATCTATAAGGCCTGATGTTTGGAGGAACACTTCCTGGAATCAAATGAATAGCATGATCATGATCACGAATAGGTGGGAGCCCTTTGGGAGTTTCAAACACCTTGGAATGATTGTCCAAGACTTGTTGGAGATCTGCAGAAATAGATGATTTTGATGTCGGAACTTCTAGTGAGCATAATTGTGCAATTACGCCTCTTTGTTCTTTCTTTAGAAGCTTTGTCATGACATTAGAGCTTATTATCCTTCCCAGCTTCCCTTCAATACCCCGTAATTCGACTTCCTTTCCTTCTGAAAAAAATTTCAAGAAAAGTTCTTGAAAATTAAAAGCTACCGTCCCCAAAGATGGTAACCATTGTACTCCTAGTACAACATCAGCACCTCCAATAGGAATGGAAAGCATTGGACTATTCAATACATATTCCCCCATGGTTAGCTTGATATTATGGCATTTTCCGGAGCAATTTATAGTTCCTCCATTTGCAACCATCACTTGACATTCTGGTGCTGGGTATAGGAAACAATTCAATTCCTTGGCTACCTTACAATGAATAAAATTATGGGTACTACCTGAATCAATCAACACTATTACCTTTTTCTTCTTGATATGTCCTTCTATCTTGAGAGTTTGAGGAGTGGTAATTCCTGCCAATACATTACACGATATGGTCAGATTCATTTATTCCTCTTCTTGGGTTGGTTCCTGGTGTATATCCTCTTCTTGTTCATTTTCTTCTTCCTCTTCACAATCTATGTAAAATAATTTCTTCTCAGCACACTTATGACCTTTAGTGTATTTTCTATCACAACTATAGCAAAGCCCTTTTGCTCTTTTTTCTTCTAATTGTTGTGGTGTCAACCTTGTGGGTTGTGGAAATCTAGGAGTAGCAACACTTCCATCTTTATAGAAGTGAGTGGTAGGCTTCCTTGTCGCCATAATTTTACATTCAAGTTTTCTTTCCAACCTGAATGCCTTCTCCAATGAATCAGGTTCCAAAACACGAACTTCATGTTGGATGTTATCATTTAAAGTACCTATGAAGAGATCAATCCTATGTTCCTCTGAAATATCAGTTACCCTTATATTCAATTTTTGGAAGTCCTGAATGTGCTCCTCCACTGAACACTTTTGTTTGAGATTTATCAATTGCTAAAGAAAGTGTTGCTCTTGGTATCCTCATAATGTGCTATCATTTCCTCCGTAAAAATTGATCAAGTGACAATTTTTTTTATGGGAGCAAAGCCATCGATACCATACAAATGTATTTTGTTAAATGTAAAGTTGCAATGCGTACCTTTTGTGTGTTTTGCACATTATTGAGATCAAAATATTGCTCCATCTGTAGTATCCATGTTACAGGATTCTTTCCATCAAACTTCCTCATATCCATTTTTGGAATATGGTGGTTCTTCCCTCCAACATTAGAGTTTATGAAATCACGATTAACATTTATTTTATTCTCATCATGAGTTTCCTCTACTATATTTTCACCATTAGGAAACATATCTTGTATCAACTTTGTCAAACCTTTCATGTCTGTTTTTAGATCATTCTTCATGTTTTCCATCTTAGCTTCCATGTCATCCATCTTAGATTCCATGCCAGCTTCCATGTCATCCATCTTAGCTTCCATGTCATTCTTCAAACCATCCATGCCATTCTTCAAACCATCCATGCCTTTCTTGAAACCATCCATCTTAGCTTCCACACCTTTCTTCAAAACTTCCATGTCATTTTTTGTTGCTCTTTGCGAGAGCGAAATTTGTTGCACTTGCTCTTGTAATTTTGATATGTCATGTTGCCATTCCTCGTCTTCATGAGTCATAGTAGAGCCTTCTAAAGGCTTAATGGGTGTTGAATTCTTTTTAGGGGCCATTTGAAAATCCAATACTGATATCTATTCTATAATATGCCCTTGGAATCAATTCAACTTGATTCTTCAAACAAGACTTATGCAAAAAAAAAACACACACACACACACCTTTTACTTGTTTTTGAGGAGCTCGATATTGAAATTGACTTATCTATATACTTGCAGATCCTCAATATCTAAAATTCGACTGTGTAGTAGTCCTCTGACGCTTCTTTCAAATTCCATAGGTCTGACTTGATTTGGACTCTTCAAGACAAAGTTATGTCCAATCTCCCACAATGACCTAATTATGGACTAGTTCAGTAGAGCGAACTTTTATGACTTGCCACGTGTCATTGTTTGCTCCTTTGGCTCTGAAATTTGTAGACAGGAAACTACAGTCTGTGTACTTCCAGTCACTTTTTAAATAATTCCAATCCAATGCTCAGAGAGATAGTTATGAATATTTTCCCACAATCACCTCTTTGAGATGAAATTCAGGAGCATGAAAAAGACCTACCTTCCACAGATCATATCTTCAAAAATATTTCGAACCAAACTTTTAAATTTTGCGATGATGTTCCTTAAGATTTCAGCTTCGCGCTCTAAAAATTTCAGCTTCGGAACCTTCCTAGACAAAAAGTTATAGCAAACATTCCGCGATGACCATTTTAAGTGAAATTCAGGAGCCTGCAAAAAGACCTAACGTCCACAGATCATATCTTCGAAAATATTGTGAACCAAGCTCTAAAATTTCGTGAAGATGTTCCTCAGGATTTCAGCTTCGCACTCTAAAAATTTCAGCTTCTGAACCTTCATAGAAAAAAATTATAGCGAAAAAATCCACGATGACCTGTTTGGAGCAGCGAAACCCTAGAATCCAAAGCTCTGATACCAAATGTTGTGAAACCAGCTCCAAAAATAGAAGAAAAGAGATATCAATGCCTTAGAAATAAGCCACTTCGAGGGGGAAACCTCCAATACATTACATGAATGAACAATTCTTGGATGATATAAATTACAAACCTCCTTTCTATATATAGGAGTCCATGGGGCCACAATGTAATCCTAGCCGACCTAACAATAATAATTTAAGGGCACAATAATAACAACATGGGGGTTACAGGGGTAAAATAATAACAATAAGGGGGTTACATAACAACGATAAGGGACTATACTAGTAATATAGGGACCTAACAAAAACTTAATCTCTGAAGACTTGGTCAAGAAACTTAATCTTGAGACCATTCCACATCTAAAACCATTTCCACTTGGGCGGATTTGCAAGGATGCAAATTTACAAGTTTCAAAGAAGTGCATATTGCAGTTTGCAATAACTGCACATTTTGTTGACACAATTGAATTAGATGTGGTTCTGCTTGATATTACAGGTATTGTGTTGGGAAATCCTTACTTGTATGATAGGAAAGCGATCTTCCATTGCCATGAGAGAAAATACCATTTATTCAAAGATGGCAAGGAGTACATTGTTAGAGCACATCACAAGAATACAAATATTGCAATGGTAAATGTTGGATAGGTAAAGAGGCTGGTGAATTCAAGTAAGAATTTTTTTCTTCTAATGATTAAGCCTAAAGTTGGTGTTAATCATGAATCATTTGATGATTTTGATCCTAAGTTGGAATCATATTTATATGATGTAGTTGATGCACATCGTGAGATGTTTCAAGAGACAACAGGATTGCCTCCAGAAAGGGAGATTCAACATGGAATTCAGTTGCAACAAGATTGTCCTCTTCCAAACATCGGCATGCATCGCATGTCAATAATGGAGAATGATGAAATTAAGAGGCAAATCAAGGACATGTTGGACAAAGGACTCATAAGGCCAAGCACTTCACCATGCGGTTCACCCGTAGTCTTGATTATGAAAAAATACGGGACTTGGCGCATGTGTGTAGACTTCAAAGCTTTGAACAAGATAACAGTAAAGAATCGATACCCACTCCCAAGGATAGATGATTTGCTTGATCAGTTGAAAGAAGCAAAGTTTTTCACTAAGTTAGATTTACGAAGTGGATATCATCAAGTAAGAATTGCAGAAATTTATATATATAAGACTGCATTCAAAACCAAATAAGGACTATTTGAGTGGTTGGTTATGCTATTTGGTTTGTGTAATGAACCGACAACTTTCATGCATGTTATGGATAATGTTTTACGTCAATTTCTTGATGACCTTGTGATTGTGTATTTAGATGATATACTAATTTTCAGCAAAACAAGAGAAGAACATGTCTTGCATGTGAAAAGAGTGCTTGGTGTTTTGAAGAAAGATAAATTATTTCTTAAGATGTCAAAGTGTGAGTTCGGAAAGACTTCTCTAGTTTATTTGGGACACATTGTAGGAGGAGGCGAGTTGAGAATTTATCCTTTGAAAGTGGAAGCCATTTTGAATTGGCCCACTCCCAAAATAGTAACCGAGGTAAGAAGTTTCCTAGGTGCAACTCAATATTGGAGAAAATTTATTGCTAACTTTTCTGCCATAACAGCTCCTATGCATGCAGTGACAAGTGTGAAGAAAGGCTTCCAATGGGGAGGCAAACATTAGCAAGCTTTTGAAGCTTTAAAAGACAAGATCAGTTCAGCTCCGGTCCTTGCATTACCGAATTTGAGACAACCATTCGAGATACAAACCGATGTTAGTGATTATGCCTTGGGCGCATTACTTTTGCAGCATGGTAAGCCTATCACTTTTCATTTTGAAACATTCAATGGTGTTGTAACTAATTATCCCACATATGACAAAGAGTTGTATGCGTTGGTACAAACTGTCAAGAAGTGGAAACACTACTTGATGGGTAAAGAGACGATTATATATACCAATCACCAACCATTACAGTATTTGCAGTCTGTTAGTCATCAATAATTTTTTGCCTTTGTAGATGACTAAAAACCTATCCTAGATTTCTAGAAACAAAATTCAAGAATCTTGTGAGTTCTAGAAATCTCACTGCCTTCATTATCCTTAGGATAAATTTTTCACTGTTCTACTACTTTATCAAGGCATGGCTAGTCTATCACTCCCAGAAGATCAAATCATGGACTTATGTCACTCATTCTCACTATGTTTGCCACCTTTGACCTTACCACTCTGTTTTGACTAGCCTAACCCTTCTACTTACACCTTGGATTGCCAAGTAGCCTAACCTTTTCTCCTATTCACCAAATGCCACAAGAACTGGTGGTTTTAAACTACCTTTATGGGCTCTTTAGATAAATCAAAGTTATTAGTTTCTAAGATTGAAATGCATGAAGGTTGGTCAAAATTCATATTTATACCTTCAAACCCTGATTCAAGTTTTTAGCCAAAGACCAAGTCCAAAAGGCATCCCAATAGGTCATGTAAGGTCTCCTAGGTTATTCATTGATTTGGCTTTCTAAACTCACTATTTTACATATGCCCAGAGATAAACTCAAATGAAAAAGAAGGTTATGCTCATGATGGTCCAAAGGGTATAAAGACCTCCAAGAAAAACCTCCTTGGTCAAAGGACATTCACAGCAGAAGAGAAACAACATGCCTAAGTAAACAAAGAGTATCAGTGGTTTTATGATTGATTGGCTATAAGGTGTTGCCCAGCAAGATGTCCATGCAAAAGATAAAAAAGACAGAGATACATCAACACCACCAAGCATGAAACCAAAGTTTCTAGAAATGATAAATAGGAAAGGGAAAAAGGCCCTTAAAAACTAGAAGTCTAGGAAGGTAGGAAAAAAGTGAAATGAAGGTCATAAAACTCCATCATAATGTCAGAAGGTTTTCAAAGGATGTGTGAAAGGAGACCTCCATGGTTAAAATAAGATAAAAGGGATTTTCACTACAGCAAAGGGACAAAATTGTAAAGGGTATCAGTGTGAGGGTTACTTAAACTTTCAAAGTACAGTCACAGGTCTACAAAATGATCAAAAGAAGGAAAGTAGGAGGTTAAAGGTCAAATAAGAAATCAAATGGAGCATAAGTTCCACTGTTGAGTGTTTAAGGTACCAAACTCCAAAAGAAGTGTAAGAAGATCAAAACACTGTTTTATGGCACCACCAACAAGCAGAAGTGGCCAAAGGAGAATAAAATCACTTTTTTAATATCACCCACAAAAGACCATTTTTATGCTTAAAACACCACCTGCAAAAGGAAAAGGAAATATTAACAAAAGAGATAAAGGACCAAAAGCAAAACATTAGTAAGTTTTTGGTCTTAATTATTTTTCCAAGGGTATAAAAAGACTGTGGTTATCATTCAAACTCATTTTTCATATGCAATAAAGAGAGAAAATCTTCCAAGCAAAGAAAGTAGGGTTTTTGGCAAAGTTTTGGGCAAGAGAAGCCCTACACTATGCTCCTGTTGAGCCGCGCTACGTGCATGTTTCTTCTCTTTGTGCATTTTTCTACTAGGTGATGTGCTCCTGCAGTCGTGCGCTACGCGTTTGTCGCGTGCACGACCGCCCGACCAATCACCGGTCGCCCGACGCTGCGCTCTTGTGCGTGCAGACTCTGCCCAAAAGACTCGACACCCCACTGCGCTACACGCTCGAACGTGCAGAGGTGACACGACACCTCTTGCAGAGGCCGACCGACACTCCACCGCACTACGCACAGGGCCTTTTCAAGCCTGACCCGACACCTGCGTAGAGGCTGCCCGACGCTACACTGCGCTACGTGCCTAGACGTGCAGAGGCTGCCCGACACCTCGTGCAGGGTCGACTCAACTCACCCGTGCTGCGCTCCTGTGCTACACTTTCAACCAAAAGATCCTTCAAAGTTGTTTCAAGCCTCTAAATTTCTCAAAGCCTTTCAATTTCTATGCTAGGCATCCTTAGAGCTTTCATAAAAGGTATTTAGACACTCTGTCTCCTCTCATGCTATTTTTTAAAAGGGTGAAATTAAAAAGAAAGCTAGAAACCCTAGAGGAAGAAAATGTTTGGTTTCCATGCTAAGAAGTAGCTCTTTTGCCAAATAACCTCTCCAATTTGCAAAACTAGCCCTCACACTGCCAAAATTTGACACTATTGTCTCCTCACCATCTCACTCACCTCCTTCATATCATTACACAAGTAGTTTCAAGTTTTTTATTTTAAGACAAGGGCAAAGGACAAAATGCCTAGATAAGGCAATGTTGACAGAGGCGAGGGAGGCCAAAGGCCTAGAGAACAACAGAGGAAGGGTGGGAGAGCAAACAGATTTGAGCCTTTAAGCACCAAGGAGTTGACAACCTCCCCTACCACAGTTGCATATTTCCAAGAGGTGGGATGCTATGACTTATGTGAAAAAGTACAAAGAGTCAAAAGTCACCCTGAGTTGACCAGAGTTTTCATCCTAAACCTCTATAACCACCAAGTACATCTAGCTGGAGTGAATTTTGAGTTATCCCCCAATACAATTTCCATGGCCACTGGGATACCTTGCATGGGAGAAAAATGGTTCAAACAGGTGAGTTTGGACTTAAGCCATTACCAGCCTTTTTTGAAACCAAGGTACCAATTTGATTGCAAAACCATCTTTCCCTCCTCCCATCTCTTGGAAAGATATGCCGCTCTAATGAAAGTCATCATGAAGTACTTCACCTGTGAGGGTAGGTTTTCTAGGCTCTATTCCTACCACATAAGACTACTCGTGCATTTAACTAGGGCCAAGCTGCTACATTTTCCCTACTATCTTTATAGAAGTATTGATAAGATGTCATCCATTGTGCAAAGGAGACATCCTTCACAACAAATACAAAGTCTTTTCCACCATTCCCTTATCAAAATGATTGTGTTGCATCAATTAGAGCAACAGGGTATCCCATGGGAATTTTTCATTGCTCATGATGTTTTCACAAATCCATAACCTCTTCCTCTGCAAATTTTACCCTCATCATCCCATCCACATTCCTCCACTCCTCCATCACCCCCCACTGACCATGATTCATCCTCCCCATATCAATATTCTCCCCAAACAAACCTCCCTCTTTCACCTTCTCCTAAAGCCTCCGAACAAGAAGAAAGCGTTGAAGAACATGAAGAAAGCAGTGACAAAGAGGAACATGCAGTCAAGAAGAAAATGACAGTCAAGAGGAAGAAACAAGTGATGAGGGAGAGGAAAATGAAAGTGAAGAAAGTGATAATGATGGAGAAGAGACAAAAGACAGTGGGGAAGGAGAAACAAATGATGTGGCAGAAAGTGACAATCACGAGGAAGAAAATGACAGCCATAATGAAGAAGCAAATGATGAGGAGGATAACAATGAAGATACAGAGACAAAGGCAAATTATAAAGATGAAAACAGTGAGCTAGACAGTGAGGAAGAGGTCAAAGAAAACAGTGATAAGGAAGAGGGCAGTGACAAAGACAGTGAGCCAAAAAGTGAACAAGAAGACAAAGGCAGTGAGCCAAATATTGAGGGAGAAACAAATGAAGAACAAACTGAGACAAAAGACAGTGGGGAAGAAGAAACAAGTGACATGGCAGAAAATGACAGTAAAGAAGAAACAGACCATGACAATCATGGTGAAGAAGAAGATGACATGGCAGAAGATGAAGAAGAAGATGACACGGTAGAAAATGAAGAAGATCATGAAAGTGATCAAGATGCAAGCAATGGTGAAGAGACAAATTATGAAAACAAAGGCAGTGAGATAAATGAAAAGGAAGAAACAAATGAAAGCAAAAAAACAGAGGCAGATTTTGATGACCCAAAAAATGAAGACAGTGAGCTAAACAGTGAAGGGACTAATGGCAGTCATGAAGGTAATCAAGAAAACCTAATGACTAATAGCCCTAATAATAGTGACAACAATGATCCCATGAACTCAAAAGGCAGCCAAGAAGATGAAAATGCACCAAACAGTGATGAAGACACCTCTAACCATGAACACAAAGAAAATGACAATGTGAATGATAATGTTGCAAACATAGAGGATGACAATGCAAAAGACATGGAAGAGGATGACAATGATGAAGACCAGGGCGGTGATGCTAGCATGGGAGAAAATGAAAGTGCCTCTCGAGAAGGCAGTCAAGAACAAAATGAAGAAGATACACATACAGGGATCATTAATGAGGAGAAAAGCAGTCTTAAGATCACCAATGATGAAATGAAACATGTTAAACCTTGCCCTCTCACTTATCAAAGAGGATCAAGGCAAGTGTTCGCTGCCTCCAAAAGGCAAGGGACCTTGCCATCTACTTCAACTCAGCCACTGGACAAAGGGAAGCAAAGGGTAAAGGAAGAAGTAGAAGACCATGAGGTGGAGAGGGATTTTGAGATCATTCAGGTAGATAGTGATGAGAAGAATGAGGCAATAATTACAAATATGCTCCTCCAGGACAAAAATGCACAAATCAAAGACCTCCAAGCACATTTAGATAGGTCAAAGAGTATAAATGATGTCCTCGACTTGGAAAATAGGTAGCTTGGAGCACAATTGGAAATATATGAAGCTAGGACACTCAAGGGGCATAGGTGAAGTTGAAAGAGTTCATGGGTGCTTCTGAGGAAAGTGAAGATGAAGAAGATCAAACTAGAAGGACACCCATAACTATGGATTTAAAGAAAGCATTGGAAAAGTAGAGGGAAGAAGAATCAGCCCAAGCAGAACAACTTTCTCTCAATGAACCCCTTGCAATGGAAATTGAACATGATAGGGAATCATGGCTTGGGAGGGCTAACATACACCTTGAGGCCAAGCTGGAGAAGGCAAATAAAGACTTGGATTTACAAAGGAGAATGGCTAAGCATTATGCCCAAATAAATCAATTTGCAAGGGCTAAATTGAAGAAGGCTCAAGACAAGCTCCAGGAACTAAAAGAGGAAAAGGGCCAAGCTAGGATTGGAACCTTGGCACAAGCTTCTCTACAGGTCTCCCAAAACCCATGAGGCATACTCCCACCAAATTTGGGAGAATTTTGACAAGTTTTTGTTTTTTCCAAATTTTGAGGCCAAGGGGGTAGCACACCTGGTGCTATGCTCTTTTCAGAGAATATTCAAGAGGAAAGGCTTGCATTTTTAGGTTCCTCATCACTCATATAACATGCTCACAAAGTTTCAGATCAATTGGAGTTGTTTTGGTCCTCCAAAAGGGTTAAAAACACCCAATTTTTCATCATTCTGCCTGCTTTTCAGGACATGGGTTGCGGTCCTACCAGTCTTGGCATTTTCACTTTTTGAATAGGTTTCAGAGGTCAGATCAGAGAACCAAGGGTAGATCTGGAATAGGTTTTCCAACGAGCCATCACGGAGCCTTTTCCGACATCGGGAAGGCCTTCAAAACACTGCTGCAAGAAGACCCATTTTTCCTGCTCCTGTGCTACGCCCTTGACATGAAATTTAATTTTTAAACACAGTGCTACGCTCTTGTGGTTGAAAAGTCAAAATTTACGCTTGGAAAGTTTTAGGAGGCTTGTTAGAGCCTAAAGGTCGATGTCTTTGCTAAAAATGGCCGAAAATATATTTATTTTAGATATTTTTGTGCCTTGGGCCTTGTAAGGCCTCAAGGACAATAGAGATACTTCTGATTAGCCAATGGAATTCTAGATACTCTATTAGGTTTTTCTCCTCCTTAATTGTTATATAGAGCATGAGGATTCATTGTAAATGTTGGAATTTGATGAGTTTTAAGAGCAATACATGGTTCTTTGAGGTTGAAGAGCAATTTGGTGTTGTGGATGATTTGCCTTGGTTGATGATGATGAAGGCTTGCTTGCAGGATCCTTGAGTTTAGTTAATGGTGATGTATCTCTAGATTTGTTCATGTTTCCTTGTTTATCATTTTGTCCATCTTTCTATGCTGCAATAGCTTATAAAAGTATAGGTTGAGAAATGTTGTTTGAGGCACCTCAGTCCTCCTGTTTGCTATTGTCTTTATGTTTTCCTCTGCTGGGTTAGTTTAAGGAATTCTTAGTTGCTCCTTAGGCCCACCTAAGCTTGTTTATTTCATCATTGGATTTATATGCTAGTTTACAAATATGATTTATGGTAAGCCCTGCTTATTTGATGCTATCTAATCTTTGTCTTGAAATCTATCTTTGATGTATTGATTGTTAGGTTAAGCCAAAGAGGTCTTGTTTCGATCTTGCCATTTGTACATGCTTATCAGTTTGCCTCAAAGTACTTTATAGCTTGGTTTATGATGTTTAGGAGTTCCCTCTTCATGGATTAAAGTTATTTGTGATCTTAAATGTTTTCTAAAGATTGAAGGTGGAATCACTAAAAGTTAAATGAGTTTCTCGCCTTCTATATTTCATTGGAATTGTGTATCTTGAATGTTTATTGGTTTAAGTATTGTCATTGAGTAAATGGTGTGCCCTATCTCATGATTAGTATCTTTGCTTATCAGTATTTAAGACCTTCTTGTTCATAGGTATTTGACAAAGGATTCTTAACTACCCTTTGCCCTACCTTGTTTCCCCAACTTAATGTCCATCTCACCTCACCCATAAACTTTAAAGATCCATTGACTACACTAGATTTGCCCTGTGATGTACCCCAAATCACTATTGAGATATCAATGACTTCATAGACTCCATAGCCCAATGTTTGATAACCTCCCATTCCACCTATCCTACTTGATCATCTTACCCAACCAAACAAACAAACAAACCCTACACTTAACAACTAGCCTAAAATCAACCATCTAAAGCGAACAAGTTTACATCCTTCACACATAATAGAGAGAGCCCTCTCTGAGTCCATGAAAGCTAGGTCCTAGGACTCCAAAGATTGGTCTGATGTTACCCTATGCATTTGGTCTACCAATCTGCTAAATCACGAGACCCTAACACAGTCGCAAACAAAATTATAGTAATCACAACATTTCAGGTGGATGGGATTTCTTCAACAGTTTCACTTGGCTATAAGGTACAAGAAAGGTATTTTCAATAAAGTTGTTGTTATGCTTTCAAGGCCACTTATAAGTGCTTATACTTTACTTAAAAATGATTCTATTGTACGTGAGAGTTACATAGAACAATATGCAATGATGATGATTTTCAAGATGTGTATGCTAGTTTGAGCGAAGGGAATCAAGTTGAGGAAAATTATTATCACATGCATACAAATTTGTTGTTTCATTTGGGCAAGTTGTGTATACCACAAGGAGAGAGGCTTAGTGTCATGAGAGAGGCTCATTCATCTCGTATTGCTGGACACTTTGGGGTAAGCAAAACAATGGCGCATCTACAAAGGTATTGCTATTGGCCTCGCATGTTAGATAGTGTGTCACGTTTTATAAGAGGTTGTTCTATGTGTGCAACAAGAAAGCCTAGCAATAGGAAGATTGGGTTGTACACGCCACTACCGGTACCATCAACGCCATGGGAGAGTGTCTCCATGGACTTTGTTGGAGGTCTACCTATGTCAAGAAAACAACATGATTATCTTTATGTAGTTGTGGATAGATTCAGTAATGTGTATACTTATGCCATGTAATAAAACCATTACTGCTCAACTTAATTTTCAATATGTATGGGTTCATTATGGATTGCCAACTTCTATTTTTAGTGACAGGGATTCCAGGTTCATTGGGAATTTTTGGTCCAATCTTTGGAAGATGATGGACACAGAGTTGAAATAGAGTATTGATTTTCATCCGCAAACTGATGGCCAAACCGAGGTGGTGAACAGAACCGTTGTGCATATATTAAGAGGACATTACAACAAACATCCCAAGTTGTGGGATGAACAACTACATTACATTCACCAAGATACAACAGGGCCAAGAACTCTTCTACAAATACTTCACCTTTTGAAGCATGCTTTGGGTATTTGCTGAAATCACCATTAGACTTCATCTTTGAGAAGGATGTTGCAATTGATGGGAATAGTGATATTGACAAGGCTCGAAAGTTCATTGAGAAAATTCAGATTATTCATCAACAAGTTCAATAACAACTTTAGAATATTCAAAGCAAATACAAGGAGAGGCATGACAAACATAGAGTTAATCACAAGTTTCAAGACAGAGATGAGGTATGGTTGGACATAAGTAAAGAAAGGATGCAAGGAGAAGGTAAAAAGCTCAAGCCCATTGTTGGGGCCCTTGTTTTGAAACTTAACAGATTTTGAGTTGCGGCTAGTACGTGGGGAAACGCAACCACGGTAGGCAGAAAGATGTCAAGGTTGTAAAGGAGCAAAGGACATGTGTCGCGGCTGTTGCGGGAGCAAGCACAGATGGTGGAAGAGCGCGGAAGGAAATGAGTAGTGGAACTCCCGATGAACAGAAAGAAACAGAAGACAGCCGAGCGAGAAGAAAGGAGGAACTGTCAGTCGTGCTGGCAACAGAATAAATAGGCATCCAACCAACGTATAGGAAGGTTGGTGCAGACGGGAATAGGCAACCGGGAGCCGCAGAAGAGCTCTGTCTGTGTTGTACTGTTCTCCATTCCTCTGTGTTTCTATATTTCTCTTTGTCCAATAGGACTTATTGTATTATGCTCTGTTCATGTTCACGTATTTGAGCCTTGTAATCGTTTGTCATTGATAGCCGATGCTTAATATAATCAGAAGTGTTGTTCCGAGTATCTGTTATGGTTTTGAATGAATGGTTTTGCAAGCTCCTTTTAAAATTTTATTTATTGCAAGTCTGAATACATTTACGAGAGATGTATGTTATGGAACATTGTATTACGGTTGTTTATACTCCCAACGTAACTTTGATTCAACTGTATCAATGTTGTTGTTGGGGTGATACCGATCGACTCCCTACCATAGTAAGGTCGCGGCACGCCTCGGGTGAGACTCTCGGCTCTTCGGAGCTGGGTGCAAATGCCGGCATGAAGCTAGACTACGGCGAAAAACCTTGTTGGCCCTAAACTTGAACCCGGGTCTTCTCTGCGAGACCTATTCTCTCGCCAACAAATGGTTCCGTTGTCGGTACCCGAAAATTCATTTGGGAGCTAGATCATGGTATCTCAGATCTTCAAAAGAGAAATACGAAGCTGGTGGGATAACCACCTAGATCAATTCAATGCTCAACAAGCTGAGCTGAGACGACAGAAGGAGAAAACGATTAAAAACCTGGTTCTATTCTCTGACTCTGCTAGTGATACCTACGAAATATTTTGGGGAAAGTTCCTAGAAGAACTCTATAACTGGTTCCGGAGGCTTCAGACCAAGGCTATCAAGGAAAAGTTGTGGAAGATTAATCACAAGTGGGCGCACGAGGATCTGGTGGCCCTTCATCGGTTAAACACCGATTTAACCTGAGCTGTAGATTTTTGGGTGGAATCTACCTTAGACGAATATATAGTGGAGTTTGCAGCAGAGTGCTACCAGTCTTTCTCAAGAGAAGAAGATACCTTCAGATTCAGGTTAAGGGGGAAGCCGCTGAAGGAGATTCCTTTGTGGATTAAGGCATTGGTGGTAGACGAAGGACTGATGGGATTCTAAAAAGAAAATATGGAAGCGTAAAACCTCCGGTGCCGGGGGAAGGGATTAAGGGAGAGATGCTACAAGAACAATGAAAAGGGGGAGCAGGACTATGGATGTCGAGATCGCCAACAGGCTCAGGGAGCGACGAGCACATCGGAGGGCGCAGATTGCAGAAAGGTGGCGAGAGAGGGTGATAAAGGAGTTGAAGAGACATGAAAGTGGTCGAAATAACAAAGAGGAGGTGCCTCAGATGACAAAGGGAATGGAAGGTCAGGTGGGTCCCCATGATCTAGGAGGGGCTGTTAAAGAAGTGTGGCAGGTGTATAGGAGTCTAGCCCAGATGGAGAAAGGAAAGAAGTTTAACAAAGAAGGTACAGACGCGCGCCCGGAGGAGGTGTCCGATGTGGAGATGCATGTTGCAATGGAGCAACTATTTCAAGAAAGGTCGGCTTCCATATCTCAATGTATTCCTAGTCCCCACAGTTCAAGTAGCTCTAGTCCCAACCTTCCCCTGGTGCTCTATAAGCCCATAAGTGAAATTTTTGTTAAGTTGAGTGAATTAATTAAGTTGCACAGTATTCAGTCTCCAACAGTAACACATACTAACAGCTGGATTGCTAGTGGTACAATCTCACAACCAGGATCCAACGACTTCATTTTAGTAACGCCTATTCAAGTGAACATGGCAGGATCACTTACCCGGTATCCATAATTCTCTGGGAGGGGTAACGATGTCGTCGAACAACACTGGTACCTCTGCGAGGCCATATGGAGGGCACGACAGACACTAGATGTTGGGAAGTCGATAGAATTTCAGACCACCCTTAGGGAGAGAGCCCTACATTGGTTTATGAAATGGTCGGAAGCTCACTCGAATCCAGCGATGGAAGATGTGTTAGAGGTCCAGATACAGCAAATAGAGGAGACCTCAACGGCGGCCAAGCAAGCCATCTGGGAGCTTCGGCAGCCCGTAAAACTCAGTGCACAGACAATGCAACAATTGGCCTTTAAGGTCAACACTCAAATCAACATCGTGTTTAGTGCCATGCCACCGAATGTAGGGGAAGAAGTTGTCACAGAAATCACGGCCGAAACAGAAGAGCTAATGCAAGGGTGGCAGCAGGCCATGGAAACCTTCCAATAACTCAAGGCATCATCTCTAAACAAGGTCCCAGAGTTGGGGCCCTTGTTTGGACAACTAGGAGAAGGGAGGCAGGCAGAACAGGGCACAGGGCCGAGCAGACCCATGGAAGTAGAGACAGTGTAGGATAATTGATTCGGAGCGAGTCAATATGATGTGGTTGGGGCCTGTTGAGGCCCTTGTTTTGAAATTTAACAGATTTTGAGTTGCGGCTAGTACATGGCGAAACGCAACCACAGTAGGCAGAAGGATGTCAAGGTTGCGAAGGAGCAAAGGACAGGTGTCGCGGCTGTTGCGGGAGCAAGCATAGATGGCAGAAGAGTGCGGAAGGAAATGAGCAGTGGAACTCCCGATGAACAGAAAGAAACAGAAGACAACCGAGCGAGAAGAAAGGAGGAACTGTCAGTTGTGCTGGCAGCAGAACAAATAGGCAGCCAGCCAACGGATAGGAAGGTTCGTGGAGACGGGAATAGGCAATCGGGAGCCGCAGGAGAGCTTTGTCTGTGTTGTATTGTTCTCCATTCCTCTGTGTCTCTGTATTTCTCTCTGTCCAATAGGACTTCTTGTATTCTTCTCTATTCATGCTCATGCAGTTGAGCCTTGTAATAGTTTGTCATTGATAGCTGATGCTTAATATAATCAGAAGTGTTGTTCCGAGTATTTGTTATGGTTTTGCAAGCTCCTTTTAAAATTTTATTTATTGCAAGTTTGAATGCATTTCTGAGAGATATATGTTATGGAACATTGTATTACGGCTGTTTAGACTCCCAACGTAACTTTGATTCAACTGTATCAATGTTGTTGTTGGGGTGATACCGATCGACTCCCTACCATAGTAAGGTCGCGGCACGCCTCGGGTGAGACTCTCGGCTCTTTGGAGCTGGGTGCAAATGCCGGCATGAAGCTAGACTACGGCAGAAAACCTTATTGGCCCTTATCCTGAACCCGGGTCTTCTCTACGAGACCTGTTCTCTCGCCAACACCCATTCGCTATGGTCCATTAAAGATCATCAAGCAAGTTGGTAACAATGCATTTCAACTTTACTTGCCTTCATATATGCAAATATATTCAGTTGTTAATGTTGAAAATTTATGTTTGTATGAGCCCCCTTTAATCGATGATCAAGGGGGTGATCTTCAACTACCTTCTATTGAATATTTCTCGCCATAATTTATGGATGAGCTCAAAGAGGATACCATCCTTGTCAGGAGGACAATATCACCTGAGAGAGGAAGTGTCGACTACCTTTGATTTGGGTTCAAAGGTAGTAAGCCAAGCAAGGCAAAGTGGATGGAAGTTGGAAAGGTGAGGGAGTTGTACCCTCATCTACTTAACAGACAATCAAAGTCTTTTGGGGTCCAAAAGCTTCCCAATGGGGAGGTGTGATCAAGAGATCATGAATTTTGCTCAAAATTGAAAGTGCTGGAAACTATACCGAACCTAACCGACCAGGTAGATCTCGTCGTTCTGATTTCGGCGCCGCGAACGGTCCGAAAAATCGATGTCGTATGAGGGAGATATCACGTTTTGGTTGATTTCCCAAACAACTAAAATTTTGTGAGAGGAGTGACTCGGATGCCCAGTCAGCATGCAGGTACAGTCATCAAAAGGTGGAATATTCTTGAGAATATTTCGTTTTCCCAATACAACTAGGTTTCGCCAAGTGTCACATTTTGGGACGTTGATATGGTTGTACGAGTGTTTTTGTGGCTAGTTGGATGGGTGACACGTGGCTAGCCCGGAGACTGCCACGTGTCCCCTAGACTGTAGTGTAAAATTATATTGGAGTCAAGGGGGTTCAACCTCGTGATCTCCAGGCGCGCTCGCGACTTCGACCAACTCCTTTATCAGTTGTTACTTACCCCTATAGGGCGCCAACGCTATATAAATTTTATTAAGTGTGCATATGGGGGGGGGGGGTGGGGGGTACCGTCGACGACCCCGTTTGGTTGTTCACATGACATATAATCGCGAAATCGAATGTTTGAACTGGTGGCTACGTTAACTTAACCCGCGGCGGAAATTAAACCGTGAAACTTATCACATGTAGTCCGACAGAGATGCCAAGTATTATGGTTAGTTCCAACGGGTTAGTGGAACTCAGCCTTCATACCGGGTTCCGCTCCAACTTGTGTATTGCGGAGTTATGATAACTGCGGGGTTTAAGGGGTCTGGCATGTGGCCACCCCCACCCCTAACAATAGATTTTAATGCCAATGGTTAGTAACTGGCAGAAATTTAATAGCGCCCCTAAAATTTCGGATTTGGCCAAAATTAGCTGCGGATAACTATAGTTCTCCACAATTAGTGGAGGTTTTGTAGTTGTGATTGGGAAAATGGCTAGGGAGGTGAATTTTCCACCAATTTGGGTGAAAAAAGAGTCTACCTAGACTAATTTGAGCATTATGGAGCCATTGGTGCAAAGAAAATAACCATTGGAAGCTTGTAAACACATGTATTTTTCACTCTTGAGCATAATGACAAAGAGGGACATGCCATTGGGAGCTGGACCAGCAGATGTAGCCCAGGACGGGTGAACTGCTTCATCATGCTTGTTGTGTAAATCTTATGTGTGATGTTATTTCTCTGTTATTTCTCTGTTGTTCAGTGTTATTTAGGCTCATTTACATGCTTAAAACTCACAAATTCATCTATGTTTCTTGGTTAAATTACTCATTCCTTAAGCAAACAAATGGGGACAAATATGTACATGTTTCATAACTAAAAAGACACTTAGCACAACAAACTAATACAGTCCTTTCATATCATCATAAGAGTTGGTATTTCCCATGTAGAAAATATGGCTATGACTAAATACTTGATGTACAAGCATGGAACAACTAACATGAAAGATAAGAATATTCCTAAGATTGTTTCAAACTCCAATAACAATCACTTGTGACTTGAGAAGGTCTGACATAAATACGTTAAGTCTTGGCTAAATGATTGGAAATTAAACAAGGAGATCATTTTACAAATAATTAGGCCATTGAAAATATTTTTAAATTTAAGTTAAATCATAAATTGTGACGTGATAAAAAACATAGAGTATAAAAGAACATGCAGATATTGTAAAGAGGTGATTGACCCAATCTAAAAGTTCAAAAGTATATTTTTGTTGTGGTAGCTTAAGAAAGGAAACCAACATTGCTAAAATAAGTAAACCCTTACAATCTTAATAATCAACAATGTGGTAGATTATCCCCAGAACATCATGAAATAAAACAAAATTGTCATATTTACAATGCTAAAAAGGTGGAAGATGAAAATAAATTTCACTAAAAATGGCATGTGTATTTCCTCAATAAATATCAATTTCAATATATATATATATATATATATATATATATAGAGAGAGAGAGAGAGAGAGAGAGCAATATCAACCTTCCTAACTTGTTAACTCATCGAAATTATGGAAATTTAGAAAAGCTTCTATCTAGTCTTTTTTACTATAGAAGTAACATTTTAAGCAAACTAATTAAATTTTCCCTTTTTTCTTAAGGCATGATAAACCAAAATTGGTATCAATAGATAGTAACAACATCATCATCACCATCATTTATTAAAGAGAAATAAATAATATACATTCTTCCGGAGGCGAGCAAAATATCATGTGCCCTTGAATGTATGGGAATAGGTGTTTAATGACATAAGGACATATGGATTATAAGTATTGGTTTAGGAAATACTAAAAAGAGAAGTCCAAGCATTAATGCATCTTGAATCCATTTCTTCATTATGTTAGCTTGGTTTGGAGAAGCTAGATAGACATGGGGACCATTGTTATGCATGCACGAGGTTATTGGTTCATTTGCATGAGGAAATCTATGAGCATGGAAAGAAGACTCTCATTATTTAGAGTCAAGAGGAGATTTGGTTATGATGATGACCTTTTTCCTTCAATGTCCAAGGTAAAGGGTAAAAAAAATAAGAGTAAATGGACCTTGAAGGCCAAACCCCAAGAACAATGCCAACCAGAATGACTAAAAGCACATGGAACTTAATTCTTAAAACCAATAAAAATAAAATTGAAGCATGTCGATGACTATAGTTTGCAGCTCTTGGAACTCTGAACAGTGCAAGTTGTTAACCTCACCGTGAACAACTTTGACCTGGTCAACGCGAAACTTTCCAAGAATGCCCAATGAAGGCAACTGGGAAGCAGTCTCACACACTATAACTGAAGAGTTGGCTTATCATTTAAATCCACACTCACTCCTATAATCCTCTCAGACATGATTCTCTTATACTCTTGCGAAGTATCCAAAAAAGTGGCACTAGGCCCTTCAAATACCATCAGAACCCCAAACATCTGAGCATATCCAATAGCCATATCTACTCTAAACTCCCCCAAAGACTTCGATAATGTCAAAGCTAACAAATGTGGCCATGAAAACCTTAAAACCATTGGCATGTGCATTTATGACGAAATCAAAGTAATCCCAATCCTCCCATTTGGTTCAAGGATACTTGACTAAAACCCCGTAGACATCCCTGGAATTACTATAATTAGAATCCTTCAAAACAACCTTCAGGACCTCTATTTCAGTGACACCTACTCGAATCCACATGACTTATGTTGCAACAGTCCTTTCATCGAGAAGAGAAACATTGGACATGGGCAAGTCGGTGAGATCTGTAATCAACGTTTGGAAACTCAATAGTGACTCTTGCCTCCTCTTGGCACTCTCTGCCTAGCCAATTTTTTGTCAAGCTCTTCCAAGTTTTTCCTTGAGTTGTACTGACTCGACTGTTGAAAGAGATGGTGCAAAAGCTGATATATTTTGTCTTCACAATTTCCTCTATCCAACATGGCAACATAATAATCCAACACTTTCCTCAACACTCAAAGAATTAAATAAGGATTTGTATAAATTTTGTGGTCATTTAGCTATTTACTTGCATAATTTTCCATCAGTCATCTTACTCCAGGCATAACCAAATGCTGCAATGACAAATTTCCGTTAGAAAGTAAGCAACCACTGAAGTATAAGGTTACTCTTCATAACCATAATCCCAACTACAATCATCTAAATAGCCCATTATAAATCCTCCTTTTCTTCACATCAACTGTGTCTCAGTGCATGCACGATGATCAGTCGATTCCTTTCCATTGCTTTCATTTCACACTAATAGTTCACTCAACATTGCAAGTATAAACTCAATTATTGACGTTGTTGGTGTTGTTAGCTTGACATCTCCTACATCTATCATACATTGACATGATGGCTTGGAAAATCCCGAGAAAACTGTCGCCTTTTGCGACATGTCAAGCAGTAGCATCGATATCACCTTATGGGGTGTGCAATGCCATGCCGAAGGGGATGAACTTTCTGATCATCACACCTTGGAAACCACTCCAGTCCTTGTAATCAAAGGGGTTCATGTCATTCAATTAAATGGAAGGACTATTGGAACTATCCCCACCACTTACCTTCTTATAAACACAACTATTACTAAAACATGCCAACTCCAACAATGGTTTTAGGAAACAAGTTTCAATGCATCCTTGCCTTCACCGAGTAAAAAATACACATGTGTCTCTAACAGGCCCCTCAAAACAAAAATAATCTCTAAACTTGTTGCAATATTTCACTTCGAGAAAACTCCATGGATAGTTGTTCGTGCGATTGCTACAACAATTAACATGGAAGATTTTTAATTTCTTGCATGCCCCCTTAGCATTGATGGCATGCAATGCATGTAAAAGGTTGTCGAAAAATTCGACAAGATGTGGCATTGCATGAAATGCAACAATGCCTTCCTTGAATGTGACTACTACTATGTACTCCGTCTTGAATTGCATGACCACACTGGCCATCTAGAAAGTGTTGTTGCTTTCAATGATGTTGTGACTAAACTCTTGGTTGTAACAACAAAGTGCCTTTGCTTCCTTTCAAGCAAGCCATAATGCATTAAAGAGACGGACATCTCCACTAAGATCAAATGTCATCATTTCCTTTTGACCCTTTCTATTAAAATAAACACTTTCGGCAACATTAAACGACTCCACCCAACCCCTATGCACTTTGATTTATGTTTAGAATTTATTTCATGCCATTTTAAAACACCCTAAAGAAATTAAACTCCTTTTCCATGTACCTTGTGCTTGCAAGGATTGCAATTATTTTAGGACATTTATCTTAGTGTAACTTTATTCTTTAATTTAACTACCTACTACATCTTTAGAACATATATAGAAATTCAAATTTCAATTATATTTTAATGTCCATATATTTTGTTTGATTATGGTTTTCCACATTCCCCTCCTCTTATCAACATTCTTTTACACCTCTGGATACAATTGCTAACTATGATACAATTGCTAATTATAATAACTTTGCTACGTAATATTCACAATTTTTTTTATTATAATCACTTTCGTAAAGTGATATCCAAAATATTATTATAATGACTTCCCCTTAACGAACTTTACTTACAAAATTTTGAATTTTTAAAAATTTCACCATTACAAATTAAACCAACACAAACTAAACTATCATATAAAAAAAAAGTCCACTTATTAAGTCAGTTCTTATTAATAAGTAGGCTAGTCAAAGTTTAAAGTTTAAGCTCGTGTGCGATGTACAACACTTTCAAAACTCCACCGTGAGTAATTTTCCCATTTGCGAAGTTTTTAAAATGTGTCGTTTACAATTTTTTCCAAACCCTTGCAAAAACCCACTGAAATAAGTTTTCAGCTGAGAGAACCTACAAAATCCTACCGTGATTAGTTTGCGGGAGAGAGAACCATGAATTACACGTTCAAGAACTTGAAATAAGTTTTCAGCTGTGAGAACCTACAAAATCCCACTCTGATTAGTTTTCAGGAGGAGAGAGAACCATGAATTACAGGTTCAAGAACCTGCTCGGCGCCCCATACAGGGGCGGAAATGCGATCCTGTCAAATAACACCCAGCTCCTGACGCCCGTGGGCAACCGTGTCTCCGTTGTGGACCTCGTGAAATCGGAGACTGTGACGCTTCCCTGCGAGAACACAAAGAATGTGACGCGGATTGCTGTCTCCCCCAACGGGACTCTCCTCCTCTCCGTCGACGAAGAGGGGCGCTGTCTGCTCATCAACCTCCACCGCCGCGTCGTCCTGCACTGGATTTCCTTCAAGAATGCCGTCAGGGCCATCAAATTCAGCCCCGACGGCGCTCTCTTTGCCGTCGCCATCGGCAAGCTCGTCCAGGTCTGGCAGACGCCTGGCTTCAAGAAGGAATTTCTGCCGTTCCAACTCGTGCGGACGTTAAAGGGCTGTCACGACCTCGTTACTTGCCTGGATTGGAGCCCCGATGGGCAGTGGATACTCGCCGGTTCCAAGGACTTAACAGCCAGGCTGTTTTCTTTGAACCCCATCGATGGTTATCGGCCGATTTTGCTCCTGGGCCACCGGCATCCCTTGGTCGGGGTTTTCTTCAAGGTGGCGAAGAATCGCCGCGACGTCGAGGGAGCGTACACGATTTCGAAAGACGGCGCGATTTTCAACTGGAATTTTTATCCGGCCACCGATGAAAAACAGTGGAAAACGGCAAGCTTTAATCTTTCTCAGATTGCCGTCAACAGACGTGAAGCTAATTCAAATGGTTTAGATAATAAGAGAAAGTGGGAGGACGAAGACGAAGAAGTTGATGCAGCAGTCATGATAAATCCCAATGAAACTGCTAAAACCCTAAACCCTGGCAATGAAACCCTAAATTCTACTGAAGCCCGAAAGGGCTCTGTAAACGATATAACAGGCAAGAAAAATAAAAAGAAAAAGAAAACTCATAATGATGAACCTCAAATAGATTCCACAGGATATCAGAGCCATTTTGGTTCAGAAACCGAGGGCAATGAAAAACAAACGGTTGGAATTGAAGAACTCGATGTTTCTATGTCAAAGGATGGCCGACAAGAACCAGCTCAGGCTTTGCATAAAGGGCAGTGGGAGCTATTGAAGAAGGATTTTTTCAAGCAGTCGACAAATTTGACGGCCTGCGATTATCATCTAGAGCTCGATTTAATTGTTGTGGGATTTGCTTCGGGAATTTTTGGAATCTACCAAATGCCTGATTTTACTTGCATTCATTTACTGTCGATATCAAGGGTGAAGATTACAACAGCGGTTTTCAATGGGCTGGGAAATTGGTTAGCATTTGGATGTGCGAAATTAGGTCAGCTGCTGGTGTGGGAGTGGCGATCAGAAACTTATATATTAAAGCAGCAGGGTCACTATTTTGATGTTAATTGCCTGGACTACTCACCTGACTCGCAACTCTTGGCCACGGGGGCAGATGACAACAAGGTTAAGGTTAGTTGGAATTCTCTTTCACAATTCTGTTATTCTCGTTTAATAAGAACAGCTGCCAGATTTTACACTCCAAACATTTTGGACGGCTAAGAACAAGAAGTGTCACTTTCTTTTTATTCTCTTATTTTGATCTCCAGTAGATATTATTTATCAACGCCTTGAATATTTTCTGGACTAATGAATTATCCAGGGATGTATTTTGATCGATTGCAACTTTCATTTAATTTATTTAAAATTTTCAATCTCTTTTTTGTTTGCGGAATAGTTTTTATCAATTTGCACTCAGAAAGACATAACATAAATCATTGTTATATCTACCATACTGGACATTTCAACAGGTTTGGACTGTCTCTTCTGGCTTCTGCTTTGTCACATTTGCGGAGCACACAAATGCAGTTACTGCTGTTCATTTTTTGCCAGGAAACCATGCACTTCTTAGTGCATCATTAGATGGAACAGTGCGTGCTTGGGATCTATTTCGATATCGAAACTTCCGAACTTTTACAACTCCTTCACCAAAACAGTTTGTTTCATTAGCAGCAGATCAGAGTGGTGAAGTAATATGTGCTGGTACCCTGGACTCATTTGAGGTAATTTACTGAATGTTTGTCACAACGATGGAACAAATAATGTGCAAATTAAGAGATTTGTTGTTAGATATCAATTATAATTTTGATCTCTTTCCTTCACAAACTTAATTGATGGTTAATTCACAAAGCACTCGCTTCCTGGAATTTTTTAAAACTGCAGATTTTTGTCTGGTCAATGAAGACTGGTCGATTATTGGATGTACTAAGTGGGCATCAAGGGCCTGTTCATGGATTGACATTTTCACCAACAAATGTATGGTTTACTCTGACTCAACAGTTATGCAGTTTGTAAGAAATATTACAGAATCTAAATTTATGACAGTTAAATACTGGGAAACACTATGGTTTTTCCCCTCAAATGAGAATCACCTATGTTTGAACCAACGTTTTTCATTTCCATTTCAAAGTCAATTTGGCATTGGCAGCACTCAAGGATTTCCATGTCATTAGAACTTCACTACTTGTAAGATCGTCAAGTCATCTTCTTGTATCTGAGTTTTTGGCCATTTGTTTTCATTTATTTATTTTTGGATCATAATACAAATGATTTTGAAAGTGCAAAGGTGTTTTCTCACTAATTATCAACTGTTTGCCAAATTTTGAGGTTAATAAAAATTTCAATGGGCGAAGGGGTTGCATTGCATAGTAGAATTGTCCTTTGGCTTGGAACTATATCAATGTTGTCAGAATGAAACCGGAAAACACTTTGAACCGGGAACTACAGGTTATGAAGACGCTGTCACTCAAGGAGATCAAGGGATCTACACCCCTTATTGATTTGAGGTTGGCGTGCCTTCGTCAACCCAAAAATAGGTCCTAAAATTGGACTCCCAATTAGGTATGGAATTTGTTGATCTCAACCTCCACCTTGAAAACCATTAAATTCAATCAGAACATACTTGACGCTGTTGAAGATTATCACCTTGATTTTACCTAGGTTGATCATCAATTATTGAAGATCACGAAACCTCGTTAGAGCATCTAACTACCTTTAAAATGCCTTTGGAGCATAGGCCAAGAGGATGACATCATTTGTAGAGAGGAGGATGGAGATCAAAACTTGATGAAGAAGACAACCATCCTCAGCTTGAATATGCCCTTATTGAAAAGATTGTTGCTCTTCAATATAAGCCCTAAACAAGGTTGTGGAGAGGGGCACCCCTATTTCATCCAAATGGTGCTTGAAATGGAATTGTATAATCTGTGTGTCACACTAAGATGGCCTAAGTGGGACATGTAAAGGTGCATGATGGCATTGATGAGAGTCTTGTACACGCTAATGTCTTAAAGTCATTGAAAAAGGGCCTCCTTCATAATTGAGTCAAAAGCTTTTCAAAAGTCTACAAAGTAGCATAGGACTTTTCAAGAGCAATGTCTTGCCTTCATAATGATTGCTCCAAGGTGGAGAATATGGTCAATAGTTTGATACACTTGATAAGAACTTGTTTCCCCTCTGGCTCCTTTGATAATCATGGTTGAAGGGTGGTAACATAAGGTTTGGATAATGTGTGTTCGACCATAATTGTCCTATAATTGTTTAGATGGGCTTGGGATCTTGATTTGTGTATTAGGTGAATAGTGTAGTGGGACTAGGGCTGTGGAAATCTTGAGCAAACCACATGGTTGAATTAATTAGCAATGCAATCTAAAAGAGAATGTATTCGATGTTTAAAGAATTCCACATTGCTTGTTGAATATTTGAATAGGAGAACAAATAACATAAATATAGAGTGAGTTAATGATGACATGAGGCTAATTTAAGCTTGTGGCAACTTGTGTTGTGGTCATTGTGGTCACTGTTTTAAAAAACGACCGAGCTAGCTCGGATTTGGCTGAGCTGACCGAGCCAACCCACTGGCCGGACCGGTTCGGTAGAAAAACTAGTCTGGAGGCCGGTTTGTGACTGAACTAGTCGAGTCGGTCACGAGTCCGAGTTAGACCGGTCGAGGCATGGATAGTCGGTCGCAGACCCCACAAACTGCACAAATCGGACCCCAAAGTGGAATTAAATTGATTTTTAGGGTTTTGGTATGCCCTTTAACCCCTCCCAACCCTATAAAAGCTACCAAACCCCTCTCATTTCCTCATAGCTATCTCATTGCATTTGAGTGAGCATTTGTGAGGAATTTGTGAAGAGTTGTGGAGTTGGTTTTTGGAGCAGCATTGAGGAGTCTCTTGTGCAATCTTTGGAGCAACAATGAGGAGCTTCTTGGGCAATCATTGGAGCAACATTGAGGAGTTGGTTTGTTAGAGCAGTATTGAGGAGGCTAGAGCTTAGAGGTATTTTTTTTTTACTTCTAAAATCTGCCTTTGCTTGTTTTTTTCTTGCAAATCTGGAAATCGAAAACATAAATTTTTGTGAAAGAAATGAACATAGAATGAGTATTTTTTGTTGTTGTTTCATTTTCAGATTTAAACCTTTCATTTCCAAGTCCAAATATCAGTCCAAAATGGCTCCTAGAATGAAAGATGTTGCTTGGGCATATGTTGAGATGATTGCTGATCAAATGCATTGCAAATGTTATAAGAGAAAAATTAAGGGTGGTGGAGGGGGCATTCATAGGCTGAAACTACACTTGGCTGGACTTAGAGGCCAAATTATTCCATGTGAAGCACCAATATAAGAAATTGGGGAAATTAGGAAGGAGTTGAGAGATCAATTTCAGAAGTTTGAGGAAGACAAAGCTAGGCAAAAAGAAATAGAGGTTGAAATTGGGAGGAAGAGGAATATAAAACACATGATGGCTGCCAACCCCAATTTTGATTATGAGGGCTCTTCATCTTGTTGAGAATTTGGAGGGCTGGTGATTAATTCAAATTCTCTTCTTGATAATTACTTGTGAGCTTATTTAATTTACTTATGTCTTCTCTTCTTCTCTTATTTAGTCTTTCATCAAGTCAATTATCAAAATACAAGAGACACATGATTAGGCTCTTCGAGTCAGGGCAAAACCTCTCCCCCTTGGAGAGGCAAACCCATGAGAAATTCTTCTTATATATTTTCAAATGACAAGTACCATGATCGTGACACAGACCCTTAACCTTCTTATGCTTCCAAGACCTTGTCATTGATTAGTTTTGTTCTTTTGCACTGTCCTTCACTGACTTGCACCTTTCTGTGCCAGAGAGATCAGTCTCTACACAAATTCTGCTTCCTTAGGGCCTTGACTGTTTACTTATCTCAGCTAGATACAAACATAACTTTAGCACAATCACTATGCACTTTGTTGTACCTTTTATCTCACGCTTTGACACAGTTAAACTTTCTTTGGCACCTTGATTTGACCTTGAATGCAACCTTCTTTAACAATGTAATCCACACTTGAATACACCCTTCTCCAGTACTATCATCCGCACTTGAACACAACTTACTTTAGCACAGAGATTTGCACTTAGATGCAGCCCTAATTTCAGCACTGTGATCTGCACTCACTTCAGATTTCTCCACGCTATAGTGTCACAGATATATCCACAATCTTCAGGTGATACCTTGCTTTAGTGACTCTCGGCCTACCTGAAGTCTGCGAGGTAGGATGGCCCAGAACTGAGAGTATATTTATATCTTTATGAACCTCCAGCCTTCGCTCCTAATCACAGTCCTTTCCTCGCTGAAATGTCTTTTGATTTCCGCACCAAACTATAGACCTTACCTTGTAATACTGCCTTAGACGTATCCAAAAATCTTAGAGAATCCGAAGTTCGAACTGTGATTTCTGTATTTTCCGCGAAGTCTACTAGGGTATATATAGTGGTTCGTCCCTGTATATTAGCCGACCTGTCTTTGTGAACCGATGTGACTATTTCTGGGAGCCGACATGACTATTAGGCCGACTTGATCATCTGTTATGAGGCCGACTTCAAGAGCACATTTTCCAGTGTTAATGAGGTTATCTTGGAGCATCATTCAGGAGCCATTTCTTCATGGTATCATGACAAAATCTTGGAGCATATTTTGTTGACTAGACTCTTCATGTACATGACTCTTAATTACACTTGTAACCAGAAGACAAACCCTAATAGACATCAAGAAGAAGTCTATTGACCTATAATAAAAATCTTGCTCATTAAATCCATGAAGCAAGTACAACAAAAATACGTTTTATTATCTTTGTCTTCTTCTTTACAAAATACATAATTACATAGTCAGTATGAAGTCTGATCCTAGTTACACTTTTCAACACTCCCTCTTAACTAGGGAGGTATTCAACAGGTACATGGTCACTTTCAAACTGAAGAATCCCATAAGAAGAATTGGATAAGAATCGGATTGGTAATCGAATCTGTATAGCATCATATCAACTAGCATTGTCCTAGTGCAAGGCCTTGACTAACGACCCCTTCTCTCAACGAGACAATGGGCTACAATGCTGATGAGACACATGACTTATAGACACCATAATCATTGTCTCTCCAAGGTACATACTCCACTCGGGTGTTCCCAAAGTATGACCTTCTTGCACTATTCTTCTCTTGGGCAGCTAGCCCTCAAAGAATATCGGTCCCCGACTACTCTTATCTTGAATGCCCTATCACATTCTCAAAGAGTATCGAATGCTAGATGATTACCCAATCCTCCATTCGGTCTTTTCCCAAGTGAAGACCAGAATGATGTGTCTATCCATTCTCTCCACATGGCCTACACTGAGACTTACGGCTGTTAGTGTCGGTCTAGTGCATAACACATGTATTAGAGAATCATATGCGTTACTCCCTCTTAACTCAGGGAGGACATACTTCAAGTTTCTTCCAAGCAAGAAACTTATTACCAGGCTCCCTCTCAACCAAGGACCTGCAACAACAATGGTGAGACACCCAACTGCTCATGAAGAATTCCTCCCCTCGATGTCATGGATTTCGATATTGAGGAATCTTCAACCTTTGGCTTGGTAAGGCACATATCACTCATCACTTTCATCCATGAGTCATGTCATCTATCAGAAAGTGATTCATCTGACTTCCTTATCTGGTCCACCTTTTATGCCATGCTGCTTTCTTTCAAATCATCTCCAAGGATCTTACATCCTTTCACATGATTGGCAGCCTTGCACAAATTCATCTAGATAAACATATACATATGAACTTTTAAAACAAAAGTTACCTCCGTGATGACCTTTTACCATGACATCTTCCTGTGGGCATTGACATTCTCTATTCAGATTGACACATGTCCTAATGATATGTCTTGTCAAGGGTCTTCTCCTTTACTAGATTTCTATCAGAGTCTACATATCCTCCCAGGAGATATTCTAGTCACATATTTTTGCCTTTCGGATGATAACTGCCTCTTGACATGGTTGCACTTCATGATCTCTTCCTTTCTGCACATCTTCATTCCCAGGAACTTCCAATTTCCAGTTCCTTGTTTATTTACATCCACTTCATATTCCATATGAGGATATATTATGTTGATTTCATCTATCTGTGCATCGTGAGAGATCATACTTCTAAAGTTCATTTGTTAATTTTGGGCAACTAGGTCCAAACTCCATGTTGCACTGCTCATATGATGATGGCCATATTTTTGTTGGATTTCTCTTTCGGAGAGGTGCAAGGTTGATCTAAAGATCATCTTGTTTGGATGAGCAGAACATATATTTTGAATTTATTTTCCACACATGTGCAAGGTCGTCCAGATTTGTAATGTAGGTTCACAAGCCTAATAGATGTGTCACACACCCTCACTGATGGATATAAATTGGAGAGACTTGGAGGTCATTTGCTCATCAACTCATCACACATTCTCTCATTGTGATATGATTGGTTCGATAGCCTTTGGAGGCCTCCTTCCCTCACACGTGCGGAGCTGAAGCTGCTGATTTGTTTAGGGTTGTTTTGCCGAGCGTTGACCAACGTTGACCGTTTGACCTCAAATTTTTGCTAAAATTCCGATTTCTAAAGGCCATACAACTGGGCACAAAAATCGAGGGAAAAGGGGCAGTTTGATCGAAGCCCTAATTTGTAGCGTTGACTTTCTGTTGACTGTCATGTGTTGACTTTTGGTTGACCATCGTTGAATTTTGATGAGTTGTCTTTGAGGGCTGTGGGTGTGACACTTGGAGGGTTGGCTGATCTAAGAAAGACTTTGCTGGCTGAAGCATCTTGTTGACTGTCGTAACGCACACTATCCTATATCTTTGTTGGACAAGAAGAATTGTAAAATCTGATCTATATTATTGGCTTGTCTTCTGTTGATCTATTATTGTGTTCTATCAACATTTTACTTTCATGTTTATGTGCTTGCTAATTTGAATCGGGCCTAAGAAAGATTGAAGTAAACTTGCATTAAGCATACAACACACCATGGTTATCTAAATTTAACATCATTACATGCAACCATATGACATGACTACGCAACATCTAGTGTCAGCATATAAATATATATACCTCATACATTTTTCCTTTGAGTCATCCTGTAGCAATTTTACTAGAATGAGGAACTTCATTCCATTGACTTGCTTCATCAATATGTCATCACATCCTAATCTTAGAATTCTGTAGCATAGAATTCTTGATGAAACCTTTATGCTTTCTTTCTAACCAGTGAATTCATAGAGAATTCCATTAGAGAGTGTGAGCACCTGTTTCCATGATGACCCTTGATCTTGATGATTGCCTTCCATTAGTATTATTATCAACGAGGTTTTTCAGGAGCTGTTTCACCAAGAGTTCCTACCATGCTTCTATCATGATGCTATGGTTTCCTATCATACTATTTTACGACCAACAAAAATCTCTTAAAGAAGAAGATGATCTCAATCATAATAGAGATTTCTCGCTTCTTCTTTCTTAGACTTCTTAACATCAGGTTCTTCTCTTTTATCTGTGACATGGGCTTCTTCCTTTTTCCTCTCGTCCTTTCCAAATTAAGGACAATCTCTTTTATAATGCCCAAGTTCATTACATCCAAAGCATCGTACTTTGTCCATATTTCTTCTTTTATTTTGAGGACCAAATTTTCCGAATCTTCCTTTCTTCCTGGATATGGCTGTAAAGGCTTGATTCCCTTCACTTGATCCTGTATCAGCTTTGACTTTTAATCTTTTTTCCTCTATTTTACATAGAGACCATAAATCATGGAATGGTGTTGCTTCTTTCTTCCCGTATAAGCTTGAAGTGAAGTTTCCCCATTATTCCAGTTGAGCATTCATCACCACTGTAGTCATCTCAGTATCAGACATTACTTCTCCCAATTCCTGCAGTTGGTCTCTTATTTCAGAAATCCTCATAAAGTATGAAGTGATTCCTTCTCTTGACAATTTCATTTTGTATAGTACTTATCTCAGAGAGATTGCTTCTTTTGCAGTACTCACAGAGAATAGCTCCACCAGTTTCTCATATATTTCTTTTGCAGACTTCGGTTTTGATACATAGAGAATAAGTGAGTCCTTAATGAACTCTATGAGAATCATCTTGGCTCTGATTTCTCCTTTCATGTACTTGGCATGCGCTGGAGCATCTTCTTTTGAGGGTTGAATTGTAGATCCTTCGATGTAGCCCATAACTTCGTCTTCAATTAGATTCAAATCTATCCTTCTTTTCCATGCACTAAAGTTTGCTGACCCAACTAATTTGTTGCTTTCTTTATATTAAGTCACCTTGACAGATTTAAATAAGGTCATAGATACTTACTTAAGTAGAGTGACTTGCAGCTTCCTTGATGATGATGAAGATGAAGTCAGGAGCTTCTTCTTAGATTGAATTCTCTAATGTAGATGTTCTTGGATCTTGGATGATAAAGGATGTCTTCAAAAGATGATGTCTCTTCCAACAATGTCTTGAATACAAATTTTTAAATGAGATTGATGATTTTTCTTGAGACAGCTTGAGAATCTTCCTTGCAAACTGATTTGACTTTTCAACGTAAACTTTGACCTTTGCTTCTTGGAGTGTCTCCTTGTCAAGTAGCTCTTGTGTTCAACACCTTAGCTCTGATTCCATGTTGAGAATTTGGAGGGCTGGTGATTAATTCAAATTCTCTTCTTGATAATTACTTGTGAGCTTATTTAATTTACTCATGTCTTCTCTTCTTATCTTATTTAGTCTTTCATCAAGTCAATTATCAAAATACAAGAGACACAAGATTAGGCTCTTCGAGCTAGGGCAAAACCTCTCCCTCTTGGAGAGGAAAACCCACGAGAAATTCTGCTTATAGATTTTCAAATGACAAGTACCATGACCGTGACACAAACCCTTAACCTTCTTATGCTTCCAAGACCTTGTCATTGATTGATTCTGTTATTTTGCACTGTTCTTCATTGACTTGCACCTTTCTGCACCAGAGAGCTCGGTCTCTACACAAATTCTGCTTCCTTACGGCCTTGACTGTTTACTTATCTCAGCTGGATACAACCATAACTTCAGCACAATCTCTATGCACTTTGCTGTACCTTTTATCTCACGCTTTGACATAGTTAAACTTTCTTTGGCACCTTGATCTGACCTTGAATGCAGCGTTTTTCAACAATGTAATGCACACTTGAATACACCCTTCTCCATCACTATCATCCACATTTGAACGCAACTTACTTCAGCACAAAGATCCGCACTTAGACGCAACCCTAATTTCAACACTGTGATCCGCACTCACTTCATATTTCTCCACGCTATAGTGTCACAAATATATTCATAATCTTCAGGTGATACCTTGTTGTAATGACTCTCGGCCTACCTGAAGTCTGCGAGGTAGGATGGCCCAGAACTGAGAGTATATTTATACCTTTATTAACCTCCAACCTTCGCTCCCAATCACAGTCCTTTCCTTGCTGAAATGTCTTTTGATTTCCACACCAAACCACAAACCTTACCTTGTAATATTGCCCCAGACGTATCCGAAAATCTTAGACAATCCAAACTATGATTTCTGTATTTTCTGCGAAGTCTACTAGGGTATATATAGTGGTTCGTCTCTGTATATTAGCCGACCTGTCTTTGTGAACCAATGTGACTATTTCTGGGAGCCGACTTCAAGAGCACATTTTCCAGCGTCAATGAGGTTATCTTGGAGCATCATTCAGGAGCCATTTCTTTATGGTATCATGACAAGATCTTGGAGCATATTTTGTTGACTAGACTCTTAATTACACTTGTAACCAGAAGACAAACCCTGATAAACATCAAGAAGAATTCTATTGACCTATAATAAAAATCTTGCTCATTAAATCCATGTAGCAAGTACAACAAAAATACATTTTATTATCTTTGTCTTCTTCTTTACATAAATACATAATTACATAGTCCATATGAAGACCGATCCTAGTTACACTTTTCAACACGTCTATCCCTTGCCACTGATGCATCAAACCCCTTTTGCTATATTCCTCCCTCTTTGGAGTCTATTCAAGAAAAGGGTAAGGGTACAATGAAAAATAAGGGTAATATCAAAAGTTTTTTCACACCCTCCTCTCCCTTTGATAGTGCACATGGTCCTAAAGCTAATAGAGCTCAAATGCAACCCACTTTAGATCAACATTGGAAGAAAGAATTAAGAGAAGCTGCTTTTGATTACATAGCTAGATGGTGGTATGATGCTGATATCCCCTTCAATGCTTCTCGTTCACCATATTATGAACCTATGTTTGACGCCATATTTGCTGTTGGAAAGGGCTTCAAAGGCCCTACTATCCATGAGTTAAGGGGATCTCTTTTGGAAACAAAGATTTTGTCCATTGATGAATATTTGAGAGATTTTAAAAACTCATGGGAAAAAACAAGATGTACCATCATATCAGATGGATGGAATGATCAGAGGAACTGTACCATCATAAACTTTCTTATCTTTTGCCCACAGGGAATCATGTTTCTAAAATCAGTTGATGCATCTGATTGGGTGAAAGATGCACACTTGTTGTTTCAGCTTTTGGATGAGGTTGCTGAAGAGGTGGGGGTCGCTAATGTTGTTCAAATCATCACAGATAATGCCTCTAACTATGTTCTCGTTGGTAAACTGTTAGAGGAAAAACACAAAACCATATTTTGGACCCCACGTGTTGCACATTGCATAGACCTCATGCTCGACGATATTGGTAAAATAGATTGGATTAAGAACACTGTAGAACATGCCAAAAGCATAACAAAATATATTTACATTCACTTATGGATTTTGAACTTGATGAGGAAAGATACAGGGGGCAAGGATATTATTAGGCCTGCCATCACTAGATTTGCAACAATTTTTTGACATTGCTATCTATGCTTTCCCAACATGGAAACTTGCAAAAGGTGTTTTCAGTGACGAATGGAATGAATGTCAATGATCTCGTAAACAAGATGACAAAGATGTGAAAAAGAAAGTTAATGAAGAAATAGTTTGGAAAAAGACAGCAGAGATTGTGAAGGTTGCTGAGCCACAGGTTAAGGTGTTGCGGTTGGTGGATGGGGAATACACAATCAGATCACTTGCTTTAGCAGAGCCACATGTACCTTTGGCAAGAACCTTGCAAGGATTGTAAGGGAATCGAATGAGCTAGGTAAACAAAGAATTTTAATTTTCAAATTTGTATTTTATTATTTTGTTAAATCATTTATAATTTGAAAGTTGGATATAATTTGTTGAGCTAACTTAAACTCATTACACAACAATGTTTTTTGCAGCACAATGGTGGGAGACATTTGGTAGCCATTGTCCTCAATTGCAAAAGTTTGCAATCTGCATTTTGAGTCAAACTTGCAATGCTTCTGGGTGTGAGTGCAATTGGTATGTCTTTGAGAGGATTCACACGGAGAAGAGAAACCGTTTGGAGCAAAAACGGTTAAATGATCTAGTCGATGTCCAATACAACCTCCGACTAAGACACAACCAATTGCTGAACAAAAGACCTGATTCAGATCCCATTGTGTTGGATGATATTGATCCAACATCACATTGTATAGTGGAGAGTTGTTCAACAGAGTTTGAATTTGATGAAGATGTTGGTCTTGACTTTGCTGAACAGATAGAGGCCCAACTAAATGCAGATCCACTAGTACCAGTCCCAGCCCCAAGTTCTCCAGCTGTAGCTGCAGGCACTTCCTCTAGTCAGCCATGACGCAAGTGCATAACTCGTCTATCTCATGCTTAGCGTGCTAGTGCTACTACTTCTACAGTTCCTGTTGAAGATATTGATGAGGAGGAGCCATTGGTTTCTCCCTCTGATTCAGAGTCTGAGCCAAATGATCTTGCCTTGTCTAGCAGTATTGACTAGTGATGTTTTGTTGTAGAGGCCATTGAGAGCATCCTTGGTTATGTGTTTTTGTTCTGATCTCTATATCATGTATGTATTGGACAGTGCACTTGGTGCCATTTTGATATAATGGATATATTCATGAGCCTACTTTGATCATATGTTGTCTTTTGTCTATATTCTAATGCTTTGTGTTTGGAAACATGGATGAAAATCTTTAAAATTATGTTTTTTTATAAAAAAAAAATATTTAATGTATTTTTTACAAAGACCGAGTCATTGAAATTGGACCGGTCGTGTCGATATCGAGTTAGAGTCAACCCTCGATCGGTTCAGAACACTAGTCAGAGTTTTAAAACATTGGTTGTGGTTGCACTATTTTAGCTAGCGAGTTGCCATTTTTAGATCACTTTAGATTAGTGTTGCTTTCATACCTTTTTTGTTTTAGATTGCACCTACTTGTACAAATGAATACTAAGGTGGAGAGAAAATATGAGCTAAACATTTGTTATTGAGTACAAATCTCTCATAGATATAGCATCTCTTACAAAATGTTTATAACATCCTAGGAATTTATAGTGGCTTAACCATCTAATCACCACACATTACACATTATATTTTACATTTGGTTAGATGTCATAATATATAACATCTAAGCATTCAACACATATTTTTGTGTTCATATTATCCCAATATATGATAAATACAACCAATTGTTTACAACATGGGGGTATAAGGGCCATGTGCCTTTCTATTGCTAATCTAGTAAATAAACTTGCTGAAAAATAAACTTAAATAAAAATAGGCAAACACTTCTTCGATTTAGGTATATAGAGCCAAAGTCTTAGAAAACCCATAAGATAGAGATCAAAAGGCCATATCAAAGTCAAGAGCTAAGGAGACTACATCCTTTACAAGATAGAAATCGATAAGTTGAATATAAGGTTCAAAGTGTAGTGGTATTTGTGCTTGAGAGGAGTGAAAAAGTTGCAGTGTTAACTGGTATGTTTTTTTTTTCCTTTCTCTCAGTGGTGTGTGCAATGAATGAAATTAGAGCACTTTTGAATTTATTAAATATTTATTCGAAGGGAAGTAACAAACTATTCCTAAGACAATTGGAAAATCTTGTTTTGTTCTATGACAGTCTAAATGAGTACTTCCACAATGATTAATGATGTTAATTTTTCACATTGTCCTTTGTTGATGTAATCAATGTTCCACTGAGTTTCCGGGATGGGGAAATGTGGGAGTGGGGATACGCACAAGGAGGATGTATATAAGCAATCCCAAAATTTAGGGAACTTTTGGGGAAACGAGGGGACGTCAGAGTCATAAAAATTATAAAATTATTAAAAATTTAATATATAAAAATAAAAAACAAAATCCCAACAATATGTCAATAACTAAATTATTAAATAGTATATCTTAATAATTATGTGTTAATTTTGGACAACTAGGTCCAAACTCCATGTTGTGATGCTCATATGAAGATGCCAATATTTTTATTGGACTCCTCTTTCAAAGAGGTGCAAGATCGATCTAAAGATCATCTTGATCCGATGAGCAGAACATTTATTTTGGATTTATTCAAAATATGTGCAGGTCGGCCTGAAGGTTTGAATCCCCAACAGTTTTATCACACACCCTCATTGATGGATATAAATTGGTCAATGTTGGAGGACATTTTCACTCATCACATCCTCACACATTTCTCTCTCCTCATCTGATTGGTTTGATCACCTTGGAGGCTCTTCTCTTCACACGTGGGAAATTGTAGCAAGGAGAAAATCTGTATTCGGCCTAGGGTTTCTACCGCAACGTTGACCAGCGTTGACTTTGGTCAACGCAAGGTCAAATTGACCTGAAACTCTCCTATTCTTTCGATTTCCTCAATCCGCATTTTTTGGCACTATTCCCGAGGTTGGACGTCGACTTTGACTTTGTTGCATTGACCTTGCTGTTGCTGCTGCTGTTTGCGTTGACCGTTGACTGACAACGTTGAATTACGTTGACTTTTGGAGTTGATTGTTCTGGCTGTCCTAGAGGGTTGTGTGACACTTCTGGTTCGCTGACCGTATTGAGGCTTTGCTGGTTGAAGCATCTTGCTGACTGCTGTAACGCACCAACACACATATATTTTGGCTTGTCTTTTGTAGATCTACTGGTATGTTCTATCAGCATTTTACTTTCTTGTTTATGTGATTGTTGACTGATATTGGGATAAAAGTAAAGTTGCATCAAGCATAGAACATCTGCAAAAATTTACATGGTATCAGAGCTGAGGTGAAAACAAAGCCCTAGTTTGTAGCAATCACCGAAGAAGAGCACGGGTTCCTTTAACTACAATGGCTTTAAGGCTGATGATAAATTGACTGGGAAGGATGACTTCCATGCCTGGAAGATGACATTGGATCTTATGTTGGAAGACCAAGATGTCATGGACTATGTGCAAGGTAAAATTCAAGAGCCTCCATCCACTGCAACTGCTGCTGCCAAAACAAAGTACAAGAAGGGGGAAATCAAAGCAAAGCTGATGATAAGGGACTCAATTCGTAAGAGTCTGCTTGCCTACATCTCTGAGCTGGGCACATCCAAGGAGATGTATGAGAAGTTGGTCAACATGTTCAAGGCCAATAATGCAAATCAAGTCCTATTCTTCAAAAACCAATTGAAGAATCTGAAGAAAGGCAGGGATGAGTCTGTTCAATCATATTTTCTGAAGTTGACTGAGATTAGGAATAATCTACTGGCTATTGGGGAGACAATAGTTGATCGAGAGATGGTTCTCACCGCACTTGGAGGTCTCTCATCCGAATGGCATGTATTCAACACTACCATTCTCAATAACAATGTCATACCTAATTTTGACGAAGTATTATCGAGATGCGTATAAGAAGAGACAAGGATGAAGGAATATGAAAATGAAGGAAATGCTGCCTTCACTGCTCATACTAAGAAGAAGAACTTTGGTGGTCAAGGAACAAAGGAAGAGCAGGGGCCCAAGGAAAGAAAAGCAAGTGTTACACTTGTCACAAGCCAGGTCATTATGCTAGAGAATGCCCTTTCAAGAAGGATTCTCAACAACAACCGAAAGAAAGGCAATTAAAGGAACAACAGGTTCAAGGGGAAGAGGAAGGCACCCTCCAGCGGAAATGGGCAACCTTTCAAAAGGACGAGAAATTCCAGGTATGAGGAATCAAATGTTGTTGATAAAAGAAATGAATTCATTCTTGTATCTGCCCTCTCTGCTGCATCTCCACCCAACACTATGGATGTCTGGTCGATAGATAGTGATGCCTCAAGGCACATCACTGGGTTCAAGAAAGCACTTTCTGATATGGTTGAGAAGGATACTAGCCTGGAAATTATCCTTGGAGATAATGCCACATATCTCGTAAAAGGGACAGGGACTGTGACCCTCCACTTGTCTCAAGGTCAAGTCCTCCATTTACAAGATGTACTATACGTACATGATTTGAAGAAGAACCTTGTGTCTATATTGGCCATGGAAGACAAAGGTTTCAATGTCGCATTCGTTGATGGAAGGTGCGTATCTAGAAGAATAGTTTCAAGGAAGCTATCATGATTGGGTTTAGAGTTGATACATTCTACCAAGTTGGAGGAAGTCCACTGGGAGCAATGACGTGTGATACTATCTGACAGACTGGACTATGGCATTGGAGGTTTGGACACCTTCACTACAAAGCCCTTCCCGAAACAAGGAAGGTGGTGACGGGGATGCTCGAGTTCACAAATAATCATGAAGGTGTATGTGAGGGTTGTGCTGAAGGAAAGCATACAACGAGACCTTTCCCCTCAAGCGTCACAAAGACATCTGATGTCTTGTAATTGATGCATTCTGATCTGTCTGGTATGTTGCTCGTGACATCCTTGGGAGGATGTATTATTATATGACGTTCATAGATGACTTCTCTTGCAAAACCTGGATATACTTTTTGAAGAAGAAGGATGAGGCTTTCATGTGGTTTCGTACCTTCAAAGCCTTGGTGGAAAATTCAACAGGGAAGAAGATCAAGATATTGTGGACTGATAATGGCACTGAATATGAGACAAACGAGTTCAAGAACTTTTGCAGAGAAACTGGCATCAAGAGGGAGACCACAATTGTTTATACTCCTGAGCAGAATGGCGTTGCTGAAAGAAAGAACATGACCATTGTGGAAGCTGCCCATGCCATGCTATGTGACCAAGGTCTACCAAAGTTTCTGTGGGGAGAAGCTGCGAACACTGTTGTGTACATACAAAACCGATGCTCGCATTCCGCTTTGGACTCCAAAACTCCCTAGTAAGAAACCTGACGTCTCACATTTTAAAGTTTTTGGATGTCCTGTTTATTTTCATGTGCCGAAGGAGAAGAGGAGCAAGTTGGATGCTTCTGGGAAAAGGGAATGTTTGTGGGCTACATCGAAATTTCGAAGGCCTATAGGGTCTATGTGCCTGGTCAAGGGGAAGTGGAGATATGCCACGATGTTACCTTTGACGAAGATGCTTCCCTGAGGAAAGTAGTCAATCTTCCAAGATCTGAGGAAGATCATGAAGCAAGGCCTGGAAACCAAGAAGAACCGAAGGATGAGACGATGCCTGATGTTGAAGGACCGATGGACTCGATTGATCCACCTCCTTTAATGAGGAAGAGACCATCATGGCTTAGGGACACTCTCGAGGATGTCGAGGGACATATGGCCCCAAGGGGGACATTCTATGAAAACAAGAAGCCAAATAGATACCAAGGGTATCTAGCAACCATGAGTACTATTGTACAATCTGAGCCTGGATCTTTTGAGGAAGCCGTAAAGCATCAAGTCTGGAAGGATGCTATGCACGAAGAATATGAATGCACGAAGAATATGAGTCTATTATTAAGAATGATGTTTGGGATGTGGTTTCAAGACTGAAGGACAAAGCAATTGTCACTTCGAAATGGCTCTACAAGATCAAGCATGGATCTGATGGAAGTGCTGAAAAGTTCAAGGCAAGATTAGTTGCCCGTGGCTTCTCTCAAAAGGAAGGCATAGACTATGATGATATATTTGCACCTGTGGCCCAATATACCACCATCCGATCATCATAGTCGTTGCTGCTACGCAAGGATGGAGTCTTCATCAGATGGATGTGAAGACCGCATTTCTACATGGTGCGATAAAGGAAGAGGTGTATGTGGAGCAACCTCTGGGTTCGAAGTCCAGGATCGGGACACCCATGTCTGCAGGTTGAAGAAAGCCCTTTATGGGTTGAAGAAAGCACTCAAAGCTTGGTACGAGAGGATAGATAGCTACCTGATGAAGCTGGGCTTCACTCATAGTAATGCTGATCCAAACCTTTACTTCAAGGTTGATAGAGAAAAGCCTCTCATTCTGGTGCTATATGTGGACGACCTCTCCCTGACAGGTGCTGACTCTCTCATTCATCAGTGCAAGAGGGAGCTCGTTGCTGAGTTCGAGATGAAGGACCTAGGATTGATGCACTACTTCTTAGGCCCTGGAGGTTTGGCAGAGACCTGGCGAGATTTTCCTTTCTTAAGGAAAATATATTGTGAAGCTTCTGGAAAGATTTGGAATGGTGGACTGTAAGTTCGCGTCGACACCGATGGAGCTCAACTTTAAGAAGTTGAGTAGCAGCACTGCTGGGCCTGTGCTAGCAAATCCTACTGAGTATCATCAACTTCTAGGGGCCCTGATGTTCTTAGTGAACACTCGTCCTGACGTATGTTTTGTAGTGAACACTTTGAGTCAACATATGGTTGAGCCTCATCACATTCACTGGGTTCGTGCCAAGAATCTATTGAGATATCTTCGGGGCATGATAAACCATGGTCTGAGAGACACTACCGGGAGCGTGACACTCCATGGATATACTGAAGTCGATTGGGCTGGCAATGTGGTGGATTGTAAGAGCACATTGGGATGCTGCTTCACACTTGGTTTTGCTTCGATATCATGGATGAGTAGGAAGTAAAAGTTGGTGGCTTTGAGCACCGCGGAGGCCGAATACATTGCAGCGGGTATGGCATGTTGTGAAGTAGTTTGGTTGCGAAAGCTCTTCAGTGAGCTGTTCAGGCATGCGCTAGATACCACCGTGATACTCCGTGATAACCAGAGTGGGATTCAGTTGTTCGAGAATCCCGTGTTCCACGATTGATCCAAGCATATTGATATCAGGTACCACTTTATCCAGGATATGGTACAGCGAGGCGCCGTAAGGCTCGATCATATTGGAACTGATGATCAAGTCGCGGATATTCTCACAAAGCCCCTGGGGAAGGTCAAGTTCCTAACCTTCCCTGAGAATCTTGGTATCGTGGAACGACCCTATGCTGAGGGTCCTGTTGGACGATGAGCTCTTGGAGCTCTGGGGGGGCTTTGGGGATAACTTCTCGGAGCTATAAGCAACCACAGGGCTAGGCTTGCCGAACCTTGTTGGTGTGCTTTTGCCCCTCGTTATGATGATTGAGTTGCTTCACCTCTCATGATCTGTGCCCCGTATGCATCCTACCCGTTTGAGTCCCGGACTCATGGGAAGTACCTCTCATTTGGCGAGTGAGGTGGGAAAAGCTAGAGACTAGTAGCAAAGATTGATGGACGCATCAGAGATTGCCGTACTCTATCTAGGATGGCAGGGTCCAACCACTAGATTTGGGATCAAGTATAATGAGGTTTCAGACCTCCAACTGACTTCTCGTCAGGGTAACCAACTTCGGGTTGGTATGAGACTCTTTTTGAGACCCATAGAGTTTTCAGACCTTTTGGGCTGAATCTGTCAGTCGGGAATGATGTCTTTGTGACTGACGCACTTCTGTTCTGAAATAAAGAAGCTAGCAAAGAAAGTTATGGCGGGATGATGCACGATGTTTGGATCGCACAGGTGGATGGAGTTCTCCCTAGTTGAGAGGGAGTGTTAATTCTGGACAACTAGGTCCAAACTCCATGTTGTGATGCTCAGATGAGGATGCCAATATTTTTATTGGACTCCTCTTTTGGAGAGGTGCAAGATCGATCTAAAGATCATCTTGATCCGATGAGCAGAACATTTATTTTGAATTTATTCAAAATATGTGTAGGTCAGCCTGAAGGTTTGAAGCCCCAGCAGTTGTGTCACACACCCTCATTGATGGATATAAATTGGTCAACATTGGAGGACATTTTCATTCATCACATCCTCACACATTTCTCTCTCCTCATCTGATTGGTTTGATCACCTTGGAGGCTCTTCTCTTCACACATGGGAAATTGCAGCAAGGAGAAAATTTGTTTTCGGCCTAGGATTTCTACCGCAGCATTGACCAGCGTTGACTTTGGTCAACGCAAGGTCAAATTGGCCTGAAACTCTCCCATTCTTTTGATTTACTCAATCCGCATTTTTTGGCACTATTCCCGAGGCTGGACGTCGACTTTGACTTGGTTGTATTGACCTTGCTGCTGCTGTTTGCGTTGACCGTTGACTGACATCGTTGACTTTTGGAGTTGACTGTTTTGGCTATCCTAGAGGGTCGTGTGACACTTCTGGTTGGCTGACCGTATTGAGACTTTGCTGGTTGAAGCATCCTGCTGACCGCCGTAACACACCAACACACATATATATTTTGGCTTGTCTTCTGTCGATCTACTGGTATGTTCTATCGACATTTTACTTTCTTGTTTATGTGACTGTTGACTGATATTGGGATAAAAGTAAAGTTGCATCAAGCATAGAACATCTACAAAAATTTATATTATGAAATGTACATCTAAATATGATCATCGTTTCATATTAGAATATTATGAATCTGAATTATCATTTGACATTTCTGCAATCATCAATGTAAAATTGTAAATTTAAAGGTAAATTAATAATTAAATCCATCATTTGACATTATGCAATGTTCCATTTAGATTCATCATTTGACAATGGGCATTAATATTATGCAAGGATCATTTGACAATGGAAAATACACAATGCATATCGAATGTAAATTCATCATATGACAATGACATTATGCTGAAGTGTAAAATAGCCATAGAATACTAAACTAGAAGTAAACATAGAAAGCAGTGAAAATACTGGTAAATTTCTCAAAAAGTACTAAAAATAAATCACAACTCCAATCCAGTGGCTCCAAGTCACAAAATGAAAATTTTAGCTCCAAATGTCTCAGGCCCTCGATCGATGGTAGTTCCCAATGATAGAAAATTGCAAATGGAAAGTGTCAAGTGACTACAATAAGAAAATCTTGGGCAACAAGGTAAAATGTTAAGCGACAACAGAAGGAATGTGTTGGGTAACAACATAAAATCGTAGGGTTAATGAGAAATGAATGTGAAATGTGAATGCTTATGTTTTAAAGTTTTAATTTATCCTTTAGTTTTTATTTTCATTTTTTTAATTATATTAAAATTTGTAATTTTTTGTCTTTTTAATTGTTATAAGCAAAAAAAAATTGGGGAGATGTTTTAATTTTTTATGTTTTTAATTGTTATTAGCAAAAATATTTGGGGGGACGCGGGGGGATGCTTTTTATCACTAGAAAAAAGTTCCCCCGGAGTTTCCCCAAAAAAGGGGACGTGGGGAAACATTTCCCTAGATGTTTTCCCATCCCGGGAGCGAGGAAGTGCGTCCCTCACCTTGGGCGGTGCGTCGCCGTGGAACACTGGATATAATCACTTAAAACAATTTCTTCCAATTTCAATCACCCCAGTAATAGTTAAGCAATTATAAATAGAACAATAAACAATAAATGCACAATAGAAGATAGCCAAACACAATAAGACATAAAGATTTGGTTAAAGACTAGGAAAAAACCCCACAAGGGGGAAAACCTTTAATCAATTATTCTTCTTCTATTAGTCAATCCAGGTTCAACATGAGATACATCGTCCAATTGTACATCCATAAACCAGTCAAAGTCAAACTTTGAATATCCCAAAATCAATCAATGATGAGAGAGAAAGTCAAATTTGATAAAAGATACTAGTCTTCAATTTTTGGCCCTGTGGAGGTACAGTCAACAAAAGTCAACTGTTTGCAACAAATCAATCAAAGTCAATGGTTAAACAACCCAAAAAAGTTTGGTCAACCTAGCAATAAATTCAACCTTCCTCAGTCAAAATTGGTCAAAACAACAACAAAATTCTCTATCAAGGGAGCTAGTCAACTCTGCGATCAACCTCAGTCAAAGTGCCTAGAGATTCTCGTTCAAAGTCTCCCTCAATTTGGCCTTCCAAAACAGAAATAAATTCGGTCAAAACATAGTCAAAGTGCCCAAGTCAATGTTGGTCAATGTAGGCCAAAACAAAATGTCAATGTTGGTCAACATAAGCTTCTCTCTCCTCCTTCGCACATGTGAATGTCTCTTGTGATTTTCAGATCAGATTGAGCTTTCTTGATGTGATGTGTGATGTGATGGATGTGATGTGATGTGATGTGTGACAATGTTGACAAGGGGGAAATATGATGTTGATTGATCCCATTAGGAGGCCTATTGACTGGGTGTGACAAAATGGCCTATAACAGTTCCCTCTTGGGGAGGGATACATTCTCCTGCACACCAAGTTGCTCTCTGAAGAATATGAACTTTTGCTTTTGGCAACAACTTGGTGAGAATGTCCATAATCTCATCATCAATCGAGATGTGTTGGAGCCTCACTGTAAAGTGGTACTTGATCTCAATGTGCTTCAACCTATCATGGAGTACTGGATTCTCCGAGAGTCGGATCCCACTTTGATTGTCACAGTATATCACAGTCGTATCAAGCACCTGCTCAAATAGTTGTGCAAAGAAGTTTTGCAACCTCATTGGCTCACAACTAGCCATACAACTGCAATGTACTCTGCCTCTGTTGTATTGAGAGCGACAGATTTTTGCTTCCTGCTCATTTAGGAAATCACAACAGATTGCAAGCTAAACAACACCTTGATGTGCTTTTCCAGTCGGTAATGCTCCCAACCCAATCTACATCATGTATATCGATGCATTCTCAACTCATCATCGCCAGAGGTATATCTCAGTCGATAATTGATCATCCCATGTAGATATCTCAACACATGTTTTACGACCACCCAAAGAACATGCAAAGTTTCCACCATGAACTGGCTTAAGATATTAATAGCAAAACATATATCTGGTCTCGTGTTGACCAGAAACATCAAAGCTCTATTCAGCTGCTGCTATAGAGAAGGATCCGCTAGATCTTGTCTCACAACATCACCACATAGCTTCTTGAAGTTTGCCTCCATCGGTGTGGCCATGGATTTGCAATCCACCATCCCAAATCTCTCCAAGATTTTGACAACATATTTACCCTAGTTAAGGAAAATCTCACCAAGCCTCTGCCACACCTCTAAGCCCAGGAAATAATCCATCAACCCACGATCTTTCATCTGAAATTCGAAGGCAAGCTCGTTCTTACACTGGATGATCAAAGGCTCGGCTTCTCGGCTTCTGTCAAGAACAAGTCATCAACATATAAAACGAAAATCAAAGGCATACCTTGGACAACCTTGAAGTAGAGGCTCAGGTCAACATTGCTTTTGGTGAAACCCAACTTCATTGGGTATCCATCGATCCGAGCATACCAAGCCCTGGGGCCTTGCTTCAAACCATAGAGGGCTTTCATTAATCTTCAAACATGGGTTTCCCTATTATGCTCCTTAAAGCCCTGTGATTGTTCCACATACACCTCTTCCTTAAGTATGCCATGAAGAAAGGTTGTCTTCACATCCATCTGATGAAGACTCCAACCCTGATTAACAGTAAGAGCAATGATAGATTGAATGGTAGTATATCGAGCAAGAGGTGCAAATATCTCATCATATTTTTCTCCCTCTTTTTGGGAGGATCCTCTAGCCATGAATTGTGCCTTGAACTTCTCAATGCTACCATCAATTGCATGTTTGATTTTATATAACCACTTGGAAGTCACAACACACTTCCCTTCAGGTCTCAGAACCACTTCCCATACATCATTCTTCATGGTGGACTCATACTTGGCCATGGCATCTTTCTAAACCTATTCCTTCACTACTTCTTCATAGCTGCAAGGCTCAGATTGTATAATGTCAATCATCAAAGCAACATATCCCTGATATCTTTGAGGCTACTTGCTTTCTCTGAAGTTATCTCTCGTGGCCAGGTGTCTCTCTACATCTTGTAATGTATCACGAAGCCACAGGGGTCTATTCCTCCTGGGAGGATCCAAAGGATCCATGGGTGCCATAGGCTCATTAGCAAGGTCAGGCTTAGGCATGGATGGCTTAGCATCTTCCTTCATAGAATCATCTTTTCTCTTAGAGATGGTAGGGACTAGAGAGTCCCTTCCTTTCCCAAGGGAAACATCTTCATCAAAAGTTACATCCATGTTGAACTCAATGTTGCTTTGACTTGGCACATATATCTTGTAACTGTAAGCTTTAGAATATTCACAATAGCCAACAAACGCACCTTTCTTTTCGAAAGGCTCTAGCTTTGACCTCTTCTCTTTGGTACATGAAAGTATACAGGGCAACCAAAGATTCTCAAATGTCCAACTTCTAGTTTCACACTTGTAAATGCTTCTTTAGGAGCTATGTCTCCCAAGGTATAATGAGGACTCTTATTTTGGACATACATAACGGTATTTGTAGCTTCTCCCCACATAAACATAGGAAGCTTTTGATCATGAATCATGGCTTTGGTTGCTTCCAAGATGGTCCTGTTCTTTCTTTTAGAAACGACATTTTGTTGAGGATTGTATGGAACAATGACCTGCCTCTTAATCCTGGATTTTTTGCAGAAGTCTTTAAACTCATTCGAAGTGTATTCTCCTCCATTATTTGCCCTCAAGATCTTAATCTTCTTTCCTATTTGATTTTCCACGAGAGCCTTGAAATCCCTGAACACTTTGAAAACTTGATCATTGTTAATCAAGTAGAAGATGCAAGTTTTACGAGAGCAGTCATCAACAAAGATCGCATAGTATAGATATCCTCCAAGAGATTTCATCGAAAAGGGTCCACAAAGATCAGAATGAATGAGATGAAGAATCTGCCTGGATTTGTTGTTGCTAGAAGGGAATGGTCCCTTGACATTCTTCCCATTGGCACAACCCTGGCATACACCTTCATGATCAACCTGAATCTTGGGTATCCCTTTAACTGTCCCGCTCAAGTTAGGCAAGGCCTTGTAATGAAGGTGAGAAAATCTCCGGTTCCAAAGCTCACACTGATTAGTAGCATCATGGACCAATGCTTAAATTGGTCGTCCACAAACTGTGTAAAGGTCTTTGTTTCTAATGCCAAAAATGAAGTTGGCTCTCAAGTTGGATCCTCTTGGCCAAGCAAGGAATTTTCCATTGATGAATGCAACTCTAAATCCTTTGTCTTCCATGGCAAAGATGGAGACAAGATTCTTCTTCAAGCCTGACACATATAGCACATCATGTATATGAATTATATCACCATAATCCAAATGAAAAGAGAGAAAACCAAACCCTTTTACGAGATGTGCAAAACTATCTCCAAGAATAATGTTCAATTTAGACTCCCAATCAACCAAATTTGAGAGGACTTCATGATACCTAGTAAAATGTTTGGATTCACCACTATCCACCAACCAACAATCAATGCTATCTGAAGAAGAGCTAGAAAGAGCAGCAACAAGAACATATCCAGATTGAGAACTTGCAACATTATTAACATACCTTGTATTTATGGTCCTCTTTTGATGGTGCTGGGGCTCTCTAATACTTGCATGGGCAGTAGGATCTCTTCCTCGCCTTCTATTGTTAAAGTTGTTGTTGTTGCCATTATAGTTGCCACTATTAGGTCTTTGAGCATTTCTTCTATCAGGACAATCTCGACCAATGTGGCCAAATTTGTCACACCTTTAGCATTGGACTTTGGAGAAGTCCCTTCTATTATTGTTGAACACTGGGGCTGGCTTCGTTGACTTCCCTTTGAAAGGTCTCCCTTTTCCTTTTCCTTTCTTAACATTGGTTGCAAAGGCTGTAGCCTCTCCTTCTTCTTGTCTCTGGATTCTCCCTCTGGAAGTGAGTCTAGATTCCTCTTAAGTACAATTGCCCAAAATCTCATCAAATGTAGGGTGCTCTTTCTTGCAATTGATACTTGTGATGAATGTCTCCCTAGACATGGGGAGCCCTCAAAGCGTCATTTGCACAAGCTCTCTATCAGATATGACTTATCCGATTGAAAGGAATTGATCTCTTATTTGAGAGATCCTCATGAAGTAGGCTGTAATAGATTTAGACTTGTTTATCTCGATGTCATGAAGTTGAATCTTCAAAGAGATGATTTGGCTTAGATTGTTGACATCATACATCCCAACCAACTTGTCATACATCTCCTTTAACTTCATCATCTTGGACACATATGTAATGAGATGATCCTAGAGAGAATCAATAATCATTTTCTTGGCCTTGATCTCACCCTTTTTGTACTTAGACTTGGTGCTAGCATTGGCATTCTTCGGAGGTTCAACTACTTGGCCCTACACATGTTCCATCAGATCATTCTTTTCAAGTGTGAGATTTAATCTAGCCCTCCAAGTTGCAAAGTTGGAGGCATCATTCAACTTCTCCTCAATCTTGAAGTAGGAGGTATACATCTTGTCCAAGAATTTGATCACCAATCAGCAAAAAGAGTGTCTCAAAGGGGTGCTCTCTGGTCTCCTCACGATCTCCTTAGGCTAATTTTCACCTCAGCTCCTATCCCATGTTTATTTTTCACAGTGTTCTATGCTGATATGATCACTTAAAACAATTTCTTCCAATTTCAGTCACCCTAGTAATAGTTAAGCAATTGGAGATAGAACAATAAATAATAAATGCACAATAGAAGATAGCCAAGCACAATGCGTCACAAAAATTTGGTCCAAGACTTGGGAAAATCCCCACAAGGGGAAAACTCTTAATCCTTTCTTTTTCTTCTATTAGTCAATCACTATTCAACATGAGATACATGGTCAAATTGTACATCCATAAACTAGTCAAATTCAAACTTTGACTATCCCAAATGAAGTAATCCGAAACCAATCCATGAATAGAGAGAAAGTCAAATCTGGTCAAAGATAGGAGTCTGCAATTTTTGGCCCCGTGGAGGTACAATCAACAATAGTCAACCGTTTGCAACAAATCAGTCAAAGTCAATAGTCAAATTACCCATAAAAGTTTGGTCAACCCAACAATAAATTTGACCTTCCTTCCTTAGTTAAACTCGGTCAAAATAGCAACAAAATTATTGATCAAAGGAGAGAAAAAATCTCAGGTTTGATATGCGGTCAAACCCTAGTCAACCTCAATCAAAGTGCCTAGAAAATCTCGGTGAAAGTCTCCCTCAATTCGACCTCCCAAAACAGAAATAAATTCAGTCAAAACAGAGTCAGAGTTCCCAATTCAACGCTAGTCAAAGTAGCCCAAAACAGATAGTCAACATTGGTCAACATAAGCTTCTCTCTCCTCTTTTGCACGTGTGAATGTATCCTGTGATTTTAAGATCAGATCTAACCTTTTTGATGTGGTGTGTGATGGGATGGATGTGTCTCCAATTGAGGTCAACTATGGTCTATTTATTTGAGGTCTTGGAGGGTCAATTTCCTTAGGTGGGGCCAATTTGTCATCTTCCACTAAGTCGACTTGTCAAACACAAAATAGAAAATTCCTTTGACCAATTTTGAAATTTCTTATGGGGTGAAAGGGTTCCTCTTTGGGGTAGCTAGGTTTCTCCTTGGGCAAATTCATCTTGTGGCTACCAATTTTAACAAATGAGATATCTAAAACTTCTAGCTTTAGGTTTTAATCTAATTTATTGAAAATTTTAAGGGAGGGCTTGTGAAACACATCTCTATTTCCGATCCTAAAATTGAAGGGATTTTCCCTCAAAAAGGCACTGAAACATTTGAGTGACATTTTAGAAAAAGTTAAAACTTCATATCAGATTGTGGAATTGTTTTTTTAATGTTTCTGGGAATCACCGAAACATTTTGAGGTAAATACTAAATTGTAAATGAATCCCTCATTTCTGATATGTATCTCAAAACTTGTGAAACATTTTTGGCTAAATTGTGAAATTTATCTCCTCTTTAGCACATGTTTGAGGGGGGGGGGGGATTGTTTTTAAAGAAGATAAAATTCGATTTCCAAATCCTAAAAGCATCCTACAACAACTCTAACTCTAAAATGACTTTTAAAACATATAATATAGACCCTTATGACTCCAATAAGCACACACCGAATACTTTTTGAGTTTCCTTTTAATTGATAGTGGGAGAAGTTGGCACTAGGGCTGCTTAAAGGTTTCATTGCTTGAGGGTTAGATTGCTTGGAGACTAGAGTTCTCATGATTTTCACCTAAAAGCTAAGGGAGCTATTCAACGTCTTTTTGTGAAGTTTGTATCTTGAGACTAGGAGCTTGGAGGTTGAAGTCTTCATTTCTAAGAATGTACACCATCTACCATCTAGACAAGTTGTTAGCTTGTGCACCTTCTGTTTTTGGGCTGTTGTTTACAATTGTCTATTGGTATTATATTCTTATGTTGAAACATTGAAGTTGAAAGCAACAATACTAATTTCTTTATCCAAACTTTGTTTGTCGAATACTGTTTTGAGTGTCCTTTTAATTGATAGTGGGATAAGCTAGCACTAGGGCTGCTTAAGGGTTTGATTGCTTAGAGTCTGCATTGTTTGAGGGCTAGATTGCTTGGAGATTGGAGTTAAGATTTTCACCTAAAAGCTAAGGGAGCTATTAAGCTTGTTTTTTTGAAGTTTGTATCTTGAGACTAGGTTCTTGGAGGTTGAAGTCTTCATTTCTTAGAATGTACACCATCTACCATCTAGACAAGTTGTTAGCTTGTGTGTTGAGAAATCTTGGGGCAGCTAGATTAGGTGATTTCTCTTACCTTGATAACTGTTTGTGATATTCTTTTACTTTACTTGATATACTTATGATTAGCTTCTTCTTTCACTTGATTATTATTAGGTTCTGATCATCAAACAACCACCAAATTATGAAGATTAATGAGATAATAGGACACAAAATGTAGGCTTCAAGCTAGGGCAAAAACTTCTCCTCTTGAGAGGAAAACCCATAAGAATTCTTCTCTTCTTATAGAATGTTCAAATGACGAATTCCAAGACCTATGACGCAAGACCAGTGCCCCTGACAAAGACCCCTCTAAGGCCAAGTCAAACCTATTCTTGATCAACTTCCTTTTCCCAAAGTCAACTCAAGTCAATAGTTGCAATTGCTTCTTCGACTGCAATTTTGGACCTGCAACTCTTTGAATGCAACTCCGACCTCTACTGTAGAAACCCTAGCTCTTGCGCGTGTGGAAAAGATGGTAATTTTGTCCTTCTCTCGCCTTCGCTTGAATTGGTTCTTCCTCCTTGGAAACTCGACTTGCAAAGTTGACCTTCTTGATACTTGATTTCGACTTTTTAATCACTGTAGTTTCTGCAACAAGAGATGCCCCAGACCTTTCAAATGTGTGGAAAAATTAAACCCTAAAAGAGATCAAAACGTAGATTTTATCTTCTCCTTTTGTTCTCTTTTTTATTTGCTGGCTATTATGCTTCTTTTTTCTTGGTGATCGAACTCTTTTTCTTGCTTGATCGAATGACTTGGATGCTTCTTGTTGAGGTTGAGTTCTTCTCTATATATAGGCTTTTCATGTAGGTCGAATAGCCCTTATGAGGCCGACTTGTCTTGGAGGGGTCTTATGACACTTTTTGACTTACAACAATTTTCTTTACATGATACAAAGTGCCCAAATGGGTCTTCCATATATGACAATGACTCAATTGACTTCTTGACTTTATGAAAAACCCTAGAAGTACTCAATGGGTGCTTGACGTACAAATATAATTGACCTTGAGCATGAAACCCATGCTACAAAATAATAATATTATTTTTTTCTTTCATTTTACAATATACGAGAATCAAGAGTACATTAAATATTTATGAAGACCGAACCTAGTTCCTTATTTCAACACTCCCTCTTAACTAGGGAGGTATTCATAAAAGGTACTTGGACATTCTCACATTGAAGAATTCTCATAAGAAGAGTCAGATTGGTAAGCCATCTTATAAGCTATTATTTCAGCTTATCTCATTGCATCTCATCATACCAACCAATATTGTCGCATAACAATGCCTTGATTAACAACTCTATCTCTCCACAAGACAAGAGCACAGTGCTTGTGAGACAAGGACTTATAGACACCATCATCATTGTTTCTCAAGGCACCTAGCCCATCCGGATGTTCACAAGGTATGTCCTTCTAGGTTCATTCCCATCTTGGATTTACGCATCCTCATGGAATTTCCTCTTCGACTATTCTTTATTATTGGATGCCCTACCTCATCCTCAAAGAGTATTGAAATGCAAATGTTTACCCGATCCTCCATTCTTTTTTCGTAATGAAGACATGAATGATCTGTCTATCTCTCCCTCTCAATTAGGGAGGATCTACTCATCCCTATAAAACGAATATACCCAAGCTCCCTCTTACCTAGGAACTTGCCCAAGCTCCCTCTTAACTAGGGACTTGTTATCAGCAACTATCTACTCTTTGGTGGAGATCATGGTTCTATCAACTGCTTGTAGAGCTCCTCCTTTCGGCATTATGTTATGAACTTCAACTTCTTCATCATGGAGCCGCCTTCTTTATTACTTCTTTGTAGCTAATCGACCATCTTCTCCATCACTTCCCTTCAACGAAACATAGTGTTGAACCAATTGTCATGTCATCCTTCTCTTCATTGGGAAGTGATTTTCTAGTCCACATCTGGCTATCCTTCTGTTGTAGCCGCTACAACACCACCCAAAATTTTGGGTGTATTCAAAATTTCGGGTACCCCCCCTTGCTCGCTTAACCCTTTAAGTTTTCAACTCGGCCTTCAATTGGTAATATCCCTTTGACCTTTTTCGGCCCAGCCCTGTCACCACACCCTCTTGGAGCATGGTCCCGGTTATTTAAAGAAGGCTTTCTATGTGAATGAATCATGAAGTGTCAAGGTCTACTCCGGTCAGCGGTTGCATGAAAATATAAGTTTAAGCTGGTTTCCAAACCTAGAGATGCTCAAACTATTGACTTAAGTTACATTATCTTAGGCTGGATATTTCAACGTTGCTACTCCTCGAATGAGATATTTCTCTTGTCATTTTCCTTTTCGTTTCTCATTATTACCAAGAGCTGATTCATTCTCATGCTATTCCGTCCAGGAAATTGGTCAAAAATTCTATCGTTATGGACCAAACAACATAGTTGTTTCATTAAAAGGTCCATTAGCATGACATCATTAAAATACCCTACGAGATGAGGTTCCAATTGTCCATGAGAGCTACACATACTCATCAAAAGGGGTTTTGAACATGGCATGATGATACCCTCTCCAACCATGTTGATTCTTCAACATATGGCACAGTTGGTATTCAACGCGGGTAGGGGATTAATCCCTTTGACTTTGGGCTATATTAGCACATCCGAAAGCCTCAAAACTCGCTTGGTAACCATGGTAAAGGGCCATCGCACTTCGAAGAAATGTGTAAACATGTAAATGACCCAAGAAAGATACTAACAGTTACGCATTGCGGAATAAAAGGTCATGATACGACATAGGCATAAATCTGTCTCCATAAATTGCCCGCCTTATTGGCCGCCCAAGGAGTCATATTTCGTGAAAACGTTGGCACGTACTGAGTACATATGTGTTCTGGAGCCTTGTTGATTAGGAGGAAAGTAAGCCATAAATGGATGGTCTTGCACGATGACAAATTCAGGTTTCTTGGAGGTGGAACAGAAGTGCACAATCAAGGGAGCTATATTTGCGACTGCGTTAATATTTGGAGCTCATTTTGCAATACGTATTTGTTGGAAGCTCGTGAGAAAAGGAAGAGCTTACCACAGAAGTAGAATACTGGAAAAAATTTGTGAAAAAAGCAATGTACGTAGGCTTTGCTGGAAAGTGCGTAAATTTCGGAACGTTACGGAGATGAAAACAAATATCAGAGGGTTCGCATCTACTCTAATAAGCTGAAGATGCTGATATGGGTCACACCAATCATGAGCAACTCCAAATCAGACCGCGGTCATAAATCACAGGCCATGTGTTCGGTCCACATACAGGGATGGCATGCATTACCAAACACATCCGCGACATCTAGTATAACGTTACCTCGGGCCACGCAAAGAAGAAATAGCGCTGCCCGACGAAGGCCATTTGCGGCTAGCCGAGAGAAGGAATGCGACTAGTCACAAAGTCGCATGTGCTGAAGGAGTGACGTGGAATGCGAGTTGTGGAGGTTGCGACTCTGCGACCTCATGGAGTCACGTTGCCGAGACTGCATCCACGTGATTTGCATCCATATGATGTGTCAAAACATCCAGGCAAGTCACGAGACTGGAGCGGAGCTGGCCTGGTGAAATCGAAACAAAACAACAACGTTCATGGCTCTCAATGTTAGCGTTGACAGGTATGAGGTTACTCTGGGCGATCGCAATCCTCTCACGCAGTCACTAGTGTTGCCACAAGCATGGTTGCTAAAAGAGACACGCAGGGTCGCAGAGAGGCACTTTCATTTTGCCTAGTCGCAGCCTGCGTCATCAGTCAAGGGCTGCGACTCAACCTCCACGTGACTACGCGACCTCTACCAAGTCGCAAGGTCGCAAAACAACGCGCCCGAGGGAGTCTACAACTTATGCGACTGCAACCCAAGTCGCAGGGTCGCAGATAAGTGCATCCAAGAGAGATCGTGACTGGTGCGACTCTCCGACTGTGCGACCTCCGCAGCAGAATTGCGACCTCACGCAAATACAACTCCCATGCACGTCAAATGGGCAATCGCACCCTCAGGCATTCGAACCACATAAGGAGGGCATGCACTCAAGTTACGGTAGGTGGTAGGCGCCTTGGGGACATTACCATCAGAGGCGAAGTTGTACGAGAATACAGGGCATTGGTTGCTGTGCTTGTGTGTCCACATACGATCGAGTTGCCATAAGAATAAGAAGAGGACTCACCTTCACGCACAATTGAGCAAACACTGGGGATGCGCCAAGGAGATGTACGCATGTGCACATAGTGCCTTTTTCAAGGATGTCATGGCACATTGCATTTTAGTCATGCAAAGGACATACAAGGCAGTGACCAAGGAAGCAACACGTAAATAAAAGTGCGCTTGGTGCAAATCAGCTTTTCTCCTTACCGTTATGCCATAGAGAAGATATAAGTCTTGGGTAAAAGGGCACAGGGTCATCATATACAAACCACATGCACCAATAATGCTGTGACGTGACAAAAGACTACCTAGGGGTCTAAGCTAACAGCTTTTGTTTGAATCACTCTTGCAATTAATTAAATACGCCTCTAGCATTATTATTCGATCATAAAGACATGTGACCTATGCTATTTGATTGCAGGTGGAGGCTATTGGTTTGCACGAAAAGCCAGGGTTTTCCTAGCAAGCAAGGGGACCCTCTTAAAGCGAGGTGGATTCTCACGAATCCCCAAGAACCTCACTTTAAGCTCAAAGGCACCCGGTCACTTGCACAAGAATGATATGCAGGATAAGGCATCTTGCTGAGAAAACCGGGGATCACCGAAAGAGGAATGCAGAAGGGACATGACCTCAGGTGGTAGATGGCTTCAGGTCGTAGGTCGTAGATGACCTCAGGTCGCAGGTCACATATAACCCTAGATCGTAGGTCGCAAATGGCCCATGTCGCAAGCCAGCCCAACAGTCTGGAAGACCAAGAGTCAAGGGCAACTCAAGAGTCATCTTAGCCTATATGTACAACTTCGGGAAAGGATACAAAGGACTTTTAGCTTTGCAATTAAAGCCGGTATGACAGAGGAATTGGTGCAGGAGAGCCAGAGGCACTCAGCTCTTGGTATCAAGTAGAGATAGAGGTAGCGAGGCTAGGGTTTTTGTATCATGCATTGAGATGAATAGCCCATGTTCCACTATGGGGTTTTGACGAGCTGTAAACATGTATTTTACGTTGCAGCAGCATAAATAATATATTCTCTTTCCGGCACTGATTCACGTGCTTGTTTGTGGTGATAATACTAGCTGTCTAATATTTCACTATGTTGTGCGGATGCTTTCATGCATGCAATTGATTATGAACTAATTCATAGTGGTTGCATGTACATTTGCTCTTGAATCAGTGTTTATTTGTTCCTTGCCACGTCGATGATCTATTGTGAACTACTTTGCAGTTAAATTCTAGCGTGTTTTCTTTCATGTATGTTTGACTGGTTTTTCGGCTCACTGATCCCATTCACGGCATATCCCCCTTTTTTTATGTTGCTTAGACTTGCTTGTATCTTTGTTTATGGTTCATCAATCTTGGGCTGATTTTGCTTCAATGATTGGTCATTTCACCTTTGCCTCTGCTCCATCATCTTCTCATCTGACAACCAAGAGTGGAAACACTTATGGCAGCAGCCGAGCCCACATACCAGATGGGGCTCCTATCCCAAACGGTGTGAGGTCTAATTGGGACCTTTCACCGGGGAGACCCCCTTGTTGTCGGCAGTACAATTTTTCCCATCAACACCTTCATACAACTACCTTTTCCGAGTCATACTTCTTTCAGGGTCTTCCATCCAATCACATGAGTACTAGTTTTAGGTGACTTTCTACAACCATCTTTCAGTAGCCTTGCTTCAACCCAACCAGATGCTTTAAAAAATAAAAATGAACATTAAATCAAAGTTACGTCTTTATGATGACCTTTTGTCATGACATTAGCTTCTAGTAGCATCAACATCCTGCACATGTATGAATCCATCTCCAAGGCATTCATCACCAAGGTTCTCCTTCTCCAACATACATATCAAGGTCTTCATACCATCTCCATGCAGATGTCATAGCTAATCGTTCTTGTTATCACATGTTGATCACGTGACTATAGATACATCTTTCACGAACTCTTCTTTCACCTTCTGCGCATATGGATTTCTCACGATCTTCTATACATAGTTCCTTCATTATAGGAACCATAGTTGCCAACTACCTCATATTTTTTTAGGAGGTCATATTAAGTTGATTTTATCTTTCTCAATATGTAGAAGAGTTTAAGGCACATTGCCTACATGCCTTCATGTATCATTCTAATGGAAGAGTTTCTTCTTCTTTTATCATGCTGATGAGATAGAGCATTCTAACCATTCTCTCTGCAACCATATGATGACATGACTTTCTCTATCTATTACCAAATATATGCATACCTGTTCCTCCATGTGGCCATCTAGACTTCCTTCGGGCAACTTCCTTTCCTTGCTCGAAGATGAAAGTACTTAAACCAACTTGATATGTTGCACATCTTTGTCATCATACCATCATCCTTCTAAACAGTGGATCCCACACTATGTGGAATGTAGACTATCTCCAAGACACTCACTTCTTCAAAGAATGATGAACCCTTTCTCTCAATGATTCCAGTGAAGGATTGCGATGATCGTTATTCTACAAATGCTCCTTTCTAATTACGATGATGCATGATGATCTCTTTATTTTGCTAGATGACTTTTTCCAACCATATAAACTACTATTTCGGTTGTCCTTCTATGATTCTAGTGATGATGTCATGAGCTACTTCCTTTCTATCATGTGAGATGACAACTTCAGCCATATGAACTTCTACTTTTCTATTCTTCCATGCCCTTATGATGATGTCATCTCTATTTCTATAATGCATCCTATTATGCGTATGATGCTTTCTATCATGACTTTCTATCTTCTACAAACTGAAAAGAACTAAGTATATAATGTCATCTCAGTCATAGTAGAGGTCTTTAACTTCCTCCTTCTTTGACTTCTTCTTTTCAGGCTCTTCTAGTTCTTCGGTGACATGGGCTTCATTCCTTTCTTTCTCTTCTTATTGTCCTTCTTGAGTTTAGGACAATTCCTCTTGAAGTGCCCATATTCATTACATCCATAACATTGGATCTTTGACATATCGATCTTCATTTGAAATCATTTTCGAGACTTCCCTTTCTTCTTTGCCACAACAAAAAATGCTTGAGTTTGTTTGCTTGACCCAACATCGTTCTTCCCCTTCAATCTAGTTTCTTCAATCTTGCATGACCATAGTTCACAGAATGGAGTCGTTTCCTTCTTCCCACAAATGCTTGATACAAAATTGCCCCTTTCATTAGGTAGTGCATTGAGCAAAATGGTGGTCATCTCTCAATTAGACATTATTTCTTCTAGCTCTTGTAGTTGGTCTCTTATTTGAGATACCCTCATAAGGTATGAGGCTAACCCTTCTTCCTTTGATACTTTAATCTTGTATAATTCGATTCTCAATGATATGATTTCTCTTGCAGTGCTTACAAAGAACATTTCTACCAATTTTTCATAGATCTCTTTCGCTGTCTTCAACTTTGCTACATATGGGATGAGAGAATCCTTTATTGACTCTATGAGGATACTTTGAGCCCTTATTTCTCCTTTCATGTACTTTGATAGAGATTGAGATTGCTCTTGAGATGGTTTAGTAATTGATCCCGTGACATATTCGCTAACTTTATTTTCTATGAGTATCAAATCAATTCTCTTCTTCCAAGCAAGGTAATTCGATGACCCAACCAGTTTGTTTTTCTCCTTGCAGAAAGAAGTCATTGTGGATTGAGACATAAAATATATAATACTTACACGTTAAGTGAAGATGCCACTTTTGATGATGATATCTTCAACTTGATGCCTTCTTGATGATGTTGACTTCCACTAGTCCTTTGATAATTGAAGATGCCTCCTTGATGCTGATTGCTTGATGATCTTCTTCAAGGTTGTTTGAGATGTGATCTTTTCTTCCAAGAGGGAGATCACTTTGATTTTGATGATGAAATGCTCTTTCTTGCTTCAAGAATGCTTCAACTGTAGAGTCTTTCTTTGAATGGAGGTAGGGATTGTGAGGCCTTCTTCTTCCAAGAGTTGCTTCCTTCAAGATGTTGTGTAGATGATATGATCCTTGTGATGGATATTCCTCCTTTATGATATCCTTGTGCTCAACCCTCGTGTATCCTTCTTCAAATGTTTGATCTTCAAGTTGCCTCTTCTTGTTGTTGTCACATTAACTCTGATTCAATGTTGAGAAATCTCGGGGAAACTAGATTAGGTGATTTTTCTTACTTTGATAATTGCTTGTGATATTCTTTTACTTTACTTGATATACTGATGATTAGCTTCTTCTTTCACTTGATTATTATTATGTTCTTAACATCAAACAACTACTAAATTATGAAGATCAATGAGACAAGAGGACACAAAATGTAGGTTGCAAGCCAAGGTCAAAACCTCTTCTCTTGAGAGGAAAACCCGTAAGAATTCTTCTCTTCATATAGAATGTTAAGATTACGAATTTCAATACCTATGACCCAAGACCAAGACCCTTGACAAAGACCCCTCCAAGACCAAGTCAAACCTCTTCCCAATGAACTTGCTTTTACCAAAGTCAACTCAAGTCAACCTTGCTTCACAACAAATGCAACTGCTTCTTCGATTGCAATTTCGGACCTGCAACCCTTTGATTGCAACTCCGGCCTCTACTGCAGAAACGCTAAGTTTTGCACGTATGGAAAAGATGGTGATTTTGTCCTTCTTTCTCCTTCGCTTGAATTGGTTCTTCCTCCTTGGAAACTCGACTTGCAAAGTTGACCTTCTTGATACTTGATTTCACCTTTTTTAATGACTGTAATTTCTGCAACAAGAGTTGCCCTATACCTTTCGCACGTGTGGAAGAAGTCAACCCTAAAACAAATCAAAACTTCTGTTTTATCTTCTCCTTTTGTTCTCTTTTCTTCACTGGCTATTATTCCTTTTTCTTGGTGATCAAACTCTTTTTCTTGCTTGATCCAATGCCTTGGATGCTCCTTTGTGAGGTTAAGTTCTTCTCTATATATAGGCTTTTCATGTAGGTTGAATAGCCCTTATGAGGCCTACTTGTTATCTCATGAAGGCTGACTTATTTGACTTCTAGACCGACTTGCCTTGGATGGGTCTTATGACTTTTTGACTTAACAACAATTATCTTTACATGATACAAAGTACCCAAAGGGGTCTTCCATACATGACAATGACTCAATTGACTTCTTGGCTTTATGAAAAACCCTAGAAGCACTGAATGGGTGCTTGACCTACAAATAAAATTGACCTTGAGCATGAAACCCAAGCTACAAAATAATAAGAATAATAATAGATTGTAGGTTTCTGTGGTGTAGATCTTTAGATACAAAACTCAGAATCTCCTCAGTCTTCATTTTTTAGTCTACGTTTCGAGTCTAAATCAAGACTCATCTTTAGGACAAACCTGTAAAGAAGAGAGAGGATTAGGTTGAATAAATAGAGGAAAAAGATGATGGGAAAAAAAAAGCCGACCAGTTTCTAAATTTTTATAAAAGGTTATTTATTTGATTAATTAGTTATATATACTTTTGTTGTTTTTTATCTACTTTTATTTCTAATTAGATTAATGAAATATTGTAATGTTGTTTATTATTTTATATTTTGTTATAAAGCCCTATGTTAATGATATTACTAATATTGATATAGCTATTAGTAATATTTATAAACCTAAGTAATGAAGATTAAGGTTATTTATAATAGATTTAATAAGTTTAATTAATCAAATGAATGTATCACTTAGATTATAATAAGATATGATAATTCATTCATCATTTATGATTATAACCTTATTTATTCTTTTTCCATTAGGTTTTTAAACATATTATTAATATAAACTAAGGTTTGGACTTGTGCTAGTGATGTAATTTATTAAGGAGGGTGGTTATTTATATTGGAAGTTATTATTAAGAGTTAGGTTGGTTGATTTAAGAAGAGATTTTCAAGAGTGTTTTTTATAATTTTTAAGGTTTCAGAAGGGAAGCAAGGTATTGGGATGGAGAAGGGTAAGGGTGCAACCTAAGGGTGAACTAGTAGAAAGATCACCAATGTTACCTAAGCAACCCTTTTCTCTCACATTTGGTTGACTCTGTTGAGAAATATAGGGCATCATTAAATATGAGATTTTTATTTTTATTTTTTATTTTTTGTAAATTTCGTAGAGCCTTTCTATTTTCTATTTTTCAAAAAGCAAGTTGCTATACATATTCTGTTACATGTGGTAGCCTCAACCTGCCCGAAGTAAACCAGCTTTGTTGGCCACCTTAGAGAGTTAAAAGCCAACCAAAACTGAAATTGTTTTTTCCCTTCTACTTGCTGCTTTGACTACTTTACTGTGTCCATAAAAGTTGCAATTGAAATAGAAACTATTAACCTTATCCGCAAAAAACATTTAAAACTATTACAAGCTAATATTATTCATCAGATGAATCCACAGGAGGTGGGTCCTTTGCAGTGGAACCCAACATCTCTACTTGCTGCATGCTTTGGAGTTGGCGCTCAATCCCCCTAATTCGTGTCGTTGCTTGAAACTGTGACTTGGCCATCTCATGAATATCCTGTTTGATCTGCTGTAATTCAAAAATCACTGTTGGGTTGCCTTCCCTTTCTTACATGCTCGACATTGCTTTTGCTAAGACACATTTTAATTTCCAATACGTGTTGACTGATTGTTGAAATAGAGATACTCGACCTCTTGTATCTCCCGGGTCAGAAATGAAATCCATTGTTGCCTCCTACTGTTTGATATCCTCATCTTGATCATTACCCTCTCTCTCCCAGCCCTGGATGGTATTGCGAATATGAGCTGGGTTTCCTGATTCATAAAGAGCAGATATATTTTCCAGAACTTGCTTATTACTCTTCCTTCCTCTCTTGCTTGGTCATGCACTCTGTATTGTTTGCTGTTTTTTTCCTTTCCCTGTGCCTGTTCTTTTTCCTGCTTGACCTTTGGGCATAATAGCTTGGCAGACAAGTTCCCCTGTAAAAATGTATAGTAGTTTTGTATATACCAGAGATTGATCAGTAAAATAATTTTGATAAGCTTTGGTGGCTTCCTCAGGATTTACTGCGTGCACAGTAGTTTGAGCAAACAGAGTTTGCACGCCACAGTCTAGATTACCCCAAGGGATTTGCATTTGCGTCCAGTTACAAATTATGACCCACAGATAGCAGTTTAACATAAATAGAAATTGGGGGTAAACACAACTCAGAATACGACTAGACCTACTATGACCTCTACAGCCAGCATTCAAACTATACTGACGATGCATGCAGGCCTGTTTGTGAACCTAAAGGTTGTTATCCTTGATAGTTTTCCAGGCTTCAGTTACCCTAAACTGACCTTTCATATAATTGAAATACAAAGACCATGAATTAAGACCATGCAATTTAACTCCTGAATCAGAGTGAAGAGTTTGATATTGATACCAGCTTGATTTAAATTTCGAAAGAATGGAATGAAACTGGGCTGAAGGGCTTCGAAAACAGGGTTCAATATCCTGAGCTCTATAGGAAAAATGAAACATGCAAGCCTCACCTACGACCTCTACCATTGCGTTAAAACCAAATGAACAGAAGACTACATAAGAGTGGTAATTTATTCCATTGAAGACCCAAAACATTGCACATATTCCATTAGGACCATCATCTTCAATTGCCGAATTTAGAGCTGGAATTATGAATTGGGAGGTAACGTTCACAAGAGCCATAACATACCAATGATCCCAGTGTCGGCGTTGCAACAATCCTTCCTGCGCGTCTTCGAACTGAACTCCTATTTGGTTTGCAATGACATTCCTCTGTTGGAAATACATTATATTCCTTGCACCTTCCCGCATCCGACGTGGTTTCCCAATTCCTCCTGACATGCTTTGCTGGCTGAGGACGGTGGTATTCATTTGCATTAATGCTGATTGTGGTAAGGACAACCTACTCCACACATTAAACCTTAATCATGATGGATGGTTAGGTGCCCACCTCCGCGTGTCACTGACCTTCTCCCATCGCTCTCCTCGTGGCACCCCGATCGGGGTTATGAGATTTCTCTTCTTGATAATTACTTGTGATGTACTTTATGCTTCTTGATTATATCTTTCTTTGATACGTTATTATTATGTTCTTTTCATCAAGTCAATTATCAAATACACAAGAGACACAGTATGTAGGCTTGTAAGCCAGGGCCAAAACCTCTCACTCTTTGAGAGGAAAACCCGATCATAAATTCTTCTTATAGATCTTCGATTGACGAATACCAAGACCATGACAAAGACCCTTGACACAAGTATCCTCCCAAGACCCTTGTCACTAGCCTTCATTGCTCTTCTCGGCTCCTCCTTTCGTTACTCCTTTTTCTGTACTGCACTGTATTGCACCTTCGACTACACTAAGAGAAATTCGGTCTCTATGCTTCAATATTCCTAGACAAGTGCTTTTTGTTGGCTTCCTTCGATCTTTTCCTCCGCTTCCTCAAGTCCTCTTCTCGGTCTCCTTTCTAGACCCTTTATGGGTCACTTTATACCCAAGACCGAAGTTTCTAGATGCTGCAACATGCCTCGGCTTTTCTGAGATATGCGAGAGAGATATAGACCCAAGACCGAACCACAATGACCCTATCACTTCACTGATTTGCCTTCTTTTTCGCACTCCTTGTAGTCCCTTATTCTTTGCACTCCTTGTAGTCCATTCTTCTTCGCACTTAAATCTGAAATCTTGACCAAATTGAATGCTTGCAAATGAGGCCGAGTAGGGTTACTTATATAGACTGTCTTCTTGTCCTTTAGGCCGACATGATCATTGGAGGAGAGCCGAATTCATCGTTGAGGATCTTTGTTAGGTTTAGGCCGACTTGGAGAGGCCTAGTGACAAGGTCTTGGAGGATTACTTTAAAGTTTACATAGACAAGTGTGACCTTTTACAAAGTGTAACATGACTATGGCAAGATGGAAAAATTCCTAGAGACTCTTTAAATAGAGCCTTGACACAAAAATAAAATCCCTAGCTCATGAAACCCATGATGCAAGTAATACACTAAATTTATTTTATTTTCATCTTTGCATCCACTTACATAATTACATGTCATTATGAAGTCCGAACCTAGTTACACTTTTCAACACTCCCTCTTAACTACAAAGGTATTCATAATGGTACTTGGTCATTCTCAATCTGAAGAATTTCTCATAAGAAGAATCGAATTGGTAACCCATTTGTATAGCATCATATCAACCAAATTTTTCACATAGCAAGGCCTTGACTAACAACTCCATCTCTCCACTAGATCTTGAGCTCAATGCTGGCGAGACCAATGATTTATAGACACCTTAATCATTGTCTCTCCTGGAACATACCCTGCTCAGGTGTGTTCCACCAGGACTATTCTTATCTCGGATTCCCAGTCCTCAAAGAATATCGGTCCTCTACGACTACTCTTATCTTTGGTGCCCTATGTCATCCTCAAAGAATATCGGACGCCAAATGATTACCCAATCCTCCATTCTGTCTTCCCAAGTGAAGACAAGAATGATGTGTCTATCTCTCCCTTTCAATTAGGGAGGTCATGTTCCAATAAAGTAATGTACTCATTCCTATACTAGGAATGTACCTAAGCTCCCTCCTGGCTTAGGAATTTCCAAGTTTCTTCCAAGTAAGAAACTTGATCACATGCTCCCTCTTAATTAGGGACCTACAACAGCTCTTTAGGTGGAGTTAGTGGGACAACCAACTGCTTAGAAGAGTTCCTTCCTTTGATGTCATGAATTTCTTCTTTGTTATGGAGTCTTCATTCTTTTTGGAACTTCTTCATAGGGCACAGACCATCCATCACTTTCATCCATGAGACAATCATGTCATCATTCCTTTTATCAAAAAGTGATCCATCAATCTTCCTCTCGCCTTGCTTTATGCCATGCTTCTTTCTTCATGCCATAATTTTCTGAAGGATCTTACATCCTTCTATATGGTCCTCTTGGAAGTCATCCACAGTTCTTCCCTTTGGCAGTCCTGCATAAGCCCATCCATATATTTGTTTAAACTAAATACTTAAATCAAAATAACCTTTATGATGGTCTTTCATCATGGCATCTTTATGTAGGTATCAACATCCTGCATACATGTTGACACATCTCCCCAAGATATTTACTCTCAAGGGTCTCCATCTGTTCTAGACTTCCATCAGAGTCTTTATATTCTTCTGGGAGATTTCCTAGTCAAGTCTTCTTGGTCTTCTGGATGATGATTGCCTTCACCATGGTTGCATTTGTTATGATCTCTTCCTTTCTTTTCTTCACACATTTTTATTCCCAGGAGCTTTCCAATCATAGTTCCTTGATTGTAGTCAATTACCTCATACTTCATATGAGGACATATTATGTTGATTTCATCTAGTGTGAAGCATGCCTACCTGCAACATTTCATAGGATGAGATTCCCTTTTCTTTGAACATGCTTCTCAAGACATAATTAGTGATCCATGCTACCTACAACCATTCGACATGACTTCCATAATATCTTGTCTAAGCATATAATTATATACCTCGTTCCTTCTTTGTGTCATCTAGACCCCCTGTAGCAGCTTCCTTTGAATGAAAGAACTTCATTCCCTTGACTTGCTCCATTAATATGTCATCATACCATCATCTCTTGAATTCCATAGGTTAGAATTCTTGATGAAACATTTGCTTTCTTTCTTGATTAGTGATTGCTCCGATGATGTTTGCATCAGAGAAAAACTAGGGAATCTTTCATATTCTTATCAACAGATGTTTCCTTATTGACCAATGTATTATGAGCCTTGTCCTAGATGATTTCTCTCTTTTCATTAGTGAGGTTTGGAAGAGCTATATTCTTCATAGTTTAATTGTCATATAAATTTGTTTTAGACATCCTTCTATGACACCAACTCGTTACTTTTAATGCTTCTATCATGGTGCCTTTTTTACTATTTTGTATCCTATCTAATTTACAATGCTTCCTATCTACTATTTTACAACAGATAAATACTTTACAGTGAAGAAGATGATCTCAATCATAGTAGAGATCTTTCACTTCTTCTTTCTTTGGCTTTTTTGTCTCAGGCTCTTCGATTTCTCCAGCGATATGAACTTCTTCCATATTTCTCTTGCCCTTCTTAGATTTAGGACAATCTCTTTTATAATGCCCATATTCTTGACATCCATAACATCTTACCTTTGCCATGTTCTTCTTTTTCTTTTAAGGATCAAATTTGCCAAACCTTGCCTTTCTTCTTGACATGGCATCATAGGATTGATTTTGTTCATTTGATCCTACATCAAACTTTGCCTTCAACTTGGTTTCTTCTATCTTATATAGAGACCATATATCTTGTAATGGTAGGGCTTCTTTCTTCCCATATATACTTGAAGTGAAGTTTCCCCATCCTTCCGGTAGAGCATTTAGTACGATTGTGATCATTTCTTTGTCAGACATAACTTCTCCTAGTTCTTGTAGTTGATCTTGAATTTCAGAGATCTTCATGAAATATGAAGTTATTCCATCTTCTCTTGTCAAATTTAGCTTGTAAAGTTCTTGCCTTAATGAGATTACTTCTCCGACAGTACTCACAGAAAACAACTCTACCAATTTTTCATACATATCTTTTGCAGTGTCTAATTTTGGTACATATGGGATGAGAGAGTTTTTTATGGATTTGAATCCTCCCGCTCTCAATTCTCCCTTTATGTATTTAGCATGAGCTTGAGTATCTTCTTTTGGAGGTTAGGTTGCTGACCCTTTAATGTGATCCATGACCTCATTTTCAATGAGATTTAGGTCTGTTCTTTTCTTCCACACAGGAAATTTGAAGCCACAACCAATTTGTTACTTTCCTTACAAAAAGACATTTTGATAGTATCAGATGAAGTCATAAACTTGCTTGAGTAGATGTTGCTTACTTCCTTGATATGGGTGGAAAATTGCTTCTTGATAGATGAGAGAGAGAGAGAGAGAGCTTGCTTCATGATCCTTTGCTTCTAAGATTTTGGTTCTTCCTTTTGATTCCTCTTGATGATAATTCCAATACTCTTTGCTAGAGTGGATTTCTTAGATCTAGGGTTGTAATGAGAATATTGATCTCTTGATTGGTGTTCTTGACTTGCTTTGATCTTCCTTTGAAGATTTATACTCGAGTGTCTTCTTGCTTGAATGCCCCTTCTTGACTTTAGCACCTAAGCTCTGATACCATGTTGAGAAATCTGGGGCATCATTAAATACAAGATTTCTCTTCTTGATAATTACTTGTGATGTACTTTATGCTTCTTGATTAGATCATTCTTTGATAGGTTATTATGTTCTTTTCATCAAGTCAATTATCAAATTCACAAGAGACACAGTGTGTAGGCTTGTAAGCTAGGGCCAAAACCTCTCACTCTTTGAGAGGAAAACTCGATCATAAATTCTTCTTATAGATCTTCAAATGACGAATACCAAGACCATGACAAAGACCATTGACACAAGTATCCTCCCAAGACCCTTGTCACTAGCCTCCGCTGCTCTTCTCGGCTCCTCCTTTTGTTCCTCCTTTTTCTGCATTGCACCTTTGGCTACACTAGAGAAACTCGGTCTCTATGCTTCGGTACTCCTAGACAGGTGCTTTCTCTTGGCTTCCTTAGATCTTTTCCTCGACTTCATTAATTCTTCTTCTCGGTCTCCTTTCTAAACCCTTTATGGGTCACTTTATACCCAAGACTGAAGTTTCTAGATGCTGCAACATGCCTCGACCTTTCTGAGATATGCGAGAGAGATATAGACCCAAGACCGAACCACAGTGACTCTATCACTTCACTGATTTTCCTTCTTCTTCGCACTCCTTGTAGTCCCTTCTTCGCTTTTATATTTGAAATCTTGACCGAATTGAATGCTTGCAAATGAGGCCGAGTAGGGTTACTTATATAGGTTGTCTTCTTGTCCTTTAGGCTGACATGATCATTGGAGGAGAGTTGACTTCATCGTTGAGGATCTTTATTAGGTTTAGGCGGACTTGGAGAGGCCTAGTGACAAGGTCTTGGAGGATTACTTTACATAGACAAGTGTGACCTTTTACAAAGTGTAACATGACTTCATTTACATGACAATGACTCTACGACAAGATGACAAAATTCCTAGAGACTCTTTAAATAGAGTCTTGACTCAGAAATAAAATCCCTTGCTCATGAAACCCATGATGCAAGTAATACAATAAATTTATTTTATTTTTCTTCTTTGCATCTTCTTACATAATTACATGTCATTATGAAGACCGAACCCAGTTATACTTTTCAACAGGTTCTTCTCTAATTCAAGGGGTGTATCTGTAGGAATTAGGGTTGCTAAAGTTATAATCAACCAAGCTCCAAGGTGACGTGAAGAGTTAGCTCGAGCAAAACAAACTATTTTGCCTTTTGGTAGTGCAGTGAGAATAAAAGGGTGATAGAAGGTAGGGGACTAGTGCCTATATGATTTTGCGCCAATGGGGTCAAGAGGGTAAGCCAAAGAGTGTAATTCATGAATCTTTAAGAGACATTGAGTTGTTATACATGCCATAATAAGCTGAATTAGGGGACTAGTGCCTATCCAATATTGTGCCAATGGAGATAAGAGGGTAAGCCAAAGAGTGCAATTCATGAATCTTTAAGACACATTGAGTTGTTATACATGCCATAATAAGCTCATATAGGGGACTAGTGCCTATCCAATATTGTGCCAATGGAGTCAAGAGGGTAAGCCAAAGAGAGCAATTCATGAACGGTTAAGATGCATAGAACTATTATACATGCCATAATAATGAGAAAATGTATTTGGAGGGGTCCTTAAACGTTCGACACTCGAACAATGTTATGAGAGTGAGTCATACATTAAAAAATCCAACAACTCTTAGCAAGATAATAGATGCAAGACAATACATTCAAAACTATGACATTGAAGGGGATTAAGTGGAGAAAATCTCTCACATAAAACCCTTAAATGAATCCTTGTTTATGGATTTTCATGACAAAGTCTTTGCAAGCCACTCTTCAAATTGTAGCTTGTTTGGTGATTTTGCGTTGGTCAAGTTCCATGACATGTGGTGAATCACCAAAATTCTCTCACATCAAAATTATATAATTATTTCCTAAGTTTGGACCTTAAGCATATAGTCACCGATTAAAAATTTGGCTTTATTGGCCAACTTTTATAAAGTTAAAAAGGTCAATGAAATATTATATCGTGACCATAGATCTCAATTATGGAGATCCAATCTCATCCCTCCATCACTTTGGAGATTAGGTTAGGATCTATAAAGAGGGAAATGAGCTGTTAGAGGGGTAGATCGATTTGGCACAAGTGATTGGGCTTTCAATTAAGAAACAAGAGGTCAAACAAACAACAAGAAATGGTAGCAAACAGGTCAATTTTCAGGGGTAGAAAACATGTTGAGTTTGGACAACAATTAGATCGAGTTTATTTGGGTTGTACAAGCCGAAATTGTCAGGGCCATACAATGTAATAATCCTTTTAAAATATTTTATAAATTTTCGATAAATTTTCTCTTCAGATTTTCTTTGAAAATTTCCATAGATAAATTCCATAAAAAAATGCCACATAATATAAAATAAGTAAACCAGAGACAAAGATATGCAGTGATAAACTCGACCAATTATTTTATTTATTTGATTAAGAAATTACATGTTAATGATGGCCTCTACTAAATGTAGAAATTTACAGGGTAAGTTCCTTAGATCAAGCACCAAAGGTCACCACTCACAAACAGATCACAGATCAATACACCAATATTTGACGTGGTTAAAACCCTCAAAGAAAGAAATAGTCCACGACCTGAGCCAACGCGACCACTTTAGGCAATTTATTAATATAAAGAAAGAAAATTTATGTAAGCTTCTCTCATAAACGGTCACCAAATAAATGACCCTCCATGCTCTTTAAATAGAGATCATGTACCAATCGGGTGTTAAGCCACAGATCAAGTGTGGGTAATATCGAGGAGAGAATGAACCGTCAGATGACTACATATCGTGATCGTCGGATTATAAGTTACAAGAGTAAATAGTAAAGAAACACACTTTAACTAACTCTACGCTAGACCAAGTTATACTTAACTATTTCCTATGTGTCAGAATATCCTAACATTCCCCGTAAGAATAACTTGGGATAGGATTGAAGGATTTACAAAGGTGACACAATAGGAGAAGGAAGGAGGCATTAGAGCTTAAGCTAAATGAAAAAATTGATTTACTGAGTTCTTGGTTGGTTGACGGTAGTGCGAGCTGTTGCCAATATACTTTCCAGATGCTCCTGGAAATTGCTGAAATTGGAACTTCCTTCCTCCACTAAGTGCCAATGGAGAATCTCAAATGATTCCCCATTTAGACTAGATATGGTGGATGTTTCACCACTGAAGCTAGTTTTATTGTAATATCCCTAGGGAGGATGTTTCACCACTGAAGCTAGTTTTATTGTAATATCCCTAGGGAGGATAGTCTCACCTATGAAGAAGATCTACATTAGGGTTATCAACCCTAATACAAATGCTCAGAGAGTCGCAAAAACAATTCATCAAATCATTCACACACATATCCCCTCATGAGCTCATTCTTCTCTTTTTATTATGATGGCTTATCAAAATACCATGGACAATACCTTGGGTCGTCTGAATACCATGGGTCACTTTTCCTTTATTAAATAAAGTGAATTTTTAATATTCTCTTTTCTTATCTATTTTTAGTTAATTAATTCTCTCATAGCCCACAATTAACTTTAATTTTTAGCCACCACTGAGAAGCTCTCCATTCCTAGTGCTAGGACAGAGGGAATTTATAGTCCTCCCTTCCAGAAATTGCTTGTCCTCAAGCAATCCATACACCCATACCAAATCCTAAATAAGTCTGTGGAAGGTTTCAACACATGATTGGCATATCATCTCAACACTGCTAAACTTGGTACTACCGTCACATGTTGCCATGCCTTGAAGCAATCCATAGAAGTGCAATCCATCCTCTGTATGAATGTATGCTCCTAGTCTCATGGAAAGAGATTTTGGCATGTTGCATTCTTCTTCCTTCCAATTGTGCTCCCCTGCTTGGTGAAGCCTTGCCATATGAGGGGATAATCCACCTAGATCCCATTGCCAAATAGGGAATCTATCATCCCTAATGCTTGAACACTTCGATGGTGTTGTACCCTTGGCTAGAAGTATTCTCCCATAAATTTCCCATTTGATAGGGTACCAACTCATAATCTCTCTCCAATCTATTTGCTGGGGATTTCTATCATAGTAGATGCCAACTGTCGCCCTAATTTCTCTGGAGTCCATGAATTCCTAGAGAGTGTCTCTCCCACCAGTCATTAGCTAAGAAACCAGATTCATGTCCCCCCCCCTCATGTCCTGAATCCCATGAATCAGACATGATTCTCTAGGACACGTGTCTGATTCTCGTGTCCAGCGTGTCCTGGAGTACACCCATCTATCATTGTTGAAGATCGTAGATACACAATTTGCCTCTTCATTCATCATGTTGAAGAGGTTGAGGGAGGTGAAGACCGCTCTTGGGGCCATGGCTATTTTAGAGATTTGGTCTTTTGGAGAAACACATATCAAGCAACCTCAAAAAGAGTCAAGGACACAATGTTAGATGATGCTTGGCGGGAGAGGGTAGATCTCGCTATTAAGATCATGGACCCTATCATTGCTTTGCTATGATTTGCAGATACAGAGCAACCCATCCTAGGAGAGGTTTATGAGGGATGGGATTCCATGATTGAGTCGGTGAGGACCATTATTTTACAGAGTGAGTGCCCAGAGTATGAGACATCATCAGAGGCCTTCTTCATCACCATACAAGATATTCTTGTTACCAGATGGGAAAAGAATTGCACACCTTTGCATTGTTTGGCTCACTCATTGAACCCAAAACACTGCAACCATGAGTGGCTAAATGGTGGGCCTTCCTGCAGATTTCCTCCTCACTTCGATGGTAAAATTTCACAGTGGAGGAAGGATGCATTGAGGCGGATATTTCAGGATAGAGCATCCCTTGATGAGGTGGAGGATGCCTTTGCAGAGTTTTCCACTAGCATTGGGCGATTTGTAGGCTATGATGTGATTAGAGACAGGGGGGCTAAGACGCCCTATTCTTGGTGGGCAACTCATGGGGCAACAAGCCCTCCTCTATAATAGTTAGCCATGAAGCTCCTCTCTCAGGTGACTTCATCTTCTTGTTGCGAGAGGAATCCGAGCACATATGGGAATTTGTGGGGCAGAGACAATGGTGTATGTGCACACCAACCTTCGTCTTATTTACAGGCAGAGGGATGGGTGGTTGAAGGGAAAGGCAAAGATGTGGGATGTCTCCCTTGATGATATGGGTTTGAACAACAATGTTGAGTTGGCATTGGCCAACTTGGATCATAATGACTCAGTGCTAGAGCTTGTCACTTTTGATGATGGTGCTACTCTTGAGGGGTCATCCTCCACACCAGCGGATGCAAAGATTACATTGGCTACAGAGGAGGAGGATGCAGCAGAGGAGAGCATTGATGACCATGATAGTGATGTTGATTTTGATGATGATGATGATGATGATTGATGACTCATGAGATACATAACCTGGTAGTTATTTTGTATTTGCTATTTCTATTTGCCTTTGGCATTGCTACTACGGTCTACCTATGTAACACATTTTGATTTTGATGACTTCATGAGAAAACTGCAGTTTCTTGTCTTTCTCCTATTGGATCATTGATGGATCTGTCACAATTGTATTTGTATGTGTAATGTTACATTGTACAATTTACAAATTTTAATTTTACAATGTAGAATTTAGATCTATGTCTGAATTTGTATCATGAATGAGAATTTATGTAAGAAATATCTATTTAGTATTTTTTAATATAAATATATATATATATATTTTTAATAAAATAATATATAATGTGTCGTACGAGTCTTGTTCCGGTGGGTCTACGTGCCCGTGTCGGACACTTGAATTTTCGTGTCCCGTGTCCGCATGTCATGTGACTTGAGTCATTAGCAATCCCTGAAACAAACTATCATGCTGAGGCTGCGCTTGTCTGATTATAACTATGAGGCCACTACGCCATAGCTCTGACTACTGTTTTGCATCCTGATATAGGTGCTATCCTGGTCCAACAACCTACAGGGTTGGATTCTTGTTTCCTTGCACCATCCATCCATCCCAAACTTATGTTCTGTCACCTTCTTTTTGTGTGCATCGCTGAACAATAGTGCGCATGGCTGCTCATTAATCGCGTACCTACTCATATGCAATTATGGGTTCAAGGAACTGCAAGCCTCGTCTATGTATTTCTGAAGAGGGCTGCTGTACATCTCACTTCTTGTTCTTGGTAAAAGCAACCCAAGAGTATGTTTTTGCTGTTGCACCATCAAGAGTTTTAACTGCTCCTCAGTACTAGGAATCTTGATAGTGGTCCTTGCACTTCTGATCTTCCATTCTTCAAGCTCACTATCCTTCTTTAATATTGTGTCTTTTAGGCTCCTGAGTTTTTCCTTTATTGTTAAGACGCCTTCTACAAGATTATTAATCCCTCCTTGAATGTGCTTTTGGTGACTACCATTTGGAAGCCATGTAACCACTATATCTGCTTGCATTAAATTGATGGCTGGTCCATAATGTGAATGCTCAACCATCTCGCCCAATACTGCCATTGGAGCCCTTGATGAGTTCTCTAGAAGAGATGATTCATGATCCTTCTGCTGCAAACTATATTTCCTCCCCTGCTACAAACTATATCTCTCTTCAAGTCCCTGCAAATCTGCAGATTCTTCATACATGTTCAACTTACCCGTTAGATCTTAAGTGTCAATGCTACTGTCATCCTCCTGTGCTGTGGAATTTGTAGATGATGAAGAATGTGCTTTAACAACTCTTTCTTCTTCTACCTGTTCCTCATCAGTTTTCATGTTCTCTTCTTGAGGCATGGCATTGACTTCAAGCTGCGTAGTTCCACTTGCTCCTTTGTCCTTAGCACCGTTTTATGCAAAAATTCTCTTCCTTTACCAATTCCATTCCAGTGACCAGCTGGCCAGCTTCCCGTTGTGATGGACAACTTCGCTTCCTTTTTGGTTTTTATAGTTGTTGGCATAACATATGATTGTAGAAAATTGTGTCATGTAGCCCCACCTGATTTCAATTTGTTTTGCACATCAATTTAAATGCCCGAATCCCATTGTTTATTGCTGAGATTTAAACTTGAATATAAATTCAATTAAAACACTAGAAGCTACCACTGCTTTTTCACATTCAGTTGATAAATTTCACAAGCATAAACAAAATTTAGACGCTGATTTTTGGTCAATCTGACCCTGGAAAAACCCCGAAGGGAAAACCAGTAGGAAGAGAATTTTATTTGCTTTTTTTTTCTGAGAAATTTACAACATTAATTACACAACAGGGGTACTTATCTCCCTTCTTGAAATTTGGTCCAGCTCCTTAAAAATCATGCTACTGCCTAGAAATTCATGCCACTGTCCAGAATTTCTTCCCTCGAATTTTGTGCTGTCAGACTGACTTTTTTGACTTTTTTTTTTTTGCCTCGAAAGTCATGCCCTTGTTTGACAGATAACTCCTCGAAACTGAGAGGCAAAGACTCGCTCATGTAATTGCGCACCAATTTAGCCCGAGAAATTGCCAAGAATTCGGCCCACAAGATTATTAGCAAATGACAACTTGACCCTTAGAAATTTTACTCCTCCTGGATGCAAACTTGGCCCAACAAAATTGTAGACAATCTGCTCCTCAATTGGCTGGAAATTCACACTAGTAATTTGCTTTGAATTTTGACCACAAAAACCTTGAAGATTTCAACCTCTTGGATTGATTAATTTTGCGCTTCTTGTAGCCTAAAAATTAGGGCTTAATATTTGGGCTAAAATTGAGCTCTCAACTAATGAATTTCGTCCTTATCTGAAAGACAAAACTCACTCTTCTGAAACTTAAACAATTCAGCTTGAGAACTTGCCCCCTTTGTATTAGAATTTGGCCCACAAGAATTGATAGCGAATTAATCAACTCGACCTTCAACAATTTTGCCCTTAGGAGCTGGCAACTCGCACTACGGTTTTTTTTATTAGTTCAACTTTCAATGGATGTGATTCAACCTCTGTTACTGCTCAATGGTTTGTCCTCTTCAGCTGTAGCCTGTGACCAAAAAGCACAATTTTGGAACCTGCAATTTTTCTTTGGTTGTATTTCCTGAAGCACAATAATTCGATCTTCTCTCTATAATCTCCCTGCTGTATCACTTCGATTTCCTGCAAAATCAATGAATAATTAGGGTTCTTGTGCTAGGGTTTCACTTGACTTTCCAGGAGAAAAATTGCGCTAGGGTTACTGGCCTCAAAATTTAACTTCGGTTTTCATGACTTAATTAGCCGCTCCTACATAACTCGAATAAAATTATAAAACCCTTCATGCTGGAAGGAAAACTAGTTCTGATACCACTGTAATAATCTGTCTAAAATATTTTATAATTTTTCTATAAATTTTCTCTTAAGATTTTCTTCGGAAATTTCCACAGATAAATTCCACATAAAAATGCCACAAAATATAAAACAAATCAACCAAATACAAATATATGCAATGATAAACTCAACCTATTATTTTATTTATTTTAATAAGAAATTACATAGTGACAATGACCTCTACTAAATTTAGAAATTGATTTACTGGAAACCTGGCTGGCTGATAGTGATGCAAGCTCGTGCCAATATACTTCTTTGTTACTCTTGGAAATTGCTGGAATTAGAACTTCCTTCCTCTGTTAAGTGCCAATGGAGAAGCTGAAATGATTTCGCCTTCAGACTAGCTAGGGTGGTGTTTCACCACTGAAACTAGTTTTACTGTAATATCCTTAGGGAGGATAGTCTCACCTCCGAAGATCTACACAAGGGTTACCAACTCTCATACAAATGCTCAAAGAGCCACAAAAACAATTCACCAAATCATTCACACACATATCCCCTCATGAGCTCATGCTTCTTTTTTTTATTATGATGGCTTAACAGAATACCATGTACAATACCATGGGTCACTTTTCCTTTATTAAATAAAGTGACTTTTTAATATTCTCTTTCTTATCCATTTAATTCCCTCATAGCCCACAAGTAATTCTAATTTGTAGCCTAGGCTACTGAGAAACTCTCTATTCTCAACGTCAGGAAAAAGGACATTGCATATGTTGAGAAATCTATAGGGCAACAATTAGGAACTGCTTGTGATGTTTTTTTAACTTTTTCTTACTCATTAGCTTCTTCTCTTATTATTATGTTATTCTTATCATCAAACATCTACCAAAACCAAGAAGATCAACAATACACAAGACACAGGATATAGGCTGCAAGCGAGGGCCGAAACCTCTCTACTAAGTACATCTATGAGCTAATAATAAAATCATGCTTGGCAAAGTACAATTTGGTGCCTGGAAGGATTGAAGATTGGTGTCTTCATCTAGGGTTGGAGCCCTACATATATTGTACTTGATTTATTGCAAAGAAGAAATTAATAAAAGCATTTATTCTTATTGTTCATTTTGTGTTCTAAATATAAGTGGTCTAACTGGTAAAATTAACAATTGAAAAGAAATACTGATTCACCCCCCTCTCAGTATGTCCAACACAAAAGACATGATTGGATGCTCGATATGTCCTTTTAGCAATTGTGGGTATGTGAATCATATATTGTATGCTTAATTAATATGGTGAAGGTGACCACTACAACAGTGCCTTAACCAATGGACATTGCCATTTTCAGCTGAGTTACACAAGTAACTTAGTTGCAAAATTTGAATTAGTACAGGATTTTTGCAACATAGTCCATATTAATGTTCTTATTATCATATTTAGTGGTTGTGTATTAGAATCCTTCTAAATATTGTCAACCTTCAATAGGAATCAAAATTGTATTGCATATTCTATTTGATGCATTATATGGGTAACACATGAAAATCTGCTTTTGAATTTATCATCAACACTGTTGACTACTGGTCATGTTTTGTATAAGTTTGGAAAAATAAGAAAAGGCCCAATACCATATTAAAATATCAAATGAATACAGGGAAAAAATTAGTGGTAGGGACTATTAGCTATGTTTATGACATTATTGGCTTATTTGGTTATGAAAAGAGTATTTGAAAATGGCCAGTTAATGGGAAGCTAGAACATAGTAAGGTTGTTTGATTCTAACTCTAGAAAAAAATATGGTTTGAACAGTAGGTTCCAATCCACCCATGCTTCTAATAGTATGCTTGTTTGTTGTGCATAATCTGTATTAATTTTGGCACATTTCTGTTACTTACTTAGCACCGCGTCAAGCATATACTAGTGGAACACTGTTAGCTCTTACTTGTATATCTATTCATTACTGAACTGAAATTGTTTGCAGCATTTTAAATGCCAAAGCTTAGCTGGATGCATCATTCAACTTGACAATCCTGTGGTTCTGTTGGTGTACAGGCAATTCTAGCTTCATCCTCGTGGGACAAAACTGTTAGGTTGTGGGATGTTTTTGAGAGTAAAGGTGTTGTGGAGAGTTTTTCACACACCCATGATGTTCTTACAGTTTCATATCGGCCTGATGGAAAACAGCTTGCATGCAGTACATTAGATGGTCAGATTTACTTCTGGGATCCAATTGAGGGTCAGCTAATGTGGACAATTGAAGGTCGGAGAGACATAGCAGGAGGAAGGCTGATGGGTGATCGTAGGACAGCTGCTAATTCAAGCTCAGGGAAGTGTTTCACAAGCTTATCCTACTCTGCTGATGGCAGCTATATTTTAGCTGCGGGCAGGAGCAAATACATCTGCATGTATGATGTAGCAGAACAGGTTAATTAAATCTCTCTTAGATTTTATCTTGCAGCATATCATATATATATGTAATTCTTTTTCAACAACAAACTGTGATGTTCTCTTGTATGATTGGTTTTTTTTCAACAACAAATTCTGATGTTGTCTAGTATGACAACGAGTCTGTAACGATACGAAGTCCCTTTTCTTGTTACTGTAAGCCAGTGTTTCCTCTTTACTGACTGTTTTTTATTATTCTGGAGTAAGTACTTTTGTCCGTACTTGTTGTTTCTGTAATAATTATTATTTAACATTTCCTCCCTGAAGTTAAGATTTTGCTTCCTTCTCTTATTTTATTGTTCTGAATAAGACTGTTATATCTGTTCCTACTTATTTATCTTTACTTATGTGTATTAATTATTGTATAAGGTTAAAGAAGTATGCTGAATATTGTTCAGACAAGAGTCATGTACACTGAAAAGCATGTGTGCACACACACACACAAACATGTACATTGTATATTCTTGTGTTATAGTTTATATGTATTTGCATGCATTATAGTTCATACTGTAGCATGATTACTTTTATAACATCCTGACAATTAGGGGGAGTCTTCTTTTACTTTCAGAGTTTGAGTGGTGCATCATAATGTATATTATCCTTTGTTTGATGCCAACATTGCACTCTCAGCAATTCAGTACGTGGACCATACTAGCGTAGACTTGCTGGTGTTTGCATATTAATAGTGATTAGTGTTGCTTTTGACTTCTTTTATGAGTTAGTTTGGTCATTTGATGTTTTTTTTGTTTGCTACCATGTCCGTGATGTGTGGGACTAGCATGTGGTCTAAGCCATCAAAATCACACGGAAATCACATGTGGTTTAGGCCACACCAACCATTAACTTGGTTGGATTTTTTTTAGGGTGTCTCTGAAGCACAAAAAGCCCAGTAATAGACAGAACAAACATATATTTTATTGATGAATGATACGATGATTACAAAATGAGAGAGATCATGGCTTAAATACAACCTTGTGTTGTCTCTTGGTGAAGGGGATCATGCCCTTTGCCTAATACAACCTAATACAATTACAATTAGTAATAATTAATAATTTTTATATAACATTGCCTTCCTCTCAAAATATGCTTTGTCCTTAAAGCATACGTAACGACGGATGTTGTTGACGAAATGCTTCGGTCTCCTAAGAAGCTTCTTCTTCTAGTAAGTCCTTCCACTTGACTAGGAACTCCTTGATTACACGAGATCAGAGCTTCTTTGCTCCAGTGGATATGATACCTTCTGGCTCTAAAATGACTCTTCCTTCATCATCTAAAAATGGAAGTTGTTTGTGCTGACTGATGGTCACCAAGTGCCTTTGTTAATTTTGGGCAACTAGGTCCAAACTCCATGTTGTGATGCTCAGATGACGATGCCAATATTTTTATTGGATTCCTCTTTCGGAGAGGTGCAAGATCGATCTAAAGATCATCTTTTGATCGGATGAGCAGAACATGTATTTTGAATTTATTCCACATGTGCAAGGTCAACCTGTTTTATCCCACATCCATAAGAGATGTGTCACACACCCCCACAGATGCCTATATATTGGAGAGACTTGGAGTTCATTTTACACACACATTTTTGTGGAGGCATTTTTTTCTCTCTTGGATGGTGATGGAGCAGCGTTCTTGGTTCTGCGTTTAGGGCTTCTTGGTGCAGTGTCCTGATGGAGTATTTTTGATGACACGCCTTGGGGTTGTGTGACACATGTGGGTGGCTGACCTTATGAATACTTTGCTGGTTGAAACATCTTGCTGATCGCCGTAACGCCACCATTCTTTATCTCTGTTTTGGCTTGTCTTGCATCGATCTATTGGTATGTTCTATTTGCATCTTACTTTCATTGTGCCCTAGAAGGTTAAAGTATATTTACATCTAAGAATAGAACATCTTTAGAATTTAACATGGTTTCAGAGCTAGGAGAAGACAAAGCTCATTCTAGTTGAGAATCTAGGGCAGCAAGATAAGGATTGTTTTTTGGTGACCGAGTTGCTGGAAGAAGGTCGAGTGAGGAGACCTCGGCTTCAGGTCTGTTGGGGCTGGTTGGTGCCCTAACCGTCAGCGTGAAGGAGGCCGAGTGCTGTAAGAGACAACGACTGTTTTTAAGTGGAAAAGTATAGCCGCAACTAGAAGAAGCCTAACCGCAGCCAAAAGGATGAACATTGCCCTTGGAATGATGATTATGGAAATTAAGGTGGGTCGAGTTCAGAGCACGAGTATTCTGTGCCAACCAATTATTTCCGAGTCACAGAGATCCCAGGTGAATCGAGCTGGGCACGTTTTTTTATTGAAGAAAGAGTCACTGTCTGCACAAAAGTTATTTCCAGTCTCTATACAAGTCTAGGTTGCGGGGAAGCTTCAAACCCCCTTCGCTCCTGTTTCTGAAACGCGCTCCGTGCGTGAGCGTTTCGGAAACGCTTGGAAACGCGCTCCCGAAAACGCTTCCTGAGGGGAGCGTTTTCGGGAGCACGTTTCCGAACCTGTTAAAACGCTCCCTGTCTTTTCGGGAGCGTTTCAGGAAGCGCTCGGGAGCGAACGCTCCCTGAGCGCTTCCGACGTTTAAAAAATGCTTCGGGAGCGTTTTTTAAACGCCGGAAGCCCTCTGGGAGCGTTCGCTCCCGAACGCTCCCCGGAACAAAAAACGCTTCCCGCCGCGCGCAAATTTTTTTCAGTGAAAAATCGATTTTTTTATAATGGGGGGGGGTTTCATTTTACATTTTATTGTTTGTTGAGTTGAGAGAGAGAGCAAGAAGGAGAGCAAGGAGAGCGCAAGGCTGACAGGAGAGCAAGGAGCAAGGCTGACAGGAGAATTGCAAGAAAGAGGTAGGCTTTCTAATCCAATTTAGTATTTTCTAGGATGAATTTGTAGATTGTTTAAAAATGAAAACTTGAATTTTTCTTGAATGTTGCATTTTATTGGATTTAAAACTTAAAAAATGAATAGTTTTTTTTTTTTTGTTGCATTTCCTATTCCCATTTGGCATTTTTCCATTTGTTTTGCAGGCTAGAAACTTGAAACTTGTTTCCATCATGGCTATATGTCTAGGGATTTTCCTCATGTTGGTTCCTTTCTTTGTGATAATGGTGTTGGAGAGTGCTAGAAGAGAGAGGCAAATCAGAGAATAGGAGGATGAAGAGGAGGGTTATGGTGGATCTGAAGAAAATCCTGAAGAGGAGGAGAATTATGCTGAGGAGGAAGTGGGGAGTGGAGAACTTGAGAACATAGATTCCCCAACTAAACAAGACCAAACTCCTTTGTGGAAATATGTTAAGAAAACGGAAGGAGGGAAAGGTGGTGGAACCACTAAATTTATTTGCCCCCATTGCAATAAACAATACCATGGTTCATACACCCGTCTGAGAAGGCACCTTTGTGGGATAATGCCAGGGGATGGAACTAAAAATTTTGGAATCAAAGTTTGTACTTTTGTGCCAGCACCACAGAGAGAGATATATAGGAAGGAAGAGGTGGGTGCCCTACAGAGATCATCTAAAAGATCTAGGGGTTTCGTTGATTCAGGCCCAACACATCATGGACAAACAAGTTCAACTTCCACCCATGCCAGTGGTTTTAGAAGCAGTGGCACTGGATTAAGGCGTAGAACCATATCCGATTTCCTAGACGAAGAGTGTAGGAATGATGTGGATTCAAAAGTTTACCGGTTTCTATATGCATGTGGGGTGCCATTCAATGTTCTTTGCTCACCTTATTGGCATGAAATGGTTTACCGCCCATGTGTGCCCCCCGAAGGATATAAAAATACAGGTATGACAAGGCAGGAAGCGAGTGGGTCCCGATCTGAAAGAGCTAAAATAAACAATTCACAGCTGATGACAAGGATTCGTCACAGATATGAACGCAGAACATTCCATTCTCCTGATGGATGGACTAGTGTAAAATGAAAACAAAAATGATAAATTTTTGTTTGTGTCGGTTAGTGGAGTGCGGTCTTCACAGCTGACTTATGATTATTCGATAATTCAGCAGAAAGCATTAACATTGCAGAACCATTACTTGATATAATTGAAAAAACTGGGCCATACAATGTCATACAGGTCATCACTGATAATGCTGCTAACTGTAAGGCAGCAGGAGCAATTATTGAGGATAAATACCCCAACATTTTTTGGTCTGGGTGTTTGGTTCACACAATGAACCTTTTGATGCATGATATCATAAAAAACAAACAACCTCAATTCAAATGGCTTGGTGATTTGTACAAGAGAGGTAAAAAATGATCAAATTTATTACAAATCATAGCAATACCCATGGACTTTTCCGTACTCACTCCAAATTGGAGTTGTTGAAAATAGCAAAAACTAGATTTTCTAGCTATTACCTCATCTTCAGGCGCCTTTTGAAGGTAAGAGAGTCATTGGCTGCAATGGTATCAAGACCACACTGGCAGCTATTAAAGGCCAGGGTGGCAACAATAGTTGACAGGCAAGGTTTCGAACATGTGGAGGAGACCGTCCTTGACCATCTGTTTTGGGCACGTATGAGGGAAATTGTGAGTTTTACCAAGCCCATTTATAACATGATTCGCTTTGCAGATACTGATAAACCAGTGATTGGAGAGGTTTATGAGCAGATGGATAGCATGTTTGGGCAAATAAAAGATATTGTTAAGGATAATGATCCCAACTTGTATGCTATGATTCATGACTGTGTGTGTGCACGGTGGAATAAACTCAATGTTCCACTACATGCTTTGGCATATATCCTTACACCAAAATATTACTCTCCATCTTGGTTGGGCCAACCTGCACTTGGAGGTGGGGTTAGGGTGAAACCTCACACAGATCCAGAGGTACAAGAGGGGTACATGAAGGCATTGGACAAATTGGTACCTGACAGGGAAGAGTGTGCTAGATTGCGCCTTGAATTAGGCAAATACTTCAGTTACACTGCTAACTTTGGTTCTTTCCATGCAATGGAAGACAGGGACAGATTTGATGCTCTCACATGGTGGGAAGCATATGGCGGCATGGGACTTTTGCCAAAGTTGGCTAAAAAAGTTCTCTCACAGGTTGTGAACACTTCTTCTGTAGAGAGGTGTTGGAGCACCTACAACTTTATACACAATGTGAGAAGAAACAAGCTGAATGAAAACCGAGCTGAAAGCTTGGTTTATGTGCATTATAACTTGAGGTTGTTGAGCCATTACTGTGATCGGGCAAATGAGGATCAATCATACAGAGTCTGGGACAACAACCCGGAGGATGATAATTTGGAGGACGGCACGTTACATCTGGAAGAATTGGAAGCAGAACTTTATAGGGATGATGATGAAGCATCAGCAGCATCGCCACACACAGGGCCAGTCCCACCATCTACTGGTAGCAGTGCGGGTGCCAGTGCCAGTGCCACTCCTCGATATCACACTATTGTTCCTTTGCAGATCCAGCCTCCACCTTCTAGTCGTGGTCGTGGTACTCCTGAGAGTACTAGAAGACCAACATTTCCTTGTGGCTCACAAAAATTAGACATTTCTCGTGGGCGTGGCAAGGGGCCAGCCAGATAAAATAAATTTGTTGTTTACTATTTTCTATTTGTTGTTGACAGTTGAAAATTGACTCTTTCTGATTTCATATATTTAATGACAATTTAAGTTTGAAGTTTGAATTTGAAAGGTGAAACTTTGAAGTTGGCATTTATAAGTTTATTGTTTACAAGTCATTATGAATTATGAATATGATGCTTCATGAAAGTTATATGGTGATCAATGAATGAATGATGATAAATGTTATATAATATCAATGATGATAAATTTTATATATTGAATTTTGAAATCAATGAATCAATGATGATAAATGTTATATATCAATGATGATAAATGTATATTGAATTTTGAAATCAATGAATCAATGATGATAAATGTTAGATATTGAAATTTGAAATCAATGATGATAAATGTTATATATCAAATTATCAATGATGATAAATGTTATATATCAAATTATCAATGATGATAAATGTTATATATTGAATTTTGAAAGCTTGAAACCTTCAGATTGATGATTTGCGAGACTCAAGAGTCAATATGTTGTATGCTTCCAACTCGTGGGCGTGGTTGATGAAAATTATAACTTCTAGATGATTGATGTTATATGATTCAATCTATGTTTTTATGTTTTTTATGTCTAATTCATCATTCTACATGTTTTTGTTGACATATATGCATCAAAATATAAAATATATATATATATATATATATATATATATATATATAAACGCTCCCGAAAACGCTCCGGACCCGGAAACTTTTAAAAATGGCGTTCCGTGCTTCGCTCCCGCTTCCAAGTAACCTTGATACAAGTATTAAGTAACATAATATTATGTTGTGCTGGATGCTTGAACTATTAACTCAAATTTGGACATCGTGTCTTTGAACCAAGGATTAGAGTGTCATGACATAAACCTATTCCAGGTTCTTCTCATATTTCCTGTGTATTGTATTCTCATGCAATAGCTCACTAAGTGCTGGTATGTACGGATGCATTCTGGGTTTAACAAGTTCCGCTTAAACTCAGAAAATCAGCAGTCAATTGTGATGTTGGTCAGAAAAATTGTGTTTAGTCATGGTGCCTATATCTACTGTCTTGGAGAACTTTGAACTGAATTAGATTTCTCCACGTGCAGCCCCAACCTTTAGCATGGAGAAGCCGTGTAAGTGACAATAGATTTGTTTTAAGGGCTGCAGGGTGCTATTCGTTGAAGGTAGTGCAAAATTAGTAAGCCCTAGACAGTGTCGCAAATCTCACTGATTGCAGGTCCAAAACAATGGTGTTTTTAGAGGGCTTTACAGCGTGGAGATTAGGAGGCCGAGGAGACTTAAGGACAACATAGTACATATGCTATAGGAACAGTGTGGGAGAAGCCTGGGTTGCTGTAGGTACAACAGATGTTTTTACGGCTAATCAGGGCTGTCTTAAGTGCGGTTTAGGGCCAGATTGAAGCGCTGTTGAGCCGAGAGGATAAGGAGCTGTTTGCAGACTGTGTTAAGGGCTGTATGTGGTAGAAACTCAGAAATTTATCATTAAAAGAGGCTTGGATTTCAAGCTCAATTGAAGGCTCAGAATTGGACAAGAACAATGGTAGTATTGCGGTTTCAGAATAGTGCTGTGAGGCTCAAAAGTGCTTGGACCTGTGGTGATACCGAACTTCTTCAGACTTGAGGAAAGGTTAGTAAAGAAGGTATGGTTCTGTGGTTTGATGTCTGTGTTTGTGGGTAAATGAACAACTAACTGGTGCATATTCTTCTTGAAAGTATTGGAGAGGGCCGTAGCTCTTATGTTTTGCGGAAAGGGAGGATGAAAGGTTTGGCAGAATCTAGGGCCGAGTTACCTCTACCTTTCCAGAGGCTGTTATAGTGACAACAGATCCAAGTTTATAGTCCGATTGAGGTAGCCACAGGTGGTTCAGACCCTAGTTTGAAGTGGCCGCAGAAGACTTGTCTAGGGCTGAGTTTCCTTAGTAAAGTGCCACAAAAGCCGAGATCCCTGAGGTAAGGTAAGGGTGTGTAGTGGCTAAGTCTTGTGTAGATGGTTGCATAATCTTCTCCATGGAAGTCTCTCCTTGAAGGAGTGAGAGGATAGTAGTGTGTTGGAGCTGATATACACTGGTATAGGAGCAACTAACTATTGTGAAATTGCTGGTGGAATTGTGCCCTAAATTCAATCATCTTAAAGAAGCAAGGGAACTGTTAGAAGGCAGAGATATGAAGACCCTGTGAACAGTGCTTATGATATGGCAAATCACTGTTAGAGGGCACACTGATATAGGCCTGTGTTCAATGACATTGGAGGAGCACTGTCATTGATAGAAGGCAGATTGATCAGCTGATATGTGTAAGTATATCTGAAGCAACAGAGGACCTTGTGAGCAGCTGAGGCAGAGGTATTGGAGCAGTAGTACTCTCTGCAGGTAGAGGAGGCAAAGGACATGCCTGGTACATCAAGGACAAGAGTTTAAAGGGATGTAAGTGAAGTGCATCTTCAACAAGTAAGTCACTTTATTTGTTCTTGTTGTGTAGGAAAATATGGATAGTGACATATGGCAGAATCTATATATGATATTTATCTGCGATATCTTTGAGGCATATAAAAAATCATATGTAACCATGAAGTTTGATATCTTCAGTTCTGTCAGGCAGTGATGAATATGATAGTGATATGTATGAAAATAACAAAATATGATACTTGTCAAGATGCATGACAGACATATGGCAGTATATGGCTATGATTCTTGAATGGCCTTGACAGTGGGTGAGCAAGATTTAGGCCCATGATCACAAAGCCCATTCTGAGTTGGTGTCTGGGATGCCCAAATTCAAAATAATCATGAAGGCATATATCAGAGTTCTGCTGCAAAGGGGACTTTCTCCCTTTCCCTCAAGTATCACAATCTGATATCTAGCAGTTAATGCATTATGGATATATTTCTTAAAGAAGAAGATCAAGAATCCAAGGACTGGTAATGGCACCTTTGCAGAGGAGCTGGCATTAAGAGGGAGACCTCAACAGTATATGCTCATGAGCAAATAACATTGCTGGAAGAAATAAGAAGAGACCCTCTTGGCTCTGAGACACTCTCAAAGATGCCGAGAGTCATATGACCCCAAAGGGGGACATTCCAGTACAGCAAGAAGCCAAGATAGATACCAAGGGTATCTAGCAGCCATGTGAAGAAGCCGTAAAACATTAAATTAGGAAGAATGCTATATGAAGGATGATGTCTGGGATATGGTCCCAAGACTGGAGGACAAAGCTGTTGTCACCTAAATATGGCTCTATAAGATCAAGCATGGATTTGATGGGAGTGCTGAAAAGTACAAGGCAAGATGTGTTGCCTGAGACTTCTCTCTAGGAAGGCATTGATTATGATTGCACCTGTGATCTATTATTACCCTTGCTGCTACGCAAGGATGGAATCTTCATCAGATGGATGTGAAGATTGTCTTTTTGCATGGTGCGATAAAGGAAGAGGTGTATGTAGAGCAACCTCTAGGGTTCGAAGTCCAAGATTGAGACAACCATGTTTGCAGGTTGAAGAAAGCCATCTATGGGTTGAAGCTAGCCCCCAGGGCTTGGTACGAGAGGATAGATAGCTACTTGATGAAGTTGGGCTTCACTTGTAGTAATGCTAATTTGAACCTTTACTTCAAGGTTGATAGAGAAAAAGCCTCTCATTCTGGTTCTCTATATGGACGATATCTTTTTGACAGGTGTTGACCCTCTCATTCATCAGTGGAAGAGGGAGCTCGCTTCCGAGTTCGAGATGAAGGACTTAGGACTAATACATTAATTTCCTAGGCCTGGAGGTCTGGTAGAGACCTGGAAAGATTTTCCTCTCTCAAGGAAAATATATTGTGAAGTTGCTGGAAAGATTTGGTATGGTGGACTGTAAGTCTGTGTTGACATCGATGGAACTCAACCTTAAGAAGTTGAGTGAAAGCGTTGCTGGGCCTGTGCCAGCAAATCCTACCGAGAACTGTCAACTCGTAGTGGCCCTGATGTTCTTAGGGAACACGCGTCCGAACGTATGTTGTGCAGTGAACACTTTGAGTCAACACATGGTTGCTCCTCATGACATTCACTGGGTTGGTGCCAAGAATCTCTTGAGATATCCTTGGGGCACGATAGACCATGGGGTGAGATACACTGCCAGGAGTTTGAGACTCCGTGGACATACTTATGCTGATTGGGCTGGCAGTGTGGTGGATCGCAAGAGCACATTTGGATGCTGCTTCACACTTGGGTCTGCTTCGAGCAGGAAGCAGAAGTCGGCAGCTTTGAGCATCGCTAAGGCCGAATACATTGCAACGTGTATGGCATGTTGTGAAGACACTTGGTTGCGAAAGCTCTTCAGTGAGCTGTTCGAGCATGTGCTAGATGCCACCATTATCCTGTGTGATAACCAGAGGGGGATTCGTTTATCAGAGAATCCCGTGTTCGATGATCGATCCAAGCATGTTGATGTCTGGTACCACTTATCTGGGATATGGTACAGCGAGGCGTCGTAAGGCTCGATCATATAAGAACTGATGAGCAGGTCGCGAATATTCTCACAGAGCCCTTGGGGAAGGTAATGTTCCTAAACCTTCCGTGAGAATCTTGGAATCGTGGGATGACCCTATTTGGAGGGTGCTGTTGGAGGATTATTTCTGGGAGCTCTAGGGGGGATTTGGGGATAGCTTCTTGGAGTTATGAGCAACCACAGGGCTAGGCTTGCCAAACCTTGTTGTTGTGCTTCCGCCCCACCGTGATGATATTGAGTTGGTTTACCTCTCTTTGATCTGTGCCTCGTATGCATCCTACCCATGGAGTTTCAGACTCATGGGAAGTACCTCTCATTTGGCCAATGATGTGGGAAATGTGAATAGAGACCATATCAATACCAGTGGACGCATCGGAGATTGCCGTACTCTCTATGTCTAGGATGGCACATGTCCAACCACTTGATCTGGGATCAAGTCTAGTGAGGTTTCAAACCTCCAACTGACTTCGGGTCAGTGAAACTAACTTCAGGTTAGTATATGACTCTCTCGAGTCCAAGTGAGGTTTCGGACCTCCAACTGACTTCGGGTCAGTTAAACCAACTTCGGGTTGGTGTGTGACTCCTTTGAGCCCTATAGAGGTTTAAGACCTCTGAGCTGACTTCGGGTTAGCCGTGAGTGATCTCTTTGTGACTCACCTTTTGTTTTGAAATAAAGAAGCCAGCGAAGCAAGTTACGGCGTGATGACGCACGATGTTTGGATGGCATTGGTGGATGAAGTTCTCCCTAGTTGAGAGGGAGTGTTAATTTTGGGCAATTAGGTCCAAACTCCATGTTGTGATGCTTTCCGGATAGTGATGTATGTTTTATTGGATTCCTCTCGGAGGAAGTGTGATCGATCTAAAGATCATCTTGGTCAGGATAAACCCGAACATGTATTTTGAATTTATTCCACATGTGCAAAGGTAAACTGTTTATCCATGCATAAGAGATGTGTCACACACCCCCACAGATGCCTATATATTGGAGAGACTTGGAGTTCATTTTACACACATTTTTGTGGAGGCATTTTCTTCTCTCTTGGATGGTGATGGAGCAGCGTTCTTGGTTCTGCGTTTAGGGCTTCTTGGTGTAGTGTCTTGATGGAGTATTCTTGATGAAACGTCTTGGGGTTGTGTGACACATGTGGGTGGCTAACCTTACGAAGACTTTGCTGGTTGAAGCATCTTGCTGATCGCCGTAACGCCACCATTCTTTATCTCTGTTTTGGCTTGTCTTCCATTGATCTATTGGTATGTTCTATCTGCGTCTTACTTTCATTGTGCCCTAGAAGGTTAAAGTATATTTGCATCTAAGAATAGAACATCTTCAGAATTTAACAACCTTTTTAAGGCAGAATACATGGAAGACGTTGTGAACACGACTTTTATCTGGAAGGCTTAAACTATATGCAACTTGGCTGATCTTTTTGTTGATTTGATACGGTCCGTAATACTTTGGTGCTAATTTATGTTTTCCTTTTTGTTTCAAGGACAACTGTTTGTATGGTTGGAGCTTGACAAATACCCATTCTCCAACTTCAAATTCTCTCTCAGTTTTGTTTCAGTCAGCTTGTTTCATACGGTTTCTTGCATTATTCAAATTTTCTTTTAGGGTCTAGACGATCTTTTGGGTTTCTTCTAGTTGGTTTTTAACAACTGGGTAGATGTATCTGGACTGTAGCTAGATCTTTCCATTTCGGGGGTTCGTATCCCTACGAAGGTTGGAATGGAGTCATTTTTGCTGACATATGGTAAGTAGAGTTATACCACCATTCAGCCAGATGCAACCATTGAACCCACTTATTTGTTTTTCTGTAGCATAACAACGTAGGTAGGCTTCCAAACATTTATTGACAAGCTCTGTTTGTCCATCTGTTTGAGGGTGGTAAGCTGAACTCATGTCTAGGTAGGTTGCTATATGGCTGAACAATTCCTTCCAAAAATTACCCTTAAATATGGCATCCCTGTCGCTCATAATGACTTTTAGAAACTCGTGTAGTTTATAAATATTTTTGCCAAATATCTCAGCGATTTGCTTTGCTGAGTCTGATTTCTTAATTGCAATAAAGTGAGCATATTGAGTGAGTCTATCAACTACTACGAAGATCTTATCCTTGCCATCGGATACAGGTAACCCTTCAATAAAATCCATTGATATTTCTTCCCATTTCTAATTTGGAAAGTTTAAGGGGTGAAGTAATGCAGGCGTCATAATATTTTCACTTTTATTTCTTTGACATTTGTCACATTCTGCTACATATTTCTGAATATCGTGACTCATCCCTTTCCAAAAGAATGATTGACGTGCATTATAGTAAGTTTTAAAGAATTCTACATGTCCGGTTGACAGAGAATCATGTGACTCCTTGAGTATCTTTGATATAAACTTGGAGTTTGAATTCAAATAGATTCTTCCCTTGTACCATAAAATATCGTTCTTCCATTCAAATTTTGAGTTGTCTGGGAGGTTATTGATTATAGCAGTTATTTCTGATCTTCGGCGTACTCACTTTAGATCTCATTAAGCTGTTCAAGAACAACAACCGAGAGTGCAAGTAGTGTAGGTTCCTCGTCCTTTCTAGACAGGGCATCAACTACTACATTGTCTTTTCCCCTTTTATGTAATATCTCCATGTCAAAGGTGTCAATTTTTTCAATCCATTTTTGTTGTTCTTCAGAAAGTGTTTTTTTGTTGGAGGAGGTGCTGAAGACTGTTATTCTCTGTTCGAATGGAGAACTTACTTCCCAACAAATATTTTCTCCACTTGGCCAGTGCATGCATAATAACAAGCATTTCCTTGTTATATGTGGATTTAAGACGCTCTCATTTATTGAGCTTCCTGCTCTCAAAAGCTATTGGATGCCCTTCTTGCATTAATAGTGCACCTATACCGAATCTGGAAGCATCACACTCGATGATAAATGGTTTAGAGAAATTTGGAGTTGCCAATACCGAGGCATTTGACATAACTTCCTTCAATTCTTCAAAACACCTTCCTGCTTCCTCATTCCATTGAAATGAATTCTTCTTTGAAAGATTTGTTAGAGGTGCAGTTATGTGTGCATAGTTTGTAATAAATCTTCGGTGGTATCCCGTTAATCCTAAGAACCCTTTTAGCTTGGATATATTAACTGGTTTGGTCCATTCTTCTATAGCCTTGATTTTATTAGTGTCCACCTTTACTCCTTCATGGGATATTATGTGTCCGAGATATTCTACTTCTTCCTTCCCAAGGGTGCATTTGGATTATTTATCGTAAAATTGGTGCTCTTCCAGTAGTGTAAGAACTTTATCCAAATGTTGTAGGTGCTCCTTCCAAGTTTTACTGTAAATTAAAATATCATCAAAGAACACTAGTACAAACTTCCTAAGATATAAACGAAATAACTTGTTCATAGTAGCTTGGAATGTTGCTGGTGCATTCGTTAACCCAAAGGGCATTACTTTAAATTCGTAGTGACCTTCGTGTGTTCGGAACACTGTTTTTGGTATGTCTTCCAGCCTGATTATGATTTGGTAATAGCCTAACCTTAAGTCCAATTTTGAGAAGTATTTTGCGCCATGTAGTTCATCCAACGTTTCATCGATAAAGGGAATTGGGAACTTATTTTTAATCGTTATCTTGTTTAATCCTCTTTAATCAATGCATAGCCTGAACGATCCATCCTTCTTTCTTACCAATACAAATGGAGCAACATACAGAGTCTTAATTTTTGAGATGACCCCACATTTTAAAAGATCTTGGGTTATCTTCTCAATTTCAGTCTTTTGGTGATGCGGATATCGATACGGCTTGATGTTGATGGGGTCTGATCCTGCTTTGACTTCTATTGTATGTTCAATTTCCCAAATAGGAGGCATTTTCATGGGCAGGTCTTGGAATACTTTTTCGTGCTTTTGAATTAGCCCTTGTACTTCTGGTGACCCTTCACTGAACATTTTTGCAGATAACATTTCTAATTGGTGACATTGTACTATATAGGCTTGCGCTCCTTTTCGAATCATTTTCATCATCTGGGATGATGGCACAATTTGATTTTCTGGTGCTTGGAATCCATATAACTTGTGCTTTTACCCTTCCCATTTAAAGCTTACAAATTGCTTTTGATGGTTGGCAGAATAAGTGCCTAAGGTTTGTAGCCATTGGATACCTAAGACCACATCGGATACCTAAGACCGCATCTACTCCTCTGTGGTACGTTGTAGAATGGAGATTCTAGATTAAAGTCTTGAATCTGCGATTTGACCTTATGGCATTTCCCTACTTTCTCAATCTTCTTACCGTTAGCTACCATTACCTTCATGTTGGGCATGGGGATTGTAAAGATGTAGAGTCTTTTGACCATGGTTGAGTCTAAAAAATTGTGGGTGCTGCTGGTGTCGATGAGAACCATTACATTGTTCTTCTTGATATGTCCTTTTAACTTTAGTGTTTGGGGTTGTGATATACCTGACATAGCTGATAATGACACTTGTGGAATGCTTTCGTCATCTAGTTCTGGAGAGACCTCTGGGTGTCTTCAGTTCCTTCTATGTCTAATTCGTCGCTGTTAGAATCATTAGTTGCTTCACAATTATATAGGTTCTTTGTCTATTTTCCTTTAGCACACCTATGCTTAGGGTCCCACTTTTCGCCACAGCGTTTGCACTTGCCCTCTTTCATCCTTTGTATTTCCACGTTAGATTTTTATCCTTCACGAAGATGTGGCGGGACATATTTTGTATTATCTGTATTTGCAGACTGAGGAAATCTTCGTCTCGAATATACTCATTCCGACTTTGACCAAAATACCTTTTCAAATTTCTTTTCAGCAACTTTTGCTTTTTGTCTTGCTACTTTTATCGATGTAATGTCATGAAGCTCAAGATCTACTTGTAGATGGGTTTTACGTCCCAAAATGTACAATTGGACCTGTGGCCACTACTGAACGTCGGTCTGCAGCCCACTCTTTTTTGGTTCGTGCCCGGTAAGTGCTTCGTGCCTGGTGAAAAGAAGGGTGGGAGCTCCCAAGCAGTGGGAGGAAAATTAGATCTCTGACCGCGTGCTTGTTGAAGAACGAGCCGACGACTTATAGGTAGTGGCTTGGTTAAGGGAACCCACCGGAGCCATAGCGAGAGCGAGTCTTCATGGGGCAATTGTACTAGATGAGATTATGATAATCCAGGTACTTGTGTCGCAAAGGTCTCCCATTCTCGAGTGTATTCATCCACATCTCCTTTTTGTTGCAATTTGATGAGTGTTGAAAATAACTCTTCTTCCTTGATACCTTGGAACCTTTTAAAGAACGCATCCTTAAATTTTTTTCAACTAATAGCGAGTGTCGATTTCTTCCACCACATATACCAGTTATATGTTTCTCCTTCCATTTTCATGGAAGCGTGCCTAATCTTTTCGTCATCATTGTCGATATCATAAATCTCGAAATACTCTTCGGCTTTATTGAGCCACGCAACGCTGCATTTTTCGTTACCATCGAACTTGGATAGCTCGATTTTAGCTCTTCGTTGATACGCCGTTAACGGTTGAGCGAAAAAAGGGTACTGATTAGTGAATGTATTCTAGAGCTGCTTATTCTGAAAATCGTGTTACTATTTTCTTGATGGTGCGGGGATGATATTTTTGGAGATTCGTTTTTTTCATGATGATCTGCTGAATTTGCTGAATTGTGTTGTTGATTATGTTCAATATTCTAGAATATTTGTTCGGGTGAAATACTCATCCTGTCACAAATAGAGGTTAGTAACAACATTGTTTTATTATGATCATCTCTGGACTCGCTATGATTTTGCCCAAGTTGTTTTTCTATCCGATTTGTCGTATCTTGAAGTTTCTTGATATCGCTGGAATGTTCGGTAACCCTACTCTCGAGATCGACTAATTTTTTGTTAAAGTCATCAGAATGGTTAGTAATCTTATTCTCAAGATCAACCAATTTTTCGCTGAAATCGGTCATTGTCATTGACGACATTGAACGGGTTTATGGGGGTGTATAATTGTCTGCTAGTTTAACTATTTTTTCTTAACTTGATCCTAATTTTTTAATTTAATTTAATTTTTAAAATATTATATATATATATATATATATATATATATATATATATATTTTAAATAAATTTATTTATTTTAGTTTAATAATAATAAGTTGATTAAACATATATATATATATATATATATATATATATATATATATATATATATATATATAATCAAATATGAATTATATTATATATTTATTAAATATTAACTAGTTATATAATTATATAACAATAAATATTACAAACTATATAACAAATATATATAACTCTCTCTCTCTCTCTCTCTCTATATATATATATATATATATATATATATACCCACGATGCTTTAAACACCCGAACACCCAACATAATGCGTTTGAACAGGTTCGATGCCCGACAGAATGGATGCGATTGTCGAGGTCAATGAATTATTGAGCGATGACGACAACACAAGAAAGGCCCGCGTGCGTTGACAACAGGCTGTATGAAGCTAAACAGGTTGCGTCCGACAACAAGGGCACCATATTGTCGAGGTGGCAGTTGGAAGAGATGGTGGGGAATTCTCGGTGAACGATGAGAGGGATGGACAGTCAGAAAACAACGGATGGAAGAAAAAAAAAGGAAACAACAGACGAGAATGTGGTGGTGACAAGGTTGTGCAGCGATTTTGCCGAAAGACCGATCTGACTCTGATATCAAATGAAGCACAAAAAGGCTAGTAATAGAGAGAACAAATATATATTTTATTGATGAACGATATGATGATTACAAAATGAGAGAGACCATGGCTTAAATACAACCTTGTGGTGTCTCTTGGTGAAGATCATGCCCTTTGCCTAATACAACCTAATGCAATTACAATTAGTAATAATTAATAATTTTTATATAATAGTCTCCTCCCAAGTCCCGACTACTATGTCTTTCAGCCCTTGCCTTCCTTATAGAATGAAACACTTGAAATCAAATCGTACAAGTGAGACTTGACTCTCACTTATAAGGAGGACATAGGGGTGTTGGTCATTTGATGATTGACAATAGTTTGCTTTCCATTTTAATGTTTACTCTGAGCTTGGATCTACTTGCAGATCTTAAATGCGTTTTGGTGTTTAAAGTTTTTTCATTGTTTCTGAACATTGAATTAGTCTAGGGTAAAGTAATATGTTGCAAGTGCAAAATGTGTGCTTGTAAGATATTGTGGTAAGCTTTGGAAATGGTAGATGTTTATTTTTAGTGTTTGCAACTCAAACATGTATTTTCATGAGGGTGTCTACTTATGGAAATCATCATTAAATATATCTTATGTGTTTTCCAGAAGTTCACTTTATTAATTAATTAATAAATTGAACATTTTTTTTACTAAAGTGACTTCTAATTAAATAAAGTGACTAAAGTGGGTCACTTAATGATTTAATTAAAAAGGAGGCATTGATCTCATCATAACCATTGAAGATTAGGTTTTTGGCTCATGTCAAAGTTATAAAACAAGGAGAGGGCAGATGGCAAAGATACATAGAGAACATTCTTTTCGCAAGTCACATGAGTGAAGGTGAAAATCGTATATATGGTTTTCAGTCATTGGCAAGGAGTCTTAGCAGTAGTTCAACAAGGAGAAGGTCACCAGTCAGCAGCAAGGAGAAGAGTTGCCGTGCAACCCAACAAAGCAGGTTGTATGAATTTTGTACAATTGTACGGATTGTAAAGTAAGATGTATGGATATTGTACAGATTACAGAGCAGGCTGCACATTTGGTGCAAATTTACCTCGATTTCTGTGTATGCTAAACTTTTTTGAAGTTTGTTGATTGTTGTTAATGTCTCCGAGCCATTTTCCCTGTAAGGGAGCTCTTATAATTTTTGAAGATATTTTGAATGATGAATTAATTTAAAAGAGCAAAAATGATGTTGCACTATGTGTGATTTCTTTTCTCATTTTTTGCTGCATGCAAGAGTTAATAATTCCATCAAGTAACTAGATCTGATTTGTTGCTTCAATTGCTAGTTTTTGGATAATTTAACATGGTATTAGAGCATTTTCTTTGAGAGAAAAACAAATCTATTATTTTTCAAGTTATTTCAGCAAGATTGAGGAATAGAGCTCAGGACAACCATGTTAGTAACCAATGTGAAAGTGGAGGATCAAATTGACGGGGTTTCGAATTTCTTTCCATGGAAGGAAAGAATCCCAGTGATCTGGAAGGAGTAAGACTTGTGGGAAGTGATGTCCAACCCTCCTCCCACTCCAACCTAGACCTTAGGGAGCACAGAGACATTGACAATAGTAGCCCCCTACAATGCAGGCAACATGGGATAAGGACATAAAGACGCAAAGGGTGATCCTTAAAACTATTAAGGATCATCTGATTTCACATGTTTTAGAAAAGACCAAATCTAAGGAAATGCTTGATGCCCTAGTTTGCTTTTTCAAAGTGATAACATGAGTTGGAAAATGAGTCTCAAAACTAAGCTCAAAGAGTACAAAATGGATCCCTCTGACAATGTGACCAATTACCTAATGAGGATCACATATATCCATGACCAACTTGCAGTGATTGGAGAAGCTGTATTGAAATGCGGAGCTAGTGAATGTTGCTCTTAATGGGTTCACCAAGGCTTAGGAACCATTCATCATGGGCTTCTATGCCTGGGAACATCTTCCCAAGTGGGAGAAACTTTGGGATGATTGCATCGAAGAGGAGACTTGTAAAGAGTCCAAGACCAACAAACAGGGAGAATGAGCAACAGATGGAAACATTGCCTTTGTCAGCAAGACAAAGAAGACCAAAGGGAAAGTTTTCATCAAGAAGGGTGACAGTTAGGGAGAGGGACAACAGTATGGGCAAAAAAGAGATATGAGAAAGATTAAATGCTATATCTTCCATAAGAAGGGCAAGGGGAAGTCGCATACAGTTGCAACAACTGTAGAGACATAATTGAGCGAGCTTGCTTCCAAGTTCGAGAGTGACTTTTCACTCATGTCTTGCCTTTCTACCAACGCTATTGCTAGAAGCGCCTGGTACTTGGATAGTGGCACCTCTTGCCACATGACAAAGGCTAGAGAGCTTTTCAGTAGTTTTGTAAAAAGACAACTCAAGGATCCATATGAGGTATGGCAAAGATGCCAAGTATGGAGTGAGAGGACAAGAAAATTTAGTTCCAACTTGAGTCTAGAGTGTCCTCCGATGCGCAGGAGGTACTCTAGAGTCTGTGTACCTAGCCTAGAGAAGAACCTTTCGTTCGTATCAGTTATGGAGGACAATGGTTATGATGTTAACTTTTGGAGGGGGCGAGTGTTCATTTTCCCAAAGGGAGCCAATCCAAACACTGCAGTGAGGATTGGAGTTTGGGAGGGGAACCTATATAGACTTTAGGGTTAGCTTGCTCAAGCACTAGTGCACACCAGCGAGAGCATGTGCAAGCTTTGGGACAAGAGGATGGGGCATCTCCATCATAGAGCTCTACCATTATTGAGATGAATGGTCATTAAGCTTCTAGACTTCAGTCTGGACTAGCAGGGGGTGTGCAAAGTGTGTGTACTTGGCAAGAATGTCAAGGCATCTTTCCTTAGCAATGAGACTCGATCCAAAGGAATTTTGGATATGGTCCATTCTGATTTAGCAAGGCCTATGTTGGTATCTTCAGTAAAGGGTACATCTTATTATGCGACCTTCATTGATCACATCTCCAGGAAGACCGGGGTCTTCTTCTTGAAGACGGAGAGTGAGGTCTTCAGTCATTTCAAAGCTTTTAAAGCTCAGGTGGAGAACATGTCAGGAAGGAAGATTAAGTTGCTGAGGACAGACAACGGGAGTGAATACACCTCTAATGAGTTACCTGATTTTTGCAAGGAGGTAGGGATCAAGAGGGAAAAGACAATGTTGCCTACAACCCACAACCAAATGGGGTTACAAGGAGGATGAACCAGTCTGTCATTAGGGTGGTGAAGGCCATGATCCATGATCAGAGTTTGCTGATGTTTTTGTGGGTTGAGGCATGCAACACAACTATGCATTTGCAGAATAGGAGCCCACATTGGATTTTGGAGGATAAGACACTAGAGGATGTTGGCCAAGGTTGTCATTGATGTCAATATGGCATTGTTGAAATGACAAATGTTGGCAAAAGTCTTGACCCTTGTGATGTTGCCCTAACCTCTCTTTATGCAAATCCTAACACTAGTTTTGTTGAAGCAAATCCTAAGGTGTGAAACCCTAATCCTATGTGCATACCCTAGATACCTCATGTACATTATGAATCCTTAACTCTATATAATGTTGGCATGAATAAAGGTCACACTTGGAGCCCTAAAGAAGAAGCGCTTAACATGAAACCCTCCTAGGCACATGTAAGCACATGTAATGACAAACTCTTTCGCCCTAGCATGGTTCAATGCAATAAATGCATAAATTCATGAAGCCCTAAATGCCTTGCTAAAGATACCCTAATCCTAATAAGCTTAAAGGCCTAAGTCTAAGGAGAAGGAACCCTAAATATAAAATCCTAAAGGCTGCCATGAATAAAATAATTATGACAGTTCACAAAATATAATTTTGTGAATGGAGAAATGACCCCATCTAAAGGTGGAATTGGCATAGACTTGTAGACGAATTTTTCCTCTTTCCAACGAGCTATTACTTGTCCTCTAACTCCTCATAGTTTGGGAGAAAATGATTTTTTAAGTTAAATATTATATTCCTTGACCCTAGCCAATCTAAGCCTACTTGTACAAGTTGGCTTCACTACCAAGAAACACGTCTCTTCATTGAAAGTCAAAATTAGTATAAATAGAAATCTAAACTCCTCATTTTAACCATGAATTTCGCTGAAGATTTCAAAGATAAGACAACAGAGGAGGACAAAACAACAAGGAGGTTGGGGAGGATTTTTTAGAGCACTGTTTGGGCATTTTTTAAAAGTAAACATCACAGTTCGGCCGTAGTGTAGATTGCAAACTTCAAGCTTGGACTTGACTGCATGATATCTCAGATAGTGGGTTAAGAAGGCTCGGATTCAAGGTTGTGGTAATACAACAGTGCCCAGTATTAAGCACAAGTCTGTGGAGACAAACTTACCTACAACAAGCTATTTTTTTAAGGCTTGAATCTTGTATTTTGAAGATCAGATAGTCACCTTGAAGACACAATTTTGGGAGCTCGAACAAGTGTGACCTGCGAACTTACCCTCAGAACTATGGTCAACTTTCTGGGCTTTGGATTGATAACTGTAGACAATCATCTGGTTAGCAGCTCGGATTGCATCCTTGTGGTTATTTCTTGAGCCTCAGATCTGTACCTGTGGATAGTAGCTTGGATTGTTGTCTTACAATGTATTACATACCTTAAAGGTACAATCTATTGCAGAGTTTGAAAGAACAAGTACTGGTAGTGTGTAGTAGATCCGTGGAGACAAATACGAACCTGTTATAACATTTGTTGCAGAATTGCGGAGACACAATTTTGGACACCTTTGGAGAGGCTTGAAATTTTGAATTGGTGAAATGTGATAGACCTGTGAAATTATCTACACCTTAATATGTGGAGATAGTCTATACTTTGGACCAGTGACCTTTGATTAAAAGATTGGAAGACTGGTTTTGCATTTGTGACCTAGGAATATTGTGGAAGACTGCCTTGAAGACTTGTCCAAGGCACTATTGAAGCAATGAACTGTATAGTGCCTTAACAATGATACTCCTTGCAAGCCTTAGTTGAAACATTATTGGAGATTGGATTTATTGTGTTTGGAGTCTGGACAAGGACTTCATGATCTATTGAAAACCTTGTTGAGGATAATCTGAAGCAAGATTAGGCAACTTTGTTAAAGATTGTAGAAAGCATAATTGTGAAGCACTTGAAGATTTGTTTGGTGCAGAACTTGGAGCAACCTATTGAAGACAGTTTGGGCTTTGCTTGACACATCACCAAAGCATTATTGAAGGATCCTTGAAGTCTAGGTAAAGCAACTTGTTGAAGGACATTGTGTGTAGACCTATTGAAGCCTGTTGGAGACAGTCTTGAAGACCCATGATGAAGCCCTCATGAGGTGACATTGGAGATTTTGTTTGGGTACTTTGAACTCTCCTTGCCGCCTACACCTACCTACAAGTTAGTGAGAAAATCCTTTAACCCCACAAGGCGTGGTTGGTGGCAGGGAACTCAGAGAAGAAGCTGTCACACTAATCTTGACTCTCTCCGTTTATGCTATCTCATAGGTTAGCTAATAAGGGGTGTGGTTCCTAAATGGAAAACTAAGTTAAAAGATGTGAGTTTCTAGGAGAGTTGTTAGAGTTAAATAGATTACTTCTTAAGATTTATAAGCAAAAAGTGTTATGAGCACTAACCATCATTACATAATTTAAATAAGCATAAAGCATATGAAAACCAGTGCCTTCAAAGTATTGCTCTTTGAAATGAAAATGTGTTTGCTTAAATGAAGTAAAATGCTTTCAAATGGAAAGCAAAAAGTAATCCTGAAAAGTGAAACAAGAAAATGTTAGCACAAGATATTGTAAATTCTTTCAAGATAAATAGATTTATGAATCAAAGCATGAGAAGTTAACTTGCTCAAAAGGAAACAATTAATGTTCGACTTATGTAGATAAAAAAAATGCTTGCCACAACAAAGTATTCAATTTCAACAATAACAAAATGAACAAACAATTTCAAGTAAAACCATGACATGTATTAGCAATTACACTAAATTTGGATGCAATTAATCTTGGTTACTTTTAATCTAAAATGCCTAATCTAGATGAGAAGTCCTCCTGTTGTGCTCTTACTAAGGGGTAAAAATTGGGGTGACTGTAAGAAAGAGGGGGCGAGGACACGAGGGTGTCATTAACGATACCCGTCCCCTGAGTCTTACTAGCCAGCATGTGCCTTCATTCCTTAAAGGGGACAAACCACCTTCATAATTGCAGGGTCACACACTTTACCTTACTTCGTACCAAATGGAAGAACTTTCCAAGAAAACCTTCTTCCTTATAATTTTTATCAACCGAGCTTATGCTTGGAGGTAAATTTTAAATATGCAACTAAGTTAGAATGCTTACTATGATATGCAAGTAAGTTTGAGTTATGTAAAAGATAGAGATGATTTAATTAAATATGCTCCAAAACACAAGATTGCGTAAGCTTCATAACATATGAGATTGTGAAATGAAAGTATTTGCTTTGACTTATTATAAATCGATGACCAACTAAAATTTTGATGGTTATGAGCAATTAATTTGCAACTCAAGATTTGTATTCAAAATAGCCTTGCGAAAATAACTCTTGACATGGAAGAAAACTTGCTTGACATGGAAGTAAATGATTGTCTTGAAAGATAAATTGCCCAAATACACAATGTTTTAAATATGTTTCAAAATGGAAATGTTGCACAATCATAAAGCATAGATGAGTTAGACAATAGCCAAGCCAAGTATATCAAAGTTTGCTAAAACAAAATAATGAAGAAGCTTGCACAAAATGAAAGTAAATTGCTTGGCAAAAATGTAATTTGAGACTTGTAGCAACAATTGTTGTAAATGGTGCAAGTTTGAAGAACTTTTGCAAACTGGAAGAAAGTAAATGAGATGTGTGGCTATGTTAATTACCAATTTAAAGCACACATGTAAGTGAAAGGAGATGCTAGAGTCAACAAGTCAATCCAACCACCATTCATCTCCAAAAGTGGACAGAGAGGGATGCCAATGGGTGTAACCCACGCTCCCAAAACAAAAATCAGAAATTTTATTATTATGTGTTACAATGATGTTAATGGCTCTTTGAGAGCTACCCAAGGAATTGATGGAAATACAAAATGAGGTTTTGAAACCACAAGAGAATTCCTTCAAGTATGGAGCCTCAAGAGAGATGAAGATGGCGCTACAATAAGGAAATACAATCTCCCAAAGTGATACACGGCCTAGTCTTCTTTAGCAAGCCCTCCTAATGCCCACAACCTCCTTCAAAATAGAACTTTGAAACTTAAGAGAATCTACAAGCAACATGTCAGGACTGCAAAACTAAGACCAAGGTTAGTGTGAAAAAGAGCATGCAAAATGAGTGATATTGCTACAATATAATATACAAAAAAAACTAAATCAAGTGATGGGAAAAGACCACATCACTTGTCTAGCTTATAAGGACCTCTTGATTAGCTAGATAAATAGATGAAAGCACAAGAGTATAAGATGTAAATTTGATTGAAATAATTGGCTTAAGTACAAACTATGTGAAAAAGAACCCTCCAAAATCAACACTGTCAAAAGATAAGTTATTAAGATTCAAAAAACGATATGAGCTCCTTGTAAGTAATGCCAAGAGTGGGTTGGTCTCTTGAAGACTTCCCTTCACACTTGCTAGTTGATCCAAAGATGGCCTGTACAAAACTTCAAATGCACATTAGCTCATATGGATTATATTCATAAACAATGATAAGGGATCTCTAGAATTTATTTGAAAATAGATAAAGTTGTTTAGCCTAGAACATATCAAATAACCAATTGCAAATATAAGATAGCTATACATTCACAATTCTTATGAAAGCATATGAGAGAATGAAATCAAATTAAACACAAATAGAGAAATATACCATCATTGAGCGAAGCCAGACTCCAAGAGAGAAACACCCATGAATGAACCCCAAAGACTTTTTTATTATATGAAGAACAAGTGTGCACAGGAGTAGAGCTTCCCCAAGCACAATAGCTAGTACAAAAGATACAATATGAGAGACCATGGCTCCATTATATAGAAATTTGGTAGCAAATCCCATTGAAGAACCAAATGCCAAGGGGTGAGAGGGAGATCACAAGGCAAATTCGAATTTGATAAGTGGAGCTCCATTGCGAAGTGTAAAAATCAGATTCTGGCAAGTGGACATCATTATCTTCTTCCCTTATGTGCCAAATTCGAATTTTATGATGGAATGACAAGTGTATATGGGTGGTAACCCATGTGGGGACAATTTCCCACAAAAATCTCCACCAAATATTCTCCCAAATCCTTCCAAATGTGCATTAACCTCACAAATTCGAATTTCCAAGCAAACAACTCTCATTTAATGCCAAAAATTTGAATTTATTTGAGCACATGTCATTTCCTTGATTTTAGGAGTCCACATCACCCTGAGACTTCACTTCAACTCTTCCATAAATTTCCACCTCATTTAGCATGTGTGGATATTTATTTTTCTCGATTTATTTAATTTCTGGCTTAAATAATTGCCAAATTTCCCACTAAACCTAGGAAAAGTTGGTTTTGAGGGTTCAAAACACATTTTTAACCCCTCAAAGTGTGTCATATTAGAAAGTTGAGGATGAGAGATGTAATTTTGATTACTCATACCCCATACAACTTCTCTAGGAAACACTTATTACAATTCAATTACAATTTTCGATTTGCGGGAAATCTAGAAATTTAAAAAATCACTACCTAGACCTAACCAAACTCCACGAAATTTTTTGTGTGATCTAGTATGGTAATATACATTGACTCTAGACATTAGGACTCACCGAAGACCTCACCATCAAGCCGTACTCTGACTTTGGGGTAAAATTGGAGGAAAAAACTCAATTAATTATTAAGTCCTGATAGGGAGATGATAATTAACTGAGTGAAAAAAACCTCCCAGAGTAATGCTCACTTGTTGGCAAAGTCCTACGCTACCTAAGCCTATTATAGACTCAATACTGACTCAAAACCCATCATTACTAGCATCACTTATTACAATTCCCCGTAGGGAGTGGAATTTGGGTACAAGAGAAAAATGATGAGAAGTAGAAGTAGAGTTTAAAAACTCTGATGATATGACGATATCTTATGATACAAGTGTCATTTGGTTCATCCTTGGGCACGTTGTCTTCATATAATCATCAAGTACCACTCCAATGGTCAACAGGTACCATGAAGAGTTGTGGAGACACCTTCTTGAGAAGACAAAAGTTGTCATTGATGCGCTAAGTGCCTTGGAGATCGTTTGAGGGCAGTGTTGAACGTGAAGATATTGTCAGGGCTCATTGCAAAATATATTAGGAGCCGTGAAGAACTATTGAACTTATCTCAAATTGAAGCAAAGTGTTGGAGCCCTAGAGGATAGTAGTCCTCAAGAGACTAGGTTGGAGCCTGTCCTAGGATAGGGTTGGAGCCCTAGAGGTTGGTGCCTCAAAGTGACAAGGTTGGAGCCTTAGAGGTTGGAGCCTCATGAAGTCATTGTCAGTGTTACAAGTACAAGATAGAACTTTAGTGATCGATGATGAAAAATGTTATATATTGAATTTTGAAAGCTTGAAACTTTAAGATTGATGAATCATGAGACTCGTTATGTTGTATGTTGCTAACTTGTGGACGTGGTTGATGAAGATTATAACTTCTATATGATTGATGTTATATGGTTCAATCCAAGTTTTAATGTTTTTTTATATCTAATTCATCATTCTACATGCTTTTGTTGACATATATGCATCAAAATATATAAAAATATATATTATATAAAAATTCTCTCCCGAACTCCCTACTCTCGCTCCTAAGTAACCTTGATTCATTCAACATGAGGGGATACATTTGAAGCAAATTCAATAGATAGAAATAGAAGAGTATGATCCAGATATCAGAGAGCTATTAAATGATTTCAAGCATTGAAATTCATAAGAGCGTAGAAAAAAAATCATGAGATTCCTATTGATTGTTTGTAAGTCTCAGGACCACAGATAGGATGTTCTCACGAACCGTAAAAGCATCAAGATGGATAATATTTAATGTTAAATCCATCAAAGTACTTCACACATTATATTCTTCAAATGTTTCACTAGCTTATAACAGTATACTAGTTTCTAGAATTAAGTATGGGAGGGTTCTTACTTGACCCTGTTAGGTGCTTCTAACCCCAAGAGGAGGAATACTTCCTAGGTTGACCCTTTCAAATGATATGTGTGGGTGATAAATATTATGGTTTGGGTTTGTCTTCATGAAGGGTGTTAGATTAGCTTGCGTAAAACCATCATCCGTGAGCACCTTTAAAGATGGAACACTCGGTTGCTTAGTTACCTTCCCTAGCCTTTGTTTTTCCAAGCCCTAATTTGCATTTTTTTACCCTAATTGACTTGTTTAAAAGCTTTATTGATTATCATGTAAAAATGATATAACCTCCTTTAATGATGGGCATTTTATCACTTAATTGGGGAAGCATGTTCTTTGAGAGTTCCTTTTACTTTGATAGGTGTGAAATATGCATGGGTATTTTTTGGGGCAAGTGGCTATGTAAAAGGGGTAAAGCTTTATGTCCCTCGTCATTCTTTTGCATTCTGACATTTGGCTTATGTTTTTTTTTCTCTTGTTTACGTCTTTGCATCAACCTTAGATATTTCAACCCCTTCTTCTCATAGGATGAGGCAAACATAGAATTGGTACAGGCGACTTATAACAACAATCAAAATATGAGAGAATGAATGAAGACAATAATGACAAGTGTCAAATATGAATAGTATGGACACACTACCTGTGAAAATTTCTAACTTGAAATTCTACTGCAGTAACCGATTTATTTCTCCTACTTCTTTTCCACAATAAGTTATTTACAAAACCCTTCAGTAAACATCAAAATAAATTCTACTGCAGTTATCACATAATTGCATAGAGAAAATAACAGTGAAATGCAAGCACGCGAATCATCACATCAAGACAGTTGTTTTGGACAATAGTCCCCGGAAAAACCCAATGCAGCAGATGAGGGTTTATTTATTATTCTTCAGCAACAATCTCTTTACAAGTAATGATTTGCAGAATCATGGAGAAACTTTTGTGGAAACACCTGAGATAATTTTCCTCCAATCACTGGATAAATTATGACACCCAAGAGACCTTCCAGCCTCCATTGCGTCACCTCTGCGTCCTCTTCTATGTAAGGATTGCGTCCTCTGCTGCACTGCCTCTCTGCGCTGTCCCTCTACGCTGCCCCTCTGCTGTAATGCGTCCCTCCTCCTCTGTCTCTTACTGATGCTGATACCCTCCTCCTTCACCCTGCAACTCTCCCTCTGAAATCGAACTCTTGCTTCTGGAGAATTGATTTCCCTTGGGTTATCGAGTATTTGCCTGGTGTATCTCCAAATGACCCTCAAGCCTTCCTTTATACTTTTCCTGTTGAGAGATCAAGCTTCTCACCCACATTTACATTAATTCACTTTAATTATTTTAATTTCCAAAGTTTTAACTTAAGCTCCATTAAAAAAATTAATTATTTGAATAAAATGGACTTCGGGTGAAATTTCTCCAAACGATTTCTGGGTCTTGGAGATCTCATGTGTTCTAGCCTCTCCACAAAATTTTAGAGCTAGAGCACATCCGATGCAACCAAAAAATCAACACTACCATCATCAGAGTCCCCTATATGTGCCCCCCCGAGATAGTGAAAGAAAGACCCTAGGAAGATCACATTGGACTAAGAGCAAAAGATAACCACCAAGGTGAAGTAAGGAGACATTATACAATCCAAGCATCATGGTATATAATTCAATTTCAATCTATGATACGTATCAAAATTCCAAAACCATTAAATGAAAGCGCTTGCATGCAAAAATGGTTAATGTACCTCACAATAGATGACCCCACCTTTGTCAGATGACTATTCTAGGTAAATAATTGTTTGATCGAAAAATGGGTTAAAGGCATCTAATGTTAATTATTTGTGAATAATGCAGGGCTTGCTGGCTGGTACGCTACATCATAGGAGAAAAAAAATCTCTTAGGTTTGCACATGTATACATAATTTAAAATATAATAAAAATAAATATAATGTGAGAAAAATAATGATAATTCAAATCTTTGTATATATAAAAATATAACTATAAACACAAAATCATATACTATTAGAGAAAGAGAATTATGAGGTGAATCTATTTGGAACCCTTTCTGGTTGCTTTTTATCAACACACATTATTAGCTATATATATATATATATATATATATATATATATATATGAGATAGAGATATTGTCCTATAATTCTAATGAGAGAATAGGGTAAGACTCGTAGACGCATAACATCAAAGAGCTTCTTCATATTTGACGTTACTAACATATATCTATCTTGCTTATGATCTCTTAAGCTCTAAGAAGGATTCAAAAAACATTGAGATGCATACATGGTATTCCAAACCAGAATTGGTGACTGGACCGATCCACCTAATAAACCGAGTTTCAAATCGGGACTAATTAGATCTCAATGAAACAATTTTAAAAATATAGATGAAATTATTAATTTTTAATGAAAAACTATTTTTAAGATTTAAAAGCGTGATCCCAAACCAATAGAGACAAAATATGCAAAGTTTGCTCATCCATATATCATGTAAAGGTGAATATATCAAAATGGCACCGAGTGCAATACATATCAACGACAAAAGACATGATCAATGAGGCTCTAAATGGCCTCTAGAGTCTAAAAACAATGCTTAGAGCCACTGGCCTACTACAAGTCTACATATTAGTGATCAACATTATCACTTCTCATCATGATCAAACTCTCAGTTGGTTGAGTATCGACTCTCAAAGTTTTCAACTGCTTGAGTCACAAACTTCTTAGTTGTTTGAGTGACTTGAGTCTTAAACTTCTGAAGGTATTCTGCCCTAATATGCCCTATTACTTCATTTTGTGCTCTACATGGCTTTACATGGCCTCCTATCCCAACCAAGTGTTGCTTCTCTTTCGATGGATTTTTTGGAATATTTTTAGATCAGTTTTCCATCAATCATATCACAATGAGCCCATGCATTATCCTTGGCTTTTGGAGGCATGGTGGCTACTACTCGGCCCAAACTCTCTGTTGTTCCACTACAAAAACTCAACACTTTTCAAGCTCACATTGAAGCTCACAAAAACTCCAAATGAGCTGTGTGAGGCAAATGAGAGGTGAGACATCCTTTTAAAGGCTTGGAGGGGTTGTTTTTGGAGGGTAACAACCCCTAGTTTCCCTCAAATCCACTTGAAAAACCGTGAAACAACCTTCCGTGTGGTCTGCGGCCAGCCTAGCAATAAACCAACTGGTTTATGACGAAATTGGTCGGTTTATGGGAAAACCGACCGGTTTATGGCTGTCCAGACCCAGAAAACACCCCCAACCCTAGATAGCCTGATTTTTCAACCGGTTTGAAGGCACGACCTAATGAACCAGTCGGTTTTGAATACTATGGATGCAAATCTCTTAGTGTTTGAAAGATACCGAGTTAACATTGTAGATCATATATATATATATATATATATATATATATATATATATATATATATATATGTCACAAAACAGTGTAGATCATCTTAACTCGGTATCTTTCAAGCACTGAAAAATTTATATCTTAATGTTTTTTGAGTCCTTAGTGCTTAAGAGATCGAGAATCAAGATAGATCTATTAGTAACGTCGAATATGAAGAAGCTATTTGATATTATGGGTTTAGGAGTCTTACCCTATTATCTCATTAAAAGTATGGGGCAATCTCTCTATCTCATACAAAATATGCCAGTGGTATAGAAGTTCCAAATGGGACATGGAAATGCCATAAAAAAATCATATGGAAATGGATAAAAAGGACTAGTAATGAAGGAAACAAAACCTTATGTAGGAAACTCTTGGGAAGAGTCATTTATATGGCATTTGCTTGACTTGTCATCAAGTGTGTGGTTGGTCCAACGTCTAAATATACAATTAACTTTAAGCCATTAAAAAATTGAAAAGAGGACCCTGTGCAATATTAAAGGCACTATTATTTATGATCTAGAAGATACTAGTGATGAGAAGCCTAAAGCAATTGCATTTAGAGATTTTGATTAGGTCGGATGCTCATTTGAAGGGAGATCCACTTGTGGATATCTGTTTGAGATGCAGTCAATGATCTCATGTGGTAATGATTTGATGCAAGATCACTTAATCGTTACTTTGATGACTATATAATTTTTATGTGATATTTGTTGACCAAACAACTTTGATGATATTGTTGAAATTATCATCATGCCCTAGGATAAAATAATTGATCAATATTGGGTGGCTAATGTGGATTTCATGTGGTGATTCCTTAGACAGTAGTAGATGCTCTTTACTGCTTTGGATCTTGACAATTTTGATGATATGCTAATTTGTTGATTTTGATGGTTAGGGTGATGGCTCATGATGTTGATGCTATTTGTTGAAATTGTTAAGACGTGTAGGAACATGTTTGAAGTTGCTTGATTCTCATTGTGATCCACATTGACCTAAAATCAAATGTTGGGAGGAGCTCAATTTCATTAACATCCTTGGTACAATGCTTCTTGGCCATGAGGATTTCCCAAGTACCCTTAGTCTTTCCCCTTCGAGCCCAAGGAAGCCTTTTAAACTTGTTAAACAATAGTGGGAGACATTTTTACTTGAAAATGTTATGATACCTTTACCTATAGTAATTAGCATTTAATCAAGAGCACCAAGCCCTATATGAACTTTGATATTGGCGGTATTGATTGTTGAGCTCCTCTGTCATGACCTTAATAAAAATGGACCATTCACTCAAGCGAAATTACTGATTTGGCATGTTAAGTTTTTTCTATTTTATTTTAATGCTTAGAGGGTGATATTGATGATTCAGATCCAAGTACAGGCAATGATTTTGATGATGTATAGTCACTTGTTGTAGCATGATTTTGTTGGACTGTAGAGGCCATTTAGAGCCTCTTTGTTGATGCATTTTTGGTTATATGTACCCTTTCTAAGTAAATGAGAAACTTTGCATATTTGTGTATAATGTTTTGGATTCATATCGATGTGTATATTGAATATTTATGTATTTTTTGGTTAGCTGTTTTTTTGTTCCATTTTTTTTCCAATTCTGGTCCGATTCACATTTTTGGGGTTGACCAGTTCAATGACCCAGTCCGGTTCTGATAACATTGGATGATGCTACACACTACAAAACACCATGGATTCTGGACAGTAGACTGGTCGTTCTTTTCCTGTGTCTTTTTGTGTAGACAACTCTTACTGGTTAGACTTGTGAGACAGACACCTAGTCAATTGGACTGATATTTACATTGTGATTCCAAGTGATGATCATGGTTCAATGCATGAGTTTGTAACTTTGTCTCAGGGTCGAGTCAGACTGAGAAGCACCGACTCTAATCTATATCGTCAAAGAGTTGAGTCAAACTGGATTTGCAAGATTCTGGAAACATTGACATATATAAATGGATGAGAGGATCACGGGGGGGAGATTAACCTGTCTGTGTATTAAGTAACTCTAATGAGGACTGTAAAATAACTATGCTTAATAATTAATAGCAAAGTTTGAATGTGGGAAATTGCATTGTGGAATACTACATCCATTAAGCTTTACCATGTTTCTATGACCACTGAAAATATGGGATCGTGATAGAGAACTTTCATTTGTGTCCACTGTCCCTAAAATACCTAAGTGACAAGTTCTTTATATTGGTGGTACTTGCTTCCAGCCAATGTTTTTAATATTGCCTTAACTAGGGTCTTATGCATTTAATGAAACATTTCTAGTATGTGGTACTTGATTGTTTGGACTCCATTTTTTTTTTCCAATCCTTGCGCTTTCTGAAGATGTGGAATTGTACCGTTCAAACTTCAAATGATTTCTATGATGTGGTTATTATGCGTTTTTTTGTTACTTATCATGTTAAACATGTCGTGGTTAAATGTTGACACTAAACTTCTAACTGATGTTATTTTCATATTGCCGGTTCTCTGGCTATTAGTATTACCAGCTATATTTTGGAAGCAATATAGAATAATTGTCGCATGAAAACGAGACAGAAGCTTTGTTTCAATAGAACAAGTTCAATGACTTCATCTCATGACCATTTAATATCTATTGGAACAGGTATTGCTGCGGAGATTTCAATTAACCAGCAATCTTTCACTTGATGGTGTTCTAGACTTCTTGAATTCGAAAGGGATGACAGATGCAGGTCCATTGTCCCTGATTGATGATTATGACAGTGATGTGGAGGGAGGACTGGATCGCCAAATAAAGGGACATCTAGGATATGGTTTACCAGGAACTGCGGCTAATCATGGCCGTCCTGTTGTTTCCACAAAATGTTTGAGAATCTCACCAACTGGGAGATCATGGGCAGCTGCAACCACGGAAGGTGTTTTGATGTATTCAATGGATGACTCTTTTGTCTTCGATCCAACTGACCTTGACATTGATGTCACACCAGAGGTATCAATTCCTGTAGTGCAGAAATTTCTTAAAACCACTGTTTTTCCACGATCTGTGAAGTTATCACATGCTTGTCTATGTGTGTGTGTGTGACTATATAGCATATAGACAAAGTATTGCTTTCATGCTCATGCATGTGCATATGCCACACTGGCGCCAACAATAATTGATGAGAGCAAAGTGAGAATCCATTTTTGCTTTTGACAATTTGTTGTCCACAAATTTTGATCTGATATGTTTCTGCATTAACCCTGTTTCTTTTAAGTTGCCATACTACATTGTTGTGTAGCCTGTTTTCCTTCTAAGTTAGTTCTAAATAATTTATAAAGCAATTGCTTGAAAACATTTTTCTAGTAGTTGCGCATTGCTTTTACCATCTATGTGCATGCTAATGGAGACTAGGATGGTCATGGTTCAGGTATGTTTGCTGCAAATGACTTGGTTGTTTCACAGATTTTGGTCCGACTTGGCAGTGTCAGAGTCAGACAAAGACAACCAATTGTTAATGGTTTGGGCTAAAAGTTTGTTGGATTTGGTCAAGTGTGATAATACTACTATGCAGTGTGGATCAGTGTCACATACATAGCGATACATTGTGAAAACATCGCAATGTTGTGATTTTTAGCCAGGCTGAAAAAATTGGCTGTAAAAAATAGTGATTTTTTAATGCCGAAAAATCACGATTTTATCGTGAATATTGTGAAAAAGTCACTGTGCTGTTGACAGGACCGATTTAAGTTGGTTTTTTCTGACTTTTTGATTTTTTGTATTTTCTTAATGTTTACTGATTTTTACCAATGTTTTCCTGATTGTTGTGAGTTTTTGCTTTTCCAGACCCTTGTGGATTTTCTCCTGATGCTGATGTCAGCAATGTTGGTGTAGATCTATAAAAAAGGTTATTTTATAGTGTTGAGTACATTCTCTTCTTTCATTGCTTTATTAATAAACTAATAAGTTGACCCATCTTTCAATAGCATCAGGTAACCTTATCAATTTCCTTTTTATGTGAAGACATCTACAGGTAAAACAATCAATAATGTGCAAACGTATTGAGGTAGAAAGCCAGTGGGAGAGAAAGCGGAACAGGAGAGAGATTTGACATAATGTGCAAATGTATTGAGGTAGAAAGCTGGTGGGAGAGAAAGCGGAACAGGAGAGAGATTTGTGCATTGTCAACACAAAATTTTTTCTTGACTGTAAATCTTTCAGTTGGATAGATTGACCTTTTGATTATTTAAAGAAACTGAGTAGGCAAGTGCTCCCAGAGGAACCCAACAGCTTGCGTGACATGTGGCTACCAGTGAACCTCTGGGGTCTGGGGGTCTACGGCTTGTCCTCCTCTCCGTAAACTGGGCCACAACCAGGGGGATTTGAACCTTGGATCTCTCAGTTTTCTCAAGACTCACATTAATTCAATCACCAATTCAAATGCCCCCCTCAGACTTTAATAAACCATAATTTTATCTTCAAGGTAAAAAGTCCCTTTTTAATAATATAGCCTACTCCCCCTTTTTATGTACTAAATTAATAGATGAGGATGCTCGAATCCATTTCTCCTTAATCTTTACCAACTCTCACATAGGAGGGCTTAATAAACAGGCAAACTAAAAATATTCGAGACTAGCTTCACATTCCAAACAATTTAAGAAATATTAGTAACTTTGACCTACTGGTTTTGGTTCACATTAATAGTTGAACTATACTATAAGAAGGTGACTCTTAAGGGATGTGTTACCCACCAAAATGGGTGACCCTATAGGAGAAAACTTTACTCCCATTCTTCACATCCAGCCAACCAGCCATGCAACCCTTGACAACCACCACTAGCTTATGACGTGCCATTACATCTCTGCCACCTGCATCAGCCATATACTTCTCACCCATTTGGTTAGAGCACATGGACGAAGGTGGGTTTATGATTAAAAGGTACTTTATTCATTTTGCAATCGGGTGCTTATACTTTTTATTTGGGCATTTGATATGGAGTATGGAGTTAATTGGAAGGAAGGGTTTTGACTATGATCTTGTTTCCTCACCTTAAATGGGTTAATCATCGATTCTATTCCATTGGGACCTCCCCTGATGGCCCAATGGGTATAGGAGGAGTACTACTTGGGAAGCCCTGATTGAGATAACGTAGTTTCATTTATCTTCATTCCATACTTAACACTTTCCATCATACATTACAAGCCCTCATCTCACATCCATTTTTTATGTTAAACTGACCATTGGTTCTATGGGATATCTGAGATGAACCCCTATGTCACCAGAATTCAGGGTATCTGAGATGAACTTGCAGTTGTAGGAGAGTCACCTCCATCTACAAAACTTGTGTGTTTTTACCTCAATTGTGTCACCGAGGATTGGGAGACCTTCGTCCAGGGTATTCTGGGAGGAGATCAGTTGACTGGGTGGGACTAGATGTGGGCAAATCTCACACAAGAGGAGATTAAGCGAGCTCTAGTAAAGAGCTCCATAAACGACAGTAGCAGTAGAGGATCGAAGGATGTGAAGGAGGAAGAAAATGTGGCCCTTGCATCAAAATGGAAAGCAAAAGGTTCTAGTCAAGGACAAGGCTCACAGGAGGAGAGAAATAGGAGGACTTGTTGAAGGTCAAATGCTTAATGTGTGGTGAGTACGGCTACTATAGTACCCAGTGTCCTCAGAGGAAGAAGGACAAGAAGGAGAAGCAGGAACAAACAACAACTTCGGTAGAGATAGATCAATTGTCCTCTAGGTTGGAGGAACAATTCGCTTTGTTTGCAGCTGTACCTCCAGGACAGAGGTGGGGAGACATCGAGTTCCAGACTCCAGAGTTGTGCAAAGTTTGGCAGGGTCCATAAAGGAACGACTGGTCCATTTTACTTCTCACATGGATCATTACCCTTGCTACACAGGCCCACAATATTCAGTAGCAGGAGGATCAGTGTTAGTTGGTGCAGTTAGTTGCTGAGGACCGCAGAGAAGTGCAAGAGGCGTAGTGCAGAGTCAATAGCGACACATATTTCCTAGTGGATAGTGTAGGGACTAGTAGCAGTCAAAGACTAGGGAGACAGTTGATTCAGATACTTCTCAGTTGCAGCAACAATAACAATGAGAGGCAGTGTTAGTTGGGTTGTAGTGCAAATGCAGAGTAAGTAGCAGTATAGGTTGTACCGTGCAGTGTCAGCAACAACACAGATGCGACATGGTTCAGCGATAGCTAGTAGCAGATGAATCAGAGTTAGCACAGTGGTTGATGGACAATGCTAGGTTGCTATAGTTGTTAGACATCAACAATGCGTATGGGAGGATAATGCAGAGACAGGGTGTTGTAGCGGTGCAACACTAGAACACCTTTCTCGCAAAGAGGGAGTGTTAATTTTTATAGCATCAGATGGTGTTCTAGTCTCAAACTTTGTGGAGAGGCTAAAACGCAGGAGTTTTCCAAAACAAATAAATCATTTCTAGAAATTCCACCTAGAGAGAACTCAATTAAATTATATGATTGATTCTTAAAAAATACCTAAGTCTAACTTAGGGAAATCGATTAATTAATAGGAATTATTGAGAAAGGTGAGAATTATTTAGAAACTCACATGGATCGACTTAGAGATGATCTCAGCGATCGATTAAGATTTAATCATGGCCGTTGAAGACTCAACTGGAGATTATAAGAGGAGGTCGATGGGGTTGATGGAGAATACACTTGGACAGCGAAATCCTTGGCAAAGGTTGAGTTTCCCAGTTGCAAATTTTCAACTGAGAGAATTTTGAGTCAAAGAGGGGACACATAGACAATGGGGGGCAGAGACAATGAGTCTAGACGAAGCTTTCCAATTCTGGAGAGTTAGCAGCAGAAGGGTCATGTTTCCCAGAGAGGTTGCATAGAGCCTACACAAATAGCTTTAGAGGGAGATCAATTTTGCAGAGGAGAAGGGTGATTCATTTACAGTTGTTTTGGAAATTTCCAGGAGGCCAAGTGAGTCACTTCTAGAAGCTAAGTCAGCTTGGATGTCATCTTTTCAACAGTTCTGGGGCATAGCGAGTAGAGCCTACACAAGCACTGTGTAGAGATTGTACGAGTAGCGAGTTTTGCCAGTTTTCACAGCTGGGTCAGATGTGGTGTTGAGGTATTTGCCTCATAGATAATTTGGTGAGATTATTTTGCTAATTGGATAGCTAGTTGTGCATCCATATATTGTACTCAGAATCTCACTGTTGTATAATAATAAATATTAAAAACCTTCAGCTGTTGCACTTGTTTTCCCACAGTGGGTTTTTCCAGGGGCAGTTGTCTAAAAATAATTGTCATTTTTATGTGTGTGCTAGCATTTTCTCAATTTCCAGCATTTTATTTTCTGCAATATTTTTTATGGTGAAAAATTGTAGTGTGATTTATTTGATATTTGCAATTGCAAATAAACTACATAATTAATTTAGAGTTAGAAGAATAAATTTCTAGTTGCTCCAATTAGACTTGTAATTTTCACAGTCCATGATGACTGGTTGCTTTTACTAGACTTTATGTTGTGATTGTTAGGTGGTTCGACAACCCATGACCTAGGCACCTTACCCACATGTACCTAGAGCCTGGAGAAGTATATTGGCACCCACAAGTGAAGTGCTGAGACCCTTGGGCCTCAGAGCAACAATAGCACATCAAATGACTTTGGGCACCTCCTGCACTCAAAACGTTCTACCACTTTGCAATATAATTGACAATCTTTTAGGATGATGCATTTGGACCCAACATGCCCCTAGGTCGGCATTAGCACCATATGAGGGATGACAGTTGATCCAAAGCCCATATGAGAATAGTCTCACCTTTAGAGACTTGGGAGGGCTAGTAGCACTTGCAAAGCCCTCAACATTGGAGCGAAGACGGATAGTATAAGTAGTTGGAGACCCAGGAGACTACTTTATGGTACCCCAATTGGATTGTGGGGACCATAGAGGGACATTGATGGAAACTTGAGGACCAACTCTTTTTTAGAGGCTTCTACATCACTCTTGGCACTTAATAGCCTTAACGCTTGGAATTTGGAGCTCTTATCATGCATGACATGAACCCTAAATGGCTAGTGGCTCACATGTGTGGGCTTGTCATTCACTTTTGGTCTAAAGATAGTGGGTTGGCTTGTTCTTGTTCATTGGAGCTACTAGGTTGACTTTGGAGAAGTTGTCTTGGATCGATAAAGTATTGCTCATACATATTGTCTTGTAAGTGAGCTTGTTTATTGATTTTTTTATTTGATGTCTAATGTATGGAATAAATTGATGATCTAGGGTTTTTCTATTTGTACCTAATTTATTGGAAATCAATTGCTTAGAATCTAGATCTCATTATTGCATGCATTACTCATGTATGATATGTGAATGACAATCCCCTTGGTGTATCTTGATTATAGCTCTGCCAAGTGACCTTGACCTCTCACAAAGACAATAGTTAGGGTTTTTGCCAGGGCATCAAATGTCCTTACTCCTTTGGAAGTTATAGCTTATCTTAGGAATCTTGAGACTCTATCCACCTAAGGACTAGGCATTGACCTTGTCTAGTTGGTGATCAGGTTATCTTTTACCCATAAATTTGAATATTCTCTCTTTCTCTAATTCATTACTATTAAGGCCAAGCAACCCAGCTAGGGCTTAGTGTGAATTGGCCAGGAAGAGGAATTTTTGGTCTTGGAAGGTCTCAATGTTGAAAAGTGTAACTAGGTTGGTCTTCATGTTGACTATGTAATTTTGTACTTATGAAAAGAAGAAGTCAAAATAATAAATGTATTTTTGTTGAGCAAGATTTATCAAGTAGATAGACTTCTTCTTGGTGTCTATTAGGTTTGAGTCTTCTAGGCATAGAATATAATTAAAGTGTCATATATATATATATATGAAGGATCTAGTCATCAGTATATGCTCCAGATCTTGTCATTAGCCTTGTCACATGTCTAAGAATTTGTGGAAGAATGCCTACAATCATACATCTCTGAAACGCTGGAAAAAGGAGCTATTGTTATATGTTAAAGTCGGCCAACATTCAATTGATAAGTCGGCCTTCAAGCCTAATGACAGGTCGGCCTAAAAACATATCAAGAACCAATATAAATATCTGTTTCTGCGGCTCATTTGAAGACAATGTTTTTCGGTTAATACAGTGACAGTTTGCGGATATCTAAGGAAGTGCGAACATCCAAGAGACAACTTTTGCGAATTCTTAAAGCTGTTTTCAGTGCAGATATTTGGGAAGGTGTTTCAGTGCAGAGGTTGAAGAACTTCAATTATAATTACTTGACATATAACATTGAAGTTGTGCGGAGCAATTTGAAACAATAAGTGCGGATACTTGAAGTATAATAAGTGTTGGTTTCTCCAAGTGTAATTGCAAATTTCAGGAAGCAATCATAAGGTGGCATTTGCGGATGTGTCACGACTCACATCCTATAGTTCAGATACTAGAACAAGAAAAAAGTGCAAGTATAATACTACTGTTTCATGTTTTCTGATTTAAACAAAGATCTTGAAGTATATAAAGTTTAAGGACAGTTTGACTGAAGGCTACGGTTCATAATAGTAAAGATGGAAAAAGGAAGGTATAAAGAGAAAGCATTCTAAAAGAAAAATAAAAGTGAGGAAGGTAAATCACAGATTTACCTTTCCAACCACAATACAACAAGAAAAAACTTGGAGAAGAGTTCTCTAGTGCAGAACAGAGCAGATCGTTGAAGAATAGAAGAATCAAGTTTGAAAGGGAAGTGACAAGATCTTGGAGACATTCCTAAGTCTAGGGTTTGAGTCTGGGTCATGGTACTTGTCATTTGAAGATCTATAAGAAGAATTCTTTGTGGGTTTTCCTCTCCAAGAGGGAGAGGTTTTCCCTGGCTCTAGGAGCCTAATTTTGTGTCTTGTGCATTTTGATAATTGACTTGATGAAAGATTAAATAAGTAAAGAAAGAAAGACATAAGTAACTCAAGCAAGCTCACAAGTAATTATCAAGAAGAGAATTTGTAATAGTCTCCAGCCCTATAAATTCTCAACATGGTATCAGAGCTAAGGTGCTGAACTCAAGGGCTGCTTGACAAAGGAGACACTCCAGGAAGAAAAGATCAAAAGTTTGAGTTGGAAAATCAAATCAGTTTGAAAAGGGAGATTCTCTAGCTACTTCAAGAAAGATCTCCTATCTCTTTTAAAGGATCAACTCAATCAAGAAAGTAGTCTTTGCCATCAAAGAATCACATTCAAGACTTTGTTAATAGGAGGACCTCAACTTTTGAAGATATCCTTCATCAAGGATCCAAGATCTCCTACATTGATGATTCCCATCTTAAAGGAAACCCTTGAATTCATCTTCAAACATCATCAAGGAAGCTGCAAGCCACTCTACTCAAGTAAGTATCTATGACCCTACTTAAATCTGTGAAAATGACTTATTGTAAAGAGAGCAACAAGCTAGTTGGGTCATCGAACTTTAGTGCATGGAAGAAGAGGACAGATTTGACTTTGATTGAAGACGAAGTTATGGAATATATTGAAGGTTCTACAATCCAACCTCCAAAAGAAGATGCTCGAGCTCATGCAAAGTACATGAAGGGAGAAATTAGAGCCCAGAGGATTCTCATAGAATCCATTAAGGACTCACTCATTCCTTATGTATCAAAACTAAAGAAATATATAAGAAATTGGTGGAGCTATTTTCTTTGAGTACTGTAGGAGAAGCAACCTCTCTGAGACAAGAACTATACAAAATGAAATTATCAAGGGAAGAAGAAATCTCTCCATACTTTTTGAGGATTTCTGAAATAAGAGATCAACTGCAGGAACTGGGAGAAGTAATGTCTGACACTGAGATGACTATAGTGGTGTTGAATGCTCTACCAAAGGAATGGGGAAACTTCACTTCTAGTTTATACGGGAACAAAGAAGCCACCCAATTCCATGATTTATGGTCTCTATGCAAAATAGAGGAAACAAGACAAAAAGCCAAAGCTAATACAAGACCAAGTAAAGAGAATCATGCCTTTGCTGCTACATACAGGAAGAAAGGAAGATTCGGAAAATTTGGCCCTCGGAATAAAAGAAGGAATATGGACAATGTACGATGCTTTGGATGTAATGAACTTGGGCATTATAAAAGAGATTGTCCCAAATCTGACAAGGACAAGAGGAAAAGGGAAGAAAGCCATATCTCAGATGTGAGGGAAGAACCTGATGCAAAGAAATCTAAGAAAGAAGAAGCAAGGGATCTCTACTATGATTGAGATCATCTTCTCCTTTAAGTGATTTCTATTGGTTGTAAAATAGTATGATAGGAACCAATGTATGTTTTAGAATCATGATAAAAAGCATGTTAGGAGCTCTTGGTGAATCAGCTCCGGGAAAACATCTCTGATACCATTACTAAAGTAAAGCAGTCATCAAGATCAAGGGTCATCATGGAAACATAATTCTGGATGTAATGACATATTGATGGAGCAGGCCAAAGGAATGAAGCTCTTCATTCTAGAGAAATTCCTACAGGATGACTCAAGGGAAAAGGCTATGAGGTATGTATATATATATGTTGACACTCGATGCTGTGAAATCATGTCATATGGTTGCAGGTAATAAACTTCCATTATTATAAGTATGATCTATGAAGAAGGATGTCTCCGTGTACTAACAGATGAAATCAACATAATATGTCCTCATGGAATTATGAGGTGGTTGTATAAGAGCGAGAAATTAGAAAATTTGTAAGTTCCTGGGAATGGAGAATGTGTAGAAAGGAATAGATCATGAAATGCAACCATGTCAAGAGGTAGTTATCATCTGGAAGCCAAGAAGATGTGACTAAGAGATCTCCTGGGAAGATATGTAGATTTTGACGGAAGTTTGGTACAGAAGAAGACCCTTGGAAAAACATATCATTAGGAGATGTTTCAATCTGAATAAAGGATGTCGATGCCTACTGAAAGATGTCATGGTGAAAGATCATCACTGAGGTAACTTTTGTTTTAAAAGTTCATATGTATATGTTTATCTGGATGAATTTGTGCAGGTCTGCTAATCATGAGTAGGGATGTATGATCCTTGTAGATGATTCGAAGGAAAGCAGCATGGCATAATGGTGAACCAGATGAGAAAGACAGATGAATCACTTTCTGGTAGATGACATGACTCGTGAATGAAAGTGATGGATGATCTGTGCCCTATGGAGCTAAAAGTTGAAGATTCCTCAATATCGAAATCCATGACATCGAGGGAAGGAACTCTTCATGAGCAACTGGGTGTCTCACCATTGCTGTTCCAGGTCCCTATTTGAGAGGGAGCCTGGTGATCAGTTTCTTACTTGGAAGAAATTGGGTAATTCCTATGAATGAGCTTAGGTACATTCCTTATACAGGAATGAGTACATTCCCTTGTGGAATAGGTCCTCCCTAGCTGAGAGGAAGAGATAGACACATCATTCTGGTCTTCACTTGGGAAGGCAGAATGGAGGATTGGGTAATCATCTGGCATTCGATACTCTTTGAGAATGTGTTAGGGCATTCAAGATAAGAGTAGTCGAGGACCGACATTCTTTGAGGGCTAGCTACCTAAGAGAAGAATAGTCCAAGAAGGTCATACTTTGGGAACACCCAGGTGGAGTATGTACCTTGGAGAGACAATGACTATGGTGTCTATAAGTCATGTGTCTCCCTAGCATTGTAGCCCATTGTCTCGTTGAGAGATGGTCAAGGCTTTGCACTAGGACAATGCTGATTGATATGATGCTATACAGATGCGATTACCAATTCGATTCTTCTTATGAGATTCTTCAGTTTGAAAGTGACCATGTACCTGTATGAATACCTCCCTAGTTAAGAGGGAGTGTTGAAAAGTGTAACTAGGTCGGTCTTCATGTTGACTATGTAATTATGTACTTATGAAAAGAAGAAGTCAAAATAATAAAATGTATTTTTGTTGAGCAAGATTTATAAAGTAGATAGTCTTCTTCTTGATGTCTATTAGGTTTGAGTCCTCTAGACATAAAATATAATTGAAGTGTCATGTATATATATATGAAGGATCTTGTCATCAGTATATGCTCCAGATATTTTCATGAGCCTTGTCACACGTCCAAGAATCTGTGGAAGAATGCCTACTATCAAACATCTCTCAAATGCTGGAAAAAGGAGCTATTGTTATATGTTAAAGTCGGCCAACATTCAGTTGATAAGTCGGCCTTCAAGCCTAATGACAGGTCGGCCTAAAAACAGATCGAAAACCAATATAAATATCTGTTTCTGCGGCTCATTTGAAGACAATGTTTTTCAGTTAATACAGTGACAGTTTGCGGATATCTAAGGAAGTGCAGACATCCAAGAGACAACTTTTGCGAATTCTTAAAGGTATTTTCAGTGCGGATTTCTGGGAAGGTGTTTCAGTGCAAGGGTTGAAGAACTTCATCTATAATTACTTGACATGCAATGTTGAAGCTGTGCGGATCAATTTGAAACAATAAGTGTGGATACCAGAAGTATAATAAGTGCCAGTTTCTCCAAGTGTAATTGCGGATTTCAGGAAGTAGTCATAAGTTGGCATTTGTGGATGTGTCACAGCCTATAGTTTGTATAGTAGAACAAGAAAAAAGTGCAAGTATAATACTACTGTTTCATGTTTTCTGAGTTAAACAAAGTTCTTGAAGTATATAAAGTTTAAGGATAGTTTGACTGAATGCTACAGTTCAAAACTGTAAAGACGGAGAAAGGAAGGTATAAAGAGAAAGCATTCTAAAAGAAGAATAAAAGTGAGGAAGATTTACAATACAACAAGAAAAATCTTGGAGACCGAGTTCTCTAGTGCAGAACAGAGCAGATCGTTGAAGAATAGAGGAATCAAGTTTGAAAGGGCAGTGACAAGATCTTGGAGACATTCCTAAGTCTAGGGTCTGAGTTTGGGTAATGGTACTTGTCATTTGAAGATCTATAAGAAGAATTCTTTGCGGGTTTTCCTCTCTAAGAGGGAGAGGTTTTGCCCTGGCTCTAGGAGCCTAATTTTGTGTCTCATGCATTTTGATAATTGACTTGATGAAAGACTAACTAAGCTAAAGAAAGAAAGACATAAGTAACTCAAGCAAGCTCACAAATAATTATCAAGAAGAGAATTTGTAATAATCTCCAGCCCTACAAATTCTCAACACTCAACATCAAGGGTTGTAGTGGTCGCCTCAAAATCATTCCCCTTGGTGGCCATTATTTCCATTTTCATCCATAATTTCTCTTGCCCTAGATAAAACCCTAGTTTTGTCATAGCTTCAACTTGAGGGCTTGTCAAAGGTTTCATGCACGTTTACCTTGCTAATACTCATTTTTGGAAACCTTTTCTTGACATCTTGACCTTCAACTCACAACATATCAATCAAACCCTAGGCCTTGCGTTGCGTCAATTTGGCCTCTACTTGGGATGCAAATTGTCTATTCGCATACTTTGAACCTCATTCTTAAGATGAAGTATCCCTAAGTGGGCTATTCTGTCACCTTTAACCTCTAAACCTAGAATATCTCTTATAGGTGACCTTATACTGGGACTCCTCCCATTGGTGAAAATCCATAAAGAGTAGGGGTAGTAGTTGTGGTGACAGTGGGCTATTATCTTATTGTTGTCACTTGGTGTAGTTTTTGCCTTGTAAGGTAACCCCTCTCCAAGGTTTGCTAGATTTTGCAGCAACGTGATGCATGCTCAAAGGCCATGATCCAAGCTTGAATTTAGGTTTCTAAGTTGAGATGGCCAAGACCCTGTTATGTTCTACACATGGATTATTACCAAGTAGTAAGAGAGCGCATCTCAAGATTTTCATGAAAAAGGGTGAGCTTTTTGTAGCCCAAAAAGCACGAGCTCAGAAACATGTTGTAGAACTTTGAAGGAGCTATGTGATCTGCCAAAGGCTCTGAATATGTTGTGCTTCGAATTGCAAACATATTCTAGAAAACAACCTTGAGTTGTGGTGTTTTTAGAAAATGGAGGACTCATTGCAATTGTTGTTTGTTTGCACAAGCTTCTGAATGCCCCCAAAGTTAGGTTTTTCTTTCTTTTACTGATGCGTCACACCTTATCTATGCCTTATTCATCTAACATATTCGCAACAACATATTAGCAACTATCTTCTCAGATTTAACGGGTATGCACAATTGATTGGATACTTTACTTCATGCCTTTGAGCCCCATGTTTCTATTTACAATGCTTCTTGGTTCTGTGAAAAACTAGGTGAGACAGAAAGGTCAAGAATTTGATATGATTCAAAAAAACTCTTTGAGTACAAACATATAAAAAGAAAACACATAAATTTTGATTAAAAGGAGAATTTCATTAATTTTCCCTTGGACTATTGGAAGTGGATTGAAATAGTGACTCATGAAAAGCCTTGTTGCTGCTGAGTTTGGAGTAAAGGTCCTATTGTTACTTGAGTTCCCAAACCCGCTTTCTTTGTGTAGAAAGCACTAGGTGAACATTCCCTCTCAAAATGCATACATTCATCTTGTTTTGGGTTTAGGAGAATGGAGGAAATAACATGCAAAACCAAGTGCAGAAAATGAGTAAAAACAACTCATTTATGGGTTTTACAAATACATTTACAATTTATTTTGACTTGTCAATGACCTTTGAGTACTTGGCGAATTTGAGTTTGATATGCAATTATTTGTGGTTCAAACTCTTGGCAATTCAGACTTGTTGATGAGTTGAATTGGATTGAATGAAGCTAGATGGCTCTGTTTGGTCTCTCCTAACGATGCAGGTTCATGATTCACATTGCACAAAATTGTCTTCTAAATATCAAGGGTTTGCAAAATGCTTCAACAAGGTTGCACATCAAGTGTTTGATGAAGATGCTTCAACAAGGTTGCATACCAAGTGCTTAATGACAAGCTTCAACAAGGTTGCATACCAATTTCTTTATGAAATTCCCAAATGGATATCTAGAGTGCATGCCATAATTATTGGTGTAGTCTAACAAGGTGACTTCTGGCCTTTTCGTTGGAATTCAACGACATGATTATTGTTGAGATCGCAATGTTCCATCGATTAAATTACATTTTTGAATATAGAAATGGATTTGATGCCCTAGGAAACCCCTCGGGCACTCAAATTGTGTAGATTCAATAACTTAAAACTCGAATGTTCTCAATTTCTGGCTAGATTTCAGGCAAAATAGACTGCAAAAATTGCCTGGAAAAGGGCAAAAAATTGCCTCATTAGACTACGCCATAATTATCATGGGTACATCACCACAAATTTATGGGGACAAGCATGGTCTGCTCTGATACCATGTGAGAGTTATGGTATAAACAATGACAATAATGTTAGATTTTACATGAACCCAACACTCAGTATTTAATTCCAAGCAATTAATTACTGAGCAAATATAGGGCTAAGTTCCTAACAAAAAAAATTTAAGTGGAAGCAATTAATGTTCTGAATCACATAATCACAAATCTGCCCAATAAATCAATTCTTCATTAATAAAAGGTCGGAATTGACTTGGGCTCTCGTATTGGGACAATGGTCCAACTGAGAAATTACAGACGACGATATGTTGAATATGATCCAACAAAGCTGCTCTCTCTTGCAAATTTGGATCTCAAGCCCCTCTGCACTATGTGGGCGAAGAACACACTCACTGAGGGGCCAGAGATTCTATTGGGTATCTAGTTTCTAAAAGTAGTATGTTTATAGGGCCCAAGATTTGCAATAGATCCGATATGGCAACTGGGCATGAAAATAAAACTCCATAGGGGCATGAAAATCCAAAGGCAAGGGACTATGTTATATGCCCAAGATTAGAAAATAGATCTGGTATGGCAACTGGGTATGAAAATAAGACTCCAGATGGGCTGGAATCACGAAAGGCATGGCAATGAACCATTAGTTTTTCACGAAACAAGAATTATATTAACAGGACAAGTTTTGAATCACAGGCTACAAGTGATTGGATTTTTCGATGCAACTAGTACATTTTAGTGAACTTGCAAGTTTTAACACTCTTTAAGAAATACCTTTTTTTCTTCCCTCTGGTTTTTTATTCCCTTTTGAAAGTTGAGCCAAATACTATGAAATGTCCATCTTTTACTGCATCCTCAAGTAGAATGTTCTTCATTATCTTTGGAGGAGGTTGAATCTGAATCTTCAGTGCGTTCTCTTCCCTTTTATCCTTTTGGTTCTGCAGGCCCATTCTCTTCATCTGTGGGGTTCTGCTGGATTATCTTTATTTTCAGTGGGATTTTTGGTTACTGAAGAAGCTGGTTGTGGATTGTTAAGAGGATCAACTGAGTGTTTAACTTGTTTCTTTATCTTTCCTTGTTTCCTTTTTTTTTTCATTTTTCTGGCTACGGCCTGCTGTTCTTTTATTTATCTTTCTTAGATCCTGTAAATCTCTTCTGGGGAGGAAGCAGGATTTAGGGGAGGGTCAGAAGGAGCCAGGTGACTGTAAATGTGGTACATTGTACTCTGCAAGGACACATTCTCATAATCAAGAATCGGTATTCAACAATCTGTCTATAATGGGAGTTAAATCTTGTGTCCTTCGTGGATATTCATTTGCAAACAGATCATCTGTAGCTGCAGTAATGTTCTACTGAAGGATTTCAGATTAGCCACAATAACACAATAATTGAAGGCAATCAGAAGATGTTTGCCCTTTTCTCAATGGGACTTGTGTCAATTGTGCTGCTTTCTGAAGTTGCATTCTGAAAATATTTGATGTGGCCTTGCCTTTCTTTTATTTACACGGTGTATTATTTAGTAATTTTCTATCATAGAAATCAGTGCACTTCAAGTTTGTTCACATAGATTTGCATTTGCTAAAAATTTATTGCATATTAATGACCGGGGAGACTAACAATCAGGCACACCATATTACCAAATGTCATAACCTTTGTTGTATTTTTTTAATTAGTCTGAAATATCTTATCTACCTTGTATGCCTCACAAAATAAATATGGAGCAGGTCGAATGTCTAACAGTATAAGAGATCATCATATAACCTGTATTTTGTTCTCTTCCTGATTGCATGTACAGTTCTATGAACAACTGACAATGATATTTTTTAATAGTAAATATGACTAGGATTTTGTTTTGTATGGCTATTTCAGGCAGTGGATGTAGCACTTAGTCAAGGCAGACATCTGAGGGCACTAATACTTGCTCTTCGTCTAAATGAAGCTAGCTGGATCAGGAAATGTGTCATATCTGTGCATCCAAAGGATGTTGCGACCACTGCTGCTGGAGTTCCACCTAAATATATGCGCAGGCTAATTGAAGCATTTGCTGAGTATTTGGAAGGTTCTCCACATCTTGAGTTTCTTCTTCAGTGGTGCCAGGTCTCTCTTTGAACTCTACTGACCCTTATCATATACTTTTTGTAGTAGATGGCATGGACAACAAAGCAAACTGAATACAAGTAAAAGAAGGAAGATGAAAGGAGGCAACTGAAGTAGGTTAAATTTTGATTTTTGAAATTTGTTCTGCAGGAGCTTTGCAAAGTCCATGGTCATACAATTCAACAACATTGCAAAGATTATCTTCCAGCATTGCGGTCGTTGCAGAAGTCATTGACTAGGTTGCATCAGGACCTCTCAGACACTTGTTCCTCCAATGAATATCTACTTCGTTATTTATGTACACCATCCTTCCCTAATTAAAAGACCATGGAAACAGAGAAATAGGTATACAGTTCATTTTATAGCATGCCCATGGGTACATTGAAAACTTCATTTTGTGGTATGTATGGAAAACTTCAAGTGTACTCATCAATTGGACCTCAACCATTGGCCAAGTTCAAGAAGTGTAGCTTCCGGTGCTTCATCGCAGAAGATAGAGATATTCATTTCCACTTAGGATGATCTATACAAATCATAGGGGCATATGAAGGGACAAAACTAGCTGGGGTCAGCAAGCACTGTTTTCAGTGGTTGTAATGGTTGCAAATTCCCTCGTACAGTTTTTTAATTAAAGAGATTTTGCACGCTGTCCTAATGTGTTAAGGATAAGTCAGAGATTATTACGGACCCCACACAAATATAGGTTGAAGTTCTTTTTAGTAAGGCATCTCATATTCTTTAAATTATATTTTATGAAATTCTACTGCTCATCATCTTTTTCGGCATCTCATATCGCTTAAAAATTGAAATGAATGACATAATGTCATAATATTGGTTTACGCATTCAAGGCTGTGTATATCAATTGGCATACTATGTAGTATGAATATCAGCCATGGCTTTGCCAAAATTCAGTTTCAGTCTGAGGATCACACACTTTCTGTGTTTTTATTCCAAACATAGTGGGCAGAATGTGGATGTACAGCTTGAAACAATTGAGGGTAGAAACTTGCCCATAAAGCCTACATCGCTATCTTTTTATTCATATGCAATTTAGTAACTCAAGTATACAGTTGAAGTAACAGATATGTGGGTTGCTCAGTTTGATTAGCAGGTTTCAACTTTAAATATGCAAACTTGATCCCTAGTTTGCAATAGTTGGTTAGAGTCATTACTATTCTCTGATCTAAACCGTGATATATTTTAATATCAAAGTTACCATACATGGACTCCAGGAATGATTCGGTAGTTGGTTAGAGTCATTACTATTCTCTGATCTAAACCATGATATATTTTAATATCGAAGTTCCCATACATGGACTCCAAGAATTATTCCGTGAGGCCAAAGAGTAGGAGTTAACGTGGAAAAGGACAACCTAAATTTCATATATATAGGAGGTCCCAAACAAAAAAATATCTTTCATTTTTATGGAAGTTTACAATGTTTACGTAATGCTGCATTTCAAGGCCCATCTTCTGATTCTGTGTTTGCAGCTGTTAGTAACTATCACTGCTTTGTTGGACAGGGTTTTACCTTGTAACATCAAAAGGGCCAATTTACACATCTTAAGATCCATATTCGACAAGTGCATTTTTGTAGCTTTCAATAACTGGGTCTGCGAGTGGTTGGATACGATGCCTCCTGCAGCAATCAGTTTTCAAGTCAGATAGTATTTAAATTCTGTGACTGGAGCCCCTATTATTAGTATGTTGTCTGTTCCGTGTGATGCTCTCTTTATTTTCTGTATTTGTGCTAGGAGTTGTGTAGGGGTTAGATATAAGATATAATGTAGGTATGTCAATAGTTTTTAAATGTCAGTTCTATAGTGCAATATAGAGATGTGTCAGTCTAATGTATTGTATGCATACATTTTTTAAATGTCAAGGAAAAAATATTAAAAAAAATAAAAATAAAATTATGGCTTCATCTGTTTTAATTAATATTCAATTAAAACATATATAAATGTAAAATGTAAAATATAAACCACAAAGCCACCAATTTGATCCAAAGAAATTCTTTTGTCTACAATGTAAAGTTTAACATACTATTGTTTCTTTAACAGGTTATTTTTCATATATATATATATATATATATATATTGTCAGTCAAAATTCCTTTATTATATTAACAGAAACATAAGCATGCAGATTACAAAAAAAATCTCCACAGACCCCTTTCTCTTAGTCCAAACAAACTTAATGAGAATGAGGCCTGGAGGAAAACATGAGCGACAGTTTCATGCATTATTTCTGACAGCCTAGAGGCTTTGAAAAACAAACGAAAAAGAGATCCATAACATCATGCAGCAATCAAGGAGGGTGGTTGGGGGTTCGGGGGAATTACAGGAGGAGGGCGGTGTTTGGGGGTGGGGTGGTGTGCCGGGGGGGGTGGGGTGGGGTGAGGTGGGGTGCCGGGGGGGGGCGGGGCGGGGGGGGATTACAGGAGGAGGGCGGTGTTTGGGGGTGGGGTGGGGTGCCGAGGGCTTGGGGGGGGGGGATTACAGGAGGGGGCGGGGGGGTTCGGGGGGGATTACAGGAGGAGGGCGGTGTTTGGGGGTGCCGGGAGGGCTGGGGGGGGGGCGGATTACAGGGGGAGCTGCAAAATGACGCCGGGAGGGCTGGGGGGGGGGGATTACAGGGGGAGCTGCAAAATGACCAATATATTCATGCATATGAAAGTCTATACTCCACCCTTGTTTCCAGGCAGTGAAGGTGGTCATTGGTGTGTCTATGCTGGCGATACACACTGTCCAATTACTCCTTAATTTCAATGTGGCCATATTGAATATCATTGATGAAAGCTACCAACTCATCGCGGTCGTCATACCTCTAATTTCGAAGGTTGTCCATGTTGAGTTGAATGTTTTAGAGCTTAGCAACAATAGACTCCAACAATGCTATAGCTTCCTGTAAATTTATGTAGATGTTCTATGCTTGATGCAAATTTACTTTTCACTACAACAATCACATAAACAATCAAGTAAAATGCTGATAGAACATACCAGAGGATCTATAGAAGACAAGTCAGAAACATATAAAAGTGATGGTGCATTACGGTGGTCAACAGGATGCTTCAACCAGCATAGACTCCTTGGTCAGCCAACCCAACATGTGTCACAACAGCCACATGGTCAACTCAAAGTCAACCCAGAAAGTTAACGTTGTCCATAAAAGTCAACAAAGGACAATAGCAAGAAAGTCAACGCAGCTCGGTCTTTGGTCAACCTTTTGACCTTGATTTTTGTGCCAATGTGTACGGCCTTCCAAGATCGAAGTCTCCGCCAAAATTCAGCCTCTTTGGACCATGCGTTGACCAAAGTCAACACTGGTCAAACTTGCGTGGAAACCCTAGTTGCAGTGAATTTTGTCCAAACCCTAGCTACAACAAATTCGTCCTCCTTCCCACGTGTGAACCAAAATTGCCTCCAAGGAGCTCGTACTAAATTAGAAGAGATGTTGTGTGAGGATGAGATGAGTGAGAAAGTCCTCCAATGTTGACTCTATTTATACCAATCACTGAGGTGTGTGACACATCTGCTGGGGGTGTAAAACCTTAAGGCCGACCTGCGCATATTTGAAATTATTAAAAATAAATTAAAAATAAATGTTCTTCTCATCAGATTAAGATCAATTTTAGATCGATCTTACACCTCTCCGAAAGTAGAACCCAATAAAAATATTGGTATCTTCATCTGAGCATCACAACATGGAGTTTGGACCTAGTTGTCCAATTTTAACACTCCCTCTCAACTAGGGAGAACTCCATCCACCTGTGCAATCAAACATCGTGCGTTATCTCGTCGTAACTTGCTTTGCTGGCCTCTTTATTTCAGAACAGAAGCGAGTTAGTCACAAAGACATCATTCCCCGGCTGACAGATTCAGCCCAGAGGTCCGAAACCTCTATCGGACTCGCAAAGAGTCTTATACCAACCCGAAGTTGGTTTACCTGACCCGAAGTCAGTAGGAGGTCCGAAACCTCGCTTGGACTCAAGAGAGTCATATATACTAATCCGAAGTTAGTCTCATTGACCTGAAGTTAGTTGGAGGTTCGAAACCTCACATGGACTCAAAGAGTCACATACTAACCTGAAGTCAGTAGGAGGTCTGAAACCTCACTAGACTTTATCTCAAATCAAGTGGTTGGACACGTGTCATCCTAGATAGAGAGTACGACAATCTTTGATGCGTCCATCAGTGTTTGCTACTAGTCTCTAGCTTCTCTCACCTCATTGGCCAAATGAGAGGTACTTCCCATGAGTCCGGAACTCAAATGGGTAGGATGCATACGGGGCACAAATCATGAGAGGTGAATCAACTCAATCATCACGGTGGGGCCCAAGCACACCAACAAGGTTCGGCAAGCCTAGCCCTGTGGTTGCTTATAACTCTGAGAAGCTATCCCCAAAGCCCCCTAGAGGTCCCAGAGCTCATCGTCCAACATGACCCTCAGAATGGGGTCATTCCACGATTCCAATATTCTCACGGAAGGTTAGGAACATGACCTTCCCCAAGGGCATAGTGAGAATATCCGCGACCTGCTCATCAGTTCCTATGATCGAGCCTTACGACGCCTCGCTGTACCATATCTCGGATAAAGTGGTACCAACCATCAACATGCTTGGATCGATCATGGAACACGGGATTCTATGACAAACAAATCTCCCTCTAGTTATCACAAAGGATAATGGTGGCATCTAGCACATGTTCAAACAGTTCACTGAAGAGCTTTCACAACCAAGTGACTTCACAACAGGCCATACATGTTACAATGTATTCGGCCTCAACGGTGCTCAAGGCTATCGACTTCAGTTTCCTGCCCAAAGCAGATCTACGTGTGAAGTGACATCCAGATGTGCTCTTGCGATCCACCACACTGTCAGCCCAATCGGCATCAGTATAACCAAGGAGTGTCATGCTCCTGGCAGTGTATTCAGCGCAAGGTTTATCGTGCCCCAGAGATGTCTCAAGAGTTTCTTGGCACCAACCCAGTGAATGTTATGATCAACCATGTGTTGACTCAAAGGGTTCACTGCAAAACATATGTTCGGACGGGTGTTCAATAAGAACATTAGGGCCCCTACGAGTTGACGATACTTAGTAGGATTTGTCAATACGGGCCCAGCAGTGCTGCCACTCAACTTCTTGAAGTTGAGCTCCATCGGCGTCGACACAAACTTGCAGTCCACCATTCTAAATCTTTTCAGAAGTTTCACAATGTGTTTTCCTTGAGAAAGGAAAATCTCGCCAGGTCTCTGCCAGACCTCCAGGCCTAGGAAGTAATGCATCAGTCCTAGGTCTTTCATCTCAAACTCAGTAGCAAGCTCCCTCTTGCACTGATGAATGAGAGGCTTAACACCTGTCAGAAGAGGTCGTCCACATATAGCACCAGAATGAGAGGCTTCTCTCTATGAACCTTGAAGTAAAGGTTCAGATCAACATTACTACGACTGAAGCCCAGCTTCATCAGGTAGCTATCTATCCTCTCGTACAAAGCTCTGAGTGCTTCCTTCAACCCATAGAGGGCTTTCTTCAACCTGCAGACATGGGTGTCCTGATCCTGGACTTCGAACCCCAGAGATTGCTCCACATACACCTCTTCCTTTATTGCACATGCAGAAGTGTGGTCTTCACATCCATCTGATGAAGACTCCATCCTTGCGTAGCAACAAGGGCTATGATAGATCAGATGGTCGTCATAGGTGCAAATATGTCATCATAGTCTATGCCTTCTTTTTGAGAGAAGCCACGGGCAACGAATCTTGCCTTGAACTTCTCAGCACTTTCATCAGATCCATGCTTGATCTTGTAGAGCCATTTTGAGGTGACAACTGCTTTGACCTCCGGTCTAGGAACCACATCCCAGACATCATTCTTCATTATGGACTCATATTCTTCGTGCATAGTATCCTTCCAGACTTGATGCTTTACGACTTACTCAAAAAGATCCAGGCTCAGATTGTACAATAGTACTCATGGCTGCTAGATACCCTTGGTATCTACTCGGCTTCTTGGTTTCACGGAATGTCCCCCTTGGGGCCATATGTCCCTCAGCATCCTCGAGAGTGTCCCTGAGCCATGATGGTCTCTTTCCCAGTGAAGGAGGTGGATCAATCGGGTCCATTGGTCCTTCAACATCAGGCATTGTCTCATCTTTCGGTTCCTCTTGATTTCTAGGCCTTGCTTCATGACCTTCCTCAGATCTCGAAAGATTGACTACTTTCCTCAGGGAAGTATCTTCATCAAAGGTGACATCGTGGCATATCTCCACTTCCCTTTGACCAGGCACATAAAATCTATAGGCCTTCGAAGTTTTGCTGTAGCTCACAAACATTGTGGTCTCCCTCTTGATGCTAGCTCCTCTACAAAAGTTCTTGAACTCGTTCGTCTCATATTCAGTGCCATTATCGGTCTATCGGATATCATCTCATGTCATTGCTCCCAGTGGACTTCGTCCAACTTGGTAGAGTTTATCAATTCTAAACCCAAACGTGATAGCTTCCTTGAAGCTCTTCTTCCACATGCGCACCTTTCCAGCAGTGAATGCCACATTGAAACCTTTGTCTTCCATCGCTGATATAGACACGAGGTTCTTCTTCAAATTAGGTACATAGAGTACATCCTGTAAGTGGAGGACTTGACCTTGAGACAAGTGGAGGGTCACAGTCCCTGTCCCTTTCACGGGATATGTGGCATTAGCTCCAAGAATAATTTCCAGATTAGTATCCTTTTCAACCATATCAGAAAGTGCTTCTTTGAACCCAGCGATGTGCTTTGAAGCACCACTATCTATCAACCAGACATCCATAGTGTCGGGTGGAGATGCAGCAGAGAGGGCATATACAAGAATGAATTGATTTCTTTTATCAATAACATTTGATTCCTCATACCTGGAATTTCTTGACCTTTTGAAAGGTTGATCATTTCTGCCAGAGGGAGCCTTTCTCTTTCCCTAGAACCTGTTGTTCCTTTGATTGCTATCCCTCCGGTTGTTGTTGTTGTCATCACCATCGGGAGAATCCTTCTTGAAATGACATTCTCTAGCATAGTGACCAGGTTTATGACAAGTGAAGCACTTGCCCTTCTTTCCTTGAGCCCCTGCTTTTCCTTTGTTCTTTGGGCCACCAGAGTTCTTCTTTCTAGAATGAGCAGTGTATGTAGCATTTCCTTCATTTCCATACTCCTTCATTCTCGATTCTTCTTGAATGCATCTAGACAATACTTCGTCAAAGTCAGGTATCACATTATTATTTAGAATGGTAGTGTTGAACACATGCCATTCGGATGAGAGCCCTCCAAGTGCGGTGAGTACCATCTCTCGATCAACTATTGTCTCCCCAATAGCCAGCATATTGTTTCTAATTTCGGTCAGCTTCAGAAAGTATGATTGGACAGACTCATACCTGCCCTTCTTCAGATTCTTCAATTGATTCTTGAAGAATAGTACTTTATTTGCATTGTTGGCATTGAACATGAGGACCAACTTATCATACATCTCTTTGGATGTGCCCAACTCAGAGATGTAGGCCACCAGACTTTTATTAATTGATTCCCTGATCATCAGCTTTGCTTCGATCTCCCCCTTCTTGTACTTTGTTTTGGCAGCAACAGTAGCAGTGGATAGAGGTTCTTGGATTATACCCTGCAAATAGTCCATGACATCTTGGTCTTCCAATTTGAGCTCCAATATCATCTTCCAAGCATGGAAGTCATCATTCCCAGTCAATTTGTCATCCTCTTTGAAGCCATAGTTTGTGGACCCATTTTCCTCTTCGGTGATTGCAACAAATAGGGCTTGTCTTCACGTCATCTCTGATACCATGTAAATTTATGTAGATGTTCTATGCTTGATGCAACTTTAATTTTCACTATAGCAATCACATAAACAATCAAGTAAAACGCTGATAGAACATACCAGAGGATCTATAGAAGACAAGTCAGAAACAGATAAAAGTGATGGTGCATTACGGCGGTCAACAAGATGCTTCAACCAGCAAAGAATCCTTGGTCAGCCAACCCAGCGTGTGTCACAACAGCCACATGGTCAACTCAAAGTCAACCTTGAAAAAGTCAGTGCGATCCAGAAAAGTCAATGCATGACAGTAGCAAGAAAGTCAACACAACTCGGTCTTCGGTCAACCTTTTGACCTCGATTTTTGTGCCAATGTGTACGACCTTCCAAGATTGAAGTCTCCACCAAAATTCAGACTCTTTGGACCATGCGTTGACCAAAGTCAACGCTGGTCAAACTTGCGTGGAAACCCTAGCTGTAGTGAATTTTGTCCAAACGCTAGCTGCAACAAATTCATCCTTCTTCCCACGTGTGAACCAAAATTGCCTTCAAGGAGCTCATACTAAATCAGAAGAGGAGATGTTGTGTGAGGATGAGATGAGTGAGAAAGTCCTCCAACGTTGACTCTATTTATACCAATAACTGAGGTGTGTGGCACATCTGTTGGGGGTGTAAAACCTTAAGGCCGACCTGCACATATTTGAAATTATTAAAAATAAATTCAAAGTAAATGTTCTGCTCATCAGATTAAGATCAGTTTTAGATCGATCTTACACCTCTTCGAAAGAGGAATCCAATAAAAATATTGGTATCTTCATCTAAGCATCACAACATGGAGTTTGGACCTAGTTGTCCAATTTTAACACTTCCACATGCCCTGGGGAGCCATCAACTCGATCCTCAGTCTCCCAGTTGTTTGTCGAACCCGACCAAGCTTCCTCTTCCCTATTAGGCTGAGTAGCTCTCTGATGAACACCTCCCCCACAATGCGATTATTTTTCATATATTATTATTAGAATAATAATCAATAATATTGAATATTATTATTCTAATATATTTAATAATAATGATCTCCATTATAAGTATTATTATATTAGACTATACATATTTTATTGATTATATAGGGTTACAATTTTCAATCACATGGATGTTGGGGGAGAGGAAAAGAGAGAGGGAGGTAGGGATAGAGTTGGAGGGCTGTGTGTGTGTGTGTGTGTTAAGGTGGAGAGAGAGGGGGAGGTGGGAGAGAGAGAAGGAGAGACAGAGGGAGGGAATAACAAAGACAAAGAGATAGTGGTGGAGAGAAAGAGGAAGTGACTTGGGAGAGAGAGAGGGTGAGGGAGAGAGAGAGAAGGGGAAAACAGAGAGAGGGAGACACAAAGATGGAGGGGGGAGAGAGGGATGGAGATAGTGACAATGTTGGAGAGAGAGGAGAGAGAGAGAGATGAGGGGGAGAGAAAGGGAGAGGCCTTGAGAGAGAGGAGAGAGATGGGGTTGGAGGGGGGAAGGGGACGAAGGAAGAGAGAGGGAGAGAGAGAGTGTGTTTGCGGGGTGAGATTCAGATATATATGGAGAGATGAGAGATGGAAGAAGTGAGAGAATGTGTGTTTGGGGGCTCAAGATAGAGAGACAAAGGAGAGATTGAGGGAGATATAGATATAGATGGTGGGGGAAGAGAGAGAAAAAGAGAGATAGAGAGAGGGAGGGAGATGGGGGAGAGAGGAAAGACGGAGGGAGATAGACACATAGATGGAGGCGGAGAGAGGGAGGAAGAAATAGACACATAGAGACAAATACATATATTATATAATCTTGAACACTATTAACCATAGAGGAAGAGGAAGTAAGACAAAATCTTTTACAAAATCGATTCATTGATTTCAATGTAGATGTTGATTCCTAATCTTATTTGATTGATTGCATTAGATGTATTAATTTTAGTGTAGTTGATTTCTAATCTTATTTGATGGTGTTGGATGGTGTTGTCATTGATGTCAACACATGGAGTTGAATGGGTTCGACTTTGACTAAAAACACCAATCATCGATGTCAAATGGTTAATGTATGCTTCCTAATAATTGTTGGATTACATTAAGATGGTAGCTATATTGTTGGATGGTTGAAAACCCAATTCCTATGGTTTGGGTTCTCTGGATTGAGGATGTACCCCGACCTTGTCGAGGGTTTTTGAAGTTTCAAACCATTGAGTTTGTGTCAGAGATCTAGGTCATTAGATTCTCCTCGAAGAGATGTTTCTATTGATATGTGGTACGCCCTGAGAGGCCTTAGTTTGAGAGATATTCATAATTGAAATTGGTGACCTTAGTTTCTGAGCTAAAACCCATGCATGGTGACATGGCACCCTACCATAAACCAACACTTATTTAACTCAAGGAAGAAGGGTTTTTCCATTTTAGATGTGGTTAAAATATTTCATAAAAACCTCAACTAATATCTTGAACTTACAAGGGGCTTTGACCTTTGGTTTTCTCTCTACAAGGGATAATGCTTGGATCCTTAGGATTTAAAATCTAAATATTTAAGTAATAATAAAAATACTCCAACGGTTACCTTCAAGGAGCCCTTCCCAAATCTATCATTCAAAACACATACACACAGATTATAATATAAGGTTCCTCCATCCCATTAAAGTCTAAATCTATTCACCTTATGGGCAAGTAGTCTCCTTACGTAGGGATTAAGGTAACCAATTAAATTATGTTAATTTAAAAAGAATCTTGTTAAAATAAAGAGTTAATAACTATCGTTAGCTATCCAAACTCTATATATATATGTCACATATTGCTCTCTTAAATTATACATCTAAACAAGAATCAAACTCAGAATTTCTTTTGAAGACAACATCACTTGACGACATTTTTTTGCTCCAAGGAAAAGCGAGTTCTTATTCATAGCTTTTGGGTATGTCTTGCTTCTACAACAATTAATGAATTCACCAAGGTAAGTAGCTATCCTAAAGTAGTCTCTTTTGTAGCCTTTGGCCCTTTTAAGAGCAGATTCCTGAACTATTTTCATAGAATGAAACTTTGGAAAGATCATTTGGAATATCTCTGTTTTCGACTCTGTTGGAATACCTTTGTACTTTCAGCCTTGTAGGAACATGTCTGTAATGAATCTCGGCCCTCCTAGTGCTTGATTGTTTTGAGCAGGATTCAAATTTTTAGATACAAATCTGCATGAACTTCTGTAACCTTGAGAGAAACTTACGTGGAGCTTTATCTCTGTTGTAACTATGAATCTCTGAGTTAGATGGAGGTCAGACAACAGTGACTTGTGTTTGTCTCCAGGTCTTGCTTAAGCATCATTCATGTGTATACTTTGTCTGCGACCTGGTTATTATCTAATTCGAACTTGTCTTAAAATCCAATGTAAGAACTTGCGCTCTGAATTATGTTTTGTTCCATCAAATCGATGGTAAGCCTGTTGTGTTTTATAGGTCTGAGTTTTTTTTTACGTCCAGGTCTTTAGTTTATGCAGGTTTAAAGCTTGCATTTGGGTAGTTTCTCTTGTCTAGTATTAAGGCTTGTGTATAGTCTTGCTGCTGCTTGTTATAAGGTCTAGGTTTCTCAAGGCTTATATACATGAATTAAGACATCCTTAAGATCATATAGACCCGAATCATATCTATAGTATTTGAAGGCAACCGGGATATCGTTTGTAACTTTGGTTTTGGCATTTAGTAAAAAATTACTAGGTATCTAATTCTCTTGTGAATATATGACATCGAACTTCATTTGAAGACAATGGAAGCAAGTATGGTATATCAAGAAGCAAATGCACTAAGCTAATGATTGATTTAACATCTTGTTGACAAACCTCCCATTACAATTCTGAAACAAAGTACAGTAACAAATAATCATTATGCCATAACATTTACCTTGCAATAATACAAAACAGTGATATTGTTTATATCATGTAAGAATGGTACACCGTGCCACACAGACTTAACTCAAGTAATACCTTGACCTAATGTGTTCACTGTGTATAGCCTAAGATTGAACACCCGTTGTATAAGGAAATTGAGCAATGGATTTATGTCTTCAGAGTTGTGATAATATATTGGCTAGGTAGTATGACTAGGATTGCTATGTATAACTTGTTATAAGATTAATACACCAGGTTGAAGTGCACTGTTAGTTGACCATACTACAATACCTCTAAGGATAACAATGTCTTGAATGATCATTGACATCTTGTCATACAAACTCATATGACCTATTAGCTCGATACCTAGGCATGACTTAATGAAGAATTGACACTTAGATTGTACTTTACAATACATTGATGTACTTTCTATATCAGTGACATTAATTAACAACACATGTATCCATTGACATGATGGCATTTGTGTAACAATATCATAGTGGGTTTGTGACATCATGATTGAACAATGATATACATGACCGTAGTGGTAATGGTGGCACTAGGGCATTGACTATCTAAGCAACAATGTTTACATATATGTCGATAGCTTTTTGAGGACAGAGTTTGAGAACATTGATTGTAGGTCATTGGGATGACCTGAGGCACCTTGGTTTGTGTCATTATTTGATAGCAGTCCCAAATGGTTATAGCATCGAGTGCAGTGATTTGTAGTGATAGTGATATATAGTGTACAGTGAAAATGATGTGCAGTTGAACATTGATAGCTTGATGCATAACATTGTGCAGTGATTGGTTCGTGGGAACAATGATCAACAAACACCAGGATTCGACATTTATTCTCCATCTCTGTTACAACTATTCTACAAAGTATAGGGGATCCAGTGTGAAAATTGTGAAACGTGATCTATCGACTCTTCTAGGTGATTGGAGTCACCTTTAGGTTGTGGCATGAGAACACTTCATGGCAGCAGGGTGGTGCTAGGGCAAGTTGTGGCTTGCACAGGGCGTTGTGGCGTCCATTAAGTTGTCGTTGATAAACTAACAGGGCGGCAAAACATCCTTTCTGACAACTGGTAAACAGAGTGTTGGGGCACTCATCAGGTTGCGACCTAATCTATAGGGCATTGGAGCGTCCTTTTAGAAGCAACAAGATATTAGGATTTAGCAGAGTCCTACAGGTTGTGGCATGTGAATTAGGGGGTTTACACATCTCTCAACTGAGCTAAAATCTTGATGTAATTAATATTTATTTTAAAGAGAGAAGAAGACAATTACTAGATAAGCGTTCGGTGGTTTTTGACCTAGAGGGGGTTTTTCACCTAAAAATATGTGTCCATTGTTTTATTTTTCTGCGTTGTTTTATGGTGTTGTCTGTTAGCCCCCTAAATTGCTCTCTTTTTACTACTTTTCCCTTCCTAAACCATAACCATTTACCCCTGTTTCACCTCCTTTATGTACCCTCATCCTGCACCAGTCCAAGCATGGCGACATATTTTGCACAAACCTTTCTTCTTCATATTTTAATTCGATTTAGCATTTATTTAATATTTATTTTATGATTCTTACTTTTAAATTATCCTTTGTAACTTATTGATATCTCCAATGTTGTTTGGTGGTTAGAATGCTTATCGTGATTACTGATCCAAGTGCAGGATCGGATCCTGTACCGTGGCCAACACAATAGATCTTCACAACGGATCCGACCCCCTCTATCACCGCCTTGACTCAAGCAGTTTCTGCCACGATAGCACATAATCCGAAGGCAACTAGAGATTAGATCCGTGAAGTGTGGAAGCTGAAGGCCAGTTTTCCAGAATCGTTTTATTTTGAAGACTGAACAATCTAAATTCTGCATTTTGTTATAAAGCAGTTGAACGATCTGTTTCAGCCTTCGACCAACAGATCTATATAATGTAATTTGTAAATAGGACTAGGGGGCGAAATTTTTTGGAGAATAGAGAAGAATAGAGAGGTGATAGCAGGTTCTTTTGTTGTCGCCCAAATCTGGGCTGAATGTGTATTCATGCATGTATTTGCCTCAATGATCTAATAAAAAGGAATTTTGCCTCGGCTTTATGAATCGTGTTTTATGGTTTGGCCGATTGATTAAATTAAGTGCTGAGTAGTGTTTTTGCTTAAGAGGGAAACGCGCTGGTTGGCTAGGGCCCAGCCAACCCAACACGTTTTCCCCATTCCCTTCTTTTTGTAATTCCTAATAATAATAAAGCAGTGCAAATGATCCATATAACAAATCCACCTTTACCATTCGAATACCAGTCTATTCCAGTTGGGGTTCATGATATTCAATTAAGATCGGGAATCACTATAACATCAGAAAATCATAAGCAACCTATGGTGATTGTTGAAGAGAAAGAAAAGAGGAAACTCTTAACCATTCCCGAAAGTTGTCACTAAGCAGCCCTTACCCTCTGAATCCTTGCCATCCTCTTCCAACCAGCCTCCCTTCCCAGAGAGGCTAGTAATGGAAAGGAGTGAGCCTATTTCTGAGACTATTTTGGCATCTGAGCTTCGGAATATTTTTATTAAGATACCTTTGCTTCAAGCCATCAAAGAGATCCCCATTTGTACCAAGATTATTAAGGAACTCTGTCTCAAGAAACCCGGGAGGAAGAGATTGGAACCTCAAACCATTCAATTTGTTGGCAGGGCAGCAGAGTTGATGACGGGATGTTTGTCTACGGAAAAATATACTGATCCCGAAAACCCTGTTGTCACAGTTCAGATTAGTAATGTCCTTGTCTCTAATTTTCTTATAAACGGCAGCGATTAATGTCATGACTAAGCAAACCATGGATCAACTTCGGTTATCTCATCTTCGCCCTACTCCCACTGTGCTTGAATTAGTAGATAGACCTAAAATTAAGCCAGAAGGAGTATTGGACGATGTGATCATCTCATTAGATTCCTGGGAATATCTCGCTGATTTCATTGTGCTTGAGCCAAAGAACCCAGTAGGAGGACATCCCTTGATCTTGGGTCGACCATGGCTTGCTACGGATGATGCATATATTGGATGTCGTTCCGGTGACATGTATATCTCACATGGAGATTCTAGGAAGAAAGTTACCTTATACCCCCCTGCCAGATCCATTCAGGACCTTTGAGATACCTTATGGTTGGACCAAAGCAGTGATGAGGAGACCCAGTCTATTTCCCTTATTCATCATTATACTGGGTCTTCACAAGAAGATGAGATTCAAGATTTCCTAAATAATCTAGACATTATGCCTAATTATGAGCCTTTGAGCCAAATTTTCAGCCTAGATTTTCAAGAAAATCGTGATTCTCATTCTTTTGTGCCACTACATTTAACCACTCCCTTAAGTACTCCTGAGCCTGATACCACTCTTGTTGAGATTAGCCCTGGGAAACCCTTGCATATTAGTTCAGATTTGGACTCATCTCAGCAAGAGCAGCTTGTGAATTTGTTGCAAAACCATCTTAGTGCCTTTGCTTGGGGTTACGAAGATATGAAGGGTATCCCTCCTGAAACTTGTACACATCACATCTATATTCAGGAAGGAACTCGACCTGTCCGAAAAACCCAAAGGCTAATGAATCCAGCTCTAAGAGACATTGTGAAGGAAGAAGTACAGAAACTCTTAGATGCTGGTTTTATTTATCCTATTTCCGACAGTCAGTGGGTCTCTCCATTAGTACTAGTACCTAAGAAAGATGGCAGATGGCGTATTTGTATTGATTATCGAGAATTGAATAAAGCCACTCTTAAAGATTACTTCCCTCTCCCTTTCATTGATCAGGTGCTTGATACCCTTGCAGGAAAGAAATATTTCTCCTTTTTGGATGGCTTCAGTGGTTATAACCAGATACAAATTGCACCCGAAAATCAGGATAAAACTACTTTTACATGTCCATGGGGGACATTTGCCTACAAAGTGCTTCCCTTTGGTTTATGCAATGCCCCGGCTACCTTTCAAAGGGCAGTGCTGGGTATATTTGCTGATCTAGAATTTGTAGAAATTTATATGGATGACTTTTCTGTGTTTGGTGATTCTTTTCAGGAAGCTCTTAAAAATTTGGAGAAAGTACTTTTTTGTTGTCAGGAATCTCATCTCGCTTTGAGTGATAAGAAATGTAGATTAATGTGCAAAGCGGGAGTGGTGCTTAGCCATTTGATTTCTGACAAAGATATCCAGGTTGATATGGCAAAGATTGAAATCATTTTCCATCTTCCTGCACCCAAAACTCAAAGGGAAGTAAGAGGTTTTTTAGGACATGCTGGTTACTATAGAAGATTCATTGAAATTTTTTCAAAGATAGTTGCTCCTCTTTTCTGACTTCTAGCTAAGGATAGTGAATTTTCTTGGTCCACGGCTTGCCAACAATATTTTGAAACATTGAAGGAAAAGTTGGTACAAGCACCAGTTTTGCGAGGTCCAAACTGGTCCCTGTCTTTTCACATTTCCTCTGATGCTTTAGATTTGGCTATTGGCGCAACTTTAGGACAAGAGGAAGATAAGAAATCCTATGCTATTTATTATATTAGTAAAAAATTGTCTTCCACTGAATTGAATTACACAGTTACAGAGAAGGAGTTTTTAGCTGTGATTTTTGCAATTAATAAGTTCAGACACTATATTACAGGATATGAAGTATTTGTACATACTGATCATTCCGCGATTAAATATTTGATGAACAAACCATTGACAAGTGGTAGAGTGACTAGGTGGTTACTATTGTTACAGGAGTTTAATGTTACTATTGTTGATAGACCAGGGAAATCTAATGTTGTAGCAGATTTTCTTTCTAGATTAGATAATCTTGGTGAAGTAACTACTGTTAATGATGATTTTCCAGATGAACATATTTTTTCTATGTCTGCAGATTCTCCGTGGTTTGCTGACATTGCTAATTACTTGGTTACTGGGAAAACACCACCTCACTTATCCGCTCGTGAGAAGCGGAATATTATTCAGAAAAGTGCTGCATATTCTTGGATTCAAGGAGACCTCTTTTACACTGGTCCAGATCTGATTATCCGTAGATGTGTAAGAGAGGAGGAAGTGTTTGACATATTGAAATCTGCTCATGATGAACCATGTGGAGGCCACTTCGCTGATAAGCAGATTGCATATAAAGTATTACGTGCTGGTTACTTTTGGCCTTGTTTAAGGATGCCAAGTAGTATGTTAGGCGATGTGATAGTTGTCAGCGAATGGGCCAGCCTAATCAAACCAATGAAATGCCTTTATGCCCCCAAGTTATGATTGAGCCTTTCGAAAAATGGGCTATTGATTTTATAGGGCTAATAAATCCAACATCTTTAAGTAAAAAGTATATTTTGGTTTGTACAGATTTTGTTACAAAATGGGTAGAAGCTAAAGCTGTTTCTTTTGCTACAGAAAAAGTTGTTGATTTTTTATTTTTTATTTATTTTTTATTATTATTATTTTTTTTTCTTTTGAAATCTTTACTAGATTTGGTGTGCCTAGAGAAATTGTTTCTGAAAATGGTTCGTAGTTTATTTCTAATCTGGTACAGGGTGTGATGGAACAATACAAGATCTGGCATAGGAAATCCATGCCGTATCACCCGCAAGCAAATGGCTAGGTGGAATGTGATCAAGTCCATTCTTACAAAGACAATGAATATGCATCGGAAAGACTGGGCTAAAAGATTGCCAGAAGCTTTGTGGGCATACAGAACCACTTGGAGAAATAGCACTGGACATACACCATATGAGTTGGTATATGGCAAACAAGTTATGTTACCGATTGAGTTCCAGATCAAAACCTTCAGAACTACAGTTTAGTTAGGATTAGATCTCTCTAAGGCACAACAACAACGTATTCTTCAATTACATGAGTTAGATGAATTTCGTAGAGATGCTGTTCAGCAAAACGTCCTAATTCAACAGCAACGGAAAAGGTGGCATGACAAGATTATTCAGAAAAAGCAGTTCCAACCAGGTGATTGGGTACTCCTCTATGATTCTAGATTTAAAATTTTTAAAGGAAAATTCCATACACATTGGATGGGACCTTATGAAGTGATCCGAGTATTCAAGAATGGAGCAGTAGAAGTCAAAACTATTGATGGACAAGATTCAATATTCTTGGTAAATGGGCATAGATTAAAGAAGTATTTTCAGCCGCTTGCCAAGAAATATTTTACACAACAAGTCCAACAACAATTTGGGACGGTAGTGGCAAACAGTAAAACCAACCTTTTGAAACTATGAACTCTTCTTCTCAAAGAAAAAATAAAAAAGTAAAGAAAAAAATAATTTCCTATAATTGTGAAAATCGGCTCGCTGACATGATTGCAGAAGGGTCAACTTGAAAACCAGCTTGTTGGCGGGAAGATCAAAAATTTCTAATAAAAAGAGAATGTTGCTTGATCTTTAGATATGCTAGTAACCACCGAAGTAAAAGCAGGTTAAACAGAGCCAACCTTTATACAATTGGGGTAATTAGCATGGATATTTTTATTTTCAAGTAATGCTTAGTTCTCACTGCAGTTATTTTTTCTTGCACCAGTGCAGACAGACCTTCCAGAAAATTTTCTGCCTTTATTCACATCCCATTTCGTAATGATCCCTCAGTTTTCTTATTGAAATCCCAGTATAATTTACCTTCCCATATTCTTCTAAATTTACCCTATCCGCTTCGAAAAAATTCCCACTTACCCCTGAATTTTTTTTCCCTATCCCACTTCTGTTTGTTCCCTCTATGGTACTATTCCTGGAATCCCTGTAATAAAATTCCTTCCCATTCTAAAAATTCCCCTTTCCCACTTCTTTTTTCCCTTATGAATTTATTGCAGAATCTTATACACAAAGCAAAAGGATATGCTCTGAAGCATCAAGAAAGGGCGAAGCAAAATTCCAGAGTTGAGAAAACTGTTAGAAGTTCAGCCTATATTTTATTTAAATTCTCTATTTTTATTATGCTTGCACCAGTGCAAGCATGTTGTCCTATATAACAATGTAAACAGACATCAGCGGAACAACTTAGTCAAGCGGTGTAAGCATAACAGTGCAAGCATGCACCTCATCCGAAGCATAATATTTCCTCCTTTCAGAAGTGTATGCCATAGGAAAAGTGGTCATCATAGAAGTTATAAGGAATTCTTTCATTCAGTAATAAGTACCTATGCTATCATATCAACCAGGAGAAATATTTTCAAAGTACAAAGTTTTTTTAAGAGTTAAGAGTCATAATTATTTTTAATGAATGCTAGAGATTTTTTTTGAATTATGAAGGAATGTGTGAATATTTAACCATTTCTTAGGCATAATTACTCCTTATTCCGCCATAACCTTAATGTCCTTTCACTCATGTCATTCCCTTACCTAGCCGTTAAAACTACCGCCACCAGCACCAATTTGGCATGATTCAAAGAATGCCGCGCAGTTACGGTTATTTCGGTGGAAGGAATTGGTGATGAGACAGAAAAGACGGGAGGTGGTTGGATCCCTATTTATTAAAAGCTCAATTTTCCGGTGTTGCATGCAGCTTTCGTTGCACTGTTCATGACTGTTAGCAGCAATGCCGCCTGTTCGTTGTGAACCGTCATCCCTCAGCGAGGTAGATCAGACCACCGAGTTTCGCAATAGTCTTGCACTATTGTGAGACTCATGCTTTCTTTCGTTCCTGCAAAAATTTAATGGGCACAACATGGAGGTGGCCCTACAGTTCACACAGATTTTTAAAAACGACCGTGTAAATATTGGGCCCCTGAGATTTAAAGTCACGGAGAAATCGATAGCAGCAGCGATGGGATTACAGAACATTGGTGTGCAGTACTTTAAAAATCAGAAGCTCGAGAGGAAGTGCTGGTAGCGCTTTGTTGTTGATAAAGACATGAACATAAATTGGAAGAAAGGAGTTCCACGTAGCGCCCTGCTGGGGCAATGGCGGGACCTCCTTTTTATTCTTCAGAAATTCGTGACTTGTGAGGGGAGGTACTCCCTCACCTTTGTGTATCATTTCAGGATGCTGCAACATTTTGAACCCAACCGACACGTTCGATGGAGGATGGATTTCACTTACTTTTTGCTTAAGATTTTAGAGAAGGTGGCCAAGGGTGTACAAGGAGCACGGGCGGACTAGATTGATAAGAAATTGTATCATCACGGTCTAATCAAGATCTTGGTCTAGAAATAGTTGAAGACTAAAAACATGACCTGGGAGACGCTATTGGAACAGCTAAAGGAAATAGAGAACCCCACCAGTATGAGCAAAGTACCGAGTAAGAGTGTGAAGAAAAGTCCTTCTTGCACTAGTGCAAGAAGGAAATGAATTGGGAAATCAACAAAAAAAACGGTTCCATTGCCAAAGAAACAGAAGACAACGGGTACACCTGTCAAAGAATCTCGACCAGTACATGAACAGACCCCTGAGGAAGACAATTTTCTATCAGTCCTTGCAAACACAACAAAATCTGTAGAAGTTGAAGATGATATACTGCTGGCCGATTTCCTTATATAGAGCCGGAAAAAGGATGATGAACCCGATGCAAGTGTAGAACCACAGTGTCCACAAAACATTAAGTCCCCTCCTGCACCAGTGCAAGACGGACCAGAACTAGAAGAGATGACACAGGAACCAGAAGAGTCGACACAGAATAAGGAAGAGTTGGCATAGGAAAAGGAATAACTGGCACACGAAGAAAGAGAACCGGCACAGGAAGAAGAAGAGCCGCTAGAGTTAGAAGATGAAGAAGAATCAGAAGAAGTAGAAGGAGAAGAAGAAGAACCGGAAGAGATAGAGGACGAAGAAGAGCTGGAAGAAGTGGAAGTAGAAGAAGAAGAACCAGAAGAGCTAGAGGACGAAGAAGAGTCAGAAGAGTTAGAAGAAGAAAAAGAACCGGAAAAAGAAGAAGTGTTTATTGAAACTCCAAGGGATGAGGTCCCTGAAGAAAATATAGCCCCTGTTGATATAGAGAAGGAAGAAGATTCGGTAGCTTCTGCTACTCGGATACTTGAGCTCGAGCTTCAAGTACAGAATTTAGAGCAGCTCGTAGCCAAAACATAGGAAGAAAAAGAACAAAATAAGGAAGAGTTCACGGCGGAGATCCAAAAGAAGAAAGGAGAAGTCAGGGTATCGAAGTACCGTGCTTCATAGTGTTTCAGACGGCTTAAAAAGGTGACAAAGAAATTGAAGAGCAGCAAAAAGATGAAGTCTGAAACACTGCAGACTGATGATAGTATGCCGGAGCAGGAGTGAGCTAGAACGCTCAAAATTTTGAAGTTTTTTTGCAGAGGTAAAGAGTTGTGTAAGGACACACAACAGCTTAGGGATGGGAGGATGTTAGCCCCCTAAATTGCTCTCTTTTTACTATATTTCCCTTCCTAAACCATAACCATTTACCCCTGTTTCACCTCCTTTATGCACCCTCATCCTGCACCAGTCCAAGCATGGCGACATATTTTGTACAAACCTTTATTCTTCATATTTTAATTCGATTTAGCATTTATTTAATATTTATTATATGATTTCTTAATTTTAAATTATCCTTTGTAACTTATCGATATCTCCAATGTTGTTTGGTGGTTAGAATGCTTATCGTGATTGTTGATCCAAGTGCAGGATCGGATCTTGTACCGTGACTAGCACAACAAATCTTCACAGCGGATCCGACCCCCTCTATCACCGCCTTGACTCAAGCAGTTTATGCCATGACAACACATAATCCAAAGGCAGCCAGAGATTAGATCCGTGAAGTGTGGAAGCTGAAGGCCAGTTTTGCAGAACCATTTTATTTCAAACACTGAACAATCTAAATTCTGCATTTTGTTATAAAGCGGTTGAACGATCTGTTTCGGCCTTCGGCCAACAGATCTATATAATGTAATTTGTAAATAGGACTAGGGAGCGAAATTTTTTGGAGAATAGAGAAGAACAGAGAGGCGATAGCAGGTTATTTTGTTGTCGCCCAAATCTGGGCTGAACGTGTATTCACGCATGTATTTGCCTCAATGATCTAATAAAAAGGAATTTTGCCTCAGCTTTATGAATCGTGTTTTATGGTTTGGCTGATTGATTAAATTAAGTGTTGAGTAGTGTTTTTGCTTAAGAGGAAAAAGCGCTGGTTGGCTAGGGCCCAGCCAACCCAACACGTTTTCCCCATTCCCTTCTTTTTGTAATTCATGTTTTATTTTCGAAGTGTGATTGAGCTTTAGCACATAAATTCTTGTCTGTGTGAAACAGATCCGTTGCGTAGAGTAAATATAATTTATTTTCCTGCAATTCATTTTCTTGCAAGTTATTTTCCTGCAATTTATCTTCCTGCAATTTACTTTCCTGCACTGATTTCGGATTGGCTTTCTCCGCCTAGTCCAAGTAGGAGAAATCATTCTGCACCAGTGCACGTTGGTGTGACATTTCTTTTCTGCAGTTTTGATTGATTGGCTTTCTCGCCTGGTCCAAGCAGGAAACATACACCTGCACCAGTGCACGTTGGTGTGTTACAACAAGTATTTATTTACTTTCCGCAACTTTCTTTCCTCGAATGGTTATGATAGGATAGATGTTTATGTTTCTTTATTTCTGCACTTCGTTAAATTAAGAAACATTTACTTTTCATCTATGCAATCTGGTTTTACAGCAAAGTAACACTTGTGACAATTAAACAATCATTTAAAGAATTAAAAAGCTAAGTGCAGGAAGCTCCGATTTGGTGCAAGAACTAGTTTCTTGTCACAGGATCTGAGTGCTCCGAACCTTGAATAGTTCGAGCCCTTGCATGAAGTAGAAAAACCTTAAGTAAAGACACAATTTATACCTTCTACATAAAACTCTAATCCTGCACTAGTGCAAGCACTAGTGCAGGATAGATTAATGCAAGAAGGAAATCTCTAAGGAAGCAGATTTAAGGGCCCATCTAACAAGACTGCTAAAGTGCCTTTGCTGAAGAGAAACACACTCTTAATAGTTAAGCATAATCAGCTAGAGTGATTGCCTTTTTATCTTTGATCTCCTTTTCGCAAGTACATTCTTTCTTGTTTCAGTCTTAGATTATTTTGGTGATTCAAGTTATATTTTTCTCGTCTTGATTTAATTCTGCAATATTCCTTCAAAAAAAGTAGGGATTTATATCAGAGAGATTCATACCATCTCTGGCATTGCCTGTGCTTCGTCTCTAAGTATACGAATCCCCCGGGTTGACAATTAAGTGTTGAGGAGTTTGCTTAAGTGTAATTCCTGCACCCAACATTATCTATTGTGGATTGTTATCTAAAGAAAACAATAATAATAACTGAAGATTAACTAATGCTCTGAAAAAAGATTAAAAATTGATAATTGGAAAGAAATATTGATCCACCCACCCTCTTAGTATTTCCAACAGATGGCTTATATTAGATGCATTGAATTTGAGTGTAGATGTTGATTTTTAATCCTATTTGATTGCTTGCACTATATGCATTAATTTCAGTGTATATGTTAATTTATGATTTGATGTAACTAGATGTATGATGTACATTAATTTCAAAGTAATTAGATTAATAGTGTGAATCGATTTCAGTGTAAGCACAAAAGAATTATTGATGACGTGCGTTGATTTTTGTGTTATGTTAATTCAATCATAAATACTTGAATTTTCATCTTAAATAAAATGTTCACTTACCTAAAATGTTTGCTTCTTGAAACTATAAATTATTTGCAATTTACTACATTCTTATTATTCCTAGTTTCCATCATTCAACATTGTTACTCACTTTGGATTCAAAAAGTGGTAATAGAAAACTTCCATTGAAAAATAGTTGGGGGTTTAACACTTCATAAGTTATGATGATTGACTTTGGAGAAAGCTATTATTAATATTGGACAATAGGAGAGACAATGTATGATGTTTACTACAATAGCTCGAGATAAATATTTGAATGTCCTATGATTTCAACTGCTCGCTTGAAAATTTGACAAAACTAACGAGTGTGGCAAAAAGAACAATAGAAGAATATAGTTTGAGATTGATCACAATGAAGACTACTTATAGTTGACCGCATTCTTATTATTCATATTTTCTGTCATTCAACATTGTGTTTTCATTCAAGTTTTTGTCTCTATCATTTCAACAAATTGAGGAAATTGAGGAAATTGAGGAAATTTAAAATTAAAATGACCATATTAATCTTAGACATATTTAACATATTTAAAATTATCAAAATAATTAGATGTTCATCAAATTATGTGGACCGTACAAGTCTGAAACCAACCTAGGTACATCTTCACCTCAGATCTATCAAGTGCTAAGATGGATCAAATCTCTCGAGGTGCAAACATTTCCACATGTTATGCACTCAAAAAAGAGGTTTGCATCTTGAGAGATTTAATTCCTCTCAACTCTTAATAAATATATGATTAAGATGTATCTAGATTAGTATTATAAACAATTTTGAAAAACACTACATTATTCATGGGATATGACGTATTAAAATAGTCAAAATAAAATTTAAATAAATTATGATTGGTAACTTAAAATGGTCAAATAAAATTAAAATATATACATTAAGATAACAAAATATAAAATTAATAACTTAGTAAATTGGAAACATAGTATGATAATTCATGTGGTATATTAAAAGATTTATGGTATGATAATCCATATGGTATATTAAAGGATTTAACTATTTGTATCTTTATAGCATGTAAGATATATAAACAATTTTTTTTAAGAAATAATTTAAGAAAGAGGAAACATAATATGATAATGGGATACAAAAGGATTGTATGGCATGATTGTCTACACATAAGTTGGTGGATGATGATTGTATTATATTTATGATTTATGATTTGTAATTTTAAAATTAAAATATGGATCATTATCTTCATTTCGAATTTTCCTAATTTAAAAAAAAATTGTTTGGAAGTTGGAATATTTACAGCACAATAATAATAGTTCATATTTACAATATTTAAACTAGGTTTTATTCTAATTTAGTATGGGGATTGTGAATGTATGTACTTGTATTGTATCTATGATTTTTCATTGGTAATTTTTAAACATGAGATATGAATCATTTTCTTTATCTATAATTTTTCAAATTGTGAATCCACAAATTTAAATATGGGGAATATGTTAAAGCATTATAATAGTTAATGCTTACAATATTGGATTTATATTTAATTTGTAATTATTGTGCTTCATTATTGGCTTAAAATTTGTGGAATATATCTAGATTGACTTGAAATGAATGTTCTTTTTGTGGTTATGTTGTTGTTAGTCTTGGATCTAATTTGTAGTGAAGTAACTTACAATGGGTACTTTCTATGTGTTTCTTTTTTGTTTGATTGGGACATAATTTTACTCTCCATTTTGGCAAGTTAATAAGTCTTATAAGTTTATTTGAAAAATAATGGTTCGGTGTTTTCAATCTTTTTATTCACCTTAATTTAGCATTAAGATTTGCAACCTTTCATTTTCCCACCTACATAACTCTTATTTGTCAATCATTAAGGTTATTAATTAGATAATTCTCCTCCATTATTGTTTGATACTTTTCCTTGTTGCTTCCATTAATTATTGGCATCCATTAATTTGAGGTGGCATGGAGCATGTCAGTTGTGCTTTCTCACAATATGTAACTAGTCCTTTGCTTTTTTAAGTGTAGATTTACAAGCCCTAGGTATTAAAATTGTGACGCACAACTCTTAGTGTTTTCAACTTGGAAGGCATTAATGTACATGACTAGAAAGTCAATGTTGATGACACTTTTATGTATGATCTAACGGTGGTGAAGAAATTGCTTTCAATTCTAGAACAATAGCTTATTTGAAGGAATTCGTACAATTTCCTTCAAGAGAGACTTTTAGAAAAGTATATAGCTTCAATGGATGAATCAATTCGCTATTGATGTCTGTAAGAAACTATCTTTTACACCTTCATAATCATAGAGGTGAATTAAGGTGTACAACTATTGACCAAATCATATACACACACACACACACACACACACACACACACACACACACATATATATATATATATATTTATTTGTACACATTAATTCACCATGCCTATAGTGGAAATAAGTTTGAGTAATTTAGATCTTTTTATAGCGGACACAAGATCTTAAATATCAATCAAGCACAAGCACACATGTTTAGAGAAAAGCTAACTGTGTTAGAAATTATTAGAGCATAAAATAATACAACCACATTGACTATAAGGTAAGGTGGAAAGGCCACTAAACAAGATTACTAAGAGGTCAAAGGTTCAAATACATAGGGGGGTAGAATATGTATACCTCCATATACTTTAGCGGTCAAATTGTTGCGCGGATGCGAGTCCCTTGTCCAACAAACAAGGGGGTCTCATATACCAATTTGGTGTATGGCTTGGCTGTGATTTTAAAAATAGATTATTATTATTATAGCTTACAAGCCATTTTTATGAATAGCTAATCCCTTACAATAGTTTTATGATGAAATACCTCTACTTTTACAACATGTTACTTTTCATTCATACATTGTACTAAACCTTTTTATTTCTAACCATGTAATGCTTATTTATATAGTTATCATGAATGTTTTGATTGATTGATTTGATATATTTGTCTCAATTTTACTATGATCAAGTTTTATTTATATTTATTTCCCACTTCTTCCAATTTGATATTTGTGTTTCATCATCATCAACAAAGTATCTAACACAAATCTTTTTCCAGGATAAGGTTGTTACGTTTGTCATTGCCTTGCAACAACTTATTGAGACTCTTGTTTGCCTTGCCACTACTCTTGTCAAGTTGTTAATTTTACTCCAATTAATTACATTTTTTGGACCCTCCATTTGTTGTAACTCACACTGCATCAAACACCTCCTATTGACAATCCCTTGTATCACTTGCTTTCCATTTGTTGTTATCAAAGTGCCGATTAAAATATCACCAACTATGATTTTTGCAATTTCTAAATACTTGGTCCTCTACAATTTTTTTTTAGTACCATATTGGTTTTCACTAAACATAGTTATTTTGCACAACTATATTACAAGTAATAACTATAATGCTTAATATATCAATAATTTCAACACTTTCCCTCACTAAAAATTTTGTTTGGCATGCTAAAATTTTGGGATCTCTTCTGATATTAGCCTAGTGAATGGTATTGTAAAACATCACCTTTCACTTTACCCTTTTGAATTTGTCCCAAGTAGTAGAAGTAACCTTTGTTATGTTTTTTCCTTTCATGAAATATGCCATTCCTCATTAATGGTAACTTCAATTGTCCCAAAACAACACAATTATTTTTTCTAATTTTGATTGCGGGCATCTACCGAGATTATCCAAAAGGACACATATCATAAATTATATTCATTTTTTATTTGTGTTTCTCATTAGTTGAAGATAGCCAAACCCACCCAATAAGACCATTTTGCCACTACAATGTTGTTGTTGTTGTTGTCTCTTTTTTCCACAATAGTCGATAATTTTTATTATATTTAAAAAGCATTGAGCTAGGGGCTCAGTGCGAGTATAGCATATTCATATACATCATAACATGATCCCAAGAATATGGTTGGGATATAAAAATACTCTATGACCATTTCTAGTGTTTTATAAATATTTTCTCCAAACATAGTGAAGAGGTTTCAAGGTTTTCCCATTTATACACTTCTGAAAATTTACTTAGCAAAAAACAATATTTGCATCTTCTTTTAACATTCTACTTTACCCATTTGGAGGTTGATCCTCCTTGTTGATTTGGATCTTAGGAAATTCGCTTTCCCCATTTATCCTTTGCATCACCTCATCCAACTGAGATATGAGGAATACCACTTTGTCTTCCAATCTTTAAAAATTGGCTTAAGATTTAATATATTATCCATGAGCATTGAAAGATATTGATGCAATGGCAAGAGTTTTTCCACTAAATTTTTTCCTACACCTCCCAGAGACATAGCTTTAGTGTAATTCAAAGCAAAAGAAAATTCCAATCCTTGGGGGTCTCCAAAGGGATCCGATAATTCCAATTTAACATTATTGTTAAAACACAATCCCCTTGGACTAAAGAAGATTCGTTTCCTAGAGTTCTAACACTCAACAAAACCAGAGCACCCTGACTCAACACTGTTGAAATTTGGTAGTCTGGGGAGAAATTCCCTTCTTCCGGAAGCCTTCCTCACCCTTTGGAGACCCTACTAGCCCTTGAAAGAATTTAATTTGCACAAAGAAAAATATCATTTTTAATGTGAAACCCACATCTGCACAAAAGTACAAGTCAACCTAGGCAAGGAAATTCATCATGTTCAACCACATATAAATAGACCTCATGTCACATCACTTGGATGCATCTCATCACTCATCCATTCATCTTATATTAGTTCAAGTACTTCTAATAATTATAGGTTCAAGCTCACATTTGCGAAGAGAAGAGAGAGAGAGAGAGAACCTGTTGACTGCATTAACTTTCAGTTTTGTGCCTTTGACCAATGTTGACTTTTGGCATGGTTTGACTTGGGATTTTGAACCTGTTTTGGAGGCCGAATTCATAAGAAAGGAGGAAGAATTTTTTTGAGCACTTTGACTACATTTGACCATAGACCTGAGGCAGCCTTTGACCGAATAGTTGACTATGAATTTGACTGATTTTGAGGTAGAATTTTGGGACTGTTTTGACCAAGTTTGACTAAGGGAAAGAGGTTGAATTCTTTGTTGTCTTGACCGAAATTTTTGAAGAAATTTGACCATTAATTGTTGACTGGTTAGGGAATATTTGATTGTTGTTGACTTTGACCAGAAATTACAGATTTAACTTTTGACCAGAATTAACTTTTTGGGCTCATCTTTGATTGGATATTGGATGATGAATTTGACTAGTCAAGGTTTTGAACTTTGACTCATTGTTGATGTAATTGGACATTGTATCTCTCTGTTGAATATTTGATGACAATATCATAGAATAAGAATTTGGAAAGGGTTTCCCCCTTGTGGTAATTTTCCCTGGTCTTTGACCAAATTGTTGTCTCTATTGTTCTTAGTTATCTTCTATTGCGCATTTGGATTACTGTTTTTTCCACAATTTCTTATTGTTGTTAGAAGATTGGATTTATTGGATAAGGTGATTTCCAATTGAAGAATAATTTTAATAAGTGATTGTGTCAACATAAAAGTATGAAAAATTAACAAACACAACAAGAAATACGAGGGCCAAGCCCAAATTGTTGACTGACATAAATCATGGGTTGGTTAAAATAATTGTAATACTCTTGGCGACATAAGGGATAACCCAAATGACGAAAACATGCCACTGACGATTAGATATTCCAATGTATGGAGCACCACAAATCACAAGTGAAAATAAAAGATATCTACCTTTCCTATCGGAACAAATCGATAAGGGAGAAAAGAAGTCCACCTGATCCCTTTAGATGAAACCAATTAAACTTGTCACCCATAAGTGACAATTGAGAAAAATGCATAAGATATATAGAAAATCCCACAAGAGAGAACTAGAAGGAGACTTATGGAATTCCTCCTTCCATGTAAACAAAGCTTACCCCCACTTTTTACAGAGAAACGAAAAATAAAATCTTTCTTCCTCCCAATAGACTGATCACCATTCTTTCCTTTAGACTTTATAATTTTCACACACAAAAGAACATATTCACCCCAAATTACACAAATGAAACATTGAGGCTCAACACCCTCTACAATGACTAAGATTAATAAACCTGATGTTAAACTTAGAGACCATTAGCCACCACGAGGTCAATATACACAACCATAGAGAATGCCAACCTATACCACAAATTACAGTACTATGACAACGTGAGGAATTAAAACAAATTGTATAACACCACACCTCAAAAAAGAGCACCGAGAGGAATGCCTTTCTCTTGTCTCATGGAAGAGATATTAGACAATCAAACACAAATCTACACCAAACCAACTAGGATGTTGCTTGAATAAAATGATAAACTCCAAACTTATTCCAAAAAAAAACTGCATTCCTAGCTATATTAATTGAATGGATTGAAAACTTGTTGGGAAAAAGCTATCCCAAAAGTATTCTCTGCTTAGGTTCATTAAAATTTGATGTATTGATTCCCACAGGATGGATTATGATATGATCATGTCTCATCCTGAAACCAACTACTTTACAATCCAATCATAATTTCCCACTCCATGGTGTAAAATCCTCTACCTTGCACAATCATTGTTGAATTTACTTTATTGATTATACCCCTCCACTTCATGTTGAAGCGCATCAAAGAATCATATCCAAGCTTTGGGGAGATCGATCGTATTGCTCACTCCCATACATAATTAAAACATATTTGGCCTTGCACGAAGAGGCCAATAATATCCTTCTCATGCTAAAGAGAGGGGGCCACCAATTATAAATCAATTGATACATAGTATTGATTAAGGATTGAGTGGATCAAAATTCCTCCTCCCATGCCACTGTATTTCACCCTTTTTAATCTTGACCCCAAAATTTTCCATTGAGTCAACTTTAATGTTATTGGTTTTTAGAACGTGGAAGCATTGTTTCTTTGAGATGGCTTAATATAGTTGGAAAATTAATTTAAATCTTTTATTTAATTTTAAGTACGGATGGAAGGTCCTCAAGAACAAATGATAAATTATGTTTGCAGAATCTTTAATGACATTCACCTCTTGGATTCTAAGGTTTTACAATTTTCTTTAGTCCTTAGTATAGAGCATAGGCATCTGCCACACTGTTATAGCCATTACCAAGACCCCAAGCATACCAAAATTCTTCTTGTTTCTCATTGTGAAAGATCACCCCTTTTCCACTCCTACCACCCTTGGATTTTATTTTGTTGCTCCATTAAAATAAAGTAAAACTACCTTTTCTTTGTAATCCACTCTTTAAACTCCTTAGCCGAGAGTTTTATTTTTCATTTCTCTTTGATACGTTTCTTCTTTTTCAATATTGAAAGTTTTCACTCATCTTGATTCTTCACCTAAATTATGATATTCATCTTCAATTTCCTTTTCTCTGAGTGATTCCCCAAGAATACTAATTGCTATACCATTTGTTCTAATGATATACACATTTTCATCTTGGATTACCACCTTATTCCTTTCCAACCATATCTTATAGCAAATGAATGTGGGTAGTTCTTCCAAAATTCTCTTCATTAGCTTCTTCCTAGAAAAATATCTATTATAAAATTTCCCCACCTTCTTGATGCTGCCTAAACAAAAAAAGCCCACATTCTCCATATAAAGTTTTATGTCACAATCATTACCCAAAGTAATGCTCAAATTGGGACAAACTCTAATGCGGAAGCTATTTCAATATGTTGATAATTATGGTTACTAACGATAATAAAAAGCCTACTTTGGCAATTTCTTTGAACTTTGGATTAAAACCCAAATCACAAATCATACCCTCTTTATCAAACTCTTAAGTATGATTAATTATTCACCTTCAATAGTGCTATGCAAAAACCATTAGTGGTTTCCAAAACCACTTTCACTGTTTCATTTTCTTCCGGTTCATGGTTCCACTTTACTCATGGTTCCACATTCGCTCTTTCATTGGATAACAATTCTCCGCTTCTCTATGTTGTTTAATGCATATACCTCTCCACAGACAGTCATATCTTCTTCATTGGTATCATTCGATTACATAACCCTTTCTCTTGTCACTCCACATCGAGTCCACTTCATCGTTTGCAATTGTAGCAAGCCCCAACGTACTCTGACAACCCTCTTTCCTTGAATCTGCCAGATTTTTTATTGCCCTCTTTAAGTTCTAAAACTTAAACCATCTCGTCAATACATACATCTGGAACATATGATTCCAATTCCAAACTTCTGATCCGAATTCACTATTCGATCAGATATACCTCTGATACACATAATCCAATGTATTTGAATACTGAATTGAAAATTCAGTTCCTCTGCTGTGTCATCGATCCTTTCAGTGATCGATGACTGCAACCTCATCCAGTTTCCTCAATTGTATATGTAATCCTTTATGCATTCAGCTCAAATCAAAATATTAACCTTGTCTTCGACAATTACATCAAAATTTCAATGATATTTAGAACCACCATTTCAAACCCTTATCACAGATTTTTATTCACACACCTGTTCATAAACTCTGAGTATTTCTCACACATAATTCAATCAATCAATGCACACATAATTCAGAAACAATCTCTTTATATATAAACAAATATTTACATAGGTTTCTTCTTCTCTCAGGCCTGATTTTATGATAAATTGCCTTTCTGTCAAATTTGCCTGTAGGTTTACAACAAACCCCTGTCTGTCTAAAACCTAAACCTCTACGTCTACTCTCTGTCTGCTGTATGCTTTTGCCTTTGAGGCTTATTATTTTTATATAGAATAATTTGAACTAATTTAGGTTCAGATCCTCCATCATCTCAACAAATTCCTCAAAATCCTCAAAGTCCTAAAATCTATCCTTTATCCTTAAGGATCCTCTGTAATCCCATAAAATCATGAAACTAATTCTAACTTAAGATTTACAATTAATTCTCAAATCTCTCATTCCCTATGGAATCTCAACTATTCTACTTCCCTCATGTTCTCCAATCATTCGGGAACATTTACAAATCTCTCTAAATATTTAATTAATTCCTATTCTAAATGTCACTCAAAAACATTAATAATTACATAAGAAACCAATATTCTTTTGAAAACACAAGACCCCTATGTCTATTAAAATACAAAGGATTTTCTGAGCCTAATGCTCCTGCATCAATTCCCAAGATGTCTCGAATAGAATAAGGCCAATAGGTTCTTAGTTTAATTTGAGATACCAAACTACTAGTGAGATGGGCATTCCAAGAAAATATGCTCAATGGTTTATTGATTTTTTTTACATGTAACACACCAAGAGCATATACTTATTCCAATATTCATGAGATTTTCCACTATAAGTATATTTCTATGACCTAAGTTCCAACAAAATATATTTATTTTTGGAAGGTAGTCCAAATTCCAAACATTAGACCACAAATTATAGGAAGGAGTGTAGAAATTTGATTGAATTGCAACTTCTCGAGAATTTAATCTGAAATCAAGAGACGTGATTCTACTCTACTAATCTATGAAATGGAGATCAAAGTTTAGAAAAACGTGAAATAAGCAAAACCACAAATACACAGTGATTTATAGGGGAATCCAATAGGGAAAAACCCCTCAAGCCTCTTTGTATTAATAAGTTGAATAGAGAAACTATTACAATTTCTAGCTCCATCTTTGAGCTCAACCCGCAAAAGAATAATTGTTCTCTCTGCTCAATGAGAACCTCTGGACAACACTTAGCCAAATATGTGTTCACCAAGTCTCTTATTTCCTTGCACAAATCCTGCGGAAATTATCCCCTATTATTTAGGAATTTCCTCCAAATTGATTGCGCAATCCCAAAGGATTGATCTTTTGACCTCATACAACACCTGTACACTCTTACTAGTATACAAATCATATTATACTTCCTTGTCATATCCACATCACCTGAGGAACTCAAATTATTTGCATACACTAGCTATTTTGGGTTGATTGATCAGTTAACTGATAGATCTTTGAGTTAATCTATTGTCCCACTGCACAACTGACCTTCAAATAACTCTATCAATAGTTAGAGTTCAGTCAACTGAATACAATTGAAAATGACTGAATTGGATTACTAAAATTTAGCAATCACAGATGCATAACTGAACTCCAAGCCCTATAACTCAAAATCACTGAGCTAACTAAGTGACAAGAGCCATGTCACACTAGTTAAATGCCTCCAAGTTGTCTTGTTGATGTGGAAATTCGATTTACTCAACTTGACTAAGGCTAAAGTCAAATTAAGCCTTTCTTGCTACATTATTTTTCAACAGACTACAACCAGGAAAAAGCAAAGTATCATAGCCAAGTTTAGCAGAGTACATAAAGCCACCCTAGCCACAAGAGTCTTGATCAGACCAAAAATATGCAACACCCCTGAAAGAGATGTTTTAAGTATCTTAGACGATGCATCCAAGCAACCAAAGACATTGCCCTAGGGCCTGACCCTTCCAAATGCCATCCCTCTTCCAAGAAGAGATGTCACATAAAGTGAATTTTTGTTGGGAGGACAACCACTTACGTAGACGAAGGAAGAGAAGTTTTGATCCTAGAGGTGGACCACCCATAATTCCTTCACTTCAGATATTTATTTGTTTCCCATTATGAGGAATCCATGTCAATTTGGACCCCATTAATGGTATTGAAGTTTCCAACAATATAAGAGTTGAGAATGATCTCTATTGGGAGAAATATGTAAGATGTAATATTCTCTTACCTCACACACACACACACACACACACACACACACATATATATTTTATGAATCACCTACTTCCACCAGTCATTATCTCCTATGATTATGGACCAAATAGTTTTTCCTCCAAGTGTTATGTCAATCATTAGGGGGTCTTTGATTCCTAATTTACCCAATTCTTTTGGGAGTTGAACTATCTTCAAGTTCACAAGATGAAATCAAGTTCATTTTTCCATACTTCCAAAGAAATCTCCTTATCTCATGTTTCATTTCCATTTGATTGAAAAGGGGTCAACAAGGTCGAAATTCGAAATAAAGGGAGGGTTGTGAGAAAAGACTAAACTAAAATTAACATTCATGCAGGATTTAACGACTAAGCGCTCCACTACTCAAATTTAATTTTAGATTTATTAATTGTATGGCCCTAGGATGGATGAGGGAACGGTTTGAGGCAAATGGGAATGCCATAATATTTGGGGTTTGTCCATGTGTCCCTCCTTGTGATGCCTATAATTCTTAAATCCTTCCCATGCAAATATTTGCTGATATTCCAAGAATAAAGGTGGATTTTACCATTATTTATCATTCATCAAGAGACAAAAATACAATTTATAGAACATATTTAAATTTCCTTGCTATGATACATGAGTCCCCTACAATTAAATTTTATCAATCACATATTGAGCATGGTTCGTGCTCTTGATTCCTATCGAGTACTTAATGTGAGGAAGGGAATTTAGGCTTCTTTCACACTACAATTTTCTTCTTAAAGATTCAACCATAAGAATATAGAGAAATGGAGAAAGGGGGAATCCTTACCTTCAACCTATGGAGGCTATAAATAACCTAATTGAACAACAATTCACTAGTGGCGAAATTCAAGGGCCAAAAATTCTTGCAACAATCCACTTTACAATGTTCAGAGAAAATCCCATCTGATTTAAAATAGCAAAGAGAAAAGAGTGCCTTACTCTGTCAAAGGCATTGGCCATTTCAAGATTTATGACTATGCCTTTGTGCCCCCTGGATTTACTAGAGTGAATGTATTCTTGAAGTAAAACAAAGTTACCCATGATCTGTCTCTTACTTACAAAGCCATCTTGATTTTAAGATATTAGCTGAGGGAGGAAAGGCTTCAGCCTATGAGAGATGATATTGGAAATAATTTTATAAGAGAAATTACATAAAGAAATAGGCCTAAACTAATAAAACGAGGAATGGTTTACATCCTGTTGATTGTGCTAGACCTGCCAACATTCAAGGGGTCTCCCCGATATGTGGTCCCAATTAGACCTCACATCTTTTGGGATAAGAGCCCCATTCGGAATATGAGTCGGTTATCGTTGTATTAAAGCTTTTCCTTGGATCTAATTGTCAGCAAGAGAGGAATGCATATGTGCCTTTGAAAAGCAAGTGAGTGGGCCTGGTGAGTGTTTAGTTGTAAGCATGTCAAGGTTCTTCTACTACAGAGGGAAATGTAAAGTGAGCCTATAGGAGAGAGGTAACAGTACCACCCTAGTAGAGACACACTCAAACAAGAAGGATCCATCTAACATCCAACGGAATTGTCCACAAAGATGCGACAGTCATTGCAACCAACACAATAAGAAATATTTTTCTAACATACATCAGAATAGTTCATAAAGATGTGACAGTCATAACAACAATTACAACAAATTTTCAATATGATAAGTACTAAAATAATCGAAATAGTTCAAATACTATAGCATAGGTGGAAAAAAAACAAAAATTACAAACATTCACAAAATAGTATTACAAATATTCATAATCCATGCATAAAGAATGTGTTGGCCATCAAGCTACAGATATTAAGTAAAAGTATTAAGACACATGTATACAATGAACACCACTAGCTCCAATAGTGGAGCGTTGGAGCCAATCCTTGCTCCCCAAAAGAACTAGCTTGTATCTCTAATGCCTTGTGGGAGGTGCCAAGGTCAAAAGTATTTTTATCATACAATGAGGGTGTATATATAACCAATGGGGTGATGCTTCACCTCACTTGTGACTATCTGAATACCCTCATGATTTTTTTACTTCCTATGACTTTTCGATTTCACATGACTCTTCATATTTTGTACTTTTCCTTTTGGACTTCCACTTTACAACACATTTTCTAATATAAATTTACATAATCCACCAAAATTATGTGGAATATGGTGACTCGTGACATGACATGAAACTGATGGCATGGACTACATGATAACATGGAAATATCAAGTAATTATTTTTTCTTCTTGTTATGTGTCTTCTTGAGAATGATATTTTGTCCACCTCCTTATGGCTTAGAGATAATGAGTCTTTAGTGATGTCAGGTGTTGAGCTATGGTCTCAAACTGGTGCCCCTTTGCTTTCTACTGATTGATCATCTTGCATATTCAGCTACAAAGGTTTCCTCTAGCATGTTCTCCTTCTCCATATTATTCTTCATCATCTTGTCATGGTATGATAGAGTACCTGCATTTGAAATTCATTGATGACAAGACGACATCAGTTTGATAAACCCCTATTATAAGATGTTGCATGATGATCCACTGACTAAGTCAGGACCAGGTGATAGGATGAGGGAGAGGCTCAGTGAATGCACAATTAAGTAGTTCGGGTATTCAAGGTTTGGGCTTGAACCTTGAGACTGCGCAGTGTGTTGTTCAGGATTGGACTGATCCAAAGATTGCATAGTTGGGGAGCTCAGGGAGCCAAGCTGATGGATTGAGCACTGATTTTTCCCACTACACAGTTCTGGAAGGTAGAGGAGGCTAGGTGATAGCGTAATTGTGCATCTCAAGATCTCAGGGCTGAGGCTCGAGCCTTGTGATTGAAAAATTCGCAGTACTGATTGGGCAGGAGGGAAATATTGTGTAGATTTTGGGGTTGGAGGCGGAGCTTGAGCACCGTGATTGCGCAATGCACAGTCCTAGGAGGCAGTAAATATGCATTGTGAAGTGCCAAGAGGAAATGTTTCATCTTGAGGTCTAATACTGTGCAATGCGCATCTCATGAGGGTTGGATTAGGCTAAGTTGCTTGGTCGAGAAATATTCCAGATTTGGCTAAGTGTGGGATTTGTGAAGTTGATGTGGCTAGTGATAAGAATTAATTGCGATCAGGCACTTAGAACAATTTACGACACAAAATAGATCATACAAAGCACGTGAACAACATACTTCCCTCAGTGCAACAACTTTATGACAACTTATGACAAGTGTGACACAAAAGGTACACTTTGTGACGATATTGACGACACTTGTGCGACAGTGCTTGAAACTTTGTAAATGAGTGAAAAAAATGTTTACATGGTAAGATAAACTCATTTGCACAAATAAAACTTCTTTAAACTACCAAAACTATATTTTTTGCAATGTGAAACACTTAACATGTGAAAATACGACACTTTGATTTTCTTGGAAATGGGACCAAAACACTTAGGGTAAACACATGAAATAAGACTTAATGCTTGTGAAAAAAGTATACAAGATCAAGGGAGGCTCTAAAATTTGGGTGCAGGCCAAAATTTTGGAGGGTGTTATAGTAGATACAACACTTGGTGACACAATGGTAGAATCCCAGATTTTCTGTCTTGGTTGATCCTTTTATACAAGGTCTTATTTATTCGGAAAGTATTGATTCATCATGCAGATCACTTTGGTTTCCCCACTTACCCCGTGAATAAACATAGTCCCTTATGTTCCTTCTTGGTAGAACACAACCATAAGATCAACAATATCACAATGTTTCGAATTCAGAAAGAGTAGTTTAGTTTACGAGCTTTAGATTTTCAGAGTATAGGATTTCATCTTTGGTGTTGCTCTGCTACCAGCAGGCCTGGACAGTACCCCGATGTAGTCACTATAGGAAAACAAACATTTATCCACTTCCAGTGAGCCTGGTCAATACCCCGATGAAGTTGCTTGCTTCACCTCTCCGCGCAGGAAGCCTTTCTCTTCTTTCACCTTTATTTATATAATTTTAATAGTATTATGCATAGGAACTTATTCATTTCATGGGAGGAAGAGGGATTCCAACTTATTGAGAGCAAAAGAGGTTGTTCCTTCATAGAAGCATATAAATACCTCCGATTTAGGTTTTCTCATTTAGGTTTTTCCCTTTTCCTCTTCTACTTTATTGGATAAGCGTTAAAACACTGAAACATAAAGAACCAAGTATGGGTGTAAGGTTTCTAGAGTAGACAAGGTATCATAGTTCGACACAAAACTCTCCCTACAGATAGATCATATTTTTCGTCAGAAAATCATTGACCAAAATATGTAACCAACAAAAACAAGGAGGGCCGAAGGTTAGCCAAATGTTGTGGTGTCAGAAGAATTTTCAACTCAAACACAAACAAAGAAACCACAAAACATGTTCATGCACGATGCTTATTTACATAAACAAAACAAAACACAAAACAAAACAAACAAGAAGAAAAACAAAAAAACTATCTACATAGATTAGGGCACAACCCCAGATCATCATTAAAAATAATGTTTTAAATCTTGGCCATTAACATGAAGAGATTCAATCTTCCCATCTATAGATTGAAGACAATATGTATGTTGGCAAAGATTTTCGTGCACATTGAATGCTATGATCCACAGGTATTGGAACTTAGTATGTTTGCCTTTATCCTCGTGGTATTTTTCTCACTTCAAGATTAGGTCACCCAAACTGAATTCATTGTCCCCCGCAAACTTCCTTTTGAACAACCTCTTGATATTACTCCGGTGAAGAGAAAAAAATTATTTTTCTTTCTGTATTTCTTCCTACAACTTGCAGAGAGTGACTATCCTACTCTGAACCAATAAGCATGGCTTGCCTTGGCGTTATTGCGAGAGTTGAAGAGAAGGAAAGTAGATGTTCAGGGGTAGGATGAATTCTTTTTTTTACACCAAGAAGTAAGGAGATGTTGTTGGCTCCCTGTAATTAGCAAGATTGGAAAAATCCAACTGCAGTGAGAACACTATTTCAACCACTTTGGGATTCTAGGATCTAGCCCTCCTAAATCCGGAGAGGGATCTCTCCAATAAGTGCAAAGACGGATTTATCTTTAAAAGCTTTTGGGTAATGATATTAGTCTAGTTATGAAGTCCGAGGGTTTTTGTTTGTTTTGGATGGTTGAGCATGATTATTATTTGAGTGGAAAGTTCTAAATGGAAAGAGTTTCAAAGGTGTGAACTTGCAAGCAATCAGAACAAGCTTCAGCTAAAAAGATAGATATAACGCTGGTTTTTAGTCCATTGGGCTATGGATTCATAATAGGGTTTAATTGAAACAACAAGGTTCAAGAGTGGTCCATGGGGCAAGTCATCTATGTCTAAGGATCTCTTTAAAGTTGATTTTATGGAATGAAGTGATACAAAAAGAAGGGGAATTTAAACAAATGAAGAACAAAGAGCAGCCTAAGATCAAGTAAGTACTTTGAAACTATCCTGCTTTTGGCATACACTTAAGAAAGACATAAAAGTAATATAAGATCTCGTAAGTACTTTGAAACTAGCCAGCTTTTGATGCACTTTCAATAGAAAAAAAATTTAAAACACAAAGGGAAACACAGATGATAACGAAGAATAGTCTAAGATCAGGTAAGGACTTTTAACCTAGCCTGCTTTCAACACACTCTTAGGGAGACTTTCAGACAGTTTTTGGGGATAAAACTACAGGACAGGGCTCACCATAAATTCCTTAGTTCATCTCTACTTAACATAAACTGAAAATAACATTCAGGAACAACATTTAGCCTAGACAGTAGGACAAGGGAACGCTAGCATTCCTAACTGCTTAAACCGAATTAAATCATTCCTAAACAACATAATTGGAAGAAAACATGTAGATAAAGCTTATCAGTCAGAGAAGGGTACTGATATACAATAAATACTAACTCTATGCTTGCTGTTCTTTATCAGAGAAGATGGAAAAAATGAAAACATAAATAAAATAACGATTTACAATAAAAAATAACATCACCGTTGACATAGACGAGGATCCCATAAATTAGCTTGTATTAATGCTTCAAACCAGTTACAATCTTCAAGTCCAATGTTTCAGTTCAACAACCATCTTCACTTCTCAGCCTAACTATTCTATCACAAGCAGAGCTTCAAGAGCCTTTGAACACTATTTACAAGTAGAAAATTCGAGCACAAGTATATTTCAAAGTTCAGCAACCAACATTGTTTCATCTCCTACAAAAGTATTTATAGAAGGAATGAGGAGGTGGGAGGGGATAAAAGATCTCCGAGGTCAATTAATATAGACTTTAATACCTCTCGGCCTTTGATGGGCTCGATGGAGAAGTTTACAAATGTTTTATTTGTATTAATTGTTTTACATTTAAGAATTATGCTCGGTGGGAGATTTTGTTGACTTTTAGGCTCTGTTTCATGTTGTAATAACTCTGCTGATATTTTGCATTAAGTTCCTTTGGTAGAATTTACTATTCGGCTGCGTTGAGGCAAATATCTGATGTTTTGATAGTAACTCGGCCTCTGCTGAATGCATTTGAGGCTACATGTGGAATTAGGTAGCTGAGAGGAATCAATTAGCTTCTGATGTGGCGGTGGAAGCTCTTTCTGACTGATAAAATTTTTATTTGTCTTTAATTATGCTTTAATTCGGAGGATTAGGCTTTTTTTTTTCGATCTTAGCCATAATCCTCCAAAACTGTGAAAACATTCTTCAATCCTCTTTTCTGCTGTGTCTAAGTCTTCAACACTGATACTCTCTGTCTGTTTTAATCTTCACTGTGTCTTGTTGATGTGCAGGGTCTACAAAGGGTCCATATGGCATCAATGCCCATGAAGCATTGACGAAACGTGAAGTTTGAACCCTGTAGATGGCTTCTATTTTATGAAGAAAAGCGCGGGGATCTTCATCCCAGCCTTTGGCTTTTCTTTAATATAATTTAAAAACCATTTAAACTTGCAAAATACACAAAAATGTTATGAAATCCTGCTTTTTTGGTAAAACTGCTTCAGAGGTTGTGGGGAGGAGCGCGGCCATTGGATGGCAGCATCCAACGGTGGAGATTTGTTTGCGGGAGGTCAAAAAAGGAAAACAGAGGAAGAATTAAGTTAGATCCGTCGATCTGCAGAGATCGACAGTCAGGATTAATTGGGAGGAACATAATGCAAATGGTCACATTATAGGGAAATGGTGGAAATATAAAGAAATAAGGTTAAAAACCTTTGTCGGAGGAAATCTGTTAAGAATTAAAATTGGGGTTTCGGGATGATCATGGGCCGTCGGATGAGACCCGGCCACGAGATCAATGGCGGAGATTGCACGTTAGAAATCCTTTGGAAGAGGTGGAGGGTGATAGCGTAAGGCCAAATTAAATCTGAGCCGTTGATCTGCAAAGATCGATGGCGGGAAGCACACGCAATATAATATAATAGAAAATGAGGAAAGTGGTTTTGTGGAGAAAAACAGGTGGTATCGCGCGACGAAATGGGAGAAATGTGGTTTCACCTTCTGGGACGCGATATGCATTAGAGGTCGACACGTGGCCTTAGAAAACAACTTATATCGTGTAATTTTTGGAGATTAACCTCCGTGCTGAAAATTGCGCGAAACTCCACATGGGCCGTCAGATCTAGGCCCTTAGATCGGACGGACGAGAGTGAGCATGAAACTGACCAGATGTGCGGGGAATAAGAGGCAGGGAGGTTTCAATATGGGCCGTTAGATCAAGGATTGGATGGCTGAGATTAAAAATAGAAGAAGGTAGGACCCACAGGAGGCAGGTCTGTCGGGTTTAATATGAGCCGTTAGATGGAACAAATCAACGGCTGAGATGTGATCTGGGGTATAAACGAAATAATACAAAGGCAGAGAATGGGTTAATGAGGGTCGTTGATCTGTAGAGATCAACAACCAAGATTTGGCCTAAAAACATTAAGAAGCGGGTATATGATTTTAAACCAAAGTCGGGAAATGAAATCTGGGCTGTCCGATCTGAACACGTGGATGGCCCAGATGCAATCAGAGCTATCGGCATCGGCGGGGCAAAGAATATGGAGGCGTCGAATCTGCAGATCAAATCGATGGCAGAGAATGGATTGGGGGATGCTAATCCGGGGGGGGGGGGAAATAAAATGCACCCGATAAGAACTTGCGATCGGCCCAATGATCGATGGCGGAGAAAGGCTCCGACCAATGAACGAGCGGGACCATGTTATAATATACAAAACCAAAAATTTAATGAAAAACAAAGGTTTTAATGGCTTGGGAGGGTTATATATAAGGAATGGCGCCCTGTTGCGGGGCCTATGGTTTACATGGAAAAAAAAAGGCCCGGGGATTATACATAGAAAGGGCCAATCGAGATCAGGCCGTCGGGCTTTTCAATCTACCCATTTTGATTTTCTCTAATGCGATTAGCACTTCGGGACTTTAACTCTTGGTCTCGGGCGTAGGTTTATATGTACAGAAACGGAGGGTGGGAGTTTATACAAATGGGGCTTAATCGCATCGGAACTTTGATGCAGGGATTTTCAATCTACCCATTTTGAATTCTCCGATGCGAGATTAAAAGGATCGTCAATCGAGAGACAAAATCAACGGTCTTTCTTCATTAAATATCATTGCACCAGCAGGTTTAGACCAAAACTTAGGATAAAAGGGTTTTATGAATTTACAAAGGAAAATAGCAATCAGGGATGGTTTATTACAATGTTTAAGCGCCGGATGCGGGGCTTTTTGGTTATATGAACAACAAAGGACCGGGGTTAAAAAACATAAGGGCTTATCACATCGTAGGTTTCAACATAACACAATAGACTGGCGTGCTCCGATTTCTCCGATGCGATAAGCGCCATAAGGGTCTAGAGCTCGGTTCTAGTGCAGGGGCATACAGTGGGGAAGTGGTTAGGACTTAGCCCAAAGGAGCTTAAGCCTGTAGTTAAAAAAATTTATTTTTTATGAAATTTTCACAGTTTTTGATGGATTTGGGGGTTTCGGCAAAGTTTAAAAGTGAGTTTTAAACTTTGTAAAGGGGATCTTATGAAGGGAAAATAGAGAAAAATGGAAAATGGAGGAATTCCATGAGGAAAAAAGGGGTGAAAATGAAGGTTAGATTGAAGTGAAAGGGAAAGGAAAAAATGGTGTTTTGCAACAGTCTTTTCTTCATGAAATCAACAAAATCTTAGAGTTAAAATGGAAACAACAATGGAGATTTTAAACAAAGGACATGATGTCTTCAAGAGATAAATTTTTTAGCAATAAAACTTGTTTCTTGAAGGCTCCAAAAATGTTTTAGCAACCTTTTGATATAACAAATTTAATAGGTGGCTAACAGTGGCTCCACTTGGGGATGGTGCCTTCTTGAAGGCATCAAGAACTTCAGACTTTCATTCTCTGGGAGGCTGATCAATGCCTTATCCATTGGGCTGCCTTTATTCATTTGGATGATCTTCTTTCGCTCTGAAATATGTTAGCAACCATGAAAAACAATGGATTTTCATCAACACAAGATTTCTAGCTACCCAATCCTACTGATCTAACATTTTTTCTTCTTTAGAGTGCACTTGGATTGGCAAACTCTTTTTACAAAATTTTATTCTTTTGAAAGCATAAAAATAATCTAATTCTACCCCTTATTTCTCCATGAACTCAGATTAAACAGTTGAGTCCATATGCTTCTCTGCCTAATCTACCAATCTATTAGGTTTAAACAGTCTAACAAATTTTTATTCTCTAATTTCTAAAACAGAAATTTAAAAGCATACAAGTTAGGATTGAACTGTCTAACTTGATACTGATCTATGGCATAAAAAACAAGCTGCACATAGATACTATTTTGCAGAAAATTAAATCAAAATGGAAGGCTTAAGATCTGAAAGTTCAAAGCACTTCCTTCATCTTCTTTCAGCTCTGTTTTTGAATTTATTCGAGCTGTTTTTTCTTGTTAACTGGTTCAGATTTTGAGTTGATTAGAACCAGTTTTTCCTTTGTTTTGACTCAGAAATTTAAAACAGATTGGAGTCATTCTTCCTTTGGATACTTAGGTTCATATTTTGAGCTTGTTTGAACCTTTAATTTCTATCCTAATCTACCTAACTGATAAGCCAAGATTAAGCTGTTTGGAAAATCGAATTCACTAACCTATCAAAAATAAATTTAAAACTAATTAGCCATGATTAGGCTGTATGGCTAACTAGGAATGTGTTTTTCAGGAGTGGCATTTAAGCTTGCACACTTTCAGAATTTATCTCTCTTTTTGGTATGGCGCTGTACCTTTATTGTTTTTACAATTTGCCCTCTTTTCTTTCTTCTATTGTTTTTGTATTTTTTTTTTTCTAACTTTGAATGCAATGGTGGATGAAATATTTACAATGGAAAAAAGATAAAAAGGCTTCAAAACATGGCATGGATCAAGAGAAGTAATGTTTAAGCATGTTGCCATTGACATGACCTCCAAATAGTTCAGCTCCATTCAACTCCTGTAGGAAAAATGCATTGTTACCAGAAGCTGAATGAATGAGATAAGGGCCAAGCCATAAGTTGTCAAATTTTCCATGCTTGCCCTTGTCTTCTCTCCTTGAATCCCACTTTAAGGCTTTGTCCCCAACATTGAAATTGCTGGCCTTTGTCCTTCTGTCAAAAAGCTTTTTAATGCTATCTTGCTTTTGTAATGCTTTGTTATAAACCTCCTCTCTGGTTTGCTGAAGGTGAATGGTCTGATTTATCCTTCTGATCATGTCATTATCTTCAGTTTTCAATTCTTGAATCAACTTCATAACTGGTACACCAAGGCTGGAAGGAAAAATTTCATCTGTACCATAAACAAGCTGATAGGGTGACATTCCAATAGATTTCTTCAATGTTAATCTGTCAGCCCAAATTGCATGAACAAGTTTTGTGTGCCAAGACTTCTTGTTGTCCTCCAACAACTTCTTGATTATGTTCACCAAACTTTTGTTTGAGGATTCTGCAAGTCCATTACCTTGAGGGTAATAGGCCGTGGAATGACCCAATGTTATCTGATATTTGTGACAGAATTCAACCATCTTCTTTGATCCAAATGCTGCTGCATTATCAGTGATGATCTTGGTAGGACAACCAAATCTAGAGAAAATATTAGTCTCCATGAATTTTATAATGACATAATCATTGGCTTGCCTACAAGGGATAACTTCTATCCATTTGGTGAAGTAGTCTGTGGTAGTGAGAATCCATCTATTTTGGGCAGAGGATGGTGGATGGATTTCTCCTATGAAGTCAAGTCCCCACTACTGAAAAGGGGCTTCAACAGTGATTGGATGCAGAGGTAAGGGTAGTAGCTTCCTTTTCCTTCAAAAAGTTGGCATTTATGACAGACAATGAACATTTTGTGCACATCAAGGTAAAGAGTGGGCCAATAGTAACCAACCCTTAAGATTTTTGTTGGCTTTTGTTTTCCAGTATAGGTGGCCTCCACACTCTCCTTCATGGAACTCGTGCTTAACCTTCTTTGCATCATACTCAGGTAAACATTTAAGCAATATCCCACTTGCATTTTTCCAATAAAGACATTTATCTATAATGCAATAGTTTACAGCTTCTAACTTCAAAAACCTTGCCTTTGTTTTTGTCAAACCGGGAGGTGTGTTCAAATCAAACAAAACATAAATAATATCAACATACCAAGAGGAATTCATAAAATGATCTTCAACAATGGGAGTTGAGAGTTCCTCTTGGTCATCTAAAGCATTTATCATATTAATATCAAGAACTTCAAAATTCGATTCAGCCATTAATCTAGCTAGACCTTGGCCTTTGATGAGTTTAGTGGGCTTGATCTCTAAATCATATTCAAGAATAACCGCAATCCACTTACCTCTCTTACCATCTGGGTCCCGTGTTAGAATATATTTCACAACTGAATTTGGGACAAAGGCAATGATGTGTGAGTGCAAGATGTATACTTTGAAGTCTTTTAAAGCCTTAACCAAAGTAAAAGCTTGCTTTTCCATAATGTTATACTTCAAAGGAGCATCTCTCAATGCATTTCTAAAGAATGCAATAGGCTGCTCTTGTCCTTGTGGATTTTTCTGCAAAAGGACAACAGCCATGGTATGTTCTGATGCAAATGAAAAAATATAAAAATATTTCAAAAAATCAGGACTTATTAGAACCAGTGTTTTGGTTAGCGCTTGTTTCACCAGCTCAAAGGAATTATTTGCTTCCAAGGTCCATTTTACCCCTTGCTCCTTCTTCGGCATGTTTGTAATGTTCCTAAGGAGCTCAGCCAAGTTGGGTATGAACCTTCTCAAGAAATTAATCTTTCCAATGAAAGATTGTAACTCCTTGATGTTCCGAGGATGAGAGATTTGCAATATGGCCTCAATCCTCTTTGGATCCATCTTTATACCCTCTTCTGAAATACTGTGCCCAAGAAGCTTACCTTCTTGGAGCCCAAAAAGTTTTTTCTTAGGGTTTAAAGATATCCCAAAATTTCTGCATTTCTCGAATTTTTTTCTCAAATGTTCTAAATGCTTTTCATCTGTTTTTGAAAAACAGTAACATCATCAAGATAAATAATGATGAAGTAGCCTAATTCTTCCGAGAATGCTATATCCATGGCTCTATGAAAAGTTTCTCCAACGTTCATTAGACCAAAATACATTTTCACATACATGAAAGTGCCCCATGGTGTAGTAAAAGCTGTCTTTAATTGATCATCAGGGTGGACTAAAATATGATTATACCCTGAATAACCATCAAGCAAAGAGATTCTTTTTGAACCAACTACCCTTTGTAAAATATGGTCCATCTTAGGCAAAGGGTAGTTGTCCTTGAGTGAAGCTTTGTTTAAGTCCCTAAAGTCTATACAAAGCCTAATCTCTCCTGTTTTCTTCCTAACTGACACCAGATTAGACACCAACTCAGAATATCTAATAGGGACAATAATTTCAGGTTCATACATTTTCTTGATTTCCTTCTCAACCAAAGGAACCTGAACAGGGTTTATTGTGCGCAGCTTCTGTTTGAATGGCTTTCGGTTTTCCTTGAGAGGGATTTTGTGCTGAATTATTTCAGTGTCATAGGATATAAGATCTTCGTAACTTCGCACAAAAACATCCGAAAATTCTTTGAACAACTCTATGTATTTGAGTTTAATGTGAGCTGGTAAAGTTTTAGACAGTTTGATTATCATTGGTTTTAGTTTACTGCCTATATTGGACTCCTCAACTTTAGTCTCTACAGGTTCCAATTTTTGCTTCTTGGCCACATCGTTAAAATCAAACAACTCTTCTAAAGGGGCCAGACCTTTGGGAAAACTCTGATCTTTAGACTGCAGGGTCTCTAACTCCTCTGTTTCTAATTCTGCAGTTAATTCTGCTTTATTTTAAAGTTTTATAGACAACCGATTTATATTGGCAGGCTTAGGAGACGGTTCTTCTTCACCAAGAAAATTTTCTTCACTATTGCAGTCTGTTTCATAATCTGAATCCGAACTGTGTAGTTCAAATTCATTTCTGAATTGCATGAAGTCTTCTATTTGTTTATATCCGTCAAACACTTGCCAATATTTTTCGTTATTAGGAACGACTGGTCTGAATTTAATCTGAGTTGTGCATTATTTGGTTTGAAATGGCGTTAAGCATGTTCTAGCTGCAAAAGCTAAGCTGTGGGCCGCATTATTTCTTTTTCTTGGGACAAAAGTTAATTGGGACTCCTCAAAAATTTTCAAAATATCCACGACATCGTTTCGATAGGCCCTAAATCTGGGGTGATTAGCGTTGTATTCCCCGTTGACCTGCCTAATGATTAATTCTGAATCCCCATACACTTTGATTCTTTTGGCTCCTAAATTTTTCAACAGATGTAAGCCTAAAAGTAGGGATTCATATTCCGCTATGTTATTTGAACACTGAAAGTTTAATCTATAGGAAAGACTTTCTGTGTGGTTGTTTTTAGTGTTTCGAATCCAGACACCTGCACCAGCATTTCTCCTAGTGCAGGACCCATCAAAGTACATACTCCATAGAGGACTAGTTTCAGGTTCCTTAGTTTGAGTACTGTCCTCTTCAACTAACGTGATTTCTGATTGTTGTTGTGTGTCAGCACTCCGTTGAATCTATTTTAACTCCTCAGGTTTTGCACTACATTGAGGGTTGCTTTCTTGACTCTTAAGGTTAAAAAGCGATGGACGCATGTTTTGTAGTTCAAGACCCGTGTTTGGTTTGCTAAAGTTTTCAAATGCAGCAAACTGTTTTGACACTTCTGTGGTGGCTACCTCTTCCTCTGTATGGGCCATTAACTCTGTTAAAGTGACTTTTTCGCTAAATGATTCATTGTTAAACAAGATAAAAGAATCGAGGCCTGTATTTACAGAATATAGAGGAGAGTTTTATGGTATGTCTTGACTAGTCACCATGTAGTGCATATGGGATTCCTTGTATATTTTTCTTATCTGATTGAAAACATGGATGGTCGCATAGGTCATGTCCATCTGCATAGTCCCTTGTAACTTAGCCCCCCAAGACCTAGATAACAACATTCCATACTTTGGTGGTACATCAGCCACAACAATATCCATGACCAAACATTTGGCTGGAATCTGGGCGAAGTTAACACAGAGGTATTTAATTAATCCTAAAAATTTTACTCTGCTTGAGTCAAAGGAGTAAAGGTATTTATAAGGTCTGGTGATTTCTAGACCCAGGCTCTCCATCACAGCTTTAGGCATTGAATTATGAGAAGCCCCGGAATCATGCATAGAGTTGTGAAAAATCTTGTCATGAACATTTAAACTTACATAAAAAGGAGGAACAGGTCCCTCTTGATATCTACCTTCAATCTTTGGACCAAAAATGAACTCTGGCTGGTCATCATTAAGATTGATTGTGTCATTATTATCCTCTATGTTTAAAGCCTTCAAAATCTGGGTTTTATATACGTTTTGGGTAGCTAACTCAGAGAGAGGAACAAAGATTTTAATTTTGGAAATTTCCTGCTCCAAATTGAAAGGAATTTGACTCTTTGAAGTTCTTGCCTCAGCCTTATTAATTGCCACTCTTTCAGCAAAATATGTTTGTTGACTTACTATATTTACATTTGACAAAATTGTTTTCACAGGAGTACTAGCTGAAGTGTTAGCACTACTAAGGTTTGCACTCTGTTTTACATTGTTTCGAGTGCCTTTCTCTTTACCTTTATCAAAATTTCCATCCACTGCTTTATCTTTTTGTTTTACAACTTTGGGCTTGTTTACAGTGCTATTTTGAGAAGATTTTTCAAAGGTTTTGTTGTTGGGAGCTTGTTGACTGGTTTTACTTCTAAGGTCATATTCCCTTTGAGATTCTACAATGAAATTATCCATGTCTTGATAATAACTTTCATCATTATCTCTTTTGTCGTCATAGGGCGTGTAAAGACCTTGTTTTCTATCATAATGAACCTCAAAGTCATTATTATCTACTTCCAGCATGTTGATATCATCTTCCTCTGTTTTCTCATCTATTTCTTCAAACTCACTTACATAGTTTTGATGAAAGGGAGGAGTGATCTGTTGATCATCTTCCCTTGGTCTATTTGGAGGTTGGTTCCTTCTGAAATTCTGATTTTGGTTCTGATTTCTATTTTGAGAAGCTGTTTGGTTTTGACTTGCTTGTGCTCTCTCAAGAATGCTCATTTTCTTCATCATCTCCTCCATCATTCTTTCCATCTTTGAGCTGGAAGTAGAAGGTGTGGTTTCCTCTCTGAAGGACACTCTCTTCTCATTTTTCATTCTTGCTCTTTTCTCCATTAAGTTAACTTCCACAACAAGAGCTCCTTTTTGCATATCTTCAAGGGTTAGAGGATCTATTTCTCTTAGTCGATATGCCATCTCAGGGTCAAACCCTTCAGGAAACTTGTTTAACGCTGAGCCTTGTGGAGGTTTTAGATCTGGAGGAAGTGCATTATATACATTATTAATGCAGTATGCTTGTACACTTTCACCTGTGTTTCTGTGGAGGTTCTTGTAATTAGAAAGTATTTGAAGAGGGTTCTTTCTGACTTCCCACTTGTTTAGAAATTTCTGATGGAAGGCTTGGAGATCATTTATACTGTGGGAGGTTAAGCCTTTAAACCATTTTCTTACTTCTCCCCCCAAACTCTGAGCAAAAAGTCTAAGTTTGACAGAATCATCATAAATTTCATTTATGTCAAAGTAGTCATTCATTTTATCCACATGTTGTGATGCAGTTGTAGCATTGCTAGCATCATATAATGGGATTTTGGACTGATAGTCCTGTGGAAGATTTACTAATGGTACAGGAAGGACTAAGGGAGCATACCATGCTGCCATGATATGTGGTGGGGGTGGATTTACAAGAGGTGGATTAACAAGAGAGAAAGTGGGCTGAAGTGGAGTGGTTTGGACAGTGGATGTTTGATGAATAGATCTGGAAGGACCAGGAATAGATTGTTGAGCTGATCTTGGATGAGAGACACCTAAATTTTGAAGGAAATTTAAGTCAGGTGGTGTTGTTTCTCTACTACCAGGGTGTTCACTTGTTTCAGGAGATGACAGTGAAGACTCAGAATCTAGCTGATCTAAATCATCAAGAGACCTAGTTCTACATGGATTTCTTAGATCTTCTTGTGATTTTTGTAGAGCTGCAAGATTTTCAGGAACTGAATTAGCTCTCAAGGGTGATATGAAAACAATTGAAATTTTTGTCTTAGGAGACTTCCTAAGATTACTTTCTGGGTTATATACTGTCTCAGGTGGGTCAGGGTCAGGATAGGCTCTAGTATGAATCTTTCTAGGAGCCACTATGCTGTGTTTTTCAGACCCTACTGAACAAGAAAAGTTCAACCAAATATAACAATCTTTAAGAGGGTAACCGATCTGTTTCACACAAATTTTAATCCTACAGTCCTCTAACTGAGTTAAAATGATGATATGATGATAATGGTTCTTCCCAGTGGAGTCTTAAGGTCTATATAGGATTGTGGAGTCACCAAGTGGAATTTTTTAGCTCTTTTGGAGGTAAAAGGTTTTATGGTCCACCACTATGTCTATTAAATACCAATTTGAAATTTTTAGGGTTTTCTGAGTTATTTTTCAATCCTATTGGTTCTAAGAGTGTCCTAATTCTACTTCAAAACTTAGCTATGGTTATGAGACAAAGACAGTCTACTCTTATGGCTAAGCCAACTGAACTTTCAAGGTTAGATAAACTCTTATAAGAATCCTAGGGCCTGCCTAGTTTGTCACTGATTCACACAAGTTTTATCATGATTACCACTGGTTTGGTAGTGCTTGAAAGGGCTGCTTTTAATCACTGCACAATGTTCTTGAATCAAGGGTTTCTTGAGGTCTTAAAGGTACCTAGGCCGAAAAAACGCTCAAAATCCCCAGCGGAGTCGCCAGAAGATGTTAGTTGCTGGTGGCTCAGCTAGTCAATATGCTAAATGTTTAGTGAGTAAAGGGGTTTCTGAGATATTTAAAGTATCCAATAAAAAAAATAACTCAAATTCCCCAGTGGAGTCGCCAGAAGATGTTGGCTCCTTGTAAGTAGCAAGATTGGCAAAGTCCAACTGCAGGGAGAACACTATTTCAACCACTTTGGGATTCTAGGATCTAGCCCTCCTAAATCCGGAGAGGGATCTCTCCAATAAGTGAAAAGATGGATTTATCTTTAAAAGCTTTTGGGTAATGATATTAGTCTAGTTATGAAGTCCGAGGGTTTTTGTTTATTTTGGATGGTTGAGCATGATTATTATTTGAGTGGAAAGTTCTAAATGGAAAGAGTTTCAAAGGTGTGAAGTTGCAAGCAATCAGAACAAGCTTCAGCTAAAAAGATAGATATAACGCTGGTTTTTAGTCCATTGGGATATGGAGTCATAATAGGGTTTAATTGAAACAACAAGGTTCAAGAGTGGTCCATGGGGCAAGTCATCTATGTCTAAGGATCTCTTTAAAGTTGATTTTATGGAATGAAGTGATACAACAAGAAGGGGAATTTAAACAAATGAAGAACAAAGAGCAGCCTAAGATCAGGTAAATACTTTGAAACTATCCTGCTTTTGGCATATGCTTACGAAAGACATAAAAGTAATCTAAGATCTGGTAAGTACTTTGAAACTAGCTAGATTTTGATGCACTTTCAATATGAAAACATTTTAAAACACAAAGGGAAACACATATGATAACGAAGAATAGTCTAAGATCAGGTAAGGACTTTTAACCTAGCCTGCTTTCAACACACTCTTAGGGAGACTTTCAGACAATTTTTGGGGATAAAACTACAGGACAGTGCTCACCATAAATTCCTTAGTTCATCTCTACTTAACATAAACTGAAAATAACATTCAGGAACAACATTTAGCCTAGACAGTAGGACGAGGGAATGCCAGCATTCCTAACTGCTTAAACCGAACTAAATCATTCCTAAACAACGAAATTGGAAGAAAACATGTAGATAAAGCTTATCAGTCAGAGAAGGGTACCGATATACAGTAAATCATAACTCTATGCTTGCTGTTATTTATCAGAGAAGATGGAAAAAGTGAAAACATAAATAAAATAACGATTTACAATAATAAATAACATCACCGTTGACATAGACGAGGATCCCATAAATCAGCTTGTATTGATGCTTCAAACCAGTTACAATCTTCAAGTCCAATGTTTCAGTTCAACAATCATCTTCACTTCTCAGCCTAACTATTCTATCACAAACAGAGCTTCAAGAGCCTTTGAACACTATTTACAAGTAGAAAATTCGAGCACAAGTATATTTCAAAGTATAGCAACCAACATTGTTTCATCTCCTACAAAAGTATTTATAGAAGGAATGAGGAGGTGGGAGGGGATAAAAGATATCCCAGGTCAATTAATACAGACTTTAATACTTCTCAGCCTTTGATGGGCTCGATGGAGAAGTTTACAGATGTTCTGTCTGTATTAATTGTTTTACATTTAAGAATTAAGCTCGGTGGGAGCTTTTGTTGACTTTTAGGCTCTGTTTCATGTTGTAATAACTTTGCTGATATTTTTCATTAAGTTCCTTTGGCAGAATTTACTATTCGGCTGCGTTGAGGCAAATATCTGATGTTCTGATAGTAACTGGGCCTCTGCTGAATGCATTTGAGGCTATAGGTGGCATTAGGTAGCTGAGAGGAATCAATTAGCTTCTGATGTGGTGGTGGAAGCTCTTTCTGACTGATAAACTTTTGATTTGTCTTTAATTATGCTTTAATTCGGAGGATTAGGATTTTGTTTTTCAATCTTAGCTATAATCCTCCAAAACTATGAAAACAGTCTTCATTCCTCTGTTCTGCTGTGTCTAAGTCTTCAACACTGATACTCTCTATCTGTTTTAATCTTCACTGTGTCTTGTTGACGTGCAGGTTCTACAAAGGGTCCATATGGTATCAATGCCCATGAAGCATTGACGAAATGTGAAGTTTGAACCCTGTAGATAGCTTCTCTTTTATGAATAAAGGCGTGGGGATCGTCATCCCAGCCTTTGTATTTTCTTTAATATAATTTAAAAACCATTTAAACTTGTAAAATACACACAAATGTTATGAAATCCTGCGTTTTTTGGTAAAATTGCTTCAGAGGTTGTGGGGAGGAGCATGGCCGTTAGATGGCAACATCCAATGGTGGAGATTTGTTTGCGGGAGGTCAAAAAAGGAAGGTGGGGGAAGAATTAAGTTAGATCCGTCGATCTGTAGAGATTGACGGTCAAGATTAATCGGGAGGAACATAATGCAAATGGTCACATTTTAGGGAAATGGCGGAAATATAAAGAAATAAGGTTAAAAACCTTTGTCGGAGGAAATCTGTTAAGAATTAAAATTAGGGTTTCGGGATGATCGTGGCCCATCGGATGAGACCCGGCCACGAGATCAACGATGGAGATTGCACGTTAGAAATCCTTTGGAAGAGGTGGAGGGTGATAGCGTAAGGCCAGATTAAATCTGAGCCGTTGATTTGCAAAGATTTACGGCGAGAAGCACACGTGATATAATATAATAGAAAACGAGGAAAGTGGCTTTGTGGAGCAAAACAGGTGGTATCGCGTGGAGAAATGGGAGAAAGGTGGTTTCACCTTTTAGGATGCAATATGCGTCAGAGGTTGACACGTGGCCTTAGAAAACAACTTATATCGCGTAATTTTTGGAGATTAACCTCCGCACTGAAATTTGCTCGAAACTCTGCGTGGGTCGTCAGATCTAGGCCCTTAGATCGGACGGAGGAGAGTGAGCGCGAAATCGACCAGATGTGCAGGGAATAAGAGGCAGGGAAGTTTCAATATGGGCCGTCGAATCAAGGATTGGATGACTGAGATTAAAAACAGAAGAAGGCAGGACCCACAGGAGGCAGGTCTGTCGAGTTTAATATGAGCCATTAGATGGAACAAATCAATGGCTGAGATGTGATCTGGGGTATAAACGAAATAATACAAAGGCAGAGAATGGGTTAATGAGGGGCGTTGATCTGTAGAGATCAACGGCCAGGATTTGGCCTAAAAACATTACAAAGTGGGTATATGATTTTAAACCAAATTCGGGAAATGCAATCTGGACCATCCGATCTGGACACGTGGATGGCCTAGATGCAATCAGAGCTATCGACATCGACGAGGAAAATAATATGGAGGCACCGAAGCAAATGATTGTGGGCCGTCGATCTACAGATCAGATTGGTGATGGAGAATGGATTGGGGGATGTCAATCGGGGGGGGGGGAAATAAAATGCGCCCGATAAGAACTTGCGATGCGATACAGTGCTGGCCATCGGATCGACCCAATGATCAACGACGGAGAAGGGCTTCGACTAATGAATGAGTGGGACCATGTTATAATATAAAAAACCAAAAATTTAATGAAAAAAAAAGGTTTTAATGGCTTGGGCTGGTTATATATAAGGAATGGTGCCCGGTTGCAGGGCCTATGGTTTACATGGAAAACAAAAGGCCCGTGGCTTATAAGGCCTGTGGTTTTAAGGGACAATCGGGATCGGGCCTTCGGGCTTTTCAATCTACCCATTTTGATTTTCTTCGATGCGATTAGCGCTTCGGGACTTTAACTCTTTGTCCCGGGCGCATGTTTATATGTAGAGAAACGGAGGGCGGGATTTTATACAAATGGGGCTTAATTGCATCAGAACTTTGATGCGGGGCTTTTCAATCTACCCATTTTGAATTCTTCGATGAGAGATTATAAGGATCGTCGATCGGGAGACAAAATCAACGGTCTTTATTCATTAAATATCATTGCACCGGTGGGTTTAGACCAAAACTTAGGATAAAAGGGTTTTATTAATTTACAAAGGAAAACAGCAATTGGGGATGGTTTATTACAATGTTTAAGCACCAGATGCAGGGCTTTTTGGTTATATGAACAACAAAGGACCGGGGTTAAAAAACATAAGGGCTTATTGCATCAGAGGTTTCAACATAACACAATAGACTGGCATGCTCCGATTTCTCCGATGCGATAAGCGCCATAAGGGTCTAGTGCTCGGTTCTAGCGCCGAGGCATATGGTGGGGAAGTGGTTAGGACTTAGACGAAAGGGGCTTAAGCCTGCAGTTAAAACAATTTATTTTTTATGAAATTTTCACAGTTTTGGATGGATTTGGGGGTTTCAGTAAAGTTTAAAAGTGAGTTTTAAACTTTGTAAAGGGGATATTATGAAGGGAAAATAGAGAAAAATGGAAAATGGAGGAATTCCATGAGGAAAAAAGGGGTGAAAATGAAGGTTAGATTGAAGTGAAAGGGAAGGCAAAAAAATGGTGTTTTGCAGTAGTCTTTTCTTCATGAAATCAACAGAATCTCAAAGTTAAAATGGAAACAGCAGTGGAGATTTTAAACAAAGGACATGATGTCTTCAAGAGTCTTCAAGAGATAACATTTTTAGCAATAAAAATTGTTTCTTGAAGGCTCCAAAAATGTTTTAGCCACCTTTTGATATAAAATTTTTTATAGGTGGCTAACAGACGTATTGAGAGAAAGTTTTAGCATGACTCGGTCAGCCCATAAGGCATTCACCAAAGTGGACTGCCAGTTCCTCTGTTAAGAGAAAATAGTTTTCTTGATAATGTAGATAAGGTTATTATTTTTTGACTCAGTAAGAACATTTCCCTGTAGATAATAATTTGCAGATTGTTTCAATACAATTCCATTTTCCAATGAAAAATCATATAATATTAATGATGAAAACTGTGTTGCATTTTAAAAAACAAGTGAATTAGGAACAAAAAACTTGGAAATGATATTCTTCTTAAGGAAGTTGATGACTTATTGATCATTCATTTGTTTCAGTAGAACCGCTTATGTCCACCGCATGAAGTAATTTGTAGCTGCTAATTATATAGCGGTGATTCTTCGATGAATGCGGAAAATTTCACCGATGACATATAGTCCCTATTGTTGAAATGGTTCTTCCATAACGATAGGCTGCAACGAGGGGGCTGAATTTTTTCATTTGTCGGTACACTTCTGAAAGATTGGGAAATTTCGGGCATATGCATGAGTATCCTTGAATAATGTGTGCCAATAGAAACCAACCCGCATGGATTTGTGTGTCGTACTGTCACCCACAAAGTGTCACCCAATTGGTTTGTCGTGGATATCACGTAATACCTTCTCTTAATCACGTGCTTTGAAGCATTTGAGCAGCACTCCGTTATGGTGCTTTATGAAAAGCACCCCATGCACCAACTGGTAAGATAATTATTTTCATCTGACTTCCCTCTTTTGTCGTGCAGATAAGAGAGAGGGAAAAATTCCATGCTTTAGATAATGGCACACATCTACATATTAAGAGTTTGTGATGGTAGTGGGGGTGGCTTGCTCAACATTATACATTTAGATTTCTTGCTCCCACCTCGATGGATCATATTTTTTTTGCATCCATCGCTTCTTCTGCTAGCCAAAATAGGCTATGGCCATTGATAGTGTGAATTGGTTTGAATCCTAAGTCATACTCTTGCAGACCAGTCATCTAGTTCACTCTTCTCTCACCTAGATCTTGTTGGAAAAACAACGATCTTATTGTTGGGTGTGAAACAAAGATAGTGCAATGATTCTTAAAGAGATAGGGTCAGAATTGTTTTACCACCTTATAGAATGCATATTCTTGTTTATCGATGGAAGTATAGTTAAGTTTAGGTCCTTGCAGGTTGGAACTCATAAGAGATATCAGGATCTCATTGTTTTGATCATATTTCTGCTTAAGTGCAAGAGAAGTATCATAAGCGAACGTTTAGAGCAGAAAATCCTTATCGAAATCTGGGTTGTATAAGGTTGGTGAATCTGCAATAGATTGCTTAATATGGAAAAATGCATCCTTTTCCATTTTATCCCACTTGTATATTGCATCCTTCTTTACCATCTCCTATATAGGTTTAACAGTTTGAGCTTAAACAGAGATGAACTTGTGGAGAAAGTTGATCTTCCCTAGGAAGGACAAAATATATTTCTTGTTCACTGAGAAGGGAATCTGCATAATAGCCTTGACCCTTTCAAGGTCCACTTGAATCCTACTTTTCACGATAATATGGCCCAAGAGGCTTCCCTCGGAAACTGCAAAGATAATATTCTTTGGATTAAGATATATCTTGTATTTTTGACATTGTTGAAAGATCTGCTTCAAGTGGCGTAGGTGGCCAGATATCTTCTTTGAAAATACTGTGACATCATCGAGATACAACACCACACTTTGAACATCAGTCTGTGGAATGTGGTTTCCATCGCATGTTAAAATGTCGCATCATCATTAACTAGCCCAAATGGCATTCTTCTGAATGCGAACCTGCACCACTTTGTTCGAAAGGTGGTCTTGAGTTTTTCAAGCTCTGAGACCAAAACCTAATTGTATCCAAAATAAAAATCAAGCAAAGAGAACATTTCTAACCCTGATTTTGTCTGCAATATTTGTTCCATAGACATCACAGGGTAGGTTTCTTTATCTAAGGCACGGTTAAGATTTCATTTATATACACATAATCGTATTTCCTTGGACTTCTTCCTCACTAGGACCATATTATATACACAAGTTGAATGGCGCACTTTATAAATGATCTGATCATCTAGCAGTTTCCTCAACTCTTTTTGAATGAAGGGCTCAAGCATTGGATGTACCTTTCATAGCTTCTAATGAAAAGGCTTGGCACCTTCCTTAATTAGAATAACATGTTGTATTATTCGTGTGTCTTAAGTTTTGAGCTCTTCGTATGTCCATGCAAAAACATACCGATGCTGCTTGAATAAGTGAATAAAATCTTGTCACTATTGTAGTTTGTGGAAAGTACCAAGATTCAGAAACTTCAAATATTTCTCTATTCCAATATTAATTTGTTAATGTGACATCATTGAACTGTGGGTTTTGGCGTTAACTGGCCCTCTAAAGCGATTATGCAAGTCATACAACTTTTCTAATGATACCATGCCCTTTGTCACGGGGTTCTCCTTGTTCACACAAGACACACCTTGCAACGCTTTTTTGTGCTCGTCTTCATCAATATCTACACCTTTGAATACATCAGTGTTTGCCAATTTATGAAGTATCTATTTTTTATCATTAGAAACACATAAATTAGTGATATTATTAGGGACAAATGGTTTATAAATAATTTCAACTGAAAATCGCCCCTAAGTGGTGACAACCTAGCAGCGGTATTTGCTAATGCATCTTCAGTTGTGTTACACATTCTAGGAACAGATATAATGTTAAAATCTTGGAATTGAGAAATTAAACACCATACCTCTTGTTGATAGCTTTTCAAATTAGGTGACACAGTGTATAGTATTGCGTACCTACCACACGATGATCTATGAGTCACCTATTTCTTTAATAACTTGAACAATGATGTCAATGGATTTCCATAATCCTAAGATGAGTGCTTCATATTCAGTTATGTTATTAGTGCACTCAAATTCCAAGGGGCTTGAGATCAGGTGTTTTCTCTGTCGCAGGTTTACTAAAACACAACCAACTCTATATCTGTCTTGTGTCTTTGAGCCGTAAAAATACAAAATCCAAACATCATATGTACTATAGCTACACCCTACACTAGTACTAATAATATTATCTACTGTACAAAGGTCATTTGTGCTAGTTGGACTAGGAAGGAGATCCAATTGTGTGTCAGGTGGGACTGGGGAAGGTTGAGCAAGGTAACATTCTATGTCAGTCTCAGAGAATCAACTTCCAAATATTAGATCTACGAAAGCAACTCACTCATTCCATTGAAGGGTGTGACAATGTGCTTCATGTAAGATTCTGAGTTCACCCAGATTTGGTTGTTTTTTTCCTTGTATGGAAGCCATAAATGTGAAAAGTCACTTGAAAAAAATCCCTGTAATTTTCTAGACTAGTCTCTACTTAGTAATACACTGGTGAAATCGTTAATCGGATGATAGGTGAATAAACACATTTATGAGTTCACCAATAGCATGGAAAAGAGTCTTTTCCAGTTGAATAATTTGTGCATCTGTCTTATCCCATTTTTCATTGATTTTCTTAGCTACAGATAGTGGCATTACATTTACATGTGCACCATAATCAACTAAGAAAGTGTTCACATTGTAATTAAAAATTTCAAACGTTAAAAAAAACTGAGGGAAGAGTGTGTTAGCATATAATGTTAATGCATTAAGAACAGATTATAGGGAACTAGAAGACTTACTAAATCCCTTCTGCGAAGCGTTGTTACCTAAGGCAAGATTTTTGACAATGTGGACAAGAAATTCCTGTTGGCTCGTGATCTTTGTAAGTTCGAAGAGTGAAATATTTGCATGAGTTTTCTTCATGTCTTCGACTATGTTATAATAGAGCACGACAAGCATTTCTGAAGTGTCTGGATGAGTACTTTTATCTGATATTTTCGGAGAGTGGTAAAATTTCTTTCAGTGTTGATGGAAGTATTTTTTGATGGGGAAGTGTTTCCATACTTTCCTTGAGTGTTCTAAGTTGAGTTGATAGGTGGTGTGATATTTCTTAACAATTTTTCTTTCAGTTTCTACCTTTTCAAATCTTGTTCGAAGATCAGCCCTTGGCTTCTCAACTTGTATCGATCATTTTGATTTTGAGCTGGGTCCTCAGTCAATGGCGGTTCTTCGACATGTTTCTATTTAGTTGTGTATACATAATTGAATGGATTCATTGTGTGTCCAACACTGGAAGTTTGTTCAGTTGCAACAATTTCTTCCTTCTCTTCTGCTGGCTCAGTCTGCTCATCTAAAAGTATTGTATCAATTATGTGCACATCTAGAGCATTCATGTTGTGATTCCATTGCGGCCATGTCTTTTCTAAATGATACTCTTGATGAAAGGAACAATATTGATCCATGTACATGCTTTCAACATTCAACAAGACGTCCGAGCTTTGCGCAGACTTGGCCAGATGATTGTTGTTGCTGCCAAAGTTAGAAATCCTTCTTAGGAAGTTGAATTTAGGGGGATTTTTTCTTATGGTCATCTCGCTTGACCTCTGTTTTAACTCTTCCAACTCATTGGACAAAGACTTGATGGTACTAGTCAAGCTTTCAATATTTGTGAATTATTTATAGTTGGCCTTACTTGAGGAGGCATGATACCTTTTACCAATGTATTTGGAGTATTTTGAAGGTTCATCATCAACGATGAATATGATTTTGCGCAAGTCCTTTTAAATTGCAATGGATTCTTTTTAATTTTATGCTAGAGTTTCTTTCGCGGTCTTCTTCACGAATTGCGTGATGCTTGTTGGTAAGGGGGAATTGTAATAATCAATGGTGATGGAGTCATGAGGTTTCCTATTTGAAGGAAATTTATGCAATGCATGATTAAACCTGTAATTAAAATCTTTAACTTTCTCTTTCTTCTCCATCTTCAAATTTCCTAGCTTTTTCAATAACATGGTCGGGATTTTGTAATAAGCGAACTTTTCAAGAATTTTTTTTTTGAACCCTCTCTAATTCTAGATTAAATTCGGCAGAATAATACGATACCATACAACTTCTCTTCCATTTAAGGTACAAGGGAACAATCTACATTTGACATCATCGTAACATACTTCAAGAATTTGCAGATGCGGGTAAAATTTTTCCAAATGGTCCTTCACTTTCACTGCTTTGTCAGGGTCATACTTCGTTAGCAGTTTCTTTGGGTGCCTCAACATACTTTGTAACAAAAATAGTAGAGCGAGTGGGCCCTGAGACATCCAATACAGATCTTTTTCTGTCATGTCTTCGTCTCTAAACTCCTCCTCTTCTTCAAAATTGGAGGGATCTTCTTCTTCCTCTTCATGATCGCCTAACCCGTGGAAAACGTTGTCTGAGAGTACAACGTTGGCTCCGTCACCTCTGATGAAACATGGAGGTTGATCTAGTTTTTTTGTGTTCTCGTAGTCACTGTTAATTCTTTAAGGGTGGCGAGAAATAAATATTTGACTATGGAAACCACTAACCCAGTAGGAGTGGTTGCGTTATTCTTTGGAAAATTTTGGAATATTATGTACTCCATGGATCAATCTAATGGATTTTACAAAACGACGGGTTATAGGTCGGATGGCCCAGATATTATCATAAGGGATCTCACAATTTTGACCAAGAGTGGGCTGATAGTATTCGTCAACTTCAAGAATGTGAGTAGAGGAGGTGTTGGGAATATTATTGCCTTAACCTGAAGAAGTGTGATGAGGGTGGGTGGAGATTTCAGCCATAAAAATTTTGTTTCCCTCCTTCTAGCACTAGAAATGTTGATAGTGTTGGACCTGCCAACATTTGAGGGATATCCTTGATATGTGGTCCTAAGTAGACCTCACACTGTTTGGGATAATAGCTCCATCCAAAATATGGTTCAGTGATCGTTTTCTTAAAGGTTGTCCTTAGGTCTAACTGTCAATAAGAGAGAGGAATGAATATGTGCCTTCAAAAAGCAAGTGAGTGAGCCTCGTGAGTGTTTGGTTGTAGGCATGTAAAGGTTATTCTACTGCAGAGGGAAAAGAAAAGTAAGCCTATAGGAGAGAGGTAATAGTAACACCCTAGTAGAGACACATGCAAACAAGAAGGATCCGTCTAACATCCAACGGAATAGTCCAAAAATATGCGACGGTCATTGCAACCAACACAGACAAGAAACATTTGTCTAACATCCAACAGAATAGTCCACAAATATGCACATGTATAAAACAACCAAAATAGTTCAACTACTTTAGCATGTGTAAAAAAAACATTAATTACAATAATTCACATAATAGTATTACAAATATTCATAATCCATGCATGAACAACGTGTTGTCCATTAGGATTCATATATTAAGTAAAATTATCAAGGCACATGTATACAATGAACACCATTAGCTCCAATAATGGAGTGTTGGATCCACTCCTTGCTCCCCAAAAGAACTATCTTGTCTCTCTAATGCATTGTGGGAGGAGCCAAGGTGAAAAGTATTTTTCTCATACAATGAGGGTGTATATATAACCAATGGGGTGATGCTTCACCTCCATTGTGACTCTTTGATTACCCTCATGACTGTTTGATTTCCTATGACTTTTCAACTTCACATGACTCTTCATATTCTGTACATGTCCTTTTGGACTTCCACTTTACAATACATTTTCGAATATAAATTTACATAATTCGCCAAAATGATGTGGCATATGGTGACTCATGACATGAAACTAATGACATGGAATGCATGATAACATGGCAATTTAAATTCATTCTTGTTTCTTATTGCTATGTGTCTTATTTAGAATGCTCTTATGTCCACCTCCTTATGGCTTAGAGATAAGGAGTATTCAGTGATGTTAGTTCTTGAGCTGCAGTTGCAAATTGGTGTCTTATTGCTTTCTCTCGATTGATCAGCTTTCATATTCATATACAAAGGTGTCCTCTATCATGTTATCCTTCTCCATATTCTTATTCATCATCTTCTCATGGTATGATAGAGTACCTAAATCTGCAATTCACTCATGAAAATACTACATAAGGCTGATAAACCCCTAGTCTAATATGTTGCATGATGATCCACTGAATGTGACAGAACCAAGTGATAGGATGAAGGAGAGGCTTAGTGATTGCGCAATTGCACAAATCAAGAATTCAAGGGTTGAGATTGAGCCTTGAGACTATGCAATGTATATTTTAGGCTTGGACTGAGCCAAATATTGCACAGTTGGGGAGCTCAAGGAGCCAAGCTGAGGGATTGAGCACTAATTTTTCCCACTACGCAGTTCTGGAAGGAAGAGGAGATCAGGTGATAGCGCAATTACGCAAATCAAGAGCTCAGGGCTGAAATTTGAGCCTTATGATTGCGTAATGTGCAATACTGACTAGGCATGAGGGAAATATTACACATATTTTGGGGCCATAGGTTGAGATTGATCACTGTGACTGCGCAGTGCACAGTCCTGGGAGGAAGGAACTATGCATTTTGCATTGTCAAGAGTTAGGGTTGCAGCTTGAGGGTTGAGACTACGCAATGTGCAGTTTAGTAGGACTGGATGAGTCTAAGTTGATTGGTCGGGAAGCTTTCCATATTTGGCTATGTGTGGGATCTGTGAAATTGATGTGGACAATGATAAGACTTTACTGTGATCACACAATTATAGCACTTGAAGAAACAACATATATCAACTAGAACACATGAACAACATACTTCCCTTAGTGCAACAACTTTACGACAACTTAAGACAAGTGTGACACCAAAGATAAACTTTGTGACGATAGTGATGACACTTGTGTTACAGTGCTTAAAACTTTGAAAATGAGTGCGACAAATATTTACATGGTAAGATTAAATCATTTAAATAAATACAACCCCTTGAAACCACAAAAACTGTAGAAATTTGCTGAATAAAGAAGATTTATCCACCGAGATTATCCTGATCACATATCAATTCGAATTCATATGCAACTCATAATCTCTTCCACTCAGATCATCACACATGCGGAAATAAAACAAGCGATATGCGATCAAAAGATCATAAAAAAATCACACACATTACACAGTATGTATGGGGAAAGATTATAGCTGAAAACCCCACAGCTATTGTGTATATTATAATGGAGAAAACATGTAACAAACTCAGTACAATATATACAGAAATTGCTGGAGCCTGCTCTCATGAAGTTACACTGGCTAGCTTGGTTTTGAAGACGAGTCACGGGTTCAAAAACTCAACCACTATTTACTGCTTACTCTGTTAACCAATCAAAGCAGAATACAATAGAAGATCCAAAGGTTAGATGTTTATGTTGGCTTGACAGTGCAATCATCATGGGCAATTCCTCCAAGTGTGGTGCAAATCTCATGCACAACTAATGTCGCCACTGATAGCTAACTCCACCCTTTCATCTACCTCTTTCACTGGTCTCCACTGAACTGATCATGCACTGTAGTGAACTGATGTGTTCTTGGGTTGAATAATGAGTTACTAATTAATGAATTAAATAATATTTAATTCACTCCACTCATAACTAATTGATTAGCTAGTTAAACTAATCTCAACTAGTTCAACTAAAATAAACAGAACACAACTCCACTAGCTGTCTCATTAACTCCACCAAACTTCTGCCACTGAAGTCCTAACTGAAGTCAACCATGCATGATGCCATAAAACCCTAGGAATAGCGTAATTCCTCTGTCAGATGCATGAGCCACTTCTGTAGCTCGAACTGAAGTGCTCCAAGAGAGTAAACTGTTGTTTAGAGTCCAAATATTATTAAGGGTAAATAATATTTCACTTCCCTATTTTTAGGATAGGCAGTCTAAAAATAGACTTCGACCTATAGGTCCAAAAATAGAGGTCCATCTATTTTTACCAACATGACCAATAATCCAAGAATAACATACTGCAACCCCTAGACCATGCTCCATATGTCTAAAAATAGACATAGTCTAAAAATAGACTTTGCGCCAGAATTTGCCTGCGGGCCCACTTAGTGAAGGCGACTTCATTTCACTAAACTCCATCATCTTGCTGCATTCTCAACACTCCCTCTCAGCAAGATATGGATTATCTGCAACCCCTATCCTGCCTCTGTGGAATTCGAACTTGCTCCTGGTGAGCGCCTTCGTCAGGATGTCGGCATCCTGATCCTCCGTGGGAACATATGAAAGCATCATGATTCTCCGCTGAACACAATCTCCGATATGATGGTACCTGATGTCGATGTGTTTGGATCTATCATGAAATACTGGATTAGCCGAGAGTTTAATGCAACTCTGGTTATCACAGTAGATCACTGTAGGCTCCAAATGCAACCCGAACAATCCAATGAGGATCTTCCTCATCCAAATAGCCTCGCATGCAGCCAAGCTAGCTGCCATGTACTCGGCCTCTGCTGAACTGAGTGCCACAGATCTCTGCTTCCTGCTGTACCAGGAAACTGCTGTCGACCCAATGCTAAAAACTCCTCCAGATGTGCTCTTACGGTCCGTTGGGCTCCCTGCCCAATCTGCATCAGTGAAGCCAGAAAGCTTCGCTCCATCCTCTTGTCTGTACCATAGACCATATCCCGATGTGCCACTAATATAACGCAATACATGCTTGCCTGCCTTCCAAAAGAGCTTGGTAGGCTTAACCATAGCTTGCGAAAGCTGGTTAACTGCATAGCATATATCGGGTCGTGTATTGACCAGATACATAAGCGACCCCACCAACTGTCGATAGACAGTGGCATCCACTACCTCCACCGAAGTAGCATCCTCCTTCCTCCAACCACCAGGAAGAGGAGTGTCAACAGGCTTGCAGCCTTGCATGTTGAACCTCTCCAGAATCTCCCGGGCATACTTGCCCTGAGAAACAAACAGTCCTCCACTGCGCCGCCAAATCTCCAATCCCAGGAAATAATGAAGGATGCCCAGGTCCTTCATCTCAAACTCTCGTGCAAGATCCTCCTTGCATGAAAGTATCAACCGCTCATCACCCGTCAAAATCAGATCATCTACATACAGTACGATGATCAACAGCTTCCCCTCCACCACAATCTGGTACAGGTTAGGATCCGCCTCACTCTTGGAGAATCCAAGCCCGATGAAATAGCTGTCTATCCGAGTGTACCAAGCACGAGGTGCTTGCTTCAGCCCGTACAGTGCTCTCTTGAGTCGGCACACATGCGACTCACTGCTGAAGATCTCGAAACCTTCAGGCTGCTCTATGTACACCTCCTCAATAACTCCATTGAGGAACGCAGTCTTCACATCCATCTGATGAATGTGCCACCCCATCTGCGCTGAGAGAGCAAGGATCGTCCGTATGGAAGAGTACCTTGCGACAGGTGCAAAGGTCTCCTCATAATCGATCCTCTCGATCTGTGAAAAGCCACGGGCGACAAATCTCGCCTTGTACTTCTCCACACTCCCGTCAGCCGCCTGCTTCACTTTGTAGATCCATCGCGAACCCACCACCGATTTCCCCTCCGGTCTTGGGACAATCTCCCATGCACTGTTTCTGACGATCGAATCATATTCTTCGATCATGGCATCTACCCATGCGGGTTCCTCCACAGCTTCCTCAAAAGAGGATGGCTTCGTCACAACACATTGACTCACAAGAGCCATGTATCCAGTGTACCGATCCGGTGACTGTCTCTGTCTACGCTGTGTTGTAGGTGGTCCTACAACCTTCTCTGCATCCCGAGCCAGTCGCTCAGCTTCTGTAGTGCGCATGCGCCCTCTGATGGTTGGCGCTGCCTGGGTGGTTTCTTCCACCTCCTGAACCTCCTCTTGTGGCTGATCCACATCCGTAAGCTCCTCCTTAGGAACTAACAGCTCCTCATCTGCATGCAAGTGTAGCTCCCTCTCAAGCAAACACTGCATGGCTTTCTCCTCCTGAAATTTTATATCCCGTCGCACAACAGTCTTGCGACTGTCTGACAAATACACCCGATAGTTGTGAGGTGTATCAGTGTACCCCACAAATATTCCAACCTTAGCGGTTGGATCCAGCTTCCTTCTTGCATCCTTCGTCACATGCATGTAGACAGGAGAGCCAAAGATCCGCAAATGGGAAATGTCAGGCCTCTTGCCAGAATAAGCCTCCTCCGGTGTACTCATGCCAAGAACCTTGTGAGGACAACGGTTCTACACATACACTGTTGTATTGCATGCCTCAGCCCACAAGTGAAGGGGTAGGCCCTGATCATGCAACATCGCCCGTGTAGCACCCACGATCGTTCTGTTCTTCCGCTCAACCACCCCGTTCTGCTGTGGGTTATGGGGTGCGATGAGCTCTCTCCGAATCCCTTCTGCGCTGCAGAACTCCTTGAATTCAACTGAGATGAATTCACCACCATTGTCGCTCCTTAGAGAAATCACCTTCTTCCCCTACTTCTTCTCGACCAGTGCCTTAAACTCACAGAACTTCGCGAATGTATCGCTCTTCTTCTGCATGAAGAAGATCCAGCACTTTCGAGAGAAGTCATCAACAAAGATCACGTAGTACTTGTGCTTTGCTGTCGAAGCTACAGAGAAAGGACCACACACGTCTGTGTGAACTCTCTCAAGGATCGTCGTGGCGCGACTATCCTTCTTGTGAAAGGTGGCTTTCACATACTTCCCTAAAGTACACCCCTTGCACTGATATGACTGCGCAAGGGTGCCCTTAGGAAGCCCAGTATAAATCTACTGTAGAATCTTCAAAGCTCCATGGTGAAGGTGGCCCAATCTCTGGTGCCACAGTTCGCCTTCATCATCCCGGCTCACCACTTCTCCCGCTTTGCATGCCATTGCTGCGCAGCCATCTACTTGCAACTGATAAAGGTTCTTGGTTCGAACCCCTATCTTCCGGGTCCCTCCAGCAGTATTACTGCTACACAGCCATCTACTTGCAACTGATAAAGGTTCTTGGTTCGAACCCCTATCTTCCGGGTCTCTCCAGTAGTCTTATTGCGCAGGAAAGCCTTTCCTTCGCTGAAGATCACATCATACCCCTTATCTTCCAACATTGCCACAAAGATCAAGTTCTTCTTCAATCCAGGTACATGCATGACATCTTTCAACACGAAGGGTTTACCAGACTCCCTCTAAAAGGATATGGTACCGATACCAGTCGCACTGTATCTACCATCATCGCCCATCTCGATGTGCACGCCCAAATATTTGTCCTCCAGATCTGAGAACAAATCCCGATCTGCCGTCATGTGAAATGACGCACCGCTGTCCAAGAACCACACCGATCCCATCACACTTGAAACCAAGCATGCGATCAGTGAAAAGTCAAGCTCAAACTGTGAAGCCAAAGCTTCTCCATTTGCAGATCTTCCCGCTTGCTTGCTTTTCTTCTTCTTCAGAAAAATTGTGGCATAATGTCCGTGGTCATGGCAGTGAAAACACTTCACTTTCGCCATGTCTTGCTTCTTGCCCTTTGCACCAGAATGAGAAGTTTTCTTAACCTTCCCCTTCTTTGCTTTGGCAGCCAAAGCGCAATTTTCTTCATCAGCTCCCTTTGATGAAGATCCGTCCCTGGTAGTCCTCCTTATCTCCTCCTGCATAAGATCCGCCCAAAGGCGCTCCCATCCCGGCAACTTCTCCCGACCATTGACACTATCTTGATATGAATGCCAAGCCTTCGAAAGACCAAGGAGAGCCAGGTCGACCATGTCCTCATCTTCTACAGTCACCCCCACACTTCCCAGCTCATCTCTGCATTGAGTGAACTTCGTGAGGTACTTGGCGATACTGTCACCTTTCTCCATCTTGATGTTTCTGAGCTTATCTTTGAGTGCCAGATTCCTTTGGTTGCTCTTACTCTGGAATAGATCCGTCAAAGCTTTCCACATTAAATATGGAGAACTTTTCCATGCAGGCTGGATACAATATGATCCTTGACGCCCTCCAACAGAATCCTTCGACATTTCGCCATCTTCTTTTGCCAAGCTTCGACTTCAGCAGGATCAGTGGGCTTTTGGACATCCGTATCTACGAAATCCTTCAGTCCATTATCTTCTAATATTGCTTCCATGCGATCCTTCCATGCAACATAATTCGAACTGCCTTCAAGAGAATATTCAAGTCGCAAACCGTTGAAAGACATTTTCAACTCCGGCACCAAGAAAACAAAACTGCTGCAAAATTTGAATTCCAAGCTCAAAGCTAAACCGCTCTTGATCTGTGAGAACAAATTATTTCTAGCACAGAGATCGACTGCAGGGGAATTTACTGGATATATCACCTTTCAAAGGAAAGGATGGATCCAGAGGCTACCTGGCCCGCATGCAGACTCTGTCTACCGAAATAATTTTGTAATCACTGTGATGATCAATCTCTGCTTCAATAGCTCCGATACCATGTAGAAATTTTCTGAATAAAGAAGATTTATTCACCGAGATTATCCTGATCACATATCAATTCGAATTCATATGCAACACATAATCTCTTACACTCAGATCATCACACATGCGGAAATAAAACAAGCGGTATGCGATCAAAAGATCATCAAAACATCACACACATTACACAATATGTATGGGGAAAGCTTATAGCTGAAAACCCCGCAGCTATTGTGTATATTATAATGGAGAAAACATGTAACAAACTCAGTACAATACTCCTCACAAGTACTCAGTACTATCTCATGAAGTTACACACAAACTAGCTTTGCTTTTGAACAAGTCACAGGTTCAAAACTCAACCACTATTTGCCTGCCTCTATTGCGCAATCAAGGCTGGTCTAATGAGAGATCCAAGGTTCGAATATCCTTGGCTTGACAGTGCAATCATCATGGGAAATTCCTCCAAGTGTGGTGCAAATCTCATGCACAACTGATGTCACAACTGATAGCTATCTCAATCCTTTCATCTACCTCTTTCACTGGTCTCCACTGAACTGTCCATGCATTGTAGTGAACTGATGTGTTCTTGAGTTGAATAATGAGTTAATAATTAATGAATTAAATAATATTTAATTCACTCCACTCATTACTAGTTGATTAGCTAGTTAAACTAATCTCAACTAGTTCAACTAAGTTAAACCGAGCACAACTCCACCAACTGTCTCATCAACTCCACCAAACTTTTGCCACTAAAGTCCTAACTGAAGTCAACCATGCATGAGCTCGCCAAACCCCTAGGAATAGCGTAATTCCTTTGTCAGATGCATGAGCCACTTCTGTAGCTCGAACTGAAGTGCTCCAAGAGAGTAAACTGAAGTTTAGAGTCCAAATATTATTAAGGGTAAATAATATTTGACTTTTCTATTTTTAGGATAGGCAGTCTAAAAATAGACTTCGACCTATATGTATAAAAATAGAGGTCCATCTATTTTTACCAACATGAAAAATACTCCAAGAATAACATACTGCAACCCCTGGACCATGCTCCATATGTCTAAAAATAGACATAGTCTAAAAATAGACTTTGCGCCAAAATTTGCCTACGGGCCCACTTAGTGAAGGCGACTTCATTTCACTAAGCTCCATCATCTTGCTGCATTTTCAACAAAAACTAGCTTTTGTATGATGTGCGACACTTAACATGTGAAAATATGACACTTTAATTTTCTTGACAATGGGACCAAAACACTTAGGGAAAGAACATGCAATAAGACTTAATGCTTGTGGCGAAAATATACTAAGATCAAAAGTGGCTCCGAAATTTGGGTTCATGCCAAACTTTTTGAGGGTGTTGTAGCAACGACATCAAATCCCTAGGCACCAAATCCAAGGAAGACAATTTGGGAGTGTTGCCCATCTAACCGGATATTTTAATGAAGTCAACCATTCTGCATAAGTGACATTTGATTGTTCCCAAATTTTTTTAATAGAAATTCCCAGTGAACCTATATGGACTTGAATTTTTATCTAGGTCAAAATGCATTAGCACCTTCTACATTTATTCTTCTGAGATGGGACTCATAATCCTAATATTGTCCTCCTCTGAAACTAGCCAAATAATTAGAGAGATGAAGTCCTCTACTAAATAATCCAACACTTCACCAAGGTGTTTAAGGTAGTAGCATCTAGAATCAACGATGAAGAAGGGTGGGGGAAGGGTGGGGGGGGGGGGAGACAGAATAGGAAGTGGGAGGGAGATGGTTTAGGAGGCGGGAGGCGGGGTGGTCCCTCTATAAAGGTGACCATTGAAGGTATGTCATCGGAGGCTCATGTAGGGGAGAGAGATGTTCACACATAACAACACCCAAGGAATTAATTTCTTATGATTGTTGTGCATGCCACTACATTTTTAGATCAAGTTTTGAAGCTATATTTGGAAGAAATTAAACAATACAAGAGAATAGGAAACTAACTATCAATTATACATTTATTAAACCATAACAATTTTTAACATTGCAGAAGGGAAATCGTATACATGTATATCTTGTGCTCCAATATGTTTTATGGATTTAGCATTCCTTTTCTCCAATATATCTTAAGACAACTTGATTATTATAAAATGTTCTCCTCCCAATTGATGTATATTCAATGCACTAAACATAGCCCTCATGCAAACAATTTCAATCTTTGAAACTAAGGGATGGGGCTCACTCTAGAGAAACTCCTCAGACTAATTCATGGTGGCAAGAGAATTAGGCTATTCATATCCCAATTGTATGTCATCACCATACACATAAAAGGATATAGAATCAATGTCATCATGATTTCATCTTGCTTTACTATAACAATAGTGTGTGCATTGTTTCCAAACCTATGCTAAATGACAAAAGAAAAATCTCACAAATCCCCATTTCACATGATTTTCAATATTAGAGATAGGATTTAGCTAATCTAACTTAGAAAATAAAAGTGAAATATGTCCATAGCTTGCTATGTGTCCAACGTAAATGATTTGATTTTTTTCCTTATATAGTAATTCCAAGAGATTATGGTGGTTAGGTTTTTTTGTAGAAATTTATGTCATATGATAAAATAACACTGTGTTATATGCCCAATCCACCAATATAATTACTATAGGTAAAGGTATTGTAACATTTTCAAGTAAAAATGTCTAGTACTATTATTTGACAAGTTTAAAAGGCTTCATCTGGATAGAAGGGAAAATACTAAGGGTACTTGGGAAATCCGCATGGCCAGGAAGCATTATACCAAGGATGTTAATGAAATTGAGCTCCTCCCAACAGTTGATTTGAGGTAAATGTGGATCACAATTATAATCGAGAAAATTGAAACATGTTCTTATTAGTCTTAACAATTTCTAAAAATGAATTAGGTTGGGAGATTGACAATACTGAGAGGGGGGTTGAATTAATATTGTGCATAATGGATCATCTATAATACCTTTTTTCCTTTTCTTCACAAACCGCTAAATCATGAGTTGGATAACAAGAAACATAATACATGAACATTAGATAAAATATGCAAAACCATAAGCATGAGGTGGAATCAACACAAGTACAAGTGAATTATGAGAGAAACAACACATATAGAAAAAGTCACATAAACTTCAAGAAACACAGGGACATTGGATATTAGGTGGAAAACAATATAGGAGAAAAACCACAATAAATTTTATCTTCATTTTCTTCTTATTTAGAAATATTATTTACATCAACCACTGGACACCACTAGTGTGCAATCCCTGACTTGCGACGTACATGAGCATCCACTTGCTCCAGGCCACTACTTGACAAAAGCCGTCACTTCCAAAATTAGAAGTAGGTACCAACCTGATAGAGGCCCCAACCTCTAATTATTTACTAGGCAACTACTTAAAGGAATCCACTACTCCCTATACCAACAAGTCATCGCTTTCCACTAAAGGACCCAACCTTCAAACCATGGTAGACAAATTTTCATAAATTTTCAGACTGGGCCCACATATATCAACTTAATTAACTGTGGACCTTGTGTCATCAATTTTCACATTGGACCCACATAATATTCTCTACTCAATATGAATACCAAATACATTATGACTCAAACCATAGCTCAACAACCACTCCCCTCAACACATCAACAACTCATAGCTAAAACCATACCATCACACCAATAACATACACACTCATCCATACTCTCACTCTCGGACTCAATCAATACATCAAATAAACACAACCCATACTAGGAACATATAAAATCACTCCCAAGACAAGAAAAAACATCATACATGAATAACAACAACTGAGCAACATTCTGACCAACAACTTACAAAATACATAACATCAAAATGCACTCAACTGTACATGGAAACAACAACATAACATCACACTCTTAGACACACCATGAAAAAGGGATTATAAAAGCAATACATCATCAATAAAAACTCAAACTACTTGCATATATACCTTGACACTAATATGATCAACACATAAATATCTGAGCAATTATAGTAGTGTTCTAATATCACCATACAATTTTTTCCCTTTGTATACTATGTCTTCAATTGCATGCGCCTGCAACACATTACCAAATAGATTTGAAAAAAAATTGTTATCACTTACAATGCTCAACGCTCAACTCAGAGTTGATTCATTACACTACGCCTTGACCACATTGATTTAAAAACAACATACATATGTAGGTGTCTAACACCTCCTCCCACATTTACCCGCTTTTACAAGCTCTCCAGGGTAAACATGAGTTGAGTATTACTATAACAAGAACTAACCTCCAGGTTCTGGTTATGTGAGTGGGGCCTACAAAATGGAAGCTTATTGATACTTCTCAGAAACATAAAATCATTCAGAAGTCAACCAAAAACCTCTGATGATCGGATCATGAGTTGGAACTTCGTTTCACAATATTAACACCCAACCGTGCCCTTGCCAAGCTGTGCATGTGGTTGAAAGGCTCAAGCAACACACATAAGCTTGAATCCATGTGGTTATGACCATAATTTCTTTGTCCTATGCATGCAGTCATGATATCTCTGCCAATTTTTCAGGGTTGGCCTACAGGCCACGGCCTAGAAGTTCCCAAAACTTTCCAAAATCATGTCTAAGGTGATAAAAATTCTAAACAACCAATACTAAATCAATATATTTACCAATAAATTCGTAATACATGATACAAATTTCTTCAAACATATAGTAAACATAAGATACCAAGAAGACCGCTTTCAAAACTAGGAAAGGTTTGTATCAGTGGTTAGTCAATCCATTTGGCCTATTTAATGCACCAAATACGATTATGAGATTAATGAATGATGTATTGCACCATTTTATAGATTAATTTTTTAATGTATGTTTTGATGATATACTAGCATATCATGCTACCTTGGAAGAGCACATCTCACATTTGATGCAGGTGCTAGAGACATTAAAGAAGCACCAACTGCTAGACAATCTCAAGAAGTGTGAGTTTGCACAGTATTGCTTGGTGTATGTTGGGTATATGCTAAGTGGATGAGAGTTGAATATAGATCCTTCCAAGATTCAGGCCATCATGAAATGGCTAGTGCATACTAATGTTTCTCATGTCATTATTTTCATTGGGGCAACATAGTACCTGAGGAAATTTGTAGCCTCATTTTCAGCAATAGAATAACCGCTCCACGCCATAATGCAAGTGGCAATAGTTTCCAGTGGGAAAAGGGTTAGCAGAGGGATTTTGAGGATCTAAAGAAGAATATAATCCAAGCACTAATTCTAGAATTACCAAAATTGCAACGACCCTTTGAAGTGGAGAAAGATCCGAGTGGGTAAGCTATGGGAGCGGTCTTGATGTAGGGAGGAAGGCCTATATGCTACCATTTTGATATATTTCATGGGGAAGTTATTAACAACCCTACATGCAACAAGGAGCTTTATTCCATGACACAAGTTGTGAAGAAGTGGAAGCACTATTTGATCGGAAAAGAGATAGTTATACACACAGATCACGAGCCACTATAGTACTTGCAAGTCTAGAGTAAGCTACAATGGACCAGGTATTACAAGTGGATGGGGTTTCTACAACAATTTCATTTTGTGATCAAGTAAAATAAGGGTAGCACAAACAAGTTGGCTAACATTCTTTCAAGGCCACTCACACCAAATATCACAAATTTCAGAACTCTTATGCGCATGGATTCATTCACCCATGATGCATATGAAGAGGAATATTCAGAGGATGAGTAATTCAAGGTGATGTTTCAACAATTGTAGAGTCAGTGTCATGTTCCTGATGGCGATAACATCGTTGGCTACCATCTCCAGGATGGGTTACTCTATATTTTGGATAAGCTATTTGTTCCTAAAGGTGAGCGCTTATAGTTAATTAGAGAGGATCACACCTCTAAGGTTGCAGGGCACTTTGTTGCAGGGAAGACCGTGGCCAACTTGCAAAGGTATGTGTATTGGCCCAAGATGCTAGAGCGAGTAGCTACGTTCATAAGAGGATGCATGCTTTGTTGTACCAACAAGCTTAGAAATAGGAAACAGGGTCTATATCATCCCTTACTTGTACCCACTCTTCCTTGGGAAATATTTTCCATGGAATTTGTGTAAGGTTTACCAAGAAATAGGAAGGGACATGACTACATGTTTATGGTATTTGAAAGGTTCGATAAGATGTATGTTATGATGCCCTGTAAAAAGACCATTAGTGGGAAAGAAGAAAAGTACTTTTTCTTTGGACAGATCTAGGTTCAATTTGGGATACTAAGGAGCATCATTTCAAATAGGGATGCAAGATTTATCAATGCATTCTAGACTACATTGTGGGAGAATATGGACACGAAGTTGAAGAGATCTACAACATTCCATCCATAGACATATGGGAAGATGAGAGTAGTCAACAACACATTGGTGCAGCTTCTAAGGGATACAACCAAAAGCATCCAAAGACTTGGGATGAAAATATGGTATATATACAAAATTCTTACAGTAGAAAAATCCACACTTCTAAAGTAAAGTCCCCATTTGAAACTTGTTTTGGATATTTGTCACATTCACCTTTGGAAATTTCATATGGGAAGTAAGGAGGAGTGAGGGAATATATTACAAGATATTCCTTGAGGGCTAAATTTTTTATAGATAATATAAGGAAAATCCATCTACAGGTACAATATACGCTGCATAATTCATAGGAGAAATATAAGGACAAGAATGATCAACACAGAATAGAGAAATCATTCAAGGTGGGAGACAAAGTATGGATAAAATTGAATAAGAGTGGATACATGGGCCTAGTAAGAAAATCAAGGCTCTGAGGGCCCCTTATAAATACTAGATAAGGTGGGTGATAATGCCTATCGACTCAATTTACCACTAGATATGTGCATTTACTCAATTGTGAATGTAGGTAATTTGACACTTTATGAGACTTGCATGCTAGATCAGGGAGAGGAATAGGTCCTACCTTCTATAGAGGATTTCACACCAGATACTCAGGCAAAGTTGAAAGAAGATACAATTTTGTAGAATAGGTCCAAAAATACAAGACAAGGGCAGCATGACCTTTGGTGGATTGGTTTGAAAGCACAATTTCCAACCAAAGCTTTATGGTATACCAAAGAGAAGGTGGAGGAAAAATTTCCTCACCTTATTCAGTAGAAGCGTTTTGGGACCAAAATCCTCCCAAAACGGGAAGGTATGATCTATATTGGACAATTATATTTTTTTCATCCATCTCGATGCTTTCAGAGTGGAAAAAGTGGAGGAATAAGCTCACGGGACTATTTTTACCGACGAGACCTAGTTTGGAAAAAGAGGGTTTGAAGCCTTCTAGGAGTGTCTTGAGGCATTAAACAATGTTTTTTGGTGGTAAAATTTTCTTTAGTGTATCACCTTTTCTTCATATTCTCCACATAGATACATTTCCAATGAAATAAGAATCATGTCAATAGGAGTCTGTATGTGAAAGTTATGCCACTGAGAAGTTGACCTTCCTATTTTCACCACCATAATTCAAGATGATGTCGCGTCAGCCCCCATTATTGATGGAAAATGGGCTAGCCATGTCATTATGGTGTAGAAGACTCTAGAAGAGTCTACATTGTAACTTTGGTTAAGATTTAAGGAAATCAAACCTAACCACTTGTAGGATATCGGGCTATCTTATGACCAAGCCACTAGGAGAAAAATTGATTTCGTTCTTTTGAGTGCATTTGTTCCACAATTGAGCAAAATAGCCAAGAGGAATAGGAGGTAGAGAAAACAGAGAGGATTTTTGCATTGTAGCAACCCATGGGCCACAAGCCATACTTCTTTGTACTCACAGCCTTATTTCCATTCAGAGAAAGAGAGCAGAGTAGTCTCACCTTCTAGTTGGGGTTTTCTTCTGAAAGGGTTTTCGAGAGAATATCTTGTGTCAAATGTCTGTGTGAGATTTTAATTTTTCATTCTATATTTTTTGCATAATTTTAATTCCACGTGCATGAACTATCAACAGTAAATCTACATATCCATAAATTAATAAAAGTGTAATAGTGTAGAGTTTTAGATTTTAAATGTAATTTTATTATATTTGTTGTGATGAACTATCCAATGGAATATCCACAATATTTTGTTAGAAAATCAGAAAGGAAAAAATATTTTCTTATACTTGATAATTACTTGTGATATCCTTTTGTTATTATTAACTTTATTATGTTCTTCTTTTAGCTTAGTTCATCAAGTAATTACCAAAAACAATAGCACGAAGATCAAGGACACCAGATGTAGGCGAACAACCAGGTAAAAACCCCAATCTTGGGGAAAACCCAATAAAAAACTCTTCCTTCAATAATTTTCCTAAGATAATCCAAGAATCTTGAAGTATACACAAAATCCCTCCACACCGAGTCAGCCCTTTCCTTTTTTAGCAGATGATCACTTTCCAATATTTTTTTTACCTACATGCAACAGAAACAACAACAACACTTTGATGCAGTAGTATCTTTGTCCTAGAAAATTTGATTTTAATGCAACAAATCTGACCTTGAAGCACTTATATCTTCAACCTTTAAGCAACACTTTGACCCTGATGTCGTACTTTGACCTTGAAGTTTTACTTCGACATTGATGCCATAACATAACTTTGACCTTGATGCCTTAACAAAAGTTCTTGATGTCGTATCCGAACTTCTTGATGCTGTAACAAAAATTCTTGATGTAGTAACAAAATTTTGATCTTCGTGTCATAGCTCAGAAAGTCACACGTGTGTGTGAGAGAGAGAGATAACCCAAAACCTTTGATCCTACAATTCCCCTTCTTCCACTGCAACTTTGCACTTTTTAACGACTTCCTCTAGAAGATAAAACTTGTGTGAGTGAGAGAGTGTGTTCCAAATGAATTCAAAATTCTCCAATATATAGGCTTTTGGTGAGGTCGAATTGTCTAGTTTGAGGCCGACTTGATCTCCTTGAGGACGACTTGGTGTGGAGATGACATAAATCATTTTTGACTAAAAAAAACTATTTTTACATGATTCAAAAGCCCAAGAAGAGTCTCTTTAAATGTACAATGAATCATAATAAATCCTATAATTCCTCAATGGGTACTTTGACCTAAAACATGATGACCCAAGAATGAAACCCTTGCTTTAATAAGTCATAATAATAATAATAAATTTTTTCTTTTCATTATTTTCACAAGTAAATTTCATGATGACTTAAATACAACTATGAAGACTGAACCTAGTTACATTTTTTCAACACTCCCTCTGAACTAGGGAGGTATTCATAAAAAGTACAAGGAAGATATCAAACTATATTAATTATCAAGAGTTTAGCCATTGCAATTCCATGGATTAAAGATTTCAGCCTCTCTAAGTACCATTGAGCTTACTTACTAACCATCAACCCAGGGATCTAGGTGTGTATCGAAGGTTAGATATTTATGACCAATGTCACCCCCCCTATCATACATCCATGCAATGTGTCACTTACAAAGCCTCAACACTTTTTATTATTTCAATCGGTAGAAAATCCTCCCTGATCAAATAGATCAGTAACAAATCTCTTCTGATGAAACTTATCAAACCTCCGAGAGATTTACCTGTACATACATAACCCCAATTAGTAACAAAATTTCAAATTTACATAAGTAAGCACAAACCTCTGGGGTCTTTTTGTATTCTTCATGTTGCTTTCCACAGTAGTACTTCCAAACGAATATTCTTCAACCATACAGTTTCCTTTCCTATTTCACATGCATCAATATATTCTACAACCAACACCTCAAAATGTATTCTCCAATTTCTTATTTCAAGATATTCATCATGACTATAATATGCCCTCCCTCTCAGCTCGAGGAAATTTCTTTTATCCAGGCTCCCTCTTAACTTAGGGATATTAATTTTAATAAAAATGACAATCTTTCATGGATTCCATCCTTCTTATTAGACTCATCCAGATCATCATCATTCATATATATTCCTTTATCATGCTTAACATCTTATCATCTTGAATATTATGTACCTACACAACTTAGATAGAAAGTACAACCAAATCTATAGAAGCATGAAGTTAACCATATCAAAATCATATAATGATGGAAGAATTAGACTTTAACATAATCAACAAGATAATTTACTTCAATACTTCAATTTATTGCCTAGGGTTTTTTGCAAAACCTAACTCACATCAACATATCAATGTCAATCTCATTATATCTAGGGCTTTAATATCTCTTTCAACGATATGACGAATTCTTTCACATAGAAAACCATACAAACAATTCAAATAAGTAATGCATCTAACAAATTTAAGAATTCATATGTTAGACTTCTACTAAGATTTAGTGCAAACCCTAGATTCCATACATGAGACATTAAGCTTCAACAATCAAAACCAATCACAATACAATTTAAGGTTTCAACAGCATGACCAACTTCTACTAGGGTTTATTGTAACCCTAGATTCATCATCAAAACAATATCATCCTAGAATATAAAATTTGGACTAGGGTTTAGTTACAAACCCTAGTAATTTGATAATAAAAAATTAGGTCAACACTTATACATATCTAGGATTTCATCATCATGCACAAGCATATCATAACAACATATATCAGGCGAAGCCAATGACACAACTCTCAACACATTAAAGTTAGTCATATAACTAACTTGATCAGATGGAAAACATATACCTAGGGTTTCACCTAGGACATTATCTAAATAAGGGTATTGCTCATAAATGCTACCAAACCCTAGGTTTTCAACACATAACACAAAAAACTGTAATTTACCAAAACTTCAAAGATTTGGGATTTCATACATTACCATTCAACCCTAACAAGTATATTTTTCATAACCATACCAAAACCCCAAATATGACTTTATAAAAGCATCAAAAATTTTCTTTAGACTTCATCAATAACCTTAAGTAGGCTATGGTTTCACACATTATCATCTACATACCCTTAAGTTAGGGTTTTACAAAGAACCTCTCTAGGGTTCCACAAGAATAATAAAAGATGTGAGGAGGGTAGATTTATCTAATGATGAATCACCCAATCAAGAATCTTTATGATTCAAGAGTGCTAGACACAACAATGTTAGTAATGTAGAATAGATTACCAAAAATAATGAATATACCTTTATCATGAATAGAACGGGCTTATGGCCTAAGGTGCACCATTATTTCTTAACAAACCTTGTAATCCCAATGCTTTGTCTTGTGAGGCCCTCTTTCATAATACTTGAGTGTTCAGTAAGCCTTTCCTAAACAAGGAAAATATGATAGAAATGTGATTAGTATTTAATATAAATAAACTTAGACAAGTAAGGGAAACCAAATATAAAATATAATACAAGGATTAAGATACTTATCTTTGGAAAGTGGTGAGGGCTCCCTCTTAATCTAAAATTTAGGGATAAGTAAGGGATAGAGTCCCTAAAAAATAGTTCTTTGACTTCAGATCCTTCCATCTTGTTCTTATTTGGTGAATATTCTTCAGAAAAGTTTTCTTGATTCATGTTCCTCCTTTTATTCCCTGGATTCTTGGGACAAACCCTTTTATAGCGACCCAGTTTATGACAACTGCAATATTGGCCCTTTGGAATTATTGAAGGTTCCTTTCTTCTTGTGATAAGCAAAGCAATCATTCGATATTTTCTCTTATTCACTCTCCTTGTTGATTACTAAATATATTATGAATCCTTGTTGATTCCTTTTTTACTGCATGTATTCCATTCACTATTAGGCTCATGGCCAAATCTTTGTTTCTCTAAACTTTAATTCTTATTTTTTTATTCACTTGATTCATTTGTATGCTTCTTTAGCTTTCCTTTGACTAGATCCAAAACTTTATTCTTTTCAAGGATTAGATATATCCTCTTTTTCCATGACTTGTAATTTGATGCTCCTTCTAATTTGTTCTCTCCGTTTATGGAGTTAGACATTGTCCTTGAAGGTATTAAACTTCTTTCCTTGTAAAGTCTCCTTATATGATTCCTTGCTCAAATTCTTGAGATTCCTTATTCTTCTTTCAATAGATCTTCAACCTGCCTTTTTCTTTATTCTTGACCTTGGCTCTGATACAATGTTAGAAAATCGGAAAGGCATAAATATTTTCTTATAATTGATAATTAATTGTGAGATTATTGTTTTATTATTAAAATTCTTATGTTCTTCTTTTATCTTAGTTCATCAAGAAATAACCAAAAACAATAACACGAAGATCGAGGACACCATATGTAGGCAGAAAACCAGGGAAAAACCCAAATCTTGGGGAAAACCCAGTCAAAAACTCTTCCTTCAATAGTTTTCCTAAGATAATCCAATATTCTTGACTTAGACACATACTTTATCCACACCAATTTAGGCCTTTCCTTTTTCAACATATGATCACTTTCAAGCACTGTCTTTGACATAGATGCAACAACAAAAATAACAACACTTTGATGCAGTAGTATCTTCGATCTAGAAACTTCAATCTTAATGAAAAAACTTTGATCTTGAAGCACTTATCTCATCGACCTTGAAGCAACACTTTGACCTTGATGTTGTAATTTTACCTTGATGTCGTACTTTGACATTGATGTCGTAACATAACTTTGACCTTGATGTCGTAACAAAAATTCTCGATGATGTAATAGAAATTATCTATGTAGTAATAGAATTTTGATATTGATGTCGTAGCTCAAAAAATCACACGTGTGAGAGAGAAAGATATCCCAAAACATTTGATCCTGCAATTCTCCTTCTTCCACTACAATTTCACACTTTTTCATGACTTCCTCTAGAAGATCGAACTTGTGTCAGTGAGAGAGTTTGTTCCCAATGAATTCAAACTACTCTAATATATAGGCTTTTGGTGAGGTCAAATTGCCCAATTTGAGGCCGACTTGATCTCCATGAGGCCAACTTAGTGTGGAGGTGACATAATTCATTTTTAACTCAAAAATAATTATTTTTACATCATTCAAGAGACCAAGAAGGGTCTCTTTAAATGTACAATTACTCAGAATAAATCCTAGAAGTCCTTAATGGAGACTTTGACCTAAAACATGATGACCCAAGCACAAAACCCATGCTTTAATAATTCATAATAATAATAATATTTTTTTTATTTTCATTATTTTTATAAGTAAATTTCATGATGACTCAAGTGCAATTATGAACACCGAACCTAGTTACATTTTTTCAACACAGTTTACGGATCAGCTTTGCATGTGGCCATGCTAGCTGCCATGTATTCTCCCTTCGAAAAATAAAATCCATGGACTTTTGCTTCTCGTTGTACCAAGAGATAACCCTTGATACAACACTAAATAAACAACCTTAGGTGCTTTTTTGATCCACAAGATTGTCTGCCTAGCCTACATCTATATATCCACATAACCTAATAGCATCACCTCGAGTATACCTCAACCCATACTCGACTATGCCACACAATTACATCAAAATGTGCCTCGTTTTGTCAAATGCATCATCTTTGATTCAACCATGAATTGATTGAGAGCGTTGACCGCAAAACAGACATGGAGAAACCATTCTATGTGCCTTTTATAGGTAGCTCATCGATTCACTCATGTATCTGGTCCATACAAGGCCAGAAAATTGTTTCACAGTCAACACTCTCAGTCTGTTCACAGTGGAACCAAAGAGGGTTCATTAGACGGTAGTGATGCACATTTTAAGGTACTTGCACGATACAATCGAGTATTGGTTGAGGTATACACTAAGTGATGGTGTCATGTTATGTGGATATACAAATGGAGACTGGACATTAAGTCTAGTGGATTAGAAAGGCACCTCAGGGCATTGGGTCAATATTGGATCAAGATTTGTCTCTTGGTACAATGGGAAGCATAATTTCGTGGCATTGATTTCTGTGGAGGTAGAATAAATAGCAGTTAGCATGGCCACATGCAAATATATTTGGATTTAGAAGTTGCTAGTGAATTTGTATGGGCAGTGTTTATATTTGACTAATATCTACTGTGATAATTAGAGTTACATCAGGCTCTCATAGAATCAAATATTTCATGATAGGTCGAAGCATATTGACATAAGATTGTTGGAATAAATAATTAATGAGAGGGATGGTGAATCATTAATAATGAGGTTCTTAAACCTTCAAGTATAAATATTTAATTAATTTCACTATTGTCAGTTACTTGTGAGAGAATTCATACAAAATAAAAATAAACAATAAGATACAACATTCAAATGTACACAATCTATCACATGAGAAACATACACATATTAACACAGGTATTTTTATGTGGAAACCCAAAGGGAGAAAATCACCATTTTTCTTATTTTTATGATGTAAATTAATAAACTACTTAATTACATCAATTTTTTTGTGAGCACCCACTCACAGGAGGCACCAACCCCCTTATGATAGCAAGCCACTACTTTCTGAGAGGCACCAACCTATTATGAATGTAGGAAACTACTCGCTCTAGCCACTATTCTAGTTTTCCTACAATTTTCAAACTGGAAACAGAGGCTAATACATTTATACATAAATAAAAATATGGTATAACTCAATACCAACTCCTTTTCTTCAACTGTGCAGTTCTCCTTTGAATTGTGTTCCCTACTTCCCATCCATCTATGGTCACTCTCCTTTGCTTCATTGTATCTCTACTACACATAGCCAAATCACCTTCTCCTTTGCACAGTCACAACACTGCACTCATCAAATCTCTCCACTTCACCCACTTGCTCCATTTCAATCCTTGGTTTTGTTTCACTGTTATAGAATAATCGATGTTGTCTCTGCAGTCAATCTCATTATGCCCAAGAACATACTCATCATGGATGTCCATGTCATTATTACATCAAATAACCAAACCATTACAACTACATTAAACAAAAGAATGGGCACCTGTGTGTTTCTACTTGTTGGGAAGGTAAATCCTCTCTGCGGACAGAGATGATCCCTCTAACCCTAGAGTGGGTCTAGAAAAAAAGGGACAAGCTAAAGTGTAGGTTCATTAACGAATGAATGAAAGGGAGAGGGTAGATTGACCTACCTGGAGTCCAACGCTGTCGTCGCTGTAGTGGTGGTTGTTAGTATGAATCCTTTGTCGAAGTGTACGAAAAAGGACCACTTTAGCTACGCATAACTAATAGCCCTAACAACAAAAGTGGCTGCCAATATCTTCAGATCTGTGATTAGTTAGACAAGAAAATAGCTGCAAAACACCAGATCTATGTATGGAAAGACATTAAGCAGTAAAATAAAGGGTTTGCTCCATGCATCCAACAGACAAGACAAGAACAAAATTTTTTGAAAGAATTTTTATATTACAGGGCACCTGGGAGGAAAACAAGAAGGTGTATCCAGCTCTCCTCAATGGGATGGGTTCTTTGTAGTCCTCAGCACTTCAGATCTAAGCTTTCTCTCTCTTGTAGGAGTAGAAAACCCAATGCAAAAATGAAGCTCAATGGGAGAAAATGATGAAAAATGAGACCAAGTGTATAGATACAGAGTGATCTAATAGGCAACAAAAGGTGAAGAATGATGGGGAAAAACCCTCCTATTTATAACAAAATATTGGGTCATTCTAGATCCTGGTGTATGATTAAAATAATTTTAACCAAATCTAGATCCACCTTTTATGGAATACTTTATTATATTTGTTGGAGGGAAAGGGTCTTTGACTTGGGTCAAATCCCTTGATTAGTCAAAAATAAATAAATAAATGATTTATTTATCTTTTTAAGGAAGTGGTTAAAAGATAATCAAATAAATAATGATTTATTTAATTATTTGTGGGTGATTTGGTCATATTCAACAAGGAATATTATCTAAATAAGATTTAAATAATTATTCCTAGAAAATAATAAGATAAATAAAGGTTTATCTAATTAATTTCTTTGATTTTGGGTTAAACATGACTGGGAATAATAATTAAATTATGATTTAATTAATTATTCCATGAGGAAAATCAAACAAATATGGGTTTGTTCAATATTTCCTTTTGGGGTTTCCTGTTTTAACATAGTGAAAGCGGTTTTACTTAGGGTAAAACTGGTCTTACATGGTGTACTTGGGTCCATCTAATAATAATAAGTTAGATGACCAAAAAATGGTGTAACAGTGGTGGCCTCTTGATCTCTGTCTCGACGGGTCACAATCCTTCTGTAATAATAATCAGATACCTGCATGAATATCAACAAACAAGAGTAGCATACAAAAAAATTATTTCATTCATAATCAAATAACAATTCAAGGAGGGTTAAGCATATTGCATCAAATAAAACGCATTAACGCAAGATGGGAACCACACAATAGTCATGTATACGTATAAATAGAAGAAAGAGTTACAACCAGAGCCTTGACATCGCAACCTCCTTCAGCAGGGTTCAGTCGAAGCGCGTCTCAATGAATTGTCAGGGAATTTGGACGGGGTGAGGACACAAGCCTAAGCTCTCTCAACAAAGGTCTCTTCTATTCTATCTTTTGAGTGAAAATGTACAGGAATCTCTTCAGCGTTTCAACTATAGTATGTTTTGTTCAGCTAGCTCATCAATGGAAGATGACTTTATTTATAGAGGGAGAGGAGGAGGTTGGGATCCCTACAATGGTGGAAGGGAGGCCTTATCCCTTGGGAGGTTTCCCCAAAAGGTGGAAAAAAGAGGTCAAAGGAGGAGGGCCATGGTTATTCAGTCGAACCACTCCAGATGACTCGCCCATGAATTTGTTCTGATGGAAAATTTGCCTCTATTTTTAAAAAAAAATTCTATAAACAAGTTGGCATGGGTAGCTCATTGGGACAGAGTGCCAATTGGCACGGGGCCCAGTGTTAATCTTCCTCATTGGCACGAGGGCATAACGGTCTACCATTGCAAGGAAAAAACATGTGTTTCTAATGGTCTGTTCAGAAAATTGTCAACAAAAGGGATGTTAACCTCATGGCAAGGGATGTAATGATGGTCTTTGCAAGGCATGTCACTTTGTTTTATTCAAAGAAATGATCCTCCAATGTGCGGGATGGGGATTGCAGGGATAGTGAAAAAATGCTGTGTAACAGAAGCCCCCTAAAGCATGAGGTCCGAGAGGGAGGGAGGGGTGAAATGCTTTACGAGAACGTGTTTGAACCAAACACCACCGTCGAAAGACCTGCAATTACAAATACAACTGATAGCTCTGATACATAAACATGTGGCATGGGCACAACCATCCATAATAGAGTACATATATGAACTGAGATCCGAGGTATGGATGCAACCATCCTGCAGTAAGGATCAACAAATGGACTCAGGTATAGTCGTTGCCATCCAAAAAGAGTCATGCATAAAGTCATGATAAACCATAATATCTCGCAGCCTGGATCTTATCAGAAAAAACCCAGGGTCTTGCGCTCCATCTTGACCCAAAAAAGTACAAATTCAAGCATGCGAATATGTGAGCTAAAGTCGAACATGCAAGAAAATCACCTGATTACTAGCTAATGATGAAAGTTGTTAATAGGCACGAGAGAAACCACTAATAATGACAATGGCTCTCAAGGTACAATAGGTAAAATCCACGGAGTGTGAACAGTGAGCTGGTGTTGAACACTTGCAGAATCACTCGATCGAAGGTCAATGATGTGGACCTATCGTTGAATGCGAAGAACTTGCCGTTGAGGCATGCAAGCTCCAAGGTACTGGAAGGGAGTCTCTAGATCAACTTCCCAGATAATGAGCTGAAGTTGACAAGAAGTGACCCAGTCGAAGGAGGGCCATAATTTTTCCCACATCATCAACACGAGACATAGGAACATGATGATAATGAATTAGGACCGAAAAAGAACCAGAGGAAGGTTGAAAATTGCAGGGGCAAAACTTCTCTTGAACATATCGATGACACGACACTGGATTTGGCAGTATTTGACATAAAGGGATATGAGGTCATGGTGACGTGGCAAAGGGCAGGTGAGAGGTCAAAACAGATTACCCAAAACCATGGAGGCAAACATGAAGAAATGAGATGTCCCCAACCTGACACGAATGTAGATGAGTGTCATGTTCAAGAGCAACATACTGCCAACACAACTAAAAACTGGTTCCAATTATTTTTTGGAAACAATCTTGAAGGGGATAACATATGTTTGCAATGTAAGTTTGTTCTTCGGACAAATCCATCCTAGTATATTTTACGAGCCCTAGGAAGGAGGAACTCGGTGAACGTCATGGTGAAGATTTCCAATGTCATCAGAGTTTAACAAGTCTGACAAAGGAAGAACTCGACATCTTTTCATGTTTAGAGGGTTTGAAAAGAAACAGAAAAGAAAACTCCAGCAAGTCCCTTTTTGTAAATAGTCCTTCAGATCCGAAAAGGTAGAAAACAATATCTGAAAGAACCTCTTAGTAACGATAGCCTAAGGTATTCCTTTTTCGTAAATAATCCATCCCAATCTGAAAAATGGGTAAACGTATATTGGGTAGATATCGTTTCGCAGCCATTTAACGAGTTCAAAACGACAAGAGTCTTAGCAATATTTTCAATTTTAGAGAGTCATAAAAGAGCTGAAAGATGACTCCAGTAGTGAATTTTTCATGTTTTTACTGAGTTCAAAAAAGCATAAAATACAACTCGTTACTTCATCACTATCATATTAAACACCTGTCGCTGCACAAGAGACAAACGTAAAACCCATTTCTCGAAATAACATAATGTAATAATCGAAAAACATGTCTTAAAACATAATTAGGGTTTTGAAAAGTTATAAAATGCCAAAAATGGTAAAAAATAATTACTTTTCACTTTTACCTCTTGTGTAGCAATAGTTACCCATTTTAGACTGTGATTTTGCGGTGACGATAGCGGGCGATCCAATAGATCAATCTTGAATCCGTTAGTTCTAGGTAAGAGCCGACATCCTTCCCTGCATTTCAACTCCTCTTTCATTACCTGCAACCCAAAATTTGAAATTCTGTGGGGGAATTTGTAAAAAATAGGGCACGATGGTCGACACGAGTATCAGGCACGAACTCACGCCAATCGCCTAGATTTCTGAACTAGGGCGCACCCATTTGTGCAACTGTTTCTCAAATAGTCATGCCAACCGCGCAAAACTTTTTAAGCTCATAATGTAAAGAAGCAAGTCCAATTTTCACAAATCAAAAGATTTTAATTTGGCTAATGAGGTTCATATGAACATGTTTGCAGGTTTAAAGCGGAAAAAATGTTGATTGAATGGAAAGAACGAGAGCACAACGAAGATGCATGGAAGCTTTTAGAGACTGTGGACTGAAAAAATTCTTCATGACACCGTGCCTCAGAGCTCAACTGGAGCTACTGCAATACTTCACCAGTATCTGGGATGAGGATCAGGAAAAATTCATTCTTCGTGATCAGGAACTTGAAATTGATGTTTCAAACATCTATTTTATAACAGGACTATCATGGAGGGGTGAAACACCAGTCTTGACCAGCACCTGACCCACCATGGAGATTATGAGCATGGTAATTGATAGGGTATGTCCAGGGGCACGGAAAGGATCAAGAAGCGGGAAAGTGTATATCCAAACTATCCCAGAATTGGCACTAAAAGTAGTGCTACACACCATCACACGAGCTGCGGGATCACAAGCATATCGCGAAGCAACAAAAAAACAGCTTCTTCTTGTAGTAGACTGTCTAACACTGACCGTCTACAGCTCGGCAGAGGCAGTGACGATCAATATGAAACGTCAACTGAAGAAATTCAAGAAGACCAAACTAAAGAAGTTCAGATATGGGTCCATCTTGGTATCTTTCTTCTTGGAATGACTACCAATCTTCTAGTGACATAAAGTGATAATCCCAACAACACCAGCACAGGAGCCATGGATGGCCCGTTGGGAAGCGTTGATGCAAAGGTTAGGGGGTGGTCAACATATTTCCACGAGACCAGAGTTCTTTGATTGGCTCCATTGACAGCTGATTGTCGTGGAGTATTGGCCCTACTCTAGTACATATTTCACTGGTGATTCGGACCTCCCACTCCCAGAAGGAGAGGATTGGGATGAAGCACTTGGTAAGACTCACTTTTTATTTTCATCAATATTATGATTTTTTTTTGGTATGTATGTTTTGACATTAAATCCATGTGTTATGCAGATGTTGGACCAGAAATATCTACAGGCATGTCTCCGATAGCAAGGCGAGTCCCTCGCGACTTTGATAATTCCCCTCATGGTGAGGGAGGCGAGGAGGAGGAAATTGTGCGCAACCTGGAGGAAATATCTCGCGGGGTCCTGGACTATGCGCGATTCGACGATGTTCCTCGTGCATACCAGAGACACACTATAGGGGTGTCAAACTGAGTTCATCGCTTGTTAAGGCGGCTTGTGCGTGCAGTGTCATGCTATCATGAGCATCACGCCGATTAGACACCTAGGATTTATTTCTGCATATTTTTGAGAGACATGATGTCTTAGGATGTAACAGAAACACACATATTTTGAACTTATGATGCACACCGATGCAAACATTCGATATATATATATATATATACGTATATTTTCTTATATGGATCTTTTTCATGTGATGATGATTTTACAGATTACACAAATGCATAATACAATGCTAGCTAATGTATCAGTTAAAGAATCTGCATAATAAGTAATGACCCAAAAGAAAGGAAAACGTTCACAAAGCACACCAAGCCAAAAGATTTCATTTTTACGCAAACTCGAAAACAAAATTAAAATATGCTTGAAATTGGTTTCATTTTTACGCAAGCTTGAAACAAAGGTAAACTATGCTTGAAAAATGGGCATGCCCTCAACATGGTGACTCAATTCGAGGTACATGCCCCCCAAGCTCAGTCCAGATGTAAGGAATGAAAATCAGATGGAGTGAAGGTTCAAGTTACGAGATCAGAGAAAGACTCGACTGGGATTTTACGAGATTTGATCAAAGACTCGAATTGAATGGGAACGTGCTTCATTGTTTTAATGAGGTTGACACATTAAAACAATGATATAATTTATTTTTTAACAAGGTTGACATAGTAAATGAACTATCCTCATGACATCTTGTTGCATTTTCTAGGGAGATTGACACAAGAAAAGGAACTATGATCCAACAAGTTTGTTTCATTTTTTTAAGGAGCTTGACACAAGGAAATGAACCATGCTCTGCGAGCTTGTTTCATTTTTTAAGGAGCTTGACACAAGAAAACGAACTGTGCTTCGATGACCTTGTTTCAATTTTTAAGGAGTTTGACACAAGAAAACGAACTATGCTCCGTAAGAGGCTTGTTTCACTTTTTAAGGAGCTTGATACAAGAAAACGAACTCTGCTCCGTAAGAGGCTTGTTTCATTTTTTAAGGAGATTGACACGAGAAAAAAAACTCTGCTCTGATGACCTTTCATCATGATGAATACGTGGTCATAGCTTCCAAGAGGTTCTCATCTAATGGGAGAACAACATCTCGGAAATTAGGATCCAATGCCCCTAGCACATGACGCACAACAACACTATTACTAAATGCGGGCACGGGACATGTAGCCACATACTTAACCTATGGCAGGGAAGATACAACCGGTGGATAAATACCAGGAAGGGATGATGGTGGGCCAGTTGCCACCTAAGGACCAAAGAATGAAAATTTGATCAATGGTCATGATCCGACCTTTATGTGGAAAAAAGATCACACGAAAGAGGGAGGAGACAAGCGCACCCATGGCATTAGAATAGTTGCGTCCCAAGAGTAAATTAAAATCCAAGGGGCCTAGGACAACCATCATGTCTATACAGATGGTTTTCCCTCCCAAAGTAATAGGAAACTTTGGAAGGATCCCTAACGGTTGACTGGTTCCTTTTTTAAATGCCAACATATTCCGAGTAACAGGCACAAGCGGTGGAGAACCAAAATCTTGCCAAGTAATTGAAGGCAAAATACTAACGGATGCACCTTCATCTATAATTGTGCTAGGTATGGCCACATCAAAGGTATGTATCGGGATCTCAAAAGGCACATAAGAAGGAAGGCAGTATCTTACAAATCGACTCAAATCGAAGGAAGTGACCAAAATACTTGGAGGGGGTACCATAGAACTGAGATGGTCATCCCCTAGTGTTACCGGAGCAAGAGGAGCATCCTCCTGAACCACGACACAGGAGCAGGAAGAGCAATTTTTTGAGCGACAGGGACTGGAGGATCTTTCTCCAAGTCCGAGAAATATAAAGAAATAAGAAGAACGTGAGGGGGATGAGAGCCACTTTCAACAGAAAAGACCTGATGAACCATAGGCGGGATCAGATTGACTGATTCCAGGACCAATGGTTGCTCGAGAACAGATTTATGAATTTTTATTTTTGAGGGAGTGGGATCGACCAAGGATGACTCTCGACCGATCGTTGAATCAACTAGCAGAGGACTCAAGGAAAGCTTCTTGTAACCAACCAGAAGGCAAGACGCAGAAACAATAGTGTTTTCGAACACTCTCATGGCTTCATCCATGTATGGACAAAGGTGAATGGGATGATGCCCTTCACACAACTTACAAGGATTCGTAATCTTACCCTGTTTCTTACGAGTCTTATCAGTGCTAGTCTAAGATGTGTCACCAATATGACTTCCAGAAGCCAAAGACAGAGGTGGACGACTGTTGGACCATACCTCGAGCACCTTGGGGATGCCAGGGCAATCTCGAAGGAAGCGGTCACCTTTGCAAAACTTGTAAGGGAATTTGAATTTCTGTGGAAATTTGGATGGTTTTTCAATAGGAGGCGTTGGAGGCACAATAGCCACAGAGTTAGCCTCTCGCTTATCTGACTTCTTCTTCTTATTCTTAGCCACCTAGTTACTGGAATCCAAACTTTCACCAGGCGAAATAGAAGAGGAGGACAAAGGAACATGCAAAGAAGGGGAGAGGTCCACCTTAGAATCAACATGGCATTTTTCAGGCGAAAGAGATGGTTGAACAGAGGTCAAACCACCCGGGACCACCAAGGTCGAAAATAACCATACGAGAAAACCAACAGTTAACCTATGTAGGGACAATGTTGCCATATAAGGAGCACCAACATTCCCAAAAGTAGGAAAAGGACCAGGATTCCATTCGGAGGGGATTCCTTGGTTGTTAAACTCCGAAAACATTGCCATTGGAAATAACTGTAAAACAAAACGCTAAGGAGGATAAATTTAACCAGGAATATTTCGTGGGTAGTTAATTTTGAGACATTGAAACAAAACTCTGCCATTTCATATTTTAAGAGTCGAGAAACTGGAAAAGGGTGACTCTATCTCTTTCAGGTTGAAACGAGCATGAAAGGAAAAACACTCGATGATCTCTTCCCTTTTTAAGGAGTCATGAATAGATCGAAATGACTACTTAGGTAATCTAAGTAAGAGGGTGTACCAAGTTTTCGTGAACTTCCATATCCACCTTGGTGATCAAAATGAAAGAGAAATGACCAAGGAATTAACGTACGTGCAAGTAGTCTCCCCGAATGTTGTGTTCGGTGTATCACGGTTACAGGGCGGTAGGCTCGAATTCCTATGGATAAAGGACTTGAACCTATGAGGGTCTCCCTTTATATACTCGATGATATGGGGAGCACAAGTCCGTACTAGTGATGTCTAGAACCAGGTGGAAAACGATAGCTACTAGGTTTAACGACGCCGGAACGCGTCACTAGCCTAGACCTCAAAAAATGTTTGCGTTAGGTTCCGATGCTTCCTTAGGTTAATTGAATAAATTTTACAGTTGATCTTGAATTAATGTCTCAATTTCAAGGCCCTACATAATTTGATCTCAAATTTCCTAAATGCAAGCTACATGCAATAGAACACCATTTTCCATTCGATGAATTCTAACTTAAGAGAAGGATAGGGATATTTCACAAAGCAGCAAACAATCAAATCATACGAAGAAGTCCCCTAATGCATCTAATATAATCAAAGTCAGAAACAAAAAACTCTTTCCTAGATGCAAGCATTAGTTATGCAAAATAATTTTTCATTTCCAATGTAAACGAAAGGATGCAATTTTAGTTTTTTGAATGAATGAAGCACACAATGCACTAATTACATCAAAAATCAAATGAAACACTAGTTTAGAGCACTATGAATGTGGAGATCTCAAAACAAATGATTCAAAAGCAATACAAACATAAATGCACTCAAACTAATGATTCACTCTTTCAAACAAAGTGAAAGCCTTCTAAATGACCCAAAAGAGCAATGTAATCTATGCCCGAAAACGAAGAGATGGAGAGTCAAACAAACACAAAAGTAATCGTTCAACAAACCAAAAACTCAAAGGATCAAGAAAGACTCAAGAAAATGATCAGGGAATCGAACTGACAAGAAAAAAAAGACTCGAACTTCAATCAGAAGGTTTAGTGAGCGAAAGACACCTAGAAACCTAGGGCTATGAACTGCACTGATAAAAAAATAGACAAACAACTTAGAAGAGCAAGCCTAAAGCAGTCAAAAAAACTCCAAAAAAACCAATTGCAAATGAAGAAACAAGCCAGATTCAAGCACGATTGACCAAAACTCAGCAAAAGGGTCAAAACCAAATCCTACAGGATTCGATGCGACTGTGAGGCGGTCATCTACGCTAAACAGGGGTTGACGCTACTGCAAGAAAAGCAACCTGCGCCAATTGGTGCGACTGTTCAAACAAAAAGCACGCCAAGTCGAATAACTATGGGAGGAGAAAAGAGACAGTGAGTAGAGGTCAATATTGACACTCTGGAGCTAAACAGGATGATTCTAGACACTCAAACATCCCAAGAAAGATAGGCAAGCAAGAAAACGACCGAAGCCGACTTGAAAAGACAAAATCCTAAAAGGAAACGAAATGAAAAACTCACACTGATACCTAGTGAATTTTCTAATTTGTTGGGAAGGTAAATCCTCTCTGCAGACAAAGACGATCCCTCTAGCCCTAGAGTGGGTCTAGCAACAAAGGGACAAGCTAAAGTGTAGGTTACTTAACTAATGAATGAAAGGGACAAGGTAGATTGACCTACTTGGAGTCCAACGTTGTCTTCGCTGTAGTGGTGGTGGCCTCTTGATCTCTATCTTGACGAGTCGCAATCCTTCTGCAACAATACTGGGATACGTGCACGAAGATCAGCAAACAAGATCAGCATACAAAACAATGATTTAATTCATAATCAACTAACCAGTCAAGGAGGGTTAAGCATATTGCATCAAATAAAACACATTAACACATGATGAGAACCAGACAATAGTCATGTATATGTATAAATAGAAGAAAGAGTTACAACCGGAGCCTTGACGTCGCAACCTCCTTCAACGGGGTTCAGTCAAAGCGCGTCTTAATGAATCATCAGGGAATTTGGATGGGGTGAGGACACAAGGCTAAGCTCTCTCAACAAAGGTCTCTTCCGTTCTATATTTCTGGTGATAATGTATAATAATCTCTTCATCGTTTCAGCTATAGTATGTTTAGTTCAGCTAGCTCATCAATGGAAGCTGGATTTATTTATAGAGGAAGAGGAGGAGGTTGGGATCCCTACAATGGTGGAAGGGAGGCCTTATCCCTTGGGAGGTTTCCCCAAAAGGTGGAAACAAGAGGCCAAAGGAAGAGGGCCATGGTTATTCAGTCGAACCACTCCAGATGGCTTGCCCATGAAGTTTTTATGATGGAAACTTCACCCCTATTTTTAAAAGCATTCCATAAATAGGTTGGTGCGGGTAGCTCACTAGGACAGAGCACTAATGGGCGCGGTGCCCAGTGTTAATATTCCTCATTGGTGCGAGGGCATAACAGTCTACCAACGCTAAGGCAAAAACATGTGTTTCTGATGGTCTGTTCAGGAAATTTTCAACAGAAGGGATGTTGTCCTCATGGCAAGGGATGAAATTATGGTATTTGCAAGGCATGAAACTTTGTTTTAGTCACATAAATGATCCTCCAATGTGGGGGATGGGGATTTCCGGGACAGTGAAAAAATTCTGTGTCACACTACCATACTGGGAATTAATTCTCAGTCAGACTATACATGGAAAATGCTATCTCTTTGTTATGTACTACTTCTCAGCCACTAGTGACTGAGTTACATCTAATAATGGGCACCTAAGTATTTTTCATACTATGAATTAAATATTATTCAACTTGTAGACTCAAAGAGATCATCCATTAATATGTGTCTATACTCACACCATATATCTCCTTTTTTATTCTTTAAGGCTCATAAGACTACAGGAGAACACTGCAACATGGAATCTTTTCATTTAATTCATCATAAAGCAATGAAGCTCAATATGACTAACTCTTCTTCATAGTAGGCTTCATTAAATTTCCCCCGCGCATCATGGTCCTTGTTGCCTTAAACCAGAGCTCTTGACAATTGTATAGTCTTAAATTCTCAATTCATAGTTGTCGATTCATTCATCCAAATCCCAAATGATTTCCATTAACAATGTTTCCACACTTGCTGACTTCGTCCTTTAGTTCCTTTTTCTGGCACCCTTAATTTTTTCTCTTTCCATGGAGCCAAGTGCTATGACTATTGGATCAAACCTTTAGGAACTTAACCTGTTTAAGCCCTTCACGGTCCAAACCTTTTTGTTAATGGCTATGTGTCGTTGGTCACGCCTCTACACGAGGAAACCAAAGACCATACCAAAGGCTACCGTCTTCAATCCTGGCTCTTCTATCTAATTGAAATTCCATAAGAGTTATGGTATTCCAAGGTCTGCAGTTGGCCCCACTTTCCATTGTCATCGTACCCCTGGTCTTGTCTATGGCATATGGCCTAGTGCAGGCACTTAGCCCGTAGCACCTGATATCCCAATACATAATCTTTGTGCCTCATTATAGAACTTTCGGGACTCCATCCACTGGGATGAGCTGGAAAGTAGGGTATGCTCGACCCTTTGTTCTTTGGTTGTCTCTCTTCCTCCATGGCCTGGTCCCTTCTGGCTACTGTCGCCGCAAAATACATTTAACAAATCTGCCGAGGAAAATCCTACATGATGAGTTGTCTCGTGGGTCCTCCCGATGCCTTTTAATTGGTTGTCGCTACTATCAATAGGCTGATGTGTCCCAGAATCTGCTGCCTAGCCAATCCTCTTGTGCTCTGTTAGGGTCCTATATTTCATAGGATCTGAAGGTGACTGAGTTTATTCTATCTGTCAAATTTACTTTGTAAAATGATTTCCAATCTGCAAATAATTTTCAAAATTAAAAAAGGAGATAACATAAAAAATCAAAGGAGGGTATATGTTAAATAAAAAAAAAAGAATATGAACCCCATCAAAAAGAAAAAACAATAATTTTTGAAAATAAATTGTGTGCATCTTGTTTAAAATGCCACAAAATTTCAATATAATTCAATCATACAGTTTAAGCATGATTGATTTAGGTTTAAATTGCTTGTTTTTAGGTAGTGAAAAATGATTTGTCAAATTGTTTAATATTGGAAAATTAATTTGTTAGGTAGAAAATAAAAATTGGTTCAATAATTTAATTTGAACCAAGGGAGGTGTTGTAACATTATTTGTTTTTAATAAGTTATCATAAGTAATTAAATAATTTTCAAAATGATAAGGTAGGATATGGATGAAAAAGAATGAAAAATAAAAAAATGTTAGGAAAATTATTATTTTTGTAGGCATCCATGTCAATAAAATGTTAGGTGTTAGATTCTCTAAATAAAGAAAGAAAAACAAAATGTTAGGGAAGAAAGAAAGAAAAAGAAAGCTTCATTATATTTTAAAAAGAGTTGATTGGCTGCTAGTCTAAATGTGCCTACGGAAAAAGTTATTGTATGGTTTAAATCCTGATTATAAATTCATATCCTAAAGTTTTAAACCATAGCAATATATCCCCGCCATAATTTCATTTCATTCCATTTTACCTAAATCATTAAACCATACCATTTATCCCTTTTCATTTTCATTTTCCCTAAGTCATTCCCTTTTTATTTCATTACCACACATTCAAATTGCTTTTCGCATCAGCCAAATTGCAAAATCCTTTAATTTCCGTCTCCTACAAACCTATTCGGTCCCGATTGCGATTTGAAATGTGGTTGGCCCCACCATAATACTCCACCCATTCATTAGCTGTGGCATATATCATTACACCATAAACCTTACCCCCTCCTTACCTTTTTGCATTCGCACTCTTTATCGTTTCGCAGCCAAGTTTTCTACTTTTCAACTCTTTCGACGTGATATAGTGGGACCCTTCCAAACACATCACCCTTTTCCCTGCATCGCATCGCAAATAAAATAACTTACCACATTTCTGAATGCTGTTAAATCCTGCAATCACCAATGTGCGATAAAATTTAAATGTTGCGGTATGCGATAAACCCCAAAATCTGCGGTATAAATCCCAAGATTTGTAGTATGTGATAAACCCCAAAATCTGCGGTATGCGATGAACTCTAAAATTTGCGTTGTGTGATAAGGGTGGGACCCGTCGCATATTTCACTTTGCAAGTTTAAAGATTTAGCGCTAAGGAATATGGTAAAGTCTGTGATTTGCGGGTTGTAGGCAGGTCCACCTCTCTTTTCCACATCACCTCCATTCTCACCGCACCTTGCACTTCGCGAGGTTTAGCACTTGCCTCTGCCGCCCATAACAAAACATTCCGACTTGTGATTGCGATAGGTGTCGGCCCCACCTTCCCTGCCATGTCACCTCCCTCTCCCCACACTTCGTACTTCGCAAGTGTTAGCATTTACCTCCGCCGTTCATAGCAAAACCTTCCGACTTGCGATTGCGATGCGGTTTGGGTCCTACCTTCCCTGCCACGTCACCTCCGCACTTCTCATCGCATCACCGATTCCATTTCTCATATCATAAATTGTAAAACATGCGATGTGCGATATTTCTATGGATGCAATAAAGTTTAGAACTAAAATCTAAAGAATTTCAAGTCCGGGTATACAGGTTTTTTACGTTGTTTTGTTTAAAAAAGGGTTAAACACGATAGAAAGGAATCATGTAGAAAATAGACACCACGGGTCAAGATAGGAAAAGGGCGTTCATACAACAGATTTTGCTAGTACAACACTCAGTTTCGCTAGCACAACAATCAGTTTTGCCGGCGCAGTCCTAAAAAGGTGTTGACTCAGCAACAACTTTCCAGCAGAACATGGCCAAAAATGCAGATGCACTCCTTTTAGATTGTTTTTCTTTCCTTTCTATTCGTTTTCAGAAAATGTGGTTTGCCTTGTCATTCAGGCATCAATTATTGTATTATTTTAAAATTTTGTATAAATACTCCAGTTTTGGAAGTATCAAAAGTCGATTGAATGAGATGAGAACTATTTTTGTCTATTGAAGTATTGTAAGATTTTTCAAAGCACTGGAGCATCAATATCATACTTTTCAAAGGATTCTTGTGGCTTAAATACCGGTGATGTTTTTCTTAAGTTATTATGTTTCATTGTAATCATCTGAATTCTAATTGTAAAGAAGAAAGCATGATGAATAGGATTTACTGTTGAGTACCTTATTTTGGTTGCGTTTACAATCATAATGTTTTCCACTAAAGGCTAAACTAAAGAATTATTAATTACTCTTTAGTTCTGCTGAATATTTTCATATTTATGTCATAATCCATTTATAAATTTGAAAGATCCAGTAAATACTCCTACTTGCCCTGTGTTTACACTGTGAAAAGTTGATGCAACTATCCAGTTGTATTTTGACTCCATTGGCCAATAAAAATTAATAAATTGAATACTATCAATTTTCCAAAATACAAAACCAAAACTCAAAACCCAAGTACAATCATAACTAGCCAAAAAAATTATCCAAAAAAAGTTAAATATTATAGAGAGATCCCTCTCTGAAACCGACATGGCTAGATCCCAGTTTCCAAAGTTGGTTTGATGTTGGCCTATGTGATTAATTCTCACAATCTATAGTAAATTATAGAACACTAACATGCTCCATTTTAATTATTTTGGGCTTATTCCGTTGAGATGACATCATCATGACATCATTGCTGCCATTTGTCAACCTCTAAGTGGTGACATATGTTATAGGAAAATGACCCCTTTATGTACCTGAAAACCTTAAATCTTCTTGCCTCATGTCCATGTTGATGTTACCCTCTGACATTGTCTCGACCAATCATGAGTTTCCACCTGTCTCCCTGAAGGAGGGAGAAAAGGTCCTCTAAGACCTTGTTTTGCGACCATTTCCTTTGTTATTTCATTTTTTCTTAAAAATGTCAGGTTCACGACTTTATTCTTCGGCACCACTCTTGAGCGGATTGTGGTTTTGAGGGAAAACCACTTCCGCGACCACAAATCCCATCTAATAGAGTATCTCTAGTGCCCTCTGAAAGTCGCCATGTAGCCTAGCGCTTAGTCATGTGTACCCTAACCAAACTTCCAAGCGACCATTTCCACGTGGGCTCCACCTTTTCAATGCATCCCGATGGTTGACACTTTGCGACTGTTATAGCATCATTTCTCACTTTGACATGATTCATGATTGCTTCATGGCTTTTGGGCACCCATTCCTACAGACTTGGACAAATTCACTTAAAAACAGTGTAAAATCCCCCATACGCGACTATGCCCGTACTTTTCCGCGTGTATACGCGAGTCCAGCTAGACTTTTCTGCGTATACCATTAAAATGATTAAAAAATATATAAAAAATCCCTAATTTCACGCTGGGTTGATGGTTACTCAGGTAGTTCAACCACCCCAGCCCGTGGCCAACTGTTTCCAACTGCTGAAACTTCTTGGAGGGACTATAAAAAGCCCTCATGTGTATGGCCTAAGGGAGAGAGAGAATTATTGATATTATACTCTGTTGGTATTCCCTATCCAAGTCTGATTCCCCGTGCCTCCTGCACTTTCCCAGTTCATTACAGGAAACCCTTGTTTCCTTGAGATACACATCTCTTTATATGTTATCTCGTATGCACCAATTTGGAAGGAGTCTTAGCGAGGCAAGGGCTGGACGAATCCGGACGACGGTCTGCGAAGGCCTTGGAAGGATCGGGTGATCTCTCCACTTGATTACTTTTGTACGTACTATTTATAATACAGAAGTATCATGCTGTTCCCGAAATAAACGTGTTAGTGTATGCTTTTATGTATGAGAATATTTGTTATACAAGCATTCATTATGATTTATTTAATGTTTTATATGAATCTCACTGACATTTAGAGTAGATATATGTTGTACAACTTGTCCTTTGTGCTGGTTTCTTCTTGTTTTTAGGTTAAGAAGGAAGGACGGTTGTAGGGGGTTTGGACCCCACGTGGATCTACTTCAACCGTAGGACCTACGGGTAACTCTCTCATTCTGCTCTATTTAGTTTTTCTGAACGTGCATGGTTGTGTGAGTCTCTGTTAAGTAGCATGCCCCTGCTCTGTGGAGGTTGTATCCCAACCAACCTCTAGGGTGTTATTTCCCCGAAACAGAACTGGCGACTCCACTGGGGATCACATTTTTGTGATTCTCCTGTTGGGTTGTTTCAGTTGTTTGGTAGGTTGCCAACAGTTTTCTCTTTCATTTGCAGTCCAGTTTGTTTTCTTGCAGTCAGTCTGAAGTCTTGGTGTCTTTTCCAGGCTTGTTCTTTTGTTTTTTTTCATTATTTACCTTTGCATACGCTTCTTCTTTTGCACACAGTCGCGTATACACGCGAGTTTGTCTGAAGGAAACCGCGTATACGCGAGTTTCCCTTAGAACAGACGCGTATGCACGCTGGTTGCACAGCTGTGAAGCCGCGTATACCTAGGAAGATTTTGAATTTTTAGGATTCTTGAGTTTTTGGTCCTTTCTGGCTGTGGAGGCCTGTGTCTACAGTGTCTCTGTACTTACTGGAGTGTGAAGGAAGTGGTTTAATGTCTTTTCTCTCTTTCGTTTGAGTGGAAACTAGTCTTTTGGCAAAAGTTTTGTTTTTGGTGCTGGCACTTCTGGATTGAGTTCCAAGATCGCTTTCTGAGCATTCTTGGATGTTCTGCTTTATCAGAACAGAGAGCTTCTGCTCACTGACTCGCTCCTATCTTTGTGTTGTGCTTCGCATTGCGATTTTTGCTTCATTTTCGATTTGTTTTCTTGAGTTCCATATGCTAGGGTTTTGTTGCAATTTTCGAAGAACTTTTCTTGCTTCTTTGGAGTCTTTGTTTGCAACAAGTTTGCACTATTTGTCTAGGCTGATTGGCTGAGTTTTTGGTTTTCCGTTGCTCTTATTGATCTTGCTACTGTTAGCTTTATAAGATTTGGGAGCATTGTTGAAGTTTGTGCTTGAAATTCGGTCTCGTTTTGGTTTGGATTTTGATAGTTGTACTTGGTCTTTTCGAGCTCTTGCTTTATAAAACTAAAAAGCCCAAAAAACATTTTTTTTGCTTTTTGTTTTTGCATTTCAAAAACTCAAAAAACATTGTCTCTTGTTTTTGTTTTTGTTGTTTCATTTTCATTTTCGTTTTGTCATATCTTTTGGAGCTCTTGTGAAGTTTCTTGCTTCTAGTTTTCGGCTTGTTTTTGCATTTCAAAAGCCCTCATGTGTATGGCCTAAGGGAGAGAGAGAATTATTGATATTATACTCTATTGGTATTCCCTATCCAAGTCTGATTCCCCGTGCCTCCTGCACTTTCCCAGTTCATTGTAGGAAACCCTTGTTTCCTTGAGATACACATCCCTTTATATGTTATCTCGTATGCACCAGTTTGGAAGGAGTCTTAGCGAGGCAAGGGCTGGACGGATCCGGACGATAGTCTGCGAAGGCCTTGGAAGGATCAGGTGATCTCTCCACTTGATTACTTTTGTACGTGCTATTTATAATACAGAAGTATCATGCTGTTCCCGAAATAAACGTGTTAGTGTATGCTTTTATGTATGAGAATATTTGTACAAGCATTCATTATGATTTATTTAATGTTTTATATGAATCTCACTGACATTTAGAGTAGATATCTGCTGTACAACTTGTCCTTTGTGCTGGTTTCTTCTTGTATTTCAGGTTAAGAAGGAAGGACGGTTGCTGGGGGTTTGGACCCCACGTGGATCTACTTCAAACGTAGGACCAACGGGTAAATCTCTCATTCTGATCTATTTAGTTTTTCTGAACGTGCATGGTTGTGTGAGTCTCTGTTAAGTAGCATGCCCCTGCTCTGTGGAGGTTGTATCCCAACCAACCTCTAGGGTGTTAATTCCCCGAAACAGCGACACAACTGTAACCTTTGGGATATGTCCGTCGGGATGGCATCATCTCGGTCCTCCTTTTGCTCCAATGGAAATGATTTCTGCTACAAATCTACTTGCCACATTTGTCAAAATATCTTACTTAGAGGCTCTGTCATCCTTGACGCTACACTTTGGAAATATGCCAAACTTGGCTGCGTGCCAAGGCTCCTCCAAATTCGTTTTAACTTTGTTATTTTACTTTGCGAACATAGAGATTTGACTAGCTTTATCTTTCCAGGAGGCCATTTTGGAACTTCTGCATACTACTAGAAATATCCATTAGAGCTTTATCCATATGGGTGGTATTACACCTACATCTAAGATGAGATGATGCTCCAAAAATAGCTACAAAGGTTTGGCTCCCCAATCATCATAAACATCTTTTTATGGCTGCTCCACTAAGCCTTCTACTATGATTATTCTCTACAAATCACTACAACATCCATGGGACTCCCCATGAACAACATGCTCCTCAATGCTACCAATTGTTGCTTGTATCTTTAATGTTAGACCATTTGACATCAATGTCAACATACTTTGTTAGATCGAAGACTTTTGTGATCCATAATGTAGAAAAAATGCTTTCGGATTAATCACATTGTTAGGATTAGGTCGATGTTTCGAACCAGATAATGTGGTTCATGCTTAGGACAAGGTGGAGAGACAATCGATCTCAAAGAATAAATAGAGGGGTTTCATCATTACCCAGATATCCATTGACAAACTAGCCATTAAGAACTAGCCGTTAATATTGTTGTTAAGAATTAGCCGTTGGAGAATTAGTTAGTTGAAAATAAATAAATTAAAATTAATTAATTAAATAAAATTTTATAATAAAGGGGTTTATAAAATATATTATGTTAAAAAGGGGGGTTTATAATTAAAAATATATGTTAGGAAGGGTCAACATACTTGTTGCACAATTTTCCAACAATCTCCCCCCTTTGGCACTGATGGCAACACTGTAAGCTCCCCATGAAACCAGGCATGGTATTCTTCATCATTGTTCTTCTCCTGAGCACCAATAATATTCTCCCCATTTGACATCAATGGTAAAGGATTCTCTTGAAAACTCCCCCTAAACCGTTGTATCCTACACTTCAATTGATCCCTCACACTGAGTAGCTTCCAACACACATTATAATTAAGTCATTTGGGAGGAGGAGTCACAACACCTATCTGTTATCGAAGATACACAGAGGCTCTCTTGCAAGTGTATTATTAAATATGTTTTCTAGTTTTTCTTTAGTGGCAACATATTCAAGTCGAACAATATTATCAGCAACATGTTCTCTTAAGAAATGAAACTTGATAGGGATATACTCGGTCTTTGAGTGCATGAAATGATTATTAGAGATGTTGATCGCACTAATGTTGTCACACATGATTGGAATTGGATCAGTCAATTCTAGTTTAATGTCCTTCAAGGTTTGCTTCATCCAAAGAATTTGTGAGCAACAAGTGGCATTTGCAATATACTCTTCTTCAACAGTTGATAAAGAAATGGAGTCTTTTTTTTTGCTGAACCATGACACTAAGAATTTTCCCAAAAATAATGTTTCACCATAGTTGCTCTTCTTGTCATCAATACTACCTACCCAATCAACATCACTATATGCCTTCAATTTAAACTCTTTGCTTCTAGCATACCACGTCCTAGAGTATGTTTTCCCTTGCAGGTATTTGAAAATCCTTTTTACAGCAATGACATGACTTTCATGGGGCAGGCTTGAAATATGGCCACTAGAACTAATAATTGCATGATGTCTGGTTTAGAAGTTATAAGATACAAAAAGCTCCCTATCATTGATCTATAGATAGTTTGATTTACCAGTGGTGTCTCATCTTCTTTGCATAAATTACAACCTATAACCATGGGGGTTCTAACTGGCTTGCAATCTTCCAATATGAATGTCATCAGAGTTTCTCGTAGGTATTTGGATTAGGAGATAAATACCCCATCTTTTGATTGAGAAACTTTCAATCCTATTAAAAAGGAAAATTATGCTATCATTTACATCTCAAATTCTTTTTGCATATAGTTTTTGAATTAATTCCCCAACTACTTTAAATCGTTGCCAAAGATTATGTCATCTACATACACTACCACAATCAATAGGTGGTCATCTTCAGATTTTATGTACATATTGATATCTGTAGTGCCCCTCTTAAATCCTTGTTCCTAAATATATCTATCTAATATGTCATACCAAGCTCCATGGACCTGTTTGATTCCATATAAGGCCTTTTTAAGTTTTCACACAAACCCTTCATTTGCGGTGAGTGTGAATCCTTATGGCTGCTCAACATAAAATTATTCTTCCATATATCCATTCAGAAACGTTGAATTCACATCCATCTGATATACCTTGATGTTTTTATGGCTGGAAAATGTAAGAAACATTTTGATAACTTCCAGTCTAGCTACTGGTGCAAAGGTTTCCTTGAAATGTATCTCCTCTATCTGGGCATACCCTTTGTAGACTAATTGAGCCTTGTTCTTGATTACTTGACCCTGCTCATTTATCTTTTTTTGAAGACCCATTTTGTGCCTCTGAAATTTTTCTATCTGGGTATTGGAACAAGCTCTCAAGTGTCATTCTTCTCAATTTGGTCAAGTTATTCATTCATATCTCTCATCCAGGACTGTCCTCATTATATTGACTGAGATTCATAGGCTCAACCTGAGATAGCAAAGCAATATTTGCACAACTTGGACTGCCAACAAATTTCCTCCTAGTTTGAACCCCAAGTCATTGATCTCCAATAATTTTACTCTTAGAATGTTCTCTCTGTACATACGTGGATGGTGTTTTGGGCCTTGAAGTTGTGCTCATTTCTCTGTCCTCATTATCTGACTTTGTTTCTTCATCTTCTAATGGCCTAATGGTTGAACTCTCTTCTCCATATGAGTTCATGTTTCCTATGGAGGACTTTGATTGTTGTGTTATTTCATCTTTACTACATCAATGCAGTATTCAATCCTCTTTGTCCTTTTGGTGTAGCACTTGTATCCTTTACTTCAAGTAGAGTACCCTAGAAATATACCCTCATTAGCGCGTGAATCAAACTTTCCAAGTTTATCATTCCTTTTGATAAATCATTTGCTTCCAAATAACTTTTAGTGTTTTACTGATGCAGGTATTCCCTTCCACAACTCATAGGTATTTTTATCACTATTAGTCCTTATTTGTGTTTTGTTTGATAGGTACATTGTTGCTTGTGTTTCTTCTCCCCATAAGGTGTGAGGTACATCTCCTTCATCCATCATATCTTCGGCCATATCATGGATTGTTCTGTTCTTTCTCTTAACTACTCCATTTTGTTGTGGAGTTTTGGCCACATAATACTTCCTCCTTATGCAATGATCTTCAAAGAGTTATTCAAACTCTCTTTAAGTATATTCTCCTCCTTTATCTGATATTAAACATTTGATATTTATATATTTCTCATTTTCCACCTAAGCTTTACAAATTTTAAATTGTTTAAATGCTTCTGTTTTTTCTTTTAAGAGCACCATCCAAGTGGTCCTGGTAAAATCATCAATAAGCAACATAAAATACCTCTCTCCTCTTGGGATTTTTGCTCTATTTGGGATGAAGATATATGTGTGAACTATGTACAGTGGTCTAGATGAAGAAAATTATTTTGTCTTGAAATGAGTTCTAGTATTCTTACCAATTTGACATGATTTTCATATTAAATTATCAGGCCTTGACAGTCTTGGAAATCCTATCATAGCTCCCAGCTTGTTGATTCTTATTAGAGTGTCGAAATTCATATGACCAAGTCTTTTGTGCCATAATCGAGTTTCATTGATATTAATAAGATAGTAGCATTGTCTGGAGTCATCAAACACATATACATTAGTATGAGTTTTGACTACCTTTCCCACCAACTTTCCACTCTTTTGATGTCGAATCTCAAATATTTGGATCAAAAATTCATGTTATAGCCATTATCACACATCTGGATTACGCTAAACAAGTTGTGCTTGAGACCTTCTACATACACCACATTTTTGGCTTTATTCTTTTCATCAAGGATGACTATGCCCTTACCCTTAATTCTTGTTGGGGATTTTTTTCCAAAAGTGACATTGTTACCTCTGTCTTTTTCTTTTAGTGATAGGAATATTATCTTATTCCCAGCCATATGATTGGAATAGCCACTATCTATATACCATATATTTTATTGATTATGTGTCCACAGAGAAAGTCCACATTCCATGCTCTTTCAATATTTTCATTTCCAAACCTCCTTTTCCTTTTGAAAAGTTGGTTTCCAAGTGTACTAGGATTATATGGGTACTCAAATATTCTTTTGGATTCACTCGAATTGTTCCCGAAATTATTACATTTGAAGCATTCAAGATCATTCATTAGGGGATAGAATGGATTTCAATCTCTAAGAGGAGATTTTTGAGATATAAAATTTTGATACTTATTGTACCTGGAATTTCATATATTTCAACTTTGATCCTTCTAAAATCAACAACCTCGTGTCCACAGATGTGAAATTTATAAAAATTACCATAAAATAAAGGAAAGTACCTGAAGTTTAAAATTTCGTGAATTATTCATGAAGGTACCTCTGTTATATAGTTGATTGATTCATTCTTCGTTGGTATGGCTCCTTGGGATGGTTGGAGTTATTATTCTAGTGATTGGCTCCTCTATGGCTTGCTATCTTTTTGTCTTCATTTATTATTTCTTGATGCATATTTTCATAGCTTTGAGGTTCCTCAAATCCCGTGGACCTGAAGTTCATCTTTCCCATAGAAGATTCTTGTGGTCTAGAGTATCCCAGGCCTATTTTGTTTCCTGAATATCTTTGAATATTTAGAATCTGATCTATCTTTCTTGTACCTCCTGAAAATTTTTCTTTTATACCCTTCTCAGTCTCCAATATCTCAACATCAATTTTCAAAGAGATGACCTCTGCCTCGAGACTTTGACAGTTTTATTCCCATTCATTAATCAAATAATTTAAAACTTCTTCTTTTTGTTTTTCTTCTTCTAATTTGACTTTCAAGGAAATAATTTCATCTTTGCATGTTCTTGAGATCATTTCCCTCTTTACCTTGAACAACTCCTGCTTTAGATGCTTGTTCTCTTCTTCTAGCTTCTCACATATTCCTTGTTATTCTTCTAGTATAAGAGTTAAACTATATTTGTTTTTAATAGATTCTTCAAGTTTTTCCTTTTGATAAACAAATTCTTTATTTTCTGAGTTGTAAATACCTTCTTCAACACACTACAAAATTTCTTTTAGTTGCCTATTATTTTTCCTGGTCTTCTTAAACTCATCAAGAGCAATGATGAGTTCCCCTTCAAAGTCCACTACTCCTGATTCTTCTTCATCCTCTTTAGAGTCAGTAATGTTTTGTTTCTTGGATTATACTCCAAATGCCATGAGTAAATACTCATTTGAATGTTTTTATGAAGAGTTTTCACTATCTGAATCTCATGTTGAGCTATCCTCTTCGGAGTAGAGCTTGTTTTTCTTAAATAAATTCTTCTTCTGATGTTTTAAATATTTGTTTCTAAATTATTGATCAACTTCCTTTTCTGTATTTTCTTTGTAAGGGAATTTGGATGAAAAATGTCTAGCTTTTCCACAGTCAAAGCATTTAAAGGGTGGCTTCCCATTATAATTTATTGAGCCGTGCTTTAGTTTCCTTGAAAATTGATCCAAATCTTGATTTGATTCACAACTAGAGAAATCTTAATGATCTGTGTGCTCCTTATAATTCTTGGAAACTTTGAACAATGCATCCCTAGGTTCAGACTTCTATTTCCCTACTCTCATCTCATAGGATGTGAGAATACCAAGAAGCCGATTCATCTTGATATCCTTTAAATAATCCATCTCTTCAATGGTAGATATTTTGACATTAAATCTCATGGGTAGATATCTCAAGACATTTTGAACAATTATATCTTATTTGACTTCTTCACCCAGTCCTTTAACCATATTGGTTACCTCATCAACTTTGAGTAAGTATTATGCTATGCTTTTTTCTTCACACATTTCTAAGCTTTCAAACGCTATTTTGAAGGTTTGAATTTTGGCCTGCTCGACTTTATCATCTCCTTCATGAGTATGATTGAGCTTCACCCACACTTTCTTGGTAGACTTACAGTGCATAGCCTTTACGAGTTTGGATTGAATAAAGCCACAAAGAATAGAATTCTTGGTTTTAGCATTATTTCCATACAATTTTTTACCATATGCATCAGTGGGAGGGACATCAGATAAGCTTCCGTACTGACTTTCCAAAAGGGATAGTTTTTCCCATCAATGACTAGTATCTTTCTTGAGTAAAAATCTTGACTCTCTTTCCTAGACATAATTCCTTATGTATCTACCTTCCAATGGTTAGAATGTTCCTGAAGGAATCTTGCTCTGATACCAATTATTGGAATAAGGAATTACTGAGAGGGGGGAGGTGAATTAGTAATAATGAGGTTCTTAAACCTTTAATTATTTTTACTATTGTCAGTTACTTGTGAGATAATTCATACACAATACAAATAAACAACAAGATACGACATTTACATATACACACAATCCATCACATGAGCATCATAGACATATTGACACAAGTATTTTTACATGGAAACCCAAAGGGAGAAAACCACCAATTTTTTTGTTATTATGATGTAAATCAAGCACCTACTTAATTACATAAAATTTTTTGTGAGCACCCACTCATAGGAGACACCAACCCCCTTAATATAGCAAGCCACTAATTTCCAAGAGGCCCAACCTATTATGAATGCAGGCAAATACCTACTCTAGCCATCGTTCTACTTTTCATACAATTTTCAAACTGAAAACAAAGGATAATACATTTAAACAAAAATGAGAATCTAATCTAACTCAAGGGCCAACTTCTTTCCTTCAACTGTGTAGTTCTCCTTTGAACTGTGCTCCCTAATACTCAGCTAGCTCTGTTCACTACCCTCTGCTTCATTGTATACCTGTTACACATTTGGATAAATTACCTTCTCCCTTGCACATTCACAACACTGCACTCATCAACCCTCTCCACTTCACCCACTTGCTCCATTGAAATCCTTGGTTTTGTTTCACTATTACACAATAATCGATGTTTTCTCTGCAATCAATCTCATTATTCCCAATAGGTTACTCATCATGGCTCTCCATGTCATTGTTATATCAAATTACCTAACCATTATAGCTACATTAAGCATAAGAATTGGCACCTGTGTGTTTCTCCCATACTTAGAATTAATTCTTCGTAATAATATGCATGGAAAACATTATATCTCTATTTTGTACTACTTCTCAGCCACTACAACTAAATTAAAATATGAGAATGGGCACCTAAGTGGTTTTCATACTAAGAATTAAATATTAGTCAACCTGTAGACTCAATCTCCTCCATTAATATGTATATTTACTCACAACATGGATCTCCTTCATTACTCTTTAAGGCTCATAAGACTGGAGCAGAACACTACAACACACCATATTTTCATTTAATCCATCATAATTAGAATGAAGTTCAAGCATGGCTAATTCTTTGTCATAACAGGCTCCATTAAATTTCCCCTGCGTGTCATGGTCTTTACTTCCTTGAACCAAATCTCTTAGTAATTGTATTGTCTCAGATTCTCAAGTCACAAATTTCGACTCATTTATCCAAAGTGTAGAAATTTATTAATATTTTTGAAAATGGCAACAAGAAACAGTGAAGGAGGCCTCCTGAAACATCTTTCCTGATCCTAGTTGGAAAGTGATCACCTAAACTAGGTGAGGACCACACATGTGATTTTTGTCGAAAAGTCTATTTTTAGACTATGTCTATTTTTAGACATATGGATCATGGACTGGGAGTTTCAGTATGCTATTCTTGGAGGATTGGTCATGTTGGTAAAAATATATGGACCTCTATTTTTAGACATATAGGTCGAAGTCTATTTTTAGACTGCCTGTCTAAAAATAGAACAATCGAATATTATTTACCCTTAATAATATTTGGACTCTAAACTTCAGTTTACTCTCTTGGAGCACTTCAGTTTGACCCCCGGAGGTGGGGCATGCAGCTGACATGAGGATTTACGCTATTCCCATGGGTTTTGTGAGCTAATGCATGGTTGAATTCAGTTAGAGCTCAAGTGGCGGAGTTCAGTGGAGTTGATTGAGGAGTTGATGGGGTTGAGACTAGTTGAACTAGTTGTGATCAGTTTAACTGGAGATTACACTAGAGATGAGTTGGGTGAACTAAATATTATTTAATTCACTAATTATTAACTCATTATTCAACTAAAGAACACATCAGTTAACTCAGTGCATGGACAGTTCAGTGAAAGACTAGTGGAAGAGGTAGATGAAAGGGTGAGATCGATAGCAGTTGTACATTAGTTGTGCATGAGATTTTCAAAATCAGTGGGATGAGTATGCCAATGATGATTGCGCTGTTCAAGAAAGAGGAATTTGAATTGGTTCAGCCTATTCTCTCCTTTTGGATTGCGCAGTAGAGGCAGGCAGCTAGTGGAGGAGTTTTGAACCCATGATCGGTTCAAACTGAGCTAGTTTTGTGTGTAGCTTTTGGAGACAGTACTGAGTACTTGTGAGGAGTATTGTATTGTGTAAATTTACATGTTTCTCATCCATTATATGATACATATAGCTGGGGGTTTTCAGCTATAAGATTTCCCCATACATGCTGCGTTCTATGTGTGTGAATTGATGTTCTACCGCTTGTTTTATTTTCCGCATGTGATGATTAATTTGTAGAAGAGATTAAGTGTTATGCAGCAAATCGAATTTGTGTATGATCAGGTTAATCTCGGTGAATAAATTTTCATTATTCAGAAAATTTCTACAAATATTGATGTATTACCATATTCTCCCAATCTAACAATATTTATATTCTTGCTAAATACATAATCCTTCCACTGTTAAACTTGTGGAAATTTAAAACTCAATTGCAAACACTTGTGAATTAATTCAATCGCACATAACACATTTGTTTAACGGGAAAGCTTAAAGCTAAAAACCCCAACTATCATATATTATGTATATCAATGGAATCATGTAATAATCTCATACAAAGCTTAGTACATTAAGCTCTCAGTAAAATCAACAATCATTACACACTGTCATGCATAAATTTGCATATCTATGCACCAATTTCTTGCCTCCTAACAAACTTTCTCCATTGCGCAATCCCTACTGAAGAAGACCCCTGAATGAATTTGAATTTGAATTGCCTTAACTGCGTAATCCTCATTGGAAACTCCAATGTGTGTCAGATGCATTTAATGCATCACTATAGTCACAACAGATAGTCCATCTCACCCTTTCACCTATCTCTCCACTGGGTCTCCACTGGAACTGACATGCAAGTAGTTAACTGTTGTATTTGTTCAGTTGTTAGTGATTTATTAGTTGTGAATTAATTAACTAATTAATTCAATAAAATCTCACTAGTGTATCTTTCAGTTAGACTAGATAAAACTAGCTCAACTGAGTTTAACTCACTTAACTGAGTCAAACTGAATAACAAATCCCGTAACTACTCTTCCAACTCTGTCATAACTTTTCCACTTTAGTTCTAACTGATTCCTCCATGCATGAGCCACCAATAACCCTAGGAATTGCGTAATTCCTTTAGCCCACTGATTTTCCAAATCTGTTCACTGAAATAAAGTGATCCAAGAGAATAAGTTGATATTTATTGTCAGATTATTATTAAGGGTTAATAATAATCGACATGAACCTATTTTTAGATCGACAATCTATAAATAGACTTCGCCCAATATTCTAAAAATAAAATTTCATCTATTTTTCACATTTGATCAACCATCTACAAATAGCATCCTACAACTTATAGAATATGCTCACCATGTCTAAAATAGACATACGCCTAAAAATAGCATGCGGGCCCCACTTAATGAAGGTGCTTACTTTTCACTAAGCTCATCATCTTGTTGAATCTCAACACTCACTTCCTCTCAACAAGATAGGGATTATCCTTCACCCCAATCCCGCCTCTATGGTATTAGAATTTGCTCTTGCCAAGCGCCTTCGTGAGAATATCTGCATCCTGATCTTCTGTAGGAATGAACTGAAGCAACATGATCTTCTGCTGCACACAATCCGTGATATGATGATACCATATATCAATATGTTTATATATATCATGAAACACAGGATTAAGTGAGAGTTTAATGCAACTCTGATTATCACAATGTATCATTGTAGGATCTAAATGTGAACCAAATAAATAGACTAGGATCTTCCTCATCCAGATAGCCTCACATGCAGCTTGACTTGCTGCCATGTATTTTTCTTCCGCTGAACTAAGTACCACGGGTCTTTATTTCCTGTTGTACCGAGAAACTGCTGTAGATCCGATACTGAAAACCCCTCCTAATGTGCTCTTTTTGTTTGTTGGGCTGCCTGCCCAATCTGCATCCGTGAAGCCATGCAACTTCACCTCATTCATCTGTTTGTACCATAAGCCTTACTCAGATGTGCCCCTGAGATACCTCAGGACATGCTTGCCTGCCTTCCAAACGAGTTTGGTAGGCTTAACCATTGCTTGACTAAGCTGGTTCACTGCATAGCATATGTACGGTCTTGTATTAACTAAATACATGAGCGAACCCACCAACTATCGATAAATAGTGGCATCCACTACCTCTGCCGATGTAGCATCCTCTTTTCTCCAATTTCCTGGAAGAGGAGTATCCATGGGCTTGCAGTCCTCCATGTGAAACTTACCAAGTATCTCCCGAGCATACTTGCCTTGAGACACAAACAATTCACCTTCTCGCTGCCATATTTCCAATCCAAGGAAATAATGAAGGAGGCCCAAATCCTTCATCTCAAACTCCTTTGCAAGATCTGCCTTGCATGAGTGTATCAACTGCTCATCACCCGTTAGTATTAAATCATCAACATAAAGAACAATGATTAAAAGCTTACCCTCCACAATAATTTGGTACAGGTTTTCATTTGCCTCACTCTTGGTGAAGCCAAGTCCAGTGAAATAGATGTCGATCCATGTGTACCAAGCACATGGTGCTTGCTTCACCCCATACAACGCTCTTTTGAGTCTGCACACATGCGACTCACTGTTGAAGATCTAAAATCCTTCAGGCTGCTCAATGTACACCTCTTCCTCAATGATCCCATTAAGGAACACAAATTTCACATCCATATGATGAATGTGCCAACTGATCTGCACTGAGAGAGAAAGGATGTTCCTTATGGAAGAATACCGTGTGACAGGCGTAAAGGTTTCTTCATAATCAATCCCCTCGATCTGTGAGAAGCCTCAGGAAACAAATCTTGCCTTATACTTCTCGACGCTCCCATAAACAACTTTCTTTGCCTTGTAGATCCATTTCGAATCTACCACTGATTTACCCACCGGCCTTGGAACAATCTCCCAAGCATTGTTTCTGACAATGGAGTCATACTCCTCCACCATGGCATCTACCCATGTGGGCTCCTACGCTGCTTCTTCAAAAGAATATGGCTCTGTCACGACACACTTGCTCATAAGAGCCATGTATCCAGTAAATCGGTCAGGTGTCTGTCTCTGTCTGCATTGTGATGTAGGGACTCCTACATTCTCTGCCGCATCAAGCTTCAGTATCTCAGCTTCTGTGGTACGCTTTCTACCAGATATGATGTTTGGTTCTGCGTGAGTGGACTCCTCCACTCCATGAATCTCCTCATGTGGCTGATCCATATCTAGAGGTTCATATTTGGGAACAGGTAGCTCCTCCTCTGCATGCAAGTGTAGCTCCCTCTCAAGCGACAACTTCATGGCTTTCACCTCATTGAATTTTATATCCCGTCGCACCACAGTCAGTCGACTGTTTGGAAAATACACACGATAATTATGGGGTGTTTATGTGTACCCCACAAATATCCTAACTTTTGCAGTCAGCTCCAGCTTCTTCCTGGTGTCCTTTGTCATATGAATGTAAATAGATGAGCCAAAAATATTCAAATGAGAAATATCAGGCTTCTTACTAGTAAAAGCTTCTTCAGGTGTACTCATGGCAAGTACTCTATGAGTACAATGGTTTTGAACATAAACCGCAGTGTTGCATGCTTTCGCCCACAAGTGCATCGGTAGGCCCTGGTCATGTAGCATAGCTCGTGCAACATCCATGATCGTTCTGTTATTCCTCTCCGCGACCCCATTCTGCTGTGGGTTATGAGGCGCTGTGAGTTCTCTTCGAATTCCTTCTTTGCTACAGAAGTCTTTGAATTCGTTCATGATATATTCACCACCATTATCGTTCTGTAGAGCCTTCACTTACTTCCCTGACTCCTTCTCCACCAATTATTTAAACTCACAGAACTTTGAGAATGTTTCACTCTTCTTCTGCATGAAGAAGATCCAACATCTACGAGAATAGTCATCAACAGATATAACATAATACCTATGTTTTGCTGTTGAAGCAATAGAGAAAGGTCCACACATGTCTGTGTGAATTCTCTCTAGGATCACTGAAGCGCGGTTCTCCTTCTCACGAAAGGTGGTCTTCACAAACTTACCCATAGTACATCCCTTTCAATGATCTGACTGTGCAAGAGTACCCTTGGGAAGTCTAGTAGAAATTTGCTGCAAAATCTTCAAGGTGCCATGGTGAAGATGGCCCAATCTCATGTGTCATAATTCGCCCTCATCCTGGCTCACCACTTCTTCTGCTTTGCCATCATTGCATCACAACCATCTACCTCCAACTTGTAGAGATTCTTAACTCGAATCCCTATCCTCTTGATTTGACCCATTGTTTTATGTCGCAGGAAGGCTTTTCCCTCGCTGAAAACAACGTCATAACCTCTGTCTTCCAACATTGCGACCTAGACCAAGTTCTTCTTCAGACTTGGAACATGCATAACATCTTTCAACAAAAATAGTTTACCTGAATCCCTCTCAAAGGTAATGGTTCCAATGCCGATCACACTGTATCTACTATTTTCTCCAATCTCTATATGCATTTGGAGATCCTTCTCCTCCAAGTCACTAAACAACTCCTTGTCTCCCATCATATGGAAAGACACACCACTATCAAGATACCGCACTGATCCCATTGCGCTTGAAACCAAGCATGCGATCAAAGATAAATCAAGTTCAAATTGCGAGGCTAAGGCCTCTCCAACTGCAGCTCCAAAAGCCTTCATGTTCTTCTTTTTCTATGGGCAGTTAGTGGAGAGATGCCCATGTTCGTGATAGTGAAAACACTTCACTTTGGACAAATCCAACTACTTGCCTTTAGCCTCGGATTTTGGATGGGATTTCTTCTCATTCCCTCTCCTTGCTTTGGAAACCAAAGCGCAATTCTCTTCATCATCATTCTTCGATGAAGAGCCATCCCTAGTATTCTGCCTTATCTCCTCTTGCACAAGATTCGACCAAAGTCGCTCCCAATCCGGAAGTTTCTCTCGTCCATTGACAGAGTCTTCGTAGCTGTGCCAAATATTTGGAAGCCCAAGGAGAGACAAGCTCACCAAGTCATCATCCATAACTGTAATCCCCACACTTCCCAGTTCATCCCTGCATTGGACAAACTTCGTGAGATATTTTGGAATATTGTCGCCCTTCTCCATTTTTAATTTTCTGAGCTTATCTTTCAGCGCCAACTTCCTATGGTCACTGCTGCTTTGGAAAAGATCTGTCAAAGCCTTCCACATTGAAAATGGAGTGGCTTTCTCGTGAAGGCTTGACACAATATAGTCCTTCACACCTTCCAACATAATTCTTCTTGTCTTTGCTACCTTATTTTTCCATGCGTCAAGTCCTGCAACATCGCTAGAAGCAGGCTTAGGAACATCGCTTTCGATGAACTCCTTCAGTCCATTATCTTCAAGAATTTCCTCCATCCTATCCTTCCAGGCTATGTAATTTGAGCTAACCTCAAGGGAATACTCCAATCGCAACCCATTGAAAGACATTTGAATGAATACTCAACTGTCGCACCAAGAAATTTCTGCAGCAAACTCAAATTGTCCACTAGCACAAAACTCAACACTTATTCACAATTGCAATCTCCAGTGATCAATACTACTTCGATAACATGTATAAATTTATTAATACTAATGTATTACCAGATTCTCCTGATCTAACAATATTTATCTTCTTGCTAAATACAGAATCCTTCCACTGTTAAACTTGCGGAAATTTAAAACTCAATTGCAAACACATGTGAATAAATTCAATCGCACATAACACAGTTGTTTAATGGGAAAGATTAAAGCTAAAAACCCCAAATATCATATATTATGTATATCAATGGAATCATGTAATAATCTCATACAAATATTAGTATATCAAGCTCTTAGTACAATCAACAATCATTACACACTATCATGCAGAAATTTGCATATCTATGCACCAATTTCTTGCCTCTTGATAGCCTGCCTCCACTGTGAAATCCCTGCTGAAGAAAACCCATGAATGAATTCGAATTGGCCTGGCCTTGACAACGCAATCCTCATTGGCAACTCCAATGTGTGTCAGATGCATTGAATGCATCACTATAGTCACAACAGATAGTCCATCTCACCCTTTCACCTATCTCTCCACTGGGTCTCCACTAGAACTGACATGCAAGTAGTTAAATGTTGTATTTGTTCAGTTGTTAGTGAGTTATTTGTTGTGAATTAATTAAATAATTAATTCAATAAACTCTCACTAGTGTATCTTTTAGTTAGACTAGATACAACTAGCTCAATTGAGTTTAACTCACTTAACTGAGTTAAACTGAATAACAACTCCCATAACTACTCTTCCAACTCTGTCATAACTTTTCCACTTCAGCTCTAACTGAGTCCTCCATGCATGATCCACCAATAACCATAGGGATTGTGTAATTCCTTCAACCCAATGATTTTCCAATTTTTTTCACTGAAATAAAGTGCTCCAAGAGAATAAGTTGATATTTATTGTCAGATTATTATTAAGGATTAATAATAATTGACATGCACCTATTTTTAGATCGACAATCTATAAATAGACTTCACCCAATATTCTAAAACTAGAATTTCATCTATTTTTCACATTTGATCAAAAATCTACAAATAGCATCCTGCAACTTATAAAATATTCTCACCATGTCTAAAAATAGACATACACCTAAAAATAGCCTGCGGGCCCCACTTAGTGAAGGTGCTTACTTTTCACTAAGCTCATCATCTTGTTGAATCTCAACACAAAGCCCAAAGGCTTTCTATTAAAAATTTTGTCACACTTACCGAATTCAGCCTTTAGTTCCTTCTGCTGCCACCTTGACTTGTTTTCCCGACATAGGACCAAGTGTTGCGACTATTGTCTCAAACCTTCAGGCGCTTAACCTGTTTAAGCCCTTCGCGGGCCAAAAAAGTTTCTTAACGGCTTTGTGTCGTTGGTCACGCCTCTATGCAATGCAACCAAATACCAACACAAAGGCTAGCACCCCCGATACCAACTCTTCTATCTAATTTCAATTATTTAAGAGTTACAATATTTCAAGATCCGGGGTTGGCCCCACTTTCCATTGTTGTCGTGCCCTTGGTCCTGTCTGTGGAATATGGCTTGGTGCAGACGCTTAGCCCATATCCCCTTTTATCCCGACACATACTCTTTGTGCCTCATTATTTAACTTTTGAGACTCCATGCATCGAGATGAGCTGGTCGATAGGGTTTCTTCGACCCTCTCTTCATTGGTTGTTGCATTGCCTCTGTAGCCATGTCCCTTCTGTTAGGTCACTATAATTTGTCAGATTGGTAAGAAAAAATAAAAAAGGGTAACATAAAACCAACTTTAGAGTCCTAGGACCTAGCCTTCCTGGACTCAGAGAGGGCTTTCTCTATATTTTTACAAAAGATATAACTTGATTGATTTAGGATACTGATTTTAGGCTAGTTAAAATGATAGGGTTGTTTGTTTTGTTTGGTTGGGTTACTTGTTAAGAAGAACAGATAGAGCAAGAGAAATTTAAACCATTGGGCTATGGGGTCTGTAACAAGGTTTGAAGAGTACAACAAAAAATCAATGGTGTTTCATAAGGCAAGTTAACAAAGCCAAATAGATCTTAATAGCTTATGTGGGTGTGAAATGAACATTAAATTGTGAGTTTAGTAGCTTTAAAGGGAAATTAATAATACTTTAACATATACTAGAACAAGAAGAGTCTTTAAGATCACCATGCTTAGGAAATAACCAAAGGACAGGGCACACCATAAAATTCTTTGGCCTGGATTTATCAAGTAAACTTTTAAGACAACAATCCAACAAACCCTAGAGAGCAGGGAACTCCTAAATTCTCTAGCTATTCACTTTCAGACAAAGAAGAAATTTAAGATAACATTTCAGTAATGATTAAAGAGTAGGGAACTCCTAAATTTTTCAATCAGACTTTAAAAGACCTTCAAAGTGACTATTCAAGATAGAACAAAGGACAGGGTAAACCATAAACTTCTTTAGCCTAAACCCTAGTAAGAAAACTTCAAAGAAAACCTTTAGAACAACATTTTAAGCAGAACCAAAGGACATGGAAAACCATAAAATTATTTAGCTAAAATATACTGAGTTAATCTCAAGAAAACAAACTAGATGGAAATGGAGAGCAGGGAACTCCTAGGTTCTCCAATCAAACCTAGTAGAGGAAAACATTTAAATAACAGAAAGCAGACAGAATTAATATGCCTCTAACAACATATCTTAACCTAATTTTTCTTCTCTGTTATAAGAGAAAGGATGAACAATATGAAAAAATAAGAAAACAAGTATAAGATCAGAACAACATCACCATTTAACAAAGTTCATGAATCCTGTAATTGTCTTTGTTCCATTGACATTCAGTCCAAAACAGTTACAAAGATCCACAACCAAAATATTTACAACTCAAAGTCTATGATGTATTCAACTCAACAATCAACCAAAAAAAATTATGAAGCATAAATGCAATATTTATTTACAAAATGAGAAGGTGAACCCTAGCTAGGGTTTCTGATGTCATTTATTACATAGTTAATGCATTTTGACCTTTGAGACCATGCAAGGCCCAAGGAAAAATATCTAAGACTCATTTATTGTAATAATAACTCCTAACATAACTTCTAAGCTAACTTTGGAAATTTTTTGACTTTAAGGCTTCTAAATAAATTTTTCAATAACTCCTGGTAAGGGTGTAGCACTAGTGCAAACACGCAGTGCCAAGGCAGAAAAAATGGCCTATCTTGCAGCCAACTTTTGGAGGTCTTCCTGATTTCCAAATGAGCTCCATGATGTCTCATTGGAAAGGTCTTTGATTCTATTTTCCAAATCGTCTTTCACTTTTCAAAATGGGGCCCATATTATCTGTCAAAAATCACTTCTCCCAAAACTATTAAACGTGCAATGCTAGTGCCAAAAAGAGGGCAGAAAGGTGTTTTTTTGGTAGTTTTTGGCCTTTTTGAGGGACCAGTTTTGCTCTAAATATTATGAAACGTTCTGAGGTTGATGTAATTTCCATTAGGAACATGAATATGTTGACATTTTTCCATTTGGATGGCCCAAAAAAGAGCGCAACACCACTGGCCAATTTTCTGTAAGTCAAACTGTCAAAAATTCAAAATGTGCACAAAAGTGCCAAAATTGGAATTTAGGTTGCTGATCAAGGTTTGGAGGCTTGGAGGGACACCTCAGCAAGGATATTGAGCTTCTCTTTCTCTTTTTGTTGGTCAAAGCAAAAATCTTTGCATGGGCTCGTTTGAGCTTGGCCCTTGCAATCCTATTTCTCATGGCATAATGTCTTGCCATCTTCCTATGAAAGTCAGTGTCTCTATTTTCCTTCTCTAGTTAACCCTCCATATGCAAATTTTACCTCTCAAGGCAAGAATCTCTATCCCTGCTAATCTCCATGGAAAGCAACTCACTTGGAGTGAGCTGCTCTGCTAATTCTGCCTCTTTCTCCCTTTTCCAGGCTAAAGCCCTCTTCAGCCCAATGGTTTTCGGTCTCTGTCTAGGAAGCTGATCTTCCTCATGATCACTGCCATAAAAACTACCAAAGGTCTCATATAGAAAAGCCTTGGCCTCTTCGGCCTCTTTCTGAGCTCTGATTTCCCTGACGTCACTAATGGTCTACTTTTTCTTCAACTATTGATTCTCTAGCTCAAAAAAGTTAATCACATTCTTTGCCCTACCAAGATTCGCTTGAAGCTCACTAATCTTGGCATCCTTGATTTTGATCAACATATTGGTAATTCTCTCCTCATCCTCATCTTCAAGTTCAATCAACTGAAAATATTTCTCAGTTTCATGTTTCTCCTCCTCCTCGTCAACAATGATATGCTCTGTAACCTTTTCCTTTCACTTATCAACCTGTTTTGTTGATGAAGAAAGCATGGCTCATTTCACATCAAGTGAAGCAAACACATCCCTATGGCATATTTTATAGGTCAAAGGAAATGGCTCAATGTTAATCATTTTAGTGCCAACTCTTTCAATGTTCCTTTCCCTGCTTGATGCTCCGGTATCATGATATGAGGGTGAAGGATTGTGGAAAGGTGATGAGGAAGGATCAACTTGAGGTGAATGGATGGTGATGTATGAACATCGAGGTGTGATGGAGAAGTGGATATGGGAGGATGAGAATATGAAGGAATATCCTGTTGATGATGGCCAAGTGGAGTAGTGAAAACCTCATTGGTAATGAATGCATCCCATGAAATGTTTTTCTGCTAAAGTTGATGCATGACCACCATATTGATGAGTGAATGATGAAATAGGCTCTGTATTTTCTGATTATAATCTCTCTTTTTCACAATGTAGGCCATTTTGTCAATGCTACGGAAAAGATAATATGGTATACGCATCATCCTAACTCTAGTGAAATGCATAAGAAGACGGATATGGTATGAGTAGAGGCGGGAAAACCTTCCCTCACAAGTGAAATACTTCATTATTATCCTCATCATGGGTGCATATCTATCAAGAATATGAGAAAAAGGGAAGATGGACTTGTGGTGGTCCTTATACCTAGGTTTGAGGTATGGTTCAAAATAACTCATGTCCAAGTTTTCTTGTTTCAACCACTTCTCTCCCATACTAGGTATCCCTGTAGAAGCTGCAATGGAATTAGTGGACATCTCAAATGTAACCATGACAATATTGACCTGCTTTTCTTAAAGATTGATGATGAATAGTCTTGTCAGCTCCAGGTGATTTTGGACTTGCTGCACTCTCTCACAAAACTCAAAGCAAACCACATGTTTAAAGCAAGAAATAGTAAGAGGAGATGCCATGAGTTTCCTTGTGGTGATGGGTTCAAATCTGTTTATTTTTCCTCCCTTATGATCATGTCTCCTTGGCATTTGTGCCTCACCAACCATTCCATTGTCTTCTTCCTCTGACATCTTTACTCTGTTTTATAAAACCCTAAGTCACAAGTGAAATGATATGAGGGGAAGGGAATGAAATGGCAGTTTGAACAAATGAAGGGAGTGAGTGAAGGGGAAAACTAGATGAATGTAAAACCCTAGATCAATGCAATTACCCTTTTTGTGACTGATATTTTGTTTAGGAAGATGAAACAAGGGTAAGACAATGATCTCAAGCTAAAATGTAGGGTTTCCTTTAGGGTTTCATTTCCATTCAATTAAAAGTGATCCAATAGCTTCTAAGCAAGGTTCATGTCATGTAATTACCCCTCAAGAGTGTTTGGAGGACTTCGGAAAAGATCTGAAAGTGATTTGACGTGATTTGGATGGCCCCAACCCTTGGAAAACTCCTCTGTCTAGGCGCACAATGATAATGGCTGAGGGTATAGTGCCAACCCAAGCGTGCAACACTAGTATCTGAGCGCGCAATGCCGAGATAAATTTCATGGGGTCCTTTCTGGAAAGGGCTCATCACTTCGACAAGGGCACAATGCCAACCTATAGGCGCGCAATGCCTTCAGAAAATGTGTTGAGGAAATCGGGCAAGGGCGCAGTGCCAAGTCCCAGGCATGCAGCGCCAAGGAAACTTAGCACAATTTCACCCAAAAACTCACAAATTCTTCCTTGCTGAGCGCTCTTGATGTTTTGAAAGGCAAAAATGACTCCTTTGAAGTGTTTGATGAGATTTTATAGACAAGTGGAATTTGATTTAATTTGAAAAACCCACTTTCTAATGTTTGAAGTCTTTTCCCTTTTCTCACTGATACTCTTTGACACTTTTTTCTTGAAGGTTGCTGAAATCATGGAATTGGCTTTTCTTTTACTCATTGAGGCGTGACAAGTTCATTTTGAAAGCTTTGGGATTTAATCACATAGTAGCATCTTCAAAATATTTTGTATTTTCCACCGTAAATTTCAACTCATCTTTTCCACCTTCTCTGGCCACCTTTTTTAAAACCTTAACTGTCTGTAGTTCTTTACAACAATCATTAGTGTTTTCTTCTAATTTCCCTATAGCCCTTTCAAGTTCATTCATTTTTGTCTAGTTCATCTTACCTTTTTTCCATATTCCATCTATATTTTCTAATAGACTTCCTTGATGCTTGGCCTTGTGTGCTCTCTCGATGTCATTTTCCTGCAAGTAATCACTATTTTGGCACTCAAATGGATTATCAAGTTTATAGCCCTTGTCATCTACAAGACCAGGTTCTTTCCCATTTCCCTTGATGTAAGTTGTTTTCATTCAGGAGTAGATAGTCTACATCATCAGTACTTTCTGCTGATAAATCTTCCAACATCTCTACAAAAGTGCTAAACTTTTTCCCATTTTTTCGATTTGCAGGTTATGAACTGAGAAAATAATCCTCGGAAATTTTAGGTCCTTCTTGAATAAATATGTCTTGACATTCTATTACATTTGAGTCAGATTCTAGCAAAGGAAAAGCAGTGCCTGAAACATCCAAAGATTTTGGGGAGCTAGAATAATGCTTGTCATAAACAATCCTTCTCATATGTGTTCTGACCTCATTGGAATGAAAGGATGACCTTGAATAATGGAAAACCCTAATGACCTAATGGGAGTGTTTTTTGACCTGATTTTGAATGAGATTTGACTTAAAAACTTTCAAGTGAAAAGAGCATTTCCAAAAGTTCCATTATGCTCAAGGGGACATGGGAATGAGTTAGCAACAAGAAATCTTAGAGGCAGGATGGATTTTATTGATAGGGGAAAATGGGGGAAATTAGGTTTTAGGTAGGAAAGAAAGATGAAAATGAGAGGTATAAGCCCATAATGATTTTTTTAAGAGCAACAGGATGAATTTGAGATGGCAAATTGATGGATAGGGAAAAGGTTTTATTAAGATAATGAAGGCAGTGAGATTTCTGAAACTCAAGATATTCAAGGAATATTGTTTTCAGAAAACTATAACCATCTTATAGTCATCCAAAGACAGTGAAAAATACTGATGACTAACAGTGGCTCCACTTGGGGAGGGCAGCTCCTTTAGGAGGTGTCAAGAACCTTAGATCTCAGATTTATGGAATTTGTAAATCAGTGCCTTGTTTGGGCTTAGTATATTTACCCCTTCTTCAATTGTTGATTTACTCCTGTTATTTGAAGCTTGTGATCTTAAAATCTAAAAAAACATGATTGCTTCAACATCAACTCTACCTACCCATCATACTTTTCCTAACATTTTTTCTTCATTTGGGCGCATTTGGACTGGCAAACCCTGGACATCATTTTTTCTTTTGAAAGTACAAACTATCTACTTCTACCCTTATATCATCTAAAGACTCAGATTAGACTGATGAGCTCTTTTATTCTCTACCTAATCTACTTATCTATCAAGATTAAGAAGTTTTATAGATTTTCATTCTCTAATCTATCAACATAAAATTTAAAACATGACCACATCAAGGTTAAGAAGTTTGATTTGTCATGAGTTGTGGCATTTTGGACAAGCTTCACACAGATTTTATTTTTTCACAAAGTAAAAAAAAAACTGAGGGCTATAATCTAGAACTTGTCACTCATCCCTCTCTTTTCTCTTTGGTTCAGATTTGAGCTTTGGGAACTAATATATTTTCCTAACCTAATCTACTGATAAGCCAAGTTTAAACCATTTGGAAAATCTTCATTTTCTAACTTATCAACAGAAATTTAAAACATGTTCAATCATGATTAGGCTGTATGAGTGAACAAGACTTTCCTTTCTCAAAAGTAGTGGCATTTTGACTTACACACTTTCAGAAACATTCTTTTTGGTATGGGGCTTTACCTCTTATTTTTATTTGCCCTCTTTTCTTCTTTTCTTTGTTTTTGTGTTTCATTTTTCTGATATTTTATTCAAGAAGTGTTATGTACAATGAATAAAGCTTTAAAATAATAAATTCAACAAAAGTAATGCTTGAGAATCCTTCCATTGACATGACCACCATATAATTCTGTTCCATCCATTTCTTGTACAAAGAATGCATTGTTACCTCTTGCTAAATGGATGATGTATGGACCTTTCCATAGATTGTCAAATTTCCCATGCTTGCCTTTATCCTCTCTTCTTGAATCCCACTTTAGCACTTTGTCTCCAATCTGGAAATCATTTGCCTTGGTCCTCTTATCAAAAAGCTTCTTGATGATTTCCTGCACTTGTTGTGTTCTGTTGTACACTTCTTCCCTTTATTGATGAAATTGAATGGTTTGGTTCAGCCTCCTTTATATATCATTATCCTCTGACTGTACCTCTTGAATAAGCTTCATCACTGGGACTCCCAGGGATGTTGGAAAAACTGCATCCATGCCATACACTAGCTGATAGGGAGACATGTTAATTGAATTTTTTTTGTTAATCTGTCTGCCCATGGTGCATGCACTAATTTTTTGTGCCATGACTTTTTGTTCTCTTCCAGAAATTTATTGATGATATTTACCAAACTTTTGTTAGAGGACTCAAGCAACCCATTACCTTGAGGGTAATAAGTTGTAGAATGCCCTAATGTAATGTGATACTTGTGACAGAAGTCCACCATTCTCTTGGATTTAAAAGCAGCAACATTGTTAGTAATAATCTTTCTAGGACAACCAAATCTAGACAAGATGTGATTTTCAAGGAATTTGATGATTACTGAGTTAGTGAAAATACTTGAAGGGATGGCTTCTATCCATTTCGTAAAATAGTCAGTTGCAGTGAGGATCTATTTGTGTTGGGAAGAGGAGGCAGGGTGGATTTCTCCAATGAAATCTAGACCCCATTGTTGAAAAGGAGTTTCAACAATGATAGGTTGTAAAGGCAAAGGCAGTAGTTTTCTCTTTCCCTCAAACATTTGGCATTTATGGCAAGTCACTAATATCTTATGGATATCAGGGAAAAGAGTGGGCCAATAAAAACAACTCTAAGGATTTTGTTGGTAGTGTTTTTTCAATAGATATGACCTCCACATTCTCCTTCATGAAACTCATGCATGATTTTATCTGCATCTTCTTCAAGTAAAAATTTAAGCAGGATACCAACAAATTTTTTCCAATATAAAGCTTTATCTAGAGTGAAAAAACTTACAAATTTTAGTTTCAAGAATATGGCCTTTGTTTTGGACAAACCAGGAGGAGCATTTAGATTAAAAAGCACATATAATATATTAGCATACCAGAGTGAGTTCATAAATGCTTCTTCAATAGGTGGAGTCACTAGCTCCTCTTGTTCATCCAAAGAATGTATCATGTTTATGTCCAGTGCTTGAAAGTTTGCTTCAGTCATCAGTTTGGCCAGTCCTTGCCCTTTGATTAGCTTAGCGGGCTTGATTTCTAGATCATTCTCTAAGATGAAAACAATCCACTTACCTCTTTTACCATCATGATCCTGAGTTAGTATGTCCTTAACAATTGCATGAGGAACAAAAGCAATGACATGTGAATGCAAGATGTATACTCTGAAATATTTCAAGGCTTTGATTAAGGCAAAAGCTTGTTTTTCCATAATGTTATATTTCAGAGGTGCATCTCTTAGTGCCTTGTTGAAGAAAGTTATGGGCTGTTCTTGTCCCATTATGTTCTTTTTTAATGATACTGCAACAATTGTGTGTTCGGATGAAAATGAGAAGATGAAGAAGTCCTTAGTGAGGTCAGGGCTGATGAGGACTAGTGTTTGGGTAAGTGCTTATTTAACCAGTTCAAAGGATTGCTTTGCTTCTATGGTCCATTTGAATCCTATTTCTCTTTTCCGCATGTTTGTAATGTTTCTTAGGAGTTTTGCAAGGTTTGGTATGAACCTTCTTAAGAAGTTGATCTTTCCAATGAAAGATTGCAGCTTTTTGATGTTCCTAGGTGACTGATCTGCAATATCCCTTCAATCCTTTTTGGGTCAATCTTGATCCCTTATTCAGATATGATCTGGCCTAGAATTTTTCATTCTTGAAGACCAAACGGAGTTTTCTTGGGATTCAAAGATAAACCATACTTTCTACACTTTTCAAAGACTTTTCTTAAGTGAGCTAGGTGTTCGTCTTTAGTTTTTAAGTAAACAATGATGTCATCAAGGTATATCACAATGAAGTAACCTATTTCTTCGGAAAAAGCAATGTCCATGGCTCTTTGAAAAGTGGCCCCAGCATTCATTAACCCAAAACGTGTTTTGACATACATGAAGGTGCCCAGGGTGTAGTGAAAGATGTTTTGTGTTGATCATCTAGATGTACTAGCACTTGATTATACCTTGAAAAACCATCAAGAAACGATATTATTTTGGAGCCTACTACCCTTTGCATTCTATTATCCATCTTAGGTAAAGGGTAGTTGTCTTTTAGGGAGGATTTGTTTAAATTTCTAAAGTCTATGCATAGCTTAATTTCCACTATTTTCTTCCTCACCGATACAAGATTTGAGACCCATTCTGAGTACCTGAGTGGGACTATTATTCCCACATCATACATATTTTTTATTTCTTTCTCAACCAGAGGAATTAGGACAGGTTTTATTCTGTGCAATTTCTACTTGAATGGTTTCTGGTTTTCCTTGAGAGGAATATTATGCTGAATGATTCTTGTATCATAGGACTTCAAGTCCTCATAGCCCCATGCAAACACATCCTTAAATTATTTGAATAGCTCAATGTATTTCTGTTTCATAAGAGCTGGCAGTGTTTTGGACAATTTTATCATTTTAGGCTCTTCCTTACTGCCTATGTTGCATTCTTCTATATCTGTTTCAGTGGATTCTATTTTAGGCTTCCTAGAAACATCATTGAAATCAAACAATTCTTCTAAGGGGACAAGTCCTCTTGGAAATAGATTGTATTTGCATTGCAATAAATCAAGGTCATTTTTATCTGAATCTTCACACAATTCTGCCTCATGGGTTTTCTAGCAGATTTATATCAGCAACATAAGGTGGCTCTATTTTGGTGGGTTTGTTCCTCAACAAAGCAGTCCCCTTCATTATCTGAATCTGATTTTGGCATTTCAAACTCATTTTTGGACTGCAGGAAGTCTTCAATATGTTTATCACCTTCAAAAACTTAACAATGATATATGTTATTAGGGATTTTTAGTCTGCTTTTTACCTTTACCGTGTATTGTTCATTGGCATGAGGGAGTTTACAAGTGCTGGCAACAAAGGCTAGTTCATTTGCAAGGCTGTTTTGAGTTCTTGGGACAGAGTTAAGTTCATATTTTTCAAATGTTTTTAGGAGGTCTAAGGAAACATTTACATATTCTCTTAACCTAGGATTTTTGGCTGAATATTCTCCTTTAATTTTCCTAATAATTAGCTCAGAATATCCCTGAAAAGAAATCCTCTTAGCTCCTATATTTTTTAGCAATTGAAAACCTAGGAGAAGAGCTTCATATTCTGCTATATTGTTTGTACATTAAAAATCTAGAATGTAAGAGTGACCTTCGTTAGTGTTGTGTATCTAAACACCTTCTCCTGAACCAGCTTTGCCACAAGAGTAATCAAATCTCATGTTCCAAAGAGTTTCAAGTTCAGATTCGCCATTGTATTGTTGTTCATGGCTGCTAGGGTTTTGACTGTTATGTTCTTCATTTTGTGCTTGGTTTGACTGTCCTGACAGGTCTAGCTCTTCCTCTTTTTCAGCTACTTGTTCATTAATGTCATATTCATTGTATAAAATAAATTAATCAAGGTTTGAATGGACAGAATAGAGAGGGGTGTTATTTGTCTTATCTTGTCTACTTACCATGTATTTCATGTGAGATTCTCTGTACATTCTTCTCGTTTGGTTAAAGACTGGAATGGTAACATATGTCATGTCCATTTGGAGGGTTCCTTGGAGTTTGGCTACCCATGATCTAGATAAGATCATGCCATATTTTGGGGGAATGTCAGCCACTAAAATATCCATGACAAGGCTCTGGCTGGTATTTGTGCCAGATTAACAAATAGATCTTTGATTAGGCCCAAACATTTAACTCTACTTGAATCAAAAGAGTACAAGTCTTTGTATGTTCTGGTTATTTTGAGGCCTAATATTTCCATCACTACTTTGGAATGAGGTTATGTGAAGCACCAAAATCTAGCATGGTGTTGTGTAGGATTTTTTCATGGATGTTCAAATTGACATAGAATGGAGGCACAACTCCCTCTTGAAACTTTCCCTCTACCTCCGGTCCAAACAACAATTCTGGATTGCCATGAGTCAGATTTAGAGTATCGGTGTCATTTCCTATGTTTAAAGCCTTCAAAACTTGAGATATATATACATTTTGAGTCACTAATTCAGTAAGGGGTATGAATATTTTTATCTCGGAAATTTCAGTCTCAATACTGAATGGTGTCTGTGTTCTTGGTAGATTTAAATCAGTTTTATCAGACATTGTTTTTTCAACAACTTTAGCTTGCAGACTTTTATTTGGAATCTAAGTTAAAATAATTTTTCAGGGCCACTAGTTGATGTACTAGGGCAGCTTTGGTCACCATCATGTTGGCTGATTTTGTTTTTTCTTTGATAAGAATTCTTAGCCATTATGTTTTTATTTTCTGCTATCTTTCTAGGAGTGTTTTCAGGGGTCTTCTTAGTAGAAATTTATAGTTTGTTCCTCTTGGGGATATCTTGGGTTTTCCTACTTCTGAGGTCATACTGCCCATGAATCTCCATGATAGCATTTTCAAATCCTAGTTTGTATTCTTCAGAATCCTCATATGTTCTTTCAGCTTGGTTTGAGGAAAACAGACCTTGTTCTTCTTCTATGAGAAAAACAACGTCCTCACTATCAGAGCCTATTATATTCACATGGTTTTCTTCCGGCTCCTCAGTCTCTCTTTCCTCTTCATCTATATAGTTTTCTTGGAAAGGAGGTCTGATTTGCTGATCATTTTCTCTTTGTCTTATTTGAGGAGGATATCTTCTAAAGTTTTGGTTTCTATTTTTGTTTTGAGGATTTTTTTGGTTTTCCCTAGGAGGTGCTCTTTCATTTAAGTTAATTCTCTCCATCATCCTTTCCATTGTCCTAATTAGACTATCAATTTTAGGATCAGATGTGGAGGCCACAGGTTCTTCTTTATATGTAACCCTCTTTTCTGTTTCTCATTCTAGCCTTTTTAGCAATTATATTGGCTTCTACACTTACTTCTCCCCTTTGCATGTCTTCTAAGGTAAGGGGATCTCTTTTTCTTAATTGGTAAGCCATTTCTAGATCAAATCCATCTGGAAATTTTACTAGGGCTAGGCCTTGTGGGGGTTTCATGTGGGGAGGAAGTGAATTATATACACTATTGAACCTAGTGCAGTAGTCTTGAACACTCTCCCCAACATTTCTATCAAGATTTTCATAATCTGATAAGATTTGAAGATGATTTTTCTTAGTTTCCCAGTTGTTTATGAATGTTTGATAAAGGGAAGGGAGATCATGAATGCTATTAGGAGTTAAGTTCTTGAACCATTTCTTTGCTTCTCCCCCAAACTTTGGGCAAAAATTTTCATTTGTATGGTCTTATCTTCTATTTCTTGGTAGTCAAAAGCATCATTCATCTTGTCCACATGTTGTTGGGTAGTTGTAGGATCAGTTCCATTAAAATGAGGGATTCTAGATTGATAGTCCCGTGGCATAGGCAGTAAAGGTTGTGGTAGTACCAGAGGGGCATACCATGCTACCATGATGGGAGGTAATGGAACCCAAGGAGGATTTATAAGAGGAGGGTTTATGAGTGGGGGTGGAGGATGAAATGGAGTGGTTTGCACAGTGGATGTATCAGTGGGGGCAGCAGATGTACTTTGACTAGATAGTTGATATTGAGTAGATTTGGACCAAAATGAGTCAAAGTTTTGGAGAAGTTGAAGATCAAGAGGAGTTGAAGGAGAGGCTTCTCTACTAGGGCTCTGCTGTAATCTTGTAGGCTCAAAGTTTGTCTGGTCTATCCAACTTTGAGACTTATTTCTGGATAGATTTCTTCTATGGTGTAAGTCAAATTGGGCATCTTGCAAGGATGTAAGGTTTTCAGGAAAGGAACTTTCTTTATGAATTGGTCTAACAATAGTTGAATCCTCAGTCCTAGAAGTTTTTCTTATTATTTTTTCTGGGTCATCAACTATAGCAAGATGGTTTGGGTGAGGGTGAGATCTGGTGTTGATTCTTTGTGAAGCCAGATTTCAGACCCAAAACAAAGAGAGGCTGAAAGTTTATAAGAGTTTTGAAAACAAACCAATTCGTAAGAATACTGAATTCACATAGTATGTGACTGGGATTTATACTATTAGGACTGATTAATACATTTCTAGAGGAGTCTATGAGAACCAGTGTAGTCAACAGGCTTACTGAAGACCAGTGGAGTCACCAGGTGGATGATGGTAACTATTTTGAGGATTTGTTTGTTGTCCACCATCAACAATTGGATACCAATCTTGAGATATTTTGGGTTTTCTGTGTTTTTTATATAACACTAAGTTTTTTAATGAGTGTTCCCCAGCGGAGTCACCATTATGTTAGGTCCCTATAATTTTTCAGATTGGTAAGACCAAATAAACAAGGGTAACATCAAACCAATTTTGGAGTCCTAGGACCTAGCCTTCCTAGACTGAGAGAGGGCTCTCTCTATATTTGTAGAAAAGATATAACTTGATTTATTTAGGATGTTGATTTTAGGCTATTTAAATTATAGGGTTGTTTTTGTTGCTTTGTTTGGTTGGGTTGTTTGTTATGAAGAACAGATAGAGCAAGAGAAATTCAAACCATTGGGCTATGGGGTTTGTGACAAGGTTTGAAGAGTACAACAACAAATCAAGGGTGTTTCATAGGGCAAGTTAACAAAGCCAAATGGATCTTAATAGCTTATGTGGGTGTGAAATGAACATTAAATTGTGAGTTTAGTATCTTTAAAGGGAAATTAATAATCCTTAAATAACATATACCAGAATAAGAAGAGTCTTTAAGATCACTTTTCTTAAGAAAAAACCAAAGGACAGGGCACACCATAAACTTCTTTGGCCTAGCTTTATCAAGTAAACTTTTAAGACAACAATCCAACAAACCCTAGAGAGCAGGGAACTACAAAATTCTCTAGCTATTCACTTTCAGACAAAGAAAAAATTTATGATAACATTTCAGTAATGATTAAAGAGCAGGGAACTCGTAAATTCTTCAATCAGACTTTAAAAGACCTTCAAAGTGACTATTCATGATAGACAAAAGGACAGGGCGAACCATAAACTTCTTTAGCCTAAACCCTAGTAAGCAAACTTCAAAGAAAACCTTGAGGAAAACATTTTAAGCAGAACCAAAGGACAGGAAAAACCATAAAATTCTTTAGCCAAACCCTACTAAGTTAATCTCAAGAAAACATACTAGATGGAAATGGAGAGCAGGGAACTCCTAAGTTCTCCAATCAAACCTAGTAGAGGAAAAAATTTAAACAATAGAAAGCATACAAAATTAAGGTGCCTCTAACATCATATCTTAACCTAAATTTTATGCTCTGTTATAAGAGAATATATGAACAATATGAAAACAGAAGGAAACAAGTATAATATTAGAACAACATCACCATTTAACAAATTTCATGAATACTGTGAATGTGCTTGTTCCACTGACATTCAGTCCAAAACAGTTACAAAGCTCCAAAGCCAAACTCTTTACAACTCAAACTCTGAGGTATTCAGCTCGACAATCAACCGACAAAAATTATGAAGCATACATGCAGTATTTATCTGAAAAATAAGGAGGTGAACCCTAGCTAGGGTTTTTGATGTCATTCATTACATAGTTAATGCATTTTGACCTTTTAGACCATGGAAGGCCCAAGGAAAAATATCTAAGACTCATTTATTGTAATAATAACTCCTAACATAACTTCTAAGATAAATTTGGAAATTGTTTGATTTTAAGGCTTCTAAATAAATTTTGCAATAACTCCTAGTAAGGGTGCAGCTCCAAGGTATAGGGGCACAACGCCAATGCAAACGCGCAGTGCCAAGGCAGAAAAAATGGCCTGTCTTTCATCCAATTTGTGGAGGCCTTCCTGGTGTCCAAATGAGCTCCATGATGGCTCATTGGAAAGGTCTCTGAGTCTAGTTTCAAAATATACTTTCAAGTTCCAAAATGGTGCCCATATTCCCTTTCAAAAATCACTTCTCCCAAGACTACTAAACGCGTAGCGCTAGTGCCAAAAAGAGGGCAGAAGGGTGATTTTTCGGTAGTTTTTGGCCTTTTGTAGGGACCAATTTTGCTCCAAATATTCTGAAACTTTCTGAGGTTGTTGTAATTTCCATTAGGAACATGAATATTCTAACCTTTTCCCATTTGGATGGCCCAAAAAAGAGCGCAGTGCCACTGACGCTGCGAGTTTGGCCAATTTTTTGCAAGTCAAACTGTCAAAAATTCAAAATGTGCCCAAAAGTGCCAAAATTGGAATTTAGCTTGCTGATCAAGGTTTGGAGGTTTGGAGGGAAACCTTAGAAAGGATATTGAGATTCCCTCTCTCTTTTTCCTCATTCAAAGCCTGAATCTTTACATGGGCTCATTTGAGCTTGGCCCTTTCAATCCTGTTTCTCATGGCATAATGTCTTGCCATCATCCTCTGAATGTTAGTGTCTCTCTTTGCCTTCTCTAGTTGACCCTCCAGATGCAAATTTTCCCTCTCAAGCCAAGACTCTCTATCCCTGCTAATATCCATGGCAAGCAGCTCACTTAGTGTGAGCCTCTCTGCCAATTATTCCTCTTTCTCCCTTTCCCAAGCTAAATCCCTTTTCAGTCCAATTGTCTTTGGTCTCTGTCTTGGAAGTTGATCTTCCTCATCATCACTGCCATCAAAACTGCGCAAGGTCTCATCTAGCAAAGCCTTAGCCTTTCCAACCTCTTTCTGAGCTCTGATTGCCCTGACCTCACTGATGGCATGCTTTGTATTCAACTGCTGATTCTCTAGCTCAAAAAATTTAATCACATTCTTTGCCCTACCAAGATTAGCTTGAAGCTCACTAATCTTGGCATCCTTTCTTTTGATCAACATATTCGTAATTCTCTCCTCATCCTCATCTTCAAGGTCAATCAACTGAAACTCCTACTCAGTTTCATGTTTATCCTCCTCAACAATGATATGCTTTGTAACCTTTTCCTTTCCCTTATCAACTTGTTTTGCTGATGAAGAAAGCATGGCCTCTTTCACATCAAGTGAAGAAAACACATGCCTGTGGCCTCTCTGATAGGTCAAAGGAAATGGCTCAATGTCAATCATTTTAGTGCCAACTGTTTCAATGTTTCTTTCCCTACTTGATGCTCCGGTATCATGATATGAGGGTGAAGGATTGTGGAAAGGTGATGAGGAAGGATCAACTTGAGGTGAATGGATGTGAGTGGATGGTGATGTATGAATAGTGGGGTGTGATGGAGAAGTGGATATGGGAGGATGAGAAGATGAAGGAATATCTTGCTCATGACAGCCAAGTGGAGTAGTGAAAACCTCATTGGCAATGAATGCATCCCATGAAATGTTTTTTCTGCTGAAGTTGATGCATGACCACCATCTTGTGAGTGAATGATGAAATAGGCTCTGCATTTGCTGATTATAATCTCTCTTTTGCACAATGTAGGCCATTTTTTCAATGCTACGGAAAAGTTAATATGGTATATGCAGCATCCTAACTCTAGTGAAATGCATAAGAATACGGATATGGTATGAGTAGATGTGGGAAAACCTTCCCTAAAAAGTGAAATACTTCATTATTATCCTCATCATGGGTGCATATATATCAAGAAGATGAGAAAAAGGGAAGATGGACTTGTGGTGATCTTTATACCTAGGTTTGAGGTATGGTTCAAAATAACTCGTGTCCAGGTTTGCTTGTTTCAACCACTTCTCTTCCACACTAGGTATCCATGTAGCAACTGCAATGGAATTAGTTGACATCTCAAATGTAACCCCGAAAATATTGACCTGCTTGTCAGGTATATTGATGATGAATAGTCTTGTCAGCTCCGGGTGATTTTGGACTTGCTGCACTCTCTCACAAAACTTAAAGCAGGCCACATGTTTAAAGGAAGAAACATTAAGAGGAGATGCCATGAGTTCCCTTACGGTGATGGGTTCAAATATGTTTATTTTTCCTACCTTATGATCATGTCTCCTTGGAATTTGTTCCTCACCAACCATGCCAATGTCTTCTTCCTCTGACATCTTTACTCTGTTTTATGAAACCCTAGGGCACAAGTGAAATGAGATGAGGGGAAGGGAATGAAATGGAAGTTTGAAAAAAGGAAGGGAGTGAGTGAAGGGGAAAACTAGATGAATGTAAAACCCTAGATCAATGCAATTACCCTTTATGTTACTGATATTTTGTTTAGGAAGATGAAACAAGGGTAAGACAATGATCTCAAGCTAAAATTTAGGGTTTCCTTTAGGGTTTAATTTCCATTCAATTAAAAGTGATCCAATAGCTTCAAAGCAAGCCTCAAGATTTTTTGGAGGACTTTGGAAAATATTTGAAAGCAATTTGACGTGATTCGGATGGCCCCAACCCTTGGCAAACTCCTCTATCTAGGCATGCAGCACCAATGGCTGAGGGCACAGCGCAACCCAAGCGTGCAACACCAAGATAAATTTCACAGGGTCCTTTCTAGGAAGGGCATAACACTTCGACAAGGGTGCAATGCCAACCTACAGGTGCACAATGCTTTCAGAAAATGTGTTGAGGAAATCGGGCAAGGGCGCAGTGCCAAGGAAACTTAGCACAATTTCACCCAAAAACTCACAAATTCTTCCTTGCTGAGCACTCTTGATGTTTTGAAAGGAAACAATGACTCCTTTGAAGTGTTTGATGAGCTTTTATAGACAAGTGGAATTTGATTTAATTTGAAAAACCCACTTTCTAATGTTTGAAGTGTTTTTCATTTTCTCACTGATACTCTTTGACACTTTTTTGCTTACAGGTTGGTGAAATCATGGAATTGGATTTTCTTTTGCTCATTGAGGCATGACAAGTTAATTTTGAAAACTTTGGGATTTAATCACATAGTAGCAGCTTCAAAATCTTTTGTAGTTTCCTCCATAAAGTTAAACTCATCTTTTCCACCTTCTCTGGCCACCTTTTTCAAAACCCTAAGTGTCTGCAGTTCTTTACAACAATCATTAGCGTTGTATTCTAATTTCTCTATATCCCTTTCAAGTTCATTCATTTTTGTCCAGTTCACCTTAACTTTTTTCCATATTCCATCAATATTTTCTGATAGACTTTCTTCATGCTTAGCCTTGTGTGCTTTCTCCATGTCATTTTCTTGCAAGTAATCACTACTTTGGCACTCAAATGGACTATCAAGTTTATAGCGCTTGTCATCTACAAGACCAGGTTTTTTCCCCTTTCCCTTGCTGTAAGTTGTTTTCATTCAGGAGTAGACAGTCTACATCATCAGTACTTTCTGCTAATAAATCTTCCAACATCTCTACAAAAGTGCTAACGTTTGTCCCATTTTTCTCATTTGCAGGTTCTAAACTGAGAAAATAATCCTCCTTGGAAATTTTAGGTCCTTCTTGAATAACCATGTCTTGACTTTCTATTACTTCTGAGTCAGATTCTAGCAAAGGAAAAGCAGTGCCTGAAACATCCAAGGATTTTGGGGAGCTAGAAGAATGCTTGTCATAATCAATCCTTCTCATATGTGTGCTGACCTCATTGGATTTAAAGGATCACCTTGAAGAATGAAAAACCATAATGACCTAATGGGAGTTCTTTTTAACCTAATTTTGAATGAGATTTGACTTAAAAACTTTCAAGTGAAAAGAGAATTTCCAAAAGTGCCATTATGCTCAAGGGGACATGGGAATGAGTTAGCAATAAGAAATCTTAGAGGGAGGATGGAGTTTATTAACAGGGGAAAATGGGGGAAATGAGGTTTTAGGTAGGAAATAAAGATGAAAATGAGAGGTATAAGCCCATAATGAGTTTTTTAAGAGCAACAAGGTGAATTTGAGATGGAAAACTCATAGATAGGGAATTTTTTTTATTAAGATAATGAAGGCAGTGAGATTTCTGAAACTCAAGATATTCAAGGAATATTGTTTTTAGAAAACTATAACCATCTTATATTCATCCAAAGATAGTGAAAAATACCGATGAATAACAGTGGCTCCACTTGGGGAGAGTAGCTCCTTCAGGGGGTGTCAAGAACCTCAAATCTCAGATCTTTGGAATTTGTAAATCAGTGTCTTGTTTGGGCTTGGAAGATTTCCTCCTTCTTCAATTGCTGATTTACTCCTATTCTTTGAAGCTTGTGATCTTAAAATCTGAAAAAATATCAATTCTTCAACATCAACTCTACCTACCCATCATACTTTTCCTATACTTTTCTTCATTTGGGTGCATTTGGACTGGAAAATACTGGACATCATTTTTTCTTTTGAGAGCACAAACTATCTACTTCTACCCTTATATCATCTAAAGGCTCATATTAGACTGATGAGCTCTTTTATTCTCCACCTAATCTACTTATCTATCAAGATTAAGCAGTTTGACAGATTTTCATTCTCTAATCTATCAACATAAAATTTCAAACATGACCACATCAAGGTTAAGCGGTTTGATTTGTCATGAGCTGTGGCATTTTGGACAAGCTACACATATATTTTATTTTTGTAGAAAGTAAAAAAAAAAACTGAGGGCTATAATTTGGAACTTGTCAGTTATCCCTCTCTTTTCTCTTTGGTTCAGATTTGAGCTTTAGTAACTGTTAAGTCCCAAACTTGCATCTTTTCTATACACCTCTCTAGACCTTTTCCCTTTACCTGGACCTCTTAAGTCATCAACATCATTTCATATTAATCAAAAAGAGAATTTAAAGTGGTTTTTAACTATGTTTTGTGTCTGCTGTTTGAATTAGATTTTTTCTCATTTGAGCTGCAAAATCTTGTCACTTTCCGCAGCTGCTTCAACTTTCTGCAGCCATTTTGTTAAATTCTATATTGCAGGTGTCTTCAGGAAAATCGAGCCACGTGGGCGAGTTAGAAATGACGTGGATATGGACCGAGTCCTATTGGTTCAGTCGAATCCACCAAAGAAGGCTGTGGTTAAAGGAAGGCAAGCAATGTTCAATGTAAGAGTCCTATGGTGACAGAACTCTGTTTTTCACCACGTGAAGACTTGCATGGCCGTTCCTTAGTCTTAGGGGACAAATCAACACCTGTAAACGGATCCATAATCCGAATCCAACAGCCACTCTCCATAGATTTAATCTTCACGGCAGCCATGATGCTAGATTTCTGGACGTGGTTGTTCACGTGTCTTCTATCAGCGTAGACTGTAGAAAATTAGTTATGTCATCCTCTATTATAAATAATGCGTTCTCATACGCATGATAGTTAGTTCTTGTAATGTAATTCTACTGTAAAGAAAGCCACTGTGCCGTAACACTTTTTCCATTGTTATGACTGCATTTTGAATATATGAGAAGACTCTGTTCATCAGCGTAATTCGTGGTTGATAGCTGTTGTCCGAGGTTTGTGCAGAGGGCCCCTGCACACGCTGAGGTTTTGTGTATTACTATATAGTTTCATGCTTCATTTCCTTACGTTCATTGTGCCATAGTCATTCATGTGTATATATATTACATCTTTCATGGTATTTACGTTTTATCTTTGTCCATAATCTTTCATGCTTTATACTGTTATTAACTGATCAGTGTTTTTGTTCCAGATTATAGTAGGCAGCCCGGGCATTTGCATATATTTTTATGATGACTAATGACATGGAATCACTCTTGTCCTTATGCTGATTTATTTTTCTTAGCTTTTCATTCCAGCACTGTTTTATTTATTTCAGTTTTGTACATTTTCTCTAATCAGTTAGATTAAATATTAAATTGCTCATGTCATTATCAGTTACCTCCGAAAGCCATAGCGAGATTAATGGTGAGGGATTGAAGTATGAGTGTGTAGTTTATATTAGTTTATTTTTCTACAAGTTAGATATTAAATTGTTCATGTCATTATCAGTTACCTCCGAAAGCCATAACGAGACTAATGGTGAGGGATTGAATGTATGAGTGTGTAATTTGATATTATTTTATTTTTCTGCAAATTAGATATCAGATTGCTCAAGTTGTTTATGATTACCTCCGAAAGCCATAGCGAGACTAATGGTGAGGGTTCAGAATATGAGTTGATGTAATTTCATTTAACTTTACCTTTCTTGCAATTTTTGGATTTCTTTAAGCACAGTTTCTTTTTGTATTTAGACAGCAACAAGGTTAATGAGTTTCATGCTCAATAGTTCACTGTTTGTTTAACTAGTATAGTGGCACATTTTCATTTTCTTTTAGGAATTAATTTTTTCATTGTATGTTTCAAAATCCTTTTGAAGTTTGAAGTTTGGGAAATCATTATAAAGGACATCATTTCCTTGAACATCCATAACCATGTCTTTTAGAATTTCCATCTCACATTAGGAAACCAACCAAGATAAATAAAAATCCAAAAACGACAAAAAGTAAGAGATAGGTTATCTTGCACATATAGTGCGCCACACTTCGTCAGCTTACGAATCCCGGATTGAAAAATTAATGTAGCAATTTAGGACACACTAATTTGGCCAAACATTTTGGCGCCATTGCCAGGGAAGTGTAACTAGGTAGCCAATTTCTTAAAAAAAAAAACAATAAAAAGAAGGGAAAAATTGGTAACTTCTTGAAGTATGCTCTCCTCTTGCACCTAGTGTGATATGGAGGATCAGAAAAGAGAGTTATTGGTTCAATAATTTCTTAAGTATGGTCTCTTCTTGCACCTAGTGTGACCTGGAAGATCAGAAAGAGAATTATTTGCCCAACTTAAAAAAAATAATAAAAAAATGACATTCATAGAGTAAGAGATTCTAGGGGAAGGTTTATAGCTAGAGCCAAGAGTTCGATTTTCACAACTCCATCTTCTTCAAGGCATAAACAAGATTCACCACCATCTACCCCTAGCCTTAAGATTCTTGGAATTCAAGGAGCAGCTGAATTAGAGGATTATCCTACACCACCTACCAAATCTCATTTAGAAGGAGACCCTTTCTTTATTGTAATTTCACCTGAAAAAGAAAAGGAAGAAACTCCCTCTCATCCTCCCTTGATAGAAGAACCAAAGAACTCTGAAGAAATTATCATGACAGAGGAAGTAGTAGATGGATTCAGAGGTAGAGGTAGAGGTAGAGGAGGAGGAAATAATGGAGACAACAATGGTGGAGGTAATAATGGAAGAAATAGGGAAGGAGACAATTCGTTTGGATTCCCTATAGTTGATGAGGAAACTCATACAACAATGAAAAACATCTCACCATCTGTCCTCCCCAACTTTTATGGATTACGAAGTGAGGATCCTAAAACATTTCTGTTTGAGTTTGAAGTCGTGTGCCGAACCTATGACTATATGGAAGACTCTAAAAAACTCGAACTGTTTCCTTCAACATTGAAGGGAGCTGCTTTGAAATGGTTCATGGGATTAGACCCCAAATCTATTAGGACTTGGAATGATATGAAACAAACATTTTTGGATAGATACCTGGAATATTGCATGCCCACCAATCACAAGGATGAGGTATTCAAAATGGTATGGAAAGAAGATGAAAATTTGGAGGATTTACTTGAAAGATTTCAATACAACTTAAAAAGAGAAAAGATGAGAAACTTAGATGAGGAAACTTTGAAAGCCCTTCTATTAAAAGCCATTAGAGATGAATGGATAGATACTTTAAACATGATGGGTAAAGGAGATATTTCTCAACTTCCACTTCGTGACATAACAGAACTATGTATCCATCTCTCAAGGGGAAAATCTAAAACGGGAAAAGGGCTTAGAGATCCTTCTCTTATTAGGGAAAACAAATCTGCAACTGGATCAGTAAGTAGGGCAGAGATTGGAAATATGCTTGATGAATTCAAAACTGATATCTTAGGGAGCCTTAGTGAACAACTAGACACCCTTAAAATTCAAAACAAACAGAAAGCAGAAACTGATGCTCTAGCCATCTTTTGTCCGAAATGTAGGAAGAAACATGCTTTAAGGGAATGTCCCTTGGATGCAAAAGTTGTAGAAACATGTATGATTTTCTTAGAGAATCATGAGACCAAGGATTGTCCTTCAATTCCTGGACTCAAATCTGTCTTTCAAGAAGATCCAAATTCAGTAGAATCTCTCTGTTTTGTTGCAAGAAGACCTTGGCAGGGGCAACAAACTCAAGGGTTTAACAACCCTATGAATTCTCAACCCCCACCAAATTGGAATCCTTGGCAACAACCTTGGCCCCAACATCAAAATCCATATCAACCATGGGTACAAGGGATGCAAAATCCTTATGGGAGATTTGCTCAATTTTATCAATATCCTCCATCTTTTCAAAATCAACAAGCTCCACAACTTCCAAACTCAAATCCACAACTTTCATTGCCATTTCCACAACAACCTTCTCAGCAAAATCCAAATCCTCAACTCATGCTTCCATACCAACAAAAGACAAATCAACTTCCAACTTAGCCATTGCCAAATCCTAACAATAAAAATCCTCAGAATACTTACATGATAGAAGGACAACAATTTCCTACCTATATGATTGTTCCTCTCAATGATGTACAACTCAGGTCTGGTAGAGTTTTAGAAAAACCTTCTATAGATGTTGAAGAGAAAGATACCTTTGAGGAGGACTCTCTTAAAGCCAATAAGGGTTCTGAGGAAGCATCTCTTCAAAACTCAAACATTCAAAAAGAGAAAGAAAATTTAACACCCACAACTCCTATAGTTGAGCAACCTGCATCTTCATCTACACCTCCTTTTCCTGAAAGACTACAAATTGACAAGGGGGTGGAAAAACAAATCTTGTTGCCTAGCTATGATTTTCTAGATGAATTGAAGAATGTTTGTATCAAGATTCCCTTGTTACAAGCCATTCGAGAGATTCCTATTCTAGCAAAAACAATAAAGGAGTTGAGTTTCAAAAGACCAGGAAGGAAACTAAAAGACACAAGAAGAATCCACCTGGTAGGAAAGATTGCAGATATTATGATGGGAAAAATTACCATGCAGAAGTATGTAGATCCAGGAAGTCCAGTTGTCAAGACACATATAAATGGGATAGAAATTCCAAACACATTGATTGACTTAGGGGCTGCTATCAACATTATGAGTAGACAGACTATGGACCAGCTAAAACTTCCTAACCTTCTTTTTACACCTACTTTACTGCAACTTGCAGATCGATCAATTATTAAACCGGATGGTGTATTAGAAGATATTTCAGTCTCCTTAGATTCTTGGGAATATCCAGTAGATTTTATGATTTTGACTCCCAAGAGTAATCTAGGAGGGCACCCACTTATCTTAGGAAGACCTTGGCTAGCCACGGCTGATGCTTTTATTAGTTGTAGATATGGGGATATGTACATTTCTAATGGTAATTCGACAAAGAAATTCAATTTGTATCCTCCAGCAAAAGAAATCACAGAAGTAGGAGACAATGAATGGGTCGATGATGAGGACACTATACAACCTATCTTTACCATTTCTGAAATCAGTGAGGATAGTCAAATTCTGAACACATTAGAAAATTTTGAGACATATTCAGAACATGACCCCACACAATTTCAGTTGGAATCTGACATCGAATATTTATCATCAAGACAAATGTCTCTTTACTCTATGGAAGAGTTCAGTAGTTCTACCATTGAGATTTTCCCAGGAAAAACATTGAATATAAACAAAAATTTGGAAAAACCACAACAGGAAGAACTAACCAAAATCTTGCAAAAACATTCTACTGCATTTGCATGGGAGTATATTGATATGAAAGGTATTGATCCTAAGACTTGCATCCATCATATCTATATTGAGGAAAGCAGTAGACCAATCAGACAACCTCAAAGAAGGATGAATCCAAATCTTAGGGAGATAGTGAAAGAAGAGCTCCAAAAACTACTCAATGTAAAATTCATTTATCCTATTTCAGATAGCCGATGGGTTTCTCCTTTGGTTATAGTACCCTAAAAGAATGGTAAATGGAGGGTATGCATTGATTACATGGAATTGAACAAAGAAACTTTGAAGGATCACTTTCCTTTGCCATTTATTGATCAGGTATTAGATACATTAGCAGGCAAAAAGTATTTTTCATTTTTGGATGGTTTTAGTGGCTATAATCAAATTTAGGTAGCACCTGAAGATCAATATAAGACCACATTTACTTGTCCATGGGGAACTTTTGCCTATCGAGTGCTTCCTTTTGGGTTATGTAATGCACCCGCAACATTCCAAAGAGCAGTACTAGGAATTTTTTCTGATCTAATCCATTATTGTGTAGAGGTTTATATGGATGATTTTACAGTTTATGGTAATTCATTTGAAGAGGCATTAGAAAATTTGGAAAAAGTCCTTATAAGATGTAAAGAAACAAACCTTTCATTAAGTCGTGAAAAATGCTTTATGATGTTTACTGAAGGTATTGTTTTGGGGCATCATATTTAAGGAGATGGGATTAAGGTTGATAGATCAAAAGTTGAAGTCATCTCCAAGTTGCCTATTCCAAATTGTCAAAGAGATGTTAGAAGTTTTCTAGGATTTACTGGTTACTATAGAAGATTTATAGAAAACTTCACTAAAATAACATCTCCACTCTTCAAATTGCTTACAAAAGATTGTGAATTCAAATGGGATCCTGATTGTCAATCAGCCTTTGAAACTTTGAAAACAAGAATATCTGAAGCACCTATTTTGAGAGGACCAAATTGGAAACTCCCTTTCCATATTTCTACAGATGCTTCAGATACAGCTCTAGGAGCTGTATTGGGTCAAAAGGATTTAGTCCCTTATGCCATTTACTATACCAGTAAAAATTTGACTTCCACTGAGTTGAACTATACTGTAACTGAAAAAGAGTTTTTAGCTGTTGTTCATGCAATCAATAAGTTTAGACATTATATAACAGGCTATGAAACTTTTATTCATACTGATCATTCTGCGATTAGATATCTAATGAAAAAACCTATTACTAATGGAAGAGTGACAAGATGGCTCCTACTTTTGCAGGAATTCAATATTACTGTGTTGGATAGACCAGGGAAACAAAATACAGTAGCTGATTTCTTGTCTAGGATTCAGAATACTAAAGAAGATTCTCCTGTAGAGGATAAGTTTCCTGATGAATACTTTTTTGCAGTAACTACTAAGACTCCTTGGTATGCAGATATTGCTAACTATTTGGTTACAGGGAAACTACCTCTACATTTATTTCCAAGTGAAAGAAGAAAGATTATTCAGGAAATTTCAAGATATTCATGGATTTCTAACGAATTGTTTAAAACAGGGCCAGATCTTGTGATCAGAAGATGTGTCAGGGAGGATGAAATGCTTGATATCCTCAAGGCATGTCATGATGAACCATGCGGCGGGCACTTTGCTGACAAAATGACAGCCTATAAAATCCTCTCTTTAGGATATTATTGGCCTTCCCTCTTCAAAGATGCAAAACAATATGTCAAAAGGCGTGACAGCTGCCAAAGAGTAGGGAAACCTACCCTTTCAAATGAAATGCCATTGCAACCACAGGTACTCATCGAACCCTTTGAAAAATGGGCTTTAGATTTCATTGGACCTATTAATCCACCATCTAAGCAAAAGAAGTATATATTGGTTTGTATTGATTATGTTACTAAATGAGTGGAAGCTAAAGCATTAGTGTCTGCTACTGAAAATTCAGTTGTTAATTTTCTTTATGAGGATATTTTTACCCGCTTTGGTGTTCCAAGAGAAATTGTGACAGATCAGGGAAGCCAATTCACATCCAACCTGGTCGAGAAGTTGATGGAAGAATAAAAAATCAAGCACAAAAGATCTACTCCCTACCATCCGTAAGCAAATGGTCAAGTGGAGTCTACAAACAAAGTTCTTGAAAGTATCATCACCAAAACTGTTCATCTACATAGAAGAGATTGGACAGAAAGGCTTCCTGAAGCCTTGTGGGCCTACAGAACTACATGGAGAAATACAACAGGACATTCTCCCTATGAATTTGTTTATGGGAAAGAAGTCCTGCTCCCCATTGAGTTCCAAGTCAAAACCTTCAAGATGGCAGTTCAGTTGGGGATGGATCTATCAGAAGCCCAAAAGCATAGAATGGAGCAATTGAATGAGCTAGATGAGATCAGACAAGAGGAAATTCTAAGAGCTGATCTAGTTCAATATCAAAGAGATAAATGGCATGAAAAATACATCAAAGAGAAGAAGTTTCAAGAAGGAGATTGGGCATTGCTATTTGATTCCAAGTTTAAAGATTTTAAAGGAAAATTTCAGACTCATTGGCTTGGGCCATATGAGATTGATAAGATCTTTAGCAATGGAGTGGTAAGAATCAAGACCATTGATGAATCTCAAACTCCTCTTATTGTGAATGGCCACAGATTAAAGATTTATCATAAGCCACTCTCAAAAGAGGAATTTTTCAAAATGTTTCAAGATAATTCTGCAATAAGGCTGGTGAAGAAGAATTCTTCTTCTCCACCAGCCTAGCCTTTGTTCTTTTCAAGTGTTAAAAAATAAAAATAAAAAATAAAAAATAAAAATTGTATAAGCCTGAAAACCAATCACTGATTGGCAGTCTTATATAGAAAATGTAGGGTGAAAATTAGGAACACCTGACACCCTATATTTTCCAATTTTTTTTTTTTTTTTTTTCTCTCTCTCTCATTTCACAAGTTTTATGACAACCCACTCGATTTCATTCGACTTCATTCCACACCACTTCATTTCATTTCACTCCATTTCATCCATTTTCATTTCATTTCACCAATAAAATTTTCTTTCATGACCATTTTCATTCAGTCAGTTATCATCTATTCAAATAATTGCTGTGTCAGTTTCCGCAGCTAACACCAGTTTCCGTAGCCAGAAGCAGTTTCCGCAGCCACCACTCTGTTTTTCAAAAATATACAGCCAGATGTTAGTTCAACAATCATGAAATCAAATGCAGGTATGAAGACATATTATGAAGACATGAGGCATTTAAAGACATCAATGAGGAGTAAATGATTGAAGACTAATGAAAAATGGCAAGAATTCCAAGTTATGAGTAGAAATTTATTTCAAATAGCATTCAAGCACATTTTTACATAGTTATAAACCATAGCTCCATTATATGCAATGATTGCGTTGACAACTCCGTAATAATTCCACGATCTCTATACAATCCCCCCACAATCCTTGCATTCATTTTCAAACGGTCTCATAATCAAGCCTCCGGTCTTCACTCGTACTTTGATACTCCACCTGTAGTTATGAAACGTGGTTGATTTGAATACGACTTCTTTCAGCAGCACAAAATCCGTAGCCGTTTCATAAACGTGCTTGCAACCACCTAATTTTAAATATTGCCGAATGCACTTTACTTCCCTTACTGTTCTATTGATCTCACAGCTGCATTTCCATCGTGCTCACATAAGATTTCACCCTATTCTATTCTCAGTTCCGCTTCATTCCGTATACCCATTCTCTGATATCCGCTTACAGTCACTGGTCTCCTTCATAAACCGTGCTCATTTCCGCTAATTCAGCTGTCTTACCTCCGTTGAACCCTCCTCACGCAGACAAGTTTTAAAGAGCAGAAAGAAGGATGGGTCAGTTGTTGAGGATAGAACCAAAGGGACCTAAATTCATGGAAGGATACCCGCAAGTCAAAGATATATTGAAAAAGGAAAAATGGCTTCGGTTTATTCAAAAATTTAAAGGCCACAATAAGGAGGTAACAAAAGATTTTGCGAGGTCTTTCAAAGTTCTGGAGGTAGAAATTGGTGACCTCAAATATACGGTGACTGAGGCATCCATAGCAGCTGCTACAGAACTCCCTCAAGAAGGTGAACGCTGGTTCAAGAACAAGAGCATTGGCGAGGAAGTCTAGAGAGTGATCCTACGTAACCTAGGTATGGATGTCACCATTTTCAAAAAGGGAATTCCTGTTCATGCTTTGAAAGAAGAGTGGGCCACTTTACTGTTGGTTATTCAAAAGTTTATCACCTGTGAGGGACGTTTTGGGTCAATGTACATGTATCATACCCGTCTATTGATGAATTTTCTAGATAACCAGACCCTCAATCTGCCATATTTTTTATTAAACAGTTTGAAAAAGATGTTTGTAACTGTCCAAAAGCATCTGGGGGACGTAGAACCACATTTGTATCACCATGGTCTTGTGAAAATTTTGATAGAAAAACAATTAAAAGAGAAGAAGGACACCTGGGAGCAGTTCTTAATTAGAAATTTCTTTGAAGAACCTCAAGAAACCCCTGAAGGAATTACATAAAAAAGAAGAAGAAGAAAGAGAACAAATGATAAAACTCAAAGCACTCCTACTAACACAGTTGAAAGAACTAGTAGAGAAGAAAGACTGTCTAAAAGGAGGAAGAAAGAGAACGAGGGTAAAAAGCCAACAAAATCAAAAGAGAAAAGAAGCATTGAGGCTGTGCATCAAACCTCTTCCTTAGAAGAAGACCATCAAGTGTTATCTGAGAGACTAGTTCACCTTCAGGAACAGTCATCTATGACCAAAAAGAGAGGAAAATAAAAACAAAAGGAAAAAGACAGTAGTCCACAGTATGTAAGAAGAAGCATCAGGCTTAAAGGGAAGTTGAGGAAAACACAAACAAAAGGACCCCATTTTATTGATTTGGGAGAAGTAACACCTGAAAAAATTCCAGCTGGACATAGTCCATCTCATTCTCAGCCAAACGTTGAACATAGTCCATCTCACTCTTAGCCAAATGTCGAAACTAGCCCTCAAGATGATGACATGAGTCCTTTTCGGCCAGATTTTGAAATCAATTCTCCTCCACGGCATTTTGGAGACAGCCCAAGGAAAATGACACCCGCGATAGATCCAAAGCAGCAAGAGGTGTATGATTACATAGAATCTTTAGAAATAACAGCCATGGGTCCCAACACTTCATCCACTTAGCCTCACACAGCACAAGAAGCTCAAATCCAATCGTTGAAACAAGAAGTCTTTGAGTTGGAAGTTTTAAATAGACATATTAAAAATGAAAATGAGGCATTAAAGGAGCAAAACAGATTGGACAAGATCATTCATGACAACACTATGCTACATCTGGGACTGTGGCAGAAAAAGAATAGGAAATTGAAGAAGAAATGCCAGAAGTTAAGTAGAGCACTGATTAATCTCAAATTCAGATGCTTGATGAAGAAGCCCAGGATGATAGCAGCACCAAGGAAGAGGAGAAGAGGACTGGATGTACTGGCAGAGGTATCAGGGCATTTGAATTGAAGGAGGATGATCAAAATTTTGGTTGCATGAGGACATGCAACACCTTCACAGTGGGGGTATGTTGAGTCCCAAACTTGCATCTTTTCTATACACCTCTCTAGACTTTTTCCCTTTACCTGGACCTCTTAAGTCATCAACATCATTTCATATTAATCAAAAAGAGCATTTTAAGTGGTTTTTAACTATTTTTTGTGTCTGCTATTTGAATTATATTTTTGCTCATTTGAGCTGCGGAATCTTGTCACTTTCCGCAGCCGCTTCTTGTCACTTTCCGCAGCTGCTTCAACTTTCCGCAGCCATTTTGTTAAAGTCTATATTGCAGGTGTATTCAGGAAAATCAAGCCACGTGGGCAAGTTAGAAATGACGTGGATATGGACCGAGTCCTATTGGTTCAGTCGCATCCACCAAAGAAGGCCGTGGTCAAAGGAAGGCAAGCAGTGGTCAACGTAAGAGTCCTACGGTGACAGAACTCTGTTTTTCACCACGTGAAGACTTGCGTGGCCATTCCTTAGTCTCAGAGGACAAATCAACACCTGTAAACGTCTCCATAAGCCGAATCCAACAACCACTCTCCATAGATTTAATCTTCACGGCAGCCATGATGTTAGATTTCTGGATGTGGTTGTTCACGTGTCTTCTATCAGCGCAGACTGTAGAAAATTAGTTATGTCATCCTCTGTTATAAATAATACGTTCTCATACGCATGATAGTTAGTTCTTGTAATGTAATTATGCTGTAAAGAAAGCCACTGTGCCGTAACACTTTTTCCATTGTTATGACTGCATTTTGAATATATGAGAAGACTCTGTTCATCAGCGTAATTCGTGGTTGATAGCTATTGTCCAAGGTTTGTGCAGAGGGCCCCTGCACACGCTGAGGTTTTGTGTATTACTATATAGTTTCATGCTTCATTTCCTTACGTTCATTGTGCCATAGTCATTCATGTGTATATATATTACATCTTTCATGGTATTTATGTTTTATCTTTGTCCATAATATTTCATGCTTTATACTGTTATTAACTGATCAGTGTTTTTGTTCCAGATTATAGTAGGCAGCTCGGGCATTTGCATATAGTTTTATGATGACTAATGACATGGAATCACTCTTGTCCTTATGCTGATTTATTTTTCTTAGCTTTTCATTCCAGCACTGTTTTATTTATTTCAGTTTTGTACATTTGCTCTAATCAGTTAGATTAAATATTAAATTGCTCATGTCATTATTAGTTACCTCCGAAAGCCATAGCGAGACTAATGGTGAGGGATTGAAGTATGCGTGTGTAGTTTGATATTAGTTTATTTTTCTGCAAGTTAGATATTTAATTACTCATGTCATTATCAGTTACCTCCGAAAGCCATAGCGAGACTAATGGTGAGGGATTGAATGTATGAGTGTGTAATTTGATATTAGTTTATTTTTCTGCAAATTAGATATCAGATTGCTCAAGTTGTTTATGATTACCTCTGAAAACCATAGCGAGACTAATGGTGAGGGGTCAGAATATGAGTTGATGTAATTTGATTTAGCTTTACCTTTCTTGCAATTTTTGGATTTCTTTAAGCACAGTTTCTTTTTGTATTTAGACAACAGCAAGGTTAATGAGTTTCATGCTCAATAGTTCACTGTTTGTTTAACTAGTATAGTGGCACATTTTCATTTTCTTTTAGGAATTACTTTTGTCATTGTATGTTTCAAAATCCTTTTGAAGTTTGAAGTTTGGGAAATCATTATAAAGGACATCATTGCCTTGAACATCCATAACCATACTTGTCTTTTAGAATTTCCATCTCACATTAGGAAACCAACCAAGATAAATAAAAATCCAAAAACGACAAAAAGTAAGAGATAGGTTATCGTGCACATATAGTGCGCCACACTTCGTCAGCTTACGAATCCCGGATTGACAAATTAATGTAGCAATTTCTGACACACTAAATTGGCCAAACAGTAACCAATATATTTTCCTAACCTAATCTATTGATAAGCCAAGTTTAAACCATTTGGGAAATCTTCATTTTCTAACTTATCAGCAGAAATTTAAAACATGTTCAATCATGATTAGGATGTATGACTGAACAAGACTTTCCTTTCTCAAAAGTAGTGGCATTTGGACTTGCACACTTTCAGAAACATTCTTTTTTGGTGTGGGGCTTTACCTCTTCTTTTTATCTGCCCTCTTTTCTTCTTTTCTTTGTTTTTGTGTTTCATTTTTCTAATCTTTTAGTCAATCAATGTTATGTACAATGAATAAATATTTAAACTAAGAACTTCAACAAAATTAATGCTTAAGCATCTTGCCATTGACGTGACCTCCATATAATCCTGTTCCATCCATTTCTTGTAGAAAGAATGCATTGTTACCTCTTGCTGAATGGATGATGTATGGACCTTTCCACAGATTGTCAAATTTCCCATGCTTTCCTTTATCCTCTCTACTTGAATCCCACTTCAGCACTTTGTCTCCAATCTAGAAATCATTTGCCTTGGTCCTCTTATCAAAAAGCTTCTTGATGCTTTCCTGTAGTTGTTGTGTTATGTCGTACATTTCTTCCCTTGATTGCTGCAATTGAATGGTTTGGTTCAACCTCCTTTGTATATCATTCTCGTCTTACTGTACCTCTTGAATAAGCTTCATCACTGGGACTTCGAAGGATGTTGGAGAAATTGCATCCATGCCATACACTAGCTGATATGGAGACATGTTAATTGATTTTTTTTTTTGTTAATCTGTCTGCCTATAGTGCATGCATTAATTTGTTGTGGAATGAATTTTTGTTCTCTTACAACAATTTCTTGATGATATTTACCAAAATTTTTTTAGAGGACTCAGGCAATCCATTACCTCGAGGGTAATAAGATGTAGAATTCGCTAATGTAATGTGATACTTGTGACAAAAGTCCACCATTTTCTTGGATTTAAAAGCAACAACATTGTCAGTAATAATATTTCTAGGACATCCAAATCTAGACAAGATGTGATTTTCAAGGAATTTGATGATTACTGAGTCAGTGGCAGTCCTTGAAGGGATGGATTCTATCCATTTGGTAAAATAGTCAGTTGTAGTGAGGATCCATTTGTGTTGGGTAGAGGAGGTAGGGTGGATTTCTCCAATGAAATCTAGACCCCATTGTTGAAAAGGAGTTTCAACACTGATAGGTTGTAAAGACAAAGGCAGTAGTTTTCTCTTTCCCTCAAATATTTGGCATTTATGGCAAGTCATTACTAGCTTGTGGATATCAAGGAAAAGAGTGGGCCAATAAAAACTAGCTCTAAGGATTTTGTTGGGAGTGGTTTTCCAATAGAGATGACCTCCATATTCTTCTTCATGAAACTCATGCATGATTTTATCTGCATCTTCTTCAAGTAAACATTTAAGCAAGATACCAACATAATTTTTCCAATATAAAGATTTATCTAGAATGCAAAAACTTACAACTTTTAGTTTGAAGAATCTGGCCTTTGTTTTGGAAAAACCAGAAGGAGCATTTAGATTAAAAAGCACATATAATATATCAGAATACCAGAGTGAGTTCAGAAATGATTCTTTAGTAGTTGGAATCTCCAGCTCCTCTTGTTTATCCAAGGAATGTATCATGTTTATGTCTAGTGCTTGAAAGTTTGCTTCAGCCATCAGTTTGGCTAGTCCTTGCCCTTTGATTAGCTTGGTGGGCTTGATTTCTAGATCATACTCTAAGATTACAGCAATCCAATTACCTCTTTTACCATAAGGATCCTTAGTTAGTATGTCCTTAATAACTGCATGAGGAACAAAATCAATGAAATGTGAATGCAAGATGTTGATGTAGGAGCATTAGGCTCAAACCAATAATTTGTATATAGATAGACTTAGGAGGTCTTATATTTTCTTGGTCATGTAATTACTAAATAAATCAAGTGATTTTAGTTTAATTTAGAGAGGAAAATATTGTAACTTCCCCCGAATCATTCGTGGGCATATGAAGAGATTCAGTTTTAATTTCCTTGAGATTTAGTCAAAGTCAGAAAACTGGGAATTTGAAGAGTTTGAACAGTTAGAGGAGTTGAATCGATTCCTTGTAGTTGGTATAAAATTAAGCCTTAGGGAGATTAGGAAGGAGGACCTACATAGAGAGCTCCCTAAGGTTGCGTAGAATTGTAAGAGAATATGCAGAAGATTGGTTGTAGAAGGGCCAATTTATTGGATCTGGCCGAGCCAGAAGCTGTAAGTAGTGTCACTGTATAATGAAGAATTGTTTCAGCATTTTTGTACATTTTTTGGATTGAATTCTGTGTGAATATGTCTTGAATCCCCATGAACCTGATATGAGCAAGACTCTGTAAATTGTTTAAGAGTCTGCCTGCATATTTATGTGTTAAAACTCTGTGTTAGAGGTAATGACAACGAACTGGATTTATGTGCCTACTGTGTAATAATGCGATTCCATGTATTCGAGTTTGAATTCAATAAGCGAGGATATAGAGAGCAAGAACGATTGTGTGGAAATTTTGTGGTGAGAATCAGTGCATACTAAAACTTTGTATTAGAGTAAATTGCGAGGAGAGATGTAAAGTTGTCCACTTAAGGTTGTGGACATTCGGTTTGAATTCGCGGAAGAGCAATCGATTCCTTTTAATTCTGAGTTATTATATTGGGGAGGAGTCAAAACTATTATCCTTCGTGCGATGAACAAATTTCGTTCCCCAGATCACCATTGAGTTACCAGTTAAGTCCGTGGGGGAAGGCTTATGCCTCATGGACGCGTATTGAAACCTCGTCCCCTCTGTATGATTAAACGCACCTTTAGCCTACGGGAAGAGGCCCAATTCGTATTAGAGACTCATTCTGACATTGATGTGTGGACTCACGTTGAGTGAAGTGCAATTGCCTGAGGTCGGTCCACAACATAAACGCAGAGGGAGACCAATTTAGGATGAGCAGAAACCCTGGTTGGGCGTTCTAATTTCCGGTTTAGATTGAGCGGTTTTGAGCCATTAAATCGACGATATCGTGCAAGTTTGGAGGTGGTAATTAGTATTGGTGAAAAGAACGTGAAATAACCCGATGATGGACACGTGTATTTGAATGGTTTTGTAATACCATTTACAACGTGGATTAACCCTCATGCATGTTGACCACGCGATATCCATTGATGATCGCTTATCTGATGCTTGGAGCACGACGTGATGTGGGTTGTTGGATCCGTTCTATAGATAAACAAGGTAAGTTGCATATTTAGTGGGATCGAGGGTTCAATTAAACCATACAATGGTTGAGGTTTAGTCCAAGGTCGAAGACTTTAAATATCGTGATTGATATTTGGTTTTCACGTGAGGGATGTTTAAAGGATGCATGAGTCAAATAGAATGCGGGATTGTGAACACATATGGTAATTGGTAAGCGTTGAGCGTATCCATTTAAAACCCTTAACCGGTGGTTGTGATTGTAAGTGGAGTTGAGGTCAAAGTAGGGTTGGAGTGAGATAAAATATCCGCTACGTATTAATATATGGTGTGTTAAAAACATCAATACATATATAATATTGTTGTTGGCCGATGAGCGCTAAGGGCCTTCTACTATAATTCAATGTTTATTCGAAACACCATGAGACCTAAAGGAAATGCTGGAAATTGAATACCAAGTCAGCCTTTTAATGGGAAGTTAAGTGTATACCCACCATATATATGATGTTGGAATCTTGGTTAAATAGGTTGGTCCATTGTAGATGAAAAAGGAGTTTTAATTTAATAACTCAAATCCCAGATTTGAGTTATTAAGGATTCCAGAATTATATATTTAATTTTCTAGTTCAAGAGAATAGAAGAACGAGAGTTTGGACAGAGTGGGGATTTAATTGGGAAGGAAATTTTGGAAGCAGTTTCTACCAACATATAAGGGACTGTGGGTATTAGCCCCATCATAGTGGTATCGGAGCCAGAATTTAATTATCTCTTTGAAAATTCTATTTTGAAATGCACATGTATTGAAAAATGAGAAAGTTGGGTTTTAAATCTGTTTAACAGAGTTGAAGATTTGATTAGATATGAAGTGAAGATCTCCAAAGGGGCAAAATCTGGAGTTGAAGATAGAGAGTCTTGAAGATTGCAGCAGATAGAAAGGCAGTGCAGGTGAGAAAAGAAACAAGATCATTCAAGGATCTTGAGAGGTAAGGTGATGAGCCTTATTTGAACTCTGGTTGGAAGGTATTGTTTGCAGATTTCAGAGTGCAAGCAAGTGAGACAGGAATGAATCTCAGCAGAAGTAGATCACAAGTTTTGAAAGTAGTGATAAGAAGAGTCCAGCAAGGGATTCTGAGTGAAGAAGAGTGTGGCAGAACCTGGAAGATTCCCAACTGAGGTTGGATGACAGAATAACAGAGGTGTTCTTGAGAGAAGTTGCAAAGTGAAGCCTAGAGGAGCAGAATAGAGTGCTCAGAAGGTTCCAGCAGAAGGGGACCAGTACTTTCCAAAAGTTGGATCTGGAGGAAGGGATTGGTGAGGTAAGTTGCAGCAAGAGAGCTTGTTGTTGTGAAGGCTTAGTGCAGCTTGTGAGTGAAGAACTCCTAGAGAATAAAATGGCTACTGAGAGCCATATCAGAGATTGCAGAGGTTCTGAGGGAAGCCACAACAAAAGAGTGGGGGAAGATACCAAAGCAAATGGCATAAGGAAGAGACTCACTGATGAAGAATATTGGAAAGAGATGGCTGAGATCAATGAGAAGCTTTATGAACTAGAGAGGATGATAGAGGAAAACCAGAGAGTTGGTTGGCTCATGAAGAAGAAGGTAAAGTGGCAAAGGCCACAGAGGAAGAAGGAGCAATTGATGAATGCTCAGAAGAAGGGAGAAATGCTCAAAATGATTGAGTATTTGGAGAAATACTTGAAGAATGAAGCTTCAAGTGAGACCAGAGGGTCAAAGAGCCTTACATCTGACATATTTTATATGTTTGTAGGAACTGTTAGAGTCAGTATCTTCATCCCTCCGTCAGAGATCAAATTTCTCTTGTTGCATTTCATTTTAGGTGTCTCATTCAGTTCAGTCAGCTGCATTCCATTAGGAGCATGGATCATCTAACGGAAGGGTCTTTTCACTCATATCCCTCATGTCTTGTACCTTCTGGCCTAGTTCTGTTTATTAAAATCATTTACAGTCATGTTTGGTCTCCTAGTTGGCAAAGAGTCATTTTAGAATTTTTAGTCTCATTAGGTCTAGGTTTTAGTTAATCAGGTCTCAAAATGCCTAATAATGGCTAGCAGGCACATGAGGAATCTTAAAATAAGATTTCAGTGCAAAAATTTAATCATCGTAATGCTTGATAATGATTTTTCTTCAAAACTCTGTTTTGAAGAAAAATTGTCTATTTTGTCCTTTTGTAACAAATACAATGCAATTTTCAAATTCTTCAGTTGTAATAATGCTCCATTCATAGCCCTGGTCACCTTTTTCAAAACACCATGCCATCCATCCCTGCAAAACAGACAAGAAACTCATCATTCAGTCCAAAAACCAAAAACAAGCAAAACTGAGTTTTTTTTGAAAAAGTGCCAAAGTTTTCAAACATTGTAAAGTGGGTTTTTTCAAATAAAAAATCAAAGTCTTTGGTACAAATATGATTTTTGTGTTTCAACAATTCATTTTCATGCCAAAGATAGCATTGAGCCAAGAAAAATTGTGGATGAAGGGAAGAAACAAGTTTGGAGCGAAGACTGTGTGTAAGTTGCAGAGCGCGACACACTGGGCAGTGGTCGTGGCGCATAGGCTAAGCGCGGCACATAGGGCCGCTCCACTGTAGGTTAAATTGTTCCTGCGCGACGCATTGAACCAACACAACACACTGGGTTTAGCGCGCGATGCATAGGGCAGAAAACTAAGTTATTTCCATCTCTTCCAAATTTTTGAACCGGTTCGGTCAATATTGCTCCAAGTAAGTTCATGTGACCTTCTAATTGCCATTTACAAATGTTTGAAAATGGATTATGAGAGTTTAAATGAAAAAATCAAACCCTATCATCTTGTTAAGAGTTGCTCCCTTAGGGTTTTGAAGCTGGTATTTTAAAAAATAATTTTGTGCCAAATACTCAATTCCCCACCTTGTTTTTTCTTCCCCCTCACTGTTATCTCATTACTACAGTTCATCCCCTATCTCCCTACATCCCTAAATCCACTCATACCCATCTCATTCTCATTATCCCTATCCCATTTGCAAAATTTCCCCAAATCCCAAGTTACCCCAAAAAATCAAGTGGCTGTCCCTTGTCCCTAAATTTATCAAATCACAAGTTTTCAAAAGGAAAATTCAACTTGGTTAAAGTCCATTGTCCCCACTGCCTTATTTCCCCACAGTCCCTCCCACACTACCATACATTTGGCACTAAAAAAAAAGTACCAAAATTCTCATTTTCATCTCATACAAGCTAACATATACCTTGCATCAACCTTGGACATCATGGAGACAGATACTGACACAACATATGACCGAGATAGTGATTCCACCACTGAGCTACATGCACCTAGAAGGCCTCATAAGAGTGGTAGACATGTGAGAGAGGAGCCCACCTCATTGGCTGAATTGCAGGCTTGTCCACTTGCCATGGCATGTTTTCGAGAGCATTCATGCTATCAATTTTGTGAAATGATTGCTAGGATCCATTATCATTAGGAGTTGGCTTGTTTGTTTGTATTGCATTTACATGATGGTCAGGTCACCCTTGTCGGTGTAACTTTCACTTTGACACCAAAAAATATCTCTCAAGCAACCGGAATACCAAATGTGGGTGAACAATGGAACAAAAGACAACAAGTGGACAGAGTGCATTATGAACCATATATCAGGCCTAGCTTTGTGAGACAAATCAGAAGAGTGTTCCCATTCTGATTCCTAAAGGAGTCCTATACGCCTCTGATGAAACTCATTATCAGATATTTCAGTTGTGAGGGACGGTTTTCACGCTTCTATGCCTACCATATCAGGTTATTGATGCATTTCACCAGGGTGAGGATGATGAACATCCCTTATTTCATGTGTCGGAATATCGAGAGAATGACCACTCTTGTGCAGAGGAAAAATCCCGAGCAGTAGTACAACAATATTTATCACTATGCACTCATTAAGATCGTGGTTGTACATCAGCTTGGATTGCAGGGTATTTCATGGGAGGATTTCATTTCCCATGATTTCTTCACAGCTCCTCAGGTTCCTTCGGAGGTTGTCCATGATGCAGGTGAACCTTCACATTAGTATGGAGGTCAGGAGGCAGAGACTACTAGTGTGCCGACATATGTCACTTATCAGAGAGGCATTAGAGGATTATTTGCAGCAGCCTGACGAGTACTATCTCCACCTGGGGTGGAAGGGGTCTCGTTGCAGTCATCAGCAACACAGGTATAGGTACAGGATAGAGGTAAGAGGCCCATGCAGGATGAGGGGCCTTCAGGAGGCCAAGACACAGGTTTCATACTGATTGATGAGGATTTGAGCTCTCCAAGCTCAAAGTTGAGAGAGACCATTCAGGAGCAGAAGGCGAAGATAGACACATTGACCGTCAAGTTGCAAAGATTCCAATGGATAATAAACTACCTGGAGCAGCGAAACAAACATTTGGAAGATCAACAAACAATCATGGAGTTGCAAAACATCCGTGAGAACCAGCAAGTTGCTCAAGGAAGCCAAATCGAGATGACATCCATTGAGTGGGAGATTGAGACTGATAGAGAGACTTGGCTTGAGAGGGTCAATATTCATCTTGAGAAGCTGTTGGAGAAGGCCAACAAGGAAAATAACATGCTCAGGCACATGAATAATCATTATTGGGCAAGGAATCATGTTTGCAAGGCTAGAATCAAGATCCTGAAGGCAAAGCTAAGGAGGGCACTAAAGCGTCACAAAAGGCATAATAGACTTCAAATTTTGGCCGAAGCTTCTTTTGCTTAGCATAGTGCTTGATGGTGGACATTCAGCCCAAATTTCAAGAAATTTGGGAAACATTTTTTCAATTTTAAATTTTTTGGCCTTAACACAGATTTTCCTGCCCGACGTGTTGCGCCACTTGGCGCGCCCTTATAATTGGCAGCTCATCTTGAAGAAAAATTTGTATTTCTGGATTTTTCATCAAAATTTATGCATTCCTACCAATTACCTAAGGATTTTGACAAGTTTTTGGTTGCTTGAAGGGTCAAAAACACCTTAAAAATGGCCTTTCTGCCACTTTTTGGACACACAGGAAGTAGTGTTGGGATATTTGATTTTTGGAGGGGAAAATGGCAACCAAATTCAGAAATTACACTTGGGTTGGAAAGTAGACAGGAATATCTTTCCAAAGAGATATCATACGCTCAATTTGGACTTCAGGAAGGCCCTACAAATCAGCCTCAAAGTGGCACGATGCATAGAGATTTCAGGCGCGACGCATTGGGAAATTTGGCCTAGTTTTCACTAAGTAACTCATTTTTTCGCCTAGTTTTGGCCAGTTTGAATCTTTTATCTTCATATTTACAGCTCTTGATGTAAATTGATGTAATTTCATGGCTTTGATGTAATTTTGGCACATTTTTACTCATGCAAGTAGATTCATTCACCAAAAAGTGAAATGTAACTGAATGAATCGGTTTCCTATCTTATAGAGGCAAGCTGTTCCACTGCCTATTTTCCAGTTCTTAGTTTAGATATTGTTGAAACAGCTCTTAGAATGGAGAGCTCAACCTCTAGAGGCATGGGGATGAGTTAGGCTTGTCTATATCTTGTATTTTCTCAGTCATTTTCAGGGTTGGACACTTGGGATTGTTTGGCACTACATTGTACATTTCATCTTTGCATTTTGGCAAAGGAATAGACTAGGGTTTGTAGCACTCTTTGGGATCCATGTGGCTCTATGTTTTGATGGTGTGTTTCTCTCTGTGATTGTAAGTTCACTGATGTTTTATGTGTATCATTTCCCTTCTTCTTTCTTTTCAAATTAAACAAATGAGTGATAAAGGTGGAATTCATTAGATTTGCAGTGCTCTGCCTTGAGTTTTGTTTAATTTTCTATGTTTTCAACTGTCTGAAGAGGATTCTTGGATGCCTCTGGCCCTCTTCAAATCCTCACCAGTTTGATCAATCCATTTCCTTCAATTCGAAAGCATCAAAACAATTTCCTTTCTTGCCCCATTTAGCCCTCTGCAAAACTGATCGTTTCTTGGACCCAAAATCTGCGTTTCCCTTTGATTCCAACAAAACCCCCCAAAATCAAATCAAATCCTTTCACATATATACCTAGCCTAAAATTAGCCTTTATTTCAAGTCATCTCAAGCCTCATTGATTATTTTTGCTGAGATTGACCTGGAGAGAGCCCTCCCCTGATCTGGTAGGGCTAGCTACTAGATTAAGCGTGGTTTGATGTTACCCTGAACTCTGCCTTCCTTCAGCCTGAGGTAGATTTAGGAAATAACAGGAACAACAGGTGAGAGAGAAAAAATTGCTGATGTTGTCACCGAGGAAGAAAATGGAGTAGCGACGTGTTTTGAAGATGTCCACGCACAGTTGGAGAAAGATTCTGCTTTCCAACATATTGGAAGCATAAGAGATTTAGTTTATGATATTAGCCAGAAGCTGGAGGTTGAACAACTTGAAGAATTTGAAGAAGAGAAGACTATTGAAGAATCTTTGAAGCATATGAAAGACTTGGAACAACAAGAATATTTGATGATCAAATCATCAAATGAGACCATGGGGTCTTATGTTTTTAAAACTGACAAGTCATGTGTGAATGCAGGTGTTAATGAAGGTAGTTCATATGATGGAACTGTGACAAATGAAGTTGATTGTTTCCAAGCGAGATATGATGAGTATCTTTCAGATGAAGAACATATTGAACTATTGCAGCAGAAGGAATTCATTAATTCCTTATTTTATAGAGGAGATTGTTTCAATGAAGCTGATGGAGATAAATTTGTCATTAATGCTAATAATGACAAACTGATTTTGTTAAATGGCCAAGTAAGGAGTGATGGACAGATAGCTGAAGTTTTTGCAGAGATGGGAAAACAGAATTCCATTCTGATGAAGGCTGAGGAGATAGTGACAACAGAAGATGGTAAATATTGTGAAGATGTTTTCTTAGATGAGATGCCAAGATTGTGGCATGGACAGAGGGTAGAAGTACAGAAAGAGGGAGTTCATATTGTAAGGGCAGAGATGATTGAAGATAAGAGAGTTCATTTTTATGAATTGGAGCAGAAAGGCATCCTTACAGAGGATGGTATAGAGGAGAGACTGACTGATAGTCTCAAGAAATGTTTGAAGAATTGGGATCAACATTCTGATGTGTTGATTGAGAAGGAAAGAAGGTTGGGACAACATACTGAGATGCTGACAGAAGAAAGAAAGGCTCTGAGGCCTTGTGGATTTTGTTTTAACAATTGCTTTGTGAATGCAGATTCTGCTGATGATGAAGGAGAATTGACAGCATGGGGCGGTCAATTAAAAGAGGAGAAGAATTCTATGGGAATGTTTGATCCATGGAATGGAGGAATTAAGTTGATAGAGAGTGTGCTGGATCAGCAGAATCTTGAACAAGAGAAAGAACCTCAAATTCAGAATTGGGGGTTGCAACATGATGAGATACATATGAATAAAGCCAGGAATGATTTTACGAGTCTTGGGACAGACTTAGAACTGCCGAAAGAGAACTTGGTGATTGAGTCATCAATTAAGACCATCGGGTCTTGTGAACTGAAATTTGACAAATTGGATGTGTTGAAAGGCAAAGCGGAAAACAATCCATATTTTGAAGTTGTTCTGGAAGGTGATGGAATGTTGCAGAAGGAGGAAGGTGAAGCTATCATGCCTCCTGTGAATGAACTTGTTGTTCCTACAGATGACAAAGAAAAGGAGCTGTTGCAGAATGAATATGAGCAGCTGGAAGAAGATGAGACAATCATGTCTCATGGACAGAAGTTGGTTGCTATTGGTAGCAGAAAGGAATTAGCTTGTTCGAATAGCCAAGAGAAGATTGGGGAGAAGGCTGTATGGAAGACTGTTGGGGCTGCTACAACAGTGGAGAACCAGAGTTTCACTCTGACAAAAGATGAAAATGAAAAGCTGGAAGAGCTTGAAGTAAATCAAGAAGAAGGAAGGCAATTTTTGAAGATTTCCAAGACAGAAGAAGAAGATGCTGAAACTGAGTTGCAGCATAGTGAAGATTTTTTTGGCCAAAGGAGATGGCAAGAATGTTTGCAAAAAACATCCAGAGAAGAGAGTGAAATGTTGAAGCAACAAGTTCAAGTGTTTCCAGCAAGGGAGCAAGAATTCTACTTTTGCAGAGAGGGTATGGATGATCGGGTGGCGAATAGGGCAGCAATAAGAATTGAAGAAATGAGAATGCAGCAAACAGAAGTAAGCGTCCATTATTTAGAGGAAAGATTAGATAGAGAAATTGAATTTATAAGGAAACTGATGCAGAAGATGCCTCAGAAAATGACAACAGTAAGGAAGTAGAGAAACCACAGCATCAAGAAGAAGACAATCACAGATTTTGAGGGCATAGCAAGTGCAAAGATGCATACCAAGATATGGGAGCCAGAAGGAATGCCAAAGAAGAACACTGCAACAGACGACCAGTTGTAGAACAAAGTATGGGATCCAGGCAGATAAAGATGAAGCACATGATCAGGAGATCATGAACTGTTTTAACCTGGGGAGTCTGATGCAGGAGAATTAGGCCCGAACCAATAATTTGTATATAGATAGACTTAGGGGGTCTTATATTTTCTTGGTCATGTAATTACTGAATAAATAGAGTGATTTTAGTTTAATGTAGAGAGGAAAACATTGCAACTGCCCCCGAATCATTCGTGGGCATATGAAGAGATTCAGTTTTAATTTCCTTGAGATTTAGTTAAAGTCATAAAACTGGGAATTTGAAGAGTTTGAATAGTTAGAGGAGTTGAATCGATTCCTTGTAGTTGGTATAAAATTAAGCCTCATGGACATTAGGAAGGAGGACCGGCATAGAGAGCTGCCTAGGGCTGCGTAGAATTGTAAGAGAATCTGCAGAAGATTGGTTGTAGAAGGGCCAATTTATTGAAGATCTGGCCGAGCCAGAAGCTGTAAGTAGTGTCACTGTATAATGAAGAATTGTTTCAGCATTTTTGTGCATTTTTTGGATTGAATCCTGTGTGAATATGTCTTGAATCCCTATGAACCTGATATGAGCAAGACTCTGTAAATTGTTTAAGAGTCTGCCTGCATATTTATGTGTTAAAACTCTATGTTAGAGGTAATGACAACAAACTAGATTTATGTGCCTACTGTGTAAGAATGTGATTCCATGTATTCGAGTTCGAATTCAATAAGCGAGGATATAGAGAGCAAGAACGATTGTGTGGCAATTATGTGGTGAGAATCAGTGCATACTAAATCTTTGGATTAGAGTAAATTGCAAGGAGAGATGTAAAGTTGTCCACTTAAGGTTGTGGATGTTCGGTTTGAATCCGCGGAAGAATAATCGATTCCTTTTAATTCTGAGTTATTATACTAGGGAGGAGTCAAACTATTATCCTCCGTGCGATGAAAAAATTTCTTTTCTCAGATCACCATTGAGTTACCAGTTAAGTCCGTGGGGGAAGGCTTATGCCTCATGGACGCGTATTGAAACCTTGTCCCCTCTGTATGATTAAACACGCCTTTAGCCTTCGGGAAGAGGCCCAATTCATATTAGAGACTCATTCTGAAATTGATGTGAGGACTCACGTTGAGTGAAGTGAAATTTCCTGAGGTCGGTCCACAACATAAGCGCAGAGGGAGACCAGTTTAGGATGAGCGAAAACCCTGGTTGGGCATTCTAATTTCCAGTTTAGATTGAGCGGTTTTGAGCCATTAAATTGGCGATATCACGCAAGTTTGGAGGTGGTAAGTAGTATTGGTGAAAAGAACGCGACATAACCCGACGATGGACATGTGTATTTGAATGGTTTTGTAATACCATTTACATCGTGGATTAACCCTCGTGCATGTTGACCACGCGATATCCATTGATGATCCCTCATCTGATGCTTGGAGCATGACGTGATGTGGGTTGTTGGATCCGTTTTGTAGATAAACAAGGTAAGTTGCATATGTAGTGGGACCGAGGGTTCAATTAAACCATACGATGGTTGAGGTTTATTCCAAGGTCGAAGACTTTAAATATCATGATTGATATTTGGCTTGCACGTGAGGGATGTTTAAAGGATACATGAGTCAAATAGCATGCAAGATTGTGAACATATATGGTAATTGGTAAGCGTTGAGCATATCCATTTAAAACCCTTAACCGGTGGTTGTGATTGTAAGTGGAGTTGAGGTCAAAGTAGGGTTGAGTGAGATAAAATATCTGCTGGGTATTAATATATGGTGTGTTAAAAACATCAATACATATATAAGATTGTTGTTGGCCAATGAGCGTTAAGGGCCTTCTACTATAATTCAATGTTTATTCGAAACACCATGAGACCTAAAGGAAACGCTGGAAATTGAATACCAAGTCAGCCTTTTAATGGGAAGTTAAGTGTAGACCCACCATATACATGATGTTGGAATCATGGTTAAATAGGCTGGTCCATTGTAGATGAAAAAGGAGTTTTAATTTAATAACTCAAATCCCAGATTTGAGTTATTAAGGATTCCATAATTATATATTTAATTTTCCAGTTCAAGAGAATAGAAGAACGAGAGTTTGGACAAAGTGGGGATTTAATTGGGAAGGAAATTTTGGAAGCAGTTTCTACCAGCAGATAAGGGACTGTGGGTATTAGCCCCATCAGATGTATACTCTGAAACATTTCAAGGCTTTGATTAAGGCAAAAGCTTCTTTTTCCATAACGTTATATTTCAGAGGTGAATCTCTTAGTGCCTTGCTGAAGAAATCTATGGGCAGTTCTTGTCCCATTATGTTCTTTTGTAATAATACTGCAGCGATTGTGTGTTCATCTGCAAATGAGAAGATGAAGAAGTCCTTAGTGAAGTCAGGGCTGATGAGGACTAGTGTTTGGGTAAGTGCTTTTTTTACCAATTCAAAACATTTCTTTTCTTCTATGGTCAATTTGACTCCTATTTCTCTTTTTAGCATGTTTGTAATGTTTCTTAGGAGTTCTACAAGGTTTGGTATGAGCCTTCTTAAGAAGTTGATCTTTCCAATGAAAGATCGTAGGTCTTTGATGTTCCTTGGGTGACTGATCTGCAATATCCCTTCAATCCTTTTTGGGTCAATCTTGATCCCTTCTTCAGATATGATGTGGCCTAGAAGTTTTCCTTATTGAAGGCCAAATAGAGTTTTCTTAGGATTGAAAGATAAACCATACTTTCTACACTTTTCAAAGACTTTTCTTAAGTGAGCTAGGTGTTCTTCATCAGTTTTGAGTAAACAATGATGTGACCAAGGTATACACAATGAAGTAACCTATTTATTTGGAAAAATAAATGTCCATGGCTCTTTGAAAAGTGGCCCCGGCATTCATTAACCCAAAAGGCATTTTGACATACATGAGGGTGCCCCAGGGTGTAGTGAAAGTTGTTTTGTACTGATCATCTGGATGTACTAGCACCTGATTATACCCCGAAAAACCATCAAGCAACGATATTATTTTGGAGTCTACTACCCTTTGCAGTATATGATCCATCTTAGGTAAAGAGTAGTTGTCTTTCAGGGAGGCTTTGTTTAAATTTCTGAAGTCTATGCATAGCCTTTCCCCTGTTTTCTTCCTCACCGATACAAGACTTGAGACCCATTTTGAGTACCTGAGTGGGACTATTATTCCCACATCATACATCTTTTTTATTTCTTTCTCAACCAGAGGCATTAGGATAGGGTTTATTCTGTGTAATTTCCACTTGAATGGTTTTTGGTTTTCCTTGAGAGGAATCTTATGCTGAATGATGTTTGTATCATAGGACTTCAAGTCCTCATAGCCCCATGCAAACACATCCTTAAGTTCTTTGAATAGCTCAATGTATTTCTGTTTCATAAGAGCTGGCAGTGTTTTGGATAGTTTTATCATTTTAGGTTCTTCCTTACTGCCTATGTCGCATTATTCTATATATGTTTCAGTGGATTCTATTTTAGGCTTCCTAGCAACATCATTGAAATCAAACAATTATTCTAAGGGGACAAGTTCTCTTGGCAATATATTTTCTTTGCATTGCAATACCTCAAGGTCCCTTTTATCTGAATCTTCACACAATTCTGCCTCATGAGGGTTTTCTAGTAGATTTATATCAGCAACATAAGGTGGCTCTGTTTTGAGTGTTTGTTCCTCAGCAGAGCAGTCCTCTTCATGATCTGAATCTGATTTTGGCATTTCAAACTCATTTTTGGACTGCAGGAATTGTTCAATATGTTTTTCACCTTCAAAAACTTTCCAATAATCTATGTTATCAGGGACTTCGTTCTGCTTTTGACGTTTACCGTGTATTGTTCATTGGCATAAGGGAGTTTACAAGTGTTGGCAACAAATGCTAGTTCATTTGCAAGGTTGTTTTGAGTTCTTGGGACAGAGGTAAGTTCATATTTTTCAAATGTATTTAGGAGGTCTAAGGAAGCATTTCGATATTATCTTAACCTAGGATTTTTGGCTGAATATTCTCCTTTAATTTTCCTAATAATTAGCTCGGAATATCCCCCTGAACATAAATCCTCTTAGCTCCTATATTTTTCAGCAATTGCAAATCTAGGAGAAGAGCTTCATATTCTGCTATATTGTTTGTACATTGAAAATCTAGCCTGTAAGAGTGACCTTCATTAGTGTTGTGTATCCAAACACCTTCTCCTGAACCTGCTTTTCCACAAGAGACATCAAAGCTCATGTTCCAAAGAGTTTCAAGTTCAGATTTGTCATTGTGTTGTTGTTCATGGCTACTAGGGTTTTGACTGTTATGTTCTTCATTTTGTGCTTGGTTTCACTGTCTTGACAGGTCTAGCTCTTCATATTTTTCATCTACTTGTTCATTAATTTCATCTTCATTGTACAAAATAAATGAATCAAGGTCTGAATGGACAGAATAGAGACGGGTGTTATTTGGCTTATCTTGGCTGCTTACCATGTATTTCATGTGAGATTCTCTGTACAGTCTTCTCGTTTGGTTAAAGACTGGAATGGTAGCATATGTCATGTCCATTTGGAGGGTTCCTTGGAGTTTGGCTCCCAATGATTTAGATAAGAGCATGCCATATTTTAGGGGAATTTCAACCACTACAATATCCATGACAAGGCTCTTGGATGGTATTTGTGCCAAATTAACACATAGATCTTTGATTAGGCCCAAACATTTAACTCTACTTGAATCAAAAGAGTACAAGTCTTTGTATGGTCTGGTTATTTCAAGGCCTAATCTTTCCATCACTACCTTTGGCATGAGGTTATGTGAAGCACCAGAATCTAGCATGACATTGTGTAGGATTTTGTCATGGATGTTCAAGCTGACATAGAATGGAGGCACAACTCCCTCTTGAAAATTTCCCTCTACCTCCTGTCCAAACAACAATTCTGGCTTGTCATCTGTCAGATTTAGAGTATCGGTGTCATTTTCTATGTTTAAAGCCTTCAAAACTTGAGATCTATATACATCTTGAGTCACTAATTTAGTAAGGGGTATGTCTATTTTTATCTTGGCAATTTACTCTCAATACTAAATGGTGTCTGTGTTCTTGGTAGATTTAAATAAGTTTTATCAGACATTTTTTTCAGTAACTTTAGCTTGCTGACTTTTATTTGGAAACTCAGTTAAAAATTTGTTTTAGGGCCACCAGTTGATTTACTAGGGTAGCTTTGGTCACCATCATGTTGGCTGATTTTGTTTTTGCTTTGATAAGAATTCTTAGCCATTGTATTTTCTGTTGTCTTTCTAGCAGCATTTTCAGGGGTCTTCGTAGCAGAAATTTCTGGTTTGTTCCTCTTGGGGATATCTTGGGTTTTCCTACTTCTGAGGTCATACTGCCTATGAACCTCCATGATAGCATTTTCAAATCCTAGTTTGTATTCTTCAGAATCCTCATATGTTATTTCAGCTTGGTTTGAGGAAAACAGACCTTGTTCTTCTTCTATGAGAAAAACAATGTCCTCACTATCAGAGCCTATTAGATTCACATGGTTTTCTTCCGGCTCCTCATTCTCTCTTTCCTCTTCATCTACATAGTTTTCTTGGAAAGGAGGTATGGTTTGCTGGTCATTTTCTCTTTGTCTTATTTGAGGAGGATCTCTCCTGAAGTTTTGGTTTCTATTTTTGTTTTGAGTATTTGTTTGGTTTTCCCTAGGAGGTGCTCTTTCATTTAAGTTAATTCTCTCCATCATCCTTTCCATTGTCCTAACTAGACTATCAATTTTAGCATTAGATGTGGAGGCCACAGGTTCTTCTTTTTATGTAACCCTCTTTTCTATTCTCAATCTAGCCCTTTTAGCAATTAGATTGGCTTCTACACTTACTGCTCCCGTTTGCATGTCTTCTAAGGTAAGGGGATCTCTTTCTCTTAATTAGTAAGCCATTTCCGGATCAAATACATCTAGAAATTTTACTAGGGCTAGGCCTTGTGGGGGTTTCATGTGGGGAGGAAGTGCATTATATACACTATTGAACCTAGTGCAGTAGTCTTGAACACTCTCCCCAACATTTCTATTAAGGTTTTCATACTCTGATAAGATTTGAAGAGGATTTTTCTTAGTTTCCCACTTGTTTATGAATGTTTGATAAAGGGAAGGGAGATCATGAATGCTATTAGGAGTTAAGTTCTTGAACTATTTTTTTGCTTCTTCCCCTAAACTTTGGGCAAAAATTCTCATTTGTATGGTCTCATCTTCTATTTCTTGGTAGTCAAAAGCATCATTCATCTTGTCCACATGTTGTTGGGTAGTTGTAGGATCAGTTCCATTAAGATGAGGGATTCTAGATTGATAGTCCTGTGGCATAGGCAGTAAAGGTTGTGGTAGTACCAGAAGGGCATACCATGCTGCCATGATGGGAGGTAATGGAACCCAAGGAGGATTTATAAGAGGAGGGTTTATGAGTGGGGGTGGAGGATGAAATGGAGTGGTTTGGACAATGGATGCATGAGGGGGGGGTAGAAAATGTACTGACTAGCTAGCTGATATTGAGTAGATTTGGACCGAAAGGAGTCAAAGTGTTGGAGAAGCTGAAGATCAGGAGGAGTGGAAGGAGAGGCTTCTCTACTAGGACTCTACTATAAGCTTGTAGGCTCAAGGTTTGTCCGGTCTATCCAAATTCGAGACTTAGTTCTGAATAGGTTTCTTCTATGGTGTAAGTCAAATTAGGTATCTTGCAAGGATGTAAGGTTTTCAGGAAAGGAACTTGCTTTATGAATTGGTCTGACAATAGTTGAATCCTCAGTCCTAGAATTTTTTCATAAGATTATTTCTAGGTCATCAACTATAGCAGGAGGGTTTGGGTGAGGGTGAGATCTTGTGTTGATTCTTAGTGAAGCCAAATTTCATACCCACAACATAGAGAGGCTGAAATTTTATAAATTTTTGAAAATAAACCAATCTGTAAGAATACTAAATTCACATAGTATGTGACTGGGATTTATGCTATTAGGATTGATTAATGCATTCCTAGAGGAGTCTGTGAGAACCAGTGGAGTCAACAGGCCAACTGAAGACTAGTGGAGTCACTAGGTGGATGATGCTAACTGTTTTGAGGATTTGTTTTTTGTCCACCATCAACAATTTGATACCAATATTGAGATATTTTTTGGTTTTCTAATTTTTTTATATAACACTAAGATTTTTAATGAGTGTTCCCCATCGGAGTCACCATTATGTTAGGGCCCTATAATTTGTCAGGTTGGTAAGACCAAATAAACAAGGGTAACAACAAACCAACTTTGGAGTCCTAGGACCTAGCCTTCCTGGACTCAGAGAGGGCTCTCTCTATATTTGTACAGAAGATATAACTTGATTGATTTAGGATGCTGATTTTAGGCTAGTTAAAATGATAGGGTTGTTTGTTTTGTTTTGTTTAGTTGGGTTAATTGTTAACAATAACAGATAGAGCAGGAGAAATTCAAACCATTGGGCTATGGGGTCTGTGAAAAGGTTTGAAGAGTACAACAACAAATCAAGGGTGTTTCACAGGGCAAGTTAACAAAGCCAAATGGATCTTAATAGCTTATGTGGGTGTGAAATGAACATTAAAAATGTGAGTTTAGTAGCTTTAAAGGGCAATTAAGAATCATTTAACATACACTAGAAGAAGAAGAGTCTTTAAGATCACTATGCATAAGAAAGAACCAAAGGACAGGGCACACTATAAACTTCTTTGGCCTCACTTTATCAAGTAAACTTTTAAGACAACAATCCAACAAACCCTAGAGAGCAAGGAACTCCTAAATTCTCTAGCTATTCACTTTCAGACAAAGAAAACATTTAAGATAACATTTCAGTAATGATTAAAGAGCAGAGAACTCCTAAATTATTCAATCATACTTTAAAATACCTTCAAAGTGACTATTCAAGATAGACCAAAGGACAGGGCAAACCATAAACTTCTTTAGCCAAAACCCTAGTAAGAAAACTTCAAAGAAAAACTTGAGAACAACATTTTAAGCAGAACCAAGGGACAGGGAAAACCATAAACTTCTTTAGCCAAACTCTACTGAGTTAATCTCAAGAAAACAAAATAGATGGAAATGGAGAGTAGGGAACTCCTAAGTTCTCTAATCAAACCTAGTAGAGGAAAACATTTAAACAACAGAAAGCATACGAAATTAAGGTGCCCCTAACAACATATCTTAACCTAAATTTTCTGATCTGTTATAAGAGAAAGGATGAAAAATATGAAAACAGAAGGAAACAAGTATAATATCAAAACAACATCACCATTTAACAAAGTTCATGAATCCTGTGAATGTGCTTGTTCCATTGACATTCAATCCAAAACAGTTACAAAGCTCCAAAGCCAAACTCTTTACAACTAAAAGTCTATGAGGTATTCAGCTCAACAATTAACCAACAAAAATTATGAAGCATACATGTAGTATTTATCTTCAAAATGAGGAGGTGAACCCTAGCTAGGGTTTCTGATGTCATTTATTACATAGTTAATGCATTTTTACCTTTGAGACCATGCAAGGCCCAAGGCAAAATACCTAAGACTCTAACTCCTAACATAAGTTCTAAGATAACTTTGGAAAATGTTTGACTTTAAGGCTTCTAAATAAATTTTGCAATAACTCCTGGTAAGGGCACAACTTCAAGGTACAGGGGTGCAACGCCAGTGCAAACGCGCAGTGCCAAGGCAGAAAAAATGGCCTTTCTTGCAGCCAACTTTTGGAGGCCTTCCTGGTTTCCAAATGATCTCAATGATGGCTCATTGGAAAGGTATTTGAGTCTATTTTCCAAATATTCTTTCAATTTCCAAAATTTTTCCCATCTTCCCTATCAAAAATCACTTCTTCCAAGACCGATAAACGCGCAGCGCCAGTGCCAAAAAGAGGGCAGAATGGTGATTTTTTGGTAGTTTTTGGCCTTTTTGAGGGACTAGTTTTGCTCCAAATATTTTGAAACATTCTGAGGTTGATGTAATTTCCATTAGGAACATGAATATGCTGACCTTTTACCACTTGGATGGCCCAAAAAAGTGCGCAGCGCCAGTGGCACTGCGAGTTTGGCCAATTTTCTGCAAGTCAAACTGTCAAAAATTCAAAATGTGAAAAAAAGTGCCAAAATTGGAATTTAGCTTGCTAATAAAGGTTTGGAGGCTTGGAGGGACACCTCAACAAGGATATTGAGCTTCTCTTTCTCTTTTGCCTTGGTCAAAGCCTGAATCTTTGCATGGGCTCGTTTGAGCTTGACCCTTGCAATCCAGTTTCTAATGGCATAATTTCTTGCATCTTCCTCTGAAAATCAACGTCTCTCTTTGCCTTCTCTAGTTGACGCTCCAAATGAAAATTTTCCCTCTCAAGCCAAGACTCTCTATCCCTGCTAATCTCCATGGCAAGCAACTCACTTGGATTGAACTGCTTTGCCAATTCTTCCTCTTTCTCCCTTTCCTGGGCTAAAGCCCTCTTCAGTCCAATTGTCTTCGGTCTCTGTCTAGGAAGCTGATCTTCCTCATCATCACTGCAATCAAAACTTCCCAAGGTCTCATCTAGCGAAGCCTTGACCTTTCCAGCCTCTTTTTGAGTTCTGATTGCCCTGACCTCACTGATGGCATGCTTTGTCTTCAACTGCTGATTCTTTAGCTCAAAAAAGTTAATCAAATTATTTGCCCTACCAAGATTAGCTTGAAGCTCACTAATCTTGGCATCCTTGATTTTGATCAATATATTGGTAATTCTCTCCTCATCCTCATATTCAAGGTCAATCAACTGAAACTCCTGCTCAGTTTCATGTATATCCTCCTCCTCAACAATGATATGCTCTGTAATATTTTCCTTTCCCTTATCAACCTGTTTTGCTGATGAAGAAAGCATGGCCCCTTTCACATAAAGTGAAGAAAACACATATCTGTGGCCTCTCTGATAGGTCAAAGGAAATGGCTCAATGTCAATCATTTTAGTGCCAACTGTTTCAATGTTTCTTTCCTTGCTTGATGCTCTTGTATCATGATATGAGGGTGAAGGATTGTGGAAAGGTGATGAGAATTAGGGGAATTTTGAGGTCTAAAATGGGCCTCCTAAGGAAATTATAAAATAATAGTGGAAAAAATCAAATAAGATTTGATGACATCATCAAATTTTAGAGGGAAAAATGGAAAACTACTTTTTCAACTCATATTTTCAACTTATCTCCCAAAGTTTTTACTCAAATTTCGAGCGGGAGTGCTCGTTGGATTCGAAATTTAATTCCCCATCCAAGGAGTACCCATGTTGCATACTTTCGATGGGTCCTACTACACGAAAAATGAGAAATACATAAAAAAACGTGATTACAATCACATTTTTTTATGTATTTCTCATTTTTCGTGTAGAAGAGTTCATCGAAAGTATGCAACATGGGTACTCCTTGGATGAGGAATTAAATTCCGCATCCAACGAGTACTCCCGCTCGAAATTTGAGTAAAAATTTTGGGAGATAAGTTTAAAATACGAGTTGAAAAAAGTAGTTTTATTATTTTATTATTTTTTAATATTTTTACTTTTTTACTCCAAAAATGGTGAATCATCCATTATGGATGACATCATCATCTTGAATCCTATTGGTTGTTATAAAGTTTATTTTTGTTGTACATTTTTCTTATGAGGCCCATTTTAGACCTCAAAATTCCCCTAATGGAAGGATCAACTTGAGGTGAATGGGTGTGAGTGGATGTTGATGTATGAACATTGAGGTGTGATGGAGAAGTGGATATGGGAGGATGAGAAGATGAAGGAATATCTTGCTGATGATGGCCATGTGGAGTAGTGAAAACCTCATTAGAAATGAATGCATCCCATGAAATGTTTTTTTTCTGAAGTTGATGCATGACCACCATCTTGATGAGTGAATAATGAAATAGGCTCTGCATTTTCTGATTATAATCTCTCTTTTGCACAATTTTGGCCATTTTTTCAATGCTACGGAAAATATAATATGGTATATGTAGCATCCTAACTCTAGTGAAATGCATAAGAAGATAGATATGGTATGAGTAGAGGCGGGAAAACCTTCCCTCACAAGTGAAATACCTCATTATTATCCTCATCATGGGTGCACATCTATCAAGAAGATGAGAAAAAGGGAAGATGGACTTGTGGTGATATTTATACCTAGGTTTGAGGTATGGTTCAAAATATCTCATGTCCAGGTTTTCTTGTTTGAACCACTTCTCTCCCGCACTAGGTATCCCTGTAGCAGCTGCAATGGCATTAGTGGACATCTCAAATGTAACCCCAACAAGATTGACCTACTTTTCATGTAGATTTATGATGAATAGTCTTGTCAGCTCTAGGTGATTTTGGACTTGTTGCACTCTCTTACAAAACTCAAAGCAGCCCACATGTTTAAAGAAAGAAACAGTAAGAGGAGATGCCATGAGTTCCCTTGTGGTGATGGGTTCAAATCTGTTTATTTTTCCTCCCTTATGATCATGTCTCCTTGGCATTTGTGCCTCACCAACCATGTCGTTGTCTTCTTCCTCTGACATCTTTACTCTGTTTTATAAAACCCTAGGGCACAAGTGAAATGAGATGAGGGGAAGGGAATGAAATGGCAGTTTGAAAAAATGAAGGGAGTGAGTGAAGGGGAAAAATAGATGAATGTAAAACCCTAGATCAATGCAATTACCTTTTATGTGACTGATATTTTTCTTAGGAAGATTAAACAAGGGTAAGACAGTGATCTCAAGCTAAAATTTAGGGTTTCCTTTAGGGTTTCATTTCCATTCAATTAAAAGTGATCCAATAGCTTCAAAGCAAGGTTCATGTCATGTACTTACCCCTCAAGAGTGTTTGGATGACTTTGGAAAAGATTTGAAAGCAATTTGACGTGATTTGGATGGCCCCAACCCTTGGAAAAATCCTATGTCTAGGTGCGCAACGCCAATGGCTGAGGGCGCAATGCCAACCCAAGCACACAGTGCCAGTCTCTGAGTGTGAAACACCAAGATAAATTTCACGGGGTCCTTTATGGCAAGGGTGCAGCGCCAGCCTACAAGCACACAACGCCTTCAAACAATGTGTTGAGGAAATATGGAAAGGGCGCAGCGCCAACTCCCAGGCGCACCATGCCAAGGAAAACGCGCATCGCCAAGGAAACTTAGCACAAATTCACTGAAAAACTCACAAATTATTCCTTGTTGAACGTTTGATGAGCTTTTATAGACAAGTGGAATATGATTTAACTTGGAAAACCTACTTTGTAATGTTTGAAGTCCTTCTCCTTCTGATACTCTTTGACACTTTTTTGCCTGTAGGTTGCTGAAATCGTGGAATTGGCTTTTCTTTTGCTCATTGAGGCATGAAAATTTCATTTTGAAAAATTTGGGATTTAATCACATAGTAGCATCTTCAAAATCTTCTATAGTTTCCACCATAAAGTTAAACTCATTTTTTCCACCTTCTATCGCCACCTTTTTCAAAACCCTAAGTGTCTGCATTTATTTACAGCAATCATTAGTGTTGTCTTCTAATTTCTTTATAGCCCTTTCAAGTTCATTCATTTCTGTCCAGTTCACCTTACCTTTTTTCCATATTCCATCAATATTTTTTGATAGACTTTCTTCATGCTTGGCCTTGTGTGCTTTCTCCATGTCATTTTCCTACAAGTAATCACTACGTTGGCACTCAAATGGATTATCAAGTTTATATCCCTTGTCATCTACAAGACCAAGTTTTTTCCCCTTTCCCTTGCTGTAAGTTGTTTTCATTCAGGAGTAGACAGTCTACATCATTAGTACTTTCTGTTGATAAATCTTCCAACATCTCTAAAAAAGTGCTAAACTTTGTCCCATTTTCTCATTTGCAAGTTCTGAACTAAGAAAATAATCCTCCTTAGAAATTTTATGTCCTTCTTGAATAATAATGTCTTGAAATTCTATTACATCCAATTCAGATTCTAGCAAAGGAAAAGCAGTGCCTAAAACATCCAAGGATTTTGGGGAGCTATAAGAATGCTTGTCATAATCAATCCTTCTCATATGTGTGCTAACCTCATTGGAATGAAAGGATTACCTTGAAGAATGAAAAACCCTAATGACCTAATCAGAGTGCTTTTTGACCTAATTTTGAATGAGATTTGACTTAAAAACTTTCAAGTGAAAAGGACATTTCCAAAAGTGCCATTATGCTCAAGGAGACATGGGAATGAGTTAGCAACAAGAAATCTTAGAGGGAGGATGGATTTTATTGACAGGGGAAAATGGGGGAAATGAGGTTTTAGGTAGGAAAGAAAGAAGAAAATGAGAGGTATAAGCCCATAATGAGTTTTTTAAGAGAAACATGGTGACTTTGAGATGGCAAACTGATAGATAGGGAAATTTTTTTATTAAGATAATGAAGGCAGTGAGATATCTGAAACTCAAGATATTCAAGGATTATTGTTTTCAGAAAACTATAACCATCTTATAGTCATCCAAAGATAGTGAAAAATATTGATGACTAACAGTGGCTCCACTTGGGGAGGGCAGCTCCTTCAGGAGGTGTCAAGAACCTTGGATCTCAGATCTCTGGAATTTGTAAATCAGTGCCTTGTTTGGGCTTGGCATATTTCCTCCTTCTTCAATTGTTGATTTACTCCTGTTCGTTGAAGCTTGTGATCTTAAAATATGAAAAAACATGATTGCTTCAACATCAATTCTACCTACACATCATACTTTTCCTAACATATTTTCTTCATTTGGGTGCATTTGGACTGGCAAACCCTGGACATCATTTTTTTCTTTTGAAAGAAAAAACTATCTACTTCTACCCTTATATCATCTAAAGGCTCAGATTAGACTGATGATCTCTTTTATTCTCTACCTAATATACTTATCTGTCAAGATTAAGCAGTTTGACATATTTTCATTCTCTAATCTATGAACATAAAATTTAAAACATGACCACATCAAGGTTAAGCGGTTTGATTTGTCATGAGTTGTGGCATTTTGGACAAGCTGCACACAGATTTTATTTTTGCACAAAGTAAAAAAAAAAAACTGAGGGTTATAATCTGGAACTTGTCACTCATCCCTCTCTTTTCTCTTTGGTTCAAATTTGAGCTTTGGGAACCAATATCTTTTCCTAACCTAATCTACTGATAAGCCAAGTTTAAACCATTTGGAAAATCTTCATTTTCTAACTATTCAGCATAAATTTAAAACATGTTCAATAATGATTAGGCTGTATGACTGAACAATACTTTCCTTTCTCAAAAGTAGTGGCATTTGGACTTGCATACTTTCAGAAACATTCATTTTTGGTATGGGGCTTTACCTCTTCTTTTTATCTGCCCTCTTTTCTTATTTTCTTTGTTTTTGTGTTTCATTTTTCTGATATTTTATTCAAGAAGTGTTATGTACAATGAATAAAGCTTTAAAATAAGAACTTCAACAAAAGTAATGCTTGAGCATCCTGCCATTGACAAGTTCTCCATATAATTCTGCTCCATCCATTTCTTGTAAAAAGAATGCATTGTTACCTCTTGCTGAATGGATGATGTATGGACCTTTCCAAAGATTGTCAAATTTCTCATGCTTGTCTTTGTCCTCTCTTCTTGAATCCCACTTCAGCACTTTGTCTCCAATCTCGAAATCATTTGCCTTGGTCCTCTTATCAAAAAGCTTCTTGATGATTTCCTGCACTTGTTGTGTTCTGTTGTACACTTCTTCCCTTGATTGCTGCAATTGAATGGTTTGGTTCAACATCATTTGTATATCATTCTCCTCTGACTATACCTCTTGAATAAGCTTCATCACTGGGACTCCCAAGGATGTTGGAAAAACTGCATCCATGCCATACACTAGATGATAGGGAGACATGTTAATTGATTTTTTGTTTGTTAATATGTCTGCCCATAGTGCATGCACTAATTTGTTGTGCCATGAATTTTTGTTCTCTTCCAGCAATTTCTTGATGATATTTACCAAAATTTTGTTAGAGGACTCATCCAACCCATTACCTTGAGGGTAATAAGTTGTAGAATGCCCTAATGTAATGTGATACTTGTGATAGAAGTCCACCATTCTCTTAGATTTAAAAGCAACAACATTGTCAGTAATAATCTTTCTAGGACAACCAAATCTAGACAAGATGTGGTTTTCAAGGAATTTGATGATTACTGAGTTAGTGGAAGTCCTTGAAGGGATGGCTTCTATCCATTTGGTAAAATAGTCAGTTACAGTGAGGATCCATTTGTGTTGGGAAAAGGAGGCAGGGTGGATTTCTCTAATGAAATCTAGACCCCATTGTTGAAAAGGATTTCAAAACTGATAGGTTGTAAAGGCAAAGACAATAGTTTTCTCTTTCCCTCAAAGATTTGGCATTTATGGCAAGTCACTACTAGCTTGTGGATATCAGGGAAAAGAGTGGGCCAATAAAAACCAGCTCTAAGGATTTTGTTGGCAGTGGTTTTCCAATAGAGATGACCTCCACATTCTCCTTCATGAAACTCATGCATGATTTTATCTGCATCTTCTTCAAGTAAACATTTAAGTAGTATACCAACAAATTTTTTCCAATATAAAGCTTTATCTAGAATGAAAAAACTTACAACTTTTAGTTTCAAGAATCTAGCCTTTGTTTTGGACAAACCAGGAGGAGCATTAAGATTAAAAATCACATATAATATATGAGCATACCAGAGTGAGTTCAGAAATTCTTCTTCAATAGGTGGAGTCGCTAGCTCCTCTTTTTCATCCAAGGAATGTATCATTTTTATGTCCAGTGCTTGAAATTTTGCTTCAGCCATCAGTTTGACCAGTCCATTCCCTTTGATTAGCTTGGTGGGCTTGATTTCTAGATCATACTCTAAGATGACAACAATCCACTTACCTCTTTTACCATTAGGACCTGAGTTAGTATGTCCTTCACAACTGTATGAGGAATAAAAGAAATGACATGTGAATGCAAGATGTATACTCTGAAATCTTTCAAGGCTTTGATTAAGGCAAAAGCTTGTTTTTCCATAATGTTATATTTCTAAGGTTCATCTCTTAGTGCCTTGCTAAAGAAATCTATGGGTTTTTCTTGTCCCATTATGTTCTTTTGTAATAATACTGCAGCAACTGTGTGTTCGAATGAAAATGAGAAGATGAATAAGTCCTTAATGAAGTCAGGGCTAATGAGGACTGGTGTTTGGGTAAGAGCTTGTTTTACCAGTTCAAAGGATTGCTTTGCTTCTATGGTCCATTTGACTCCTATTTCTCTTCTCAGCATGTTTGTAATGTTTCTTAGGAGTTCTACAAGGTTTGGTATGAACCTTCTTAAGAAGTTGATCTTTCCAATGAAAGATTGCAGTTCTTTGATGTTCCTAGGGTGACTGATCCTCAATATCCCTTCAAACATTTTTGAGTCAATATTGATCCCTTCATATATGATGTGGCCTCGAATTTTTCCTTCTTGAAGGCCAAACAGATTTTTCTTGGCATTCAAAGATAAACCATACTTTCTACACGTTTCAAAGACTTTTCTTAAGTGAGCTAGGTGTTCTTCATAAGTTTTTGAGTAAACAGTGATGTCATCAAGGTATATCACAATGAAGTAACCTATTTCTTTGGAAAAAGCAATGTCCATGGCTCTTTGAAAAGTGGCCCCAACATTCATTAACCCAAAAGGCATTTTGACATACATGAAGGTGCCCCAGGGTGTAGTGAAAGTTGTTTTGTTTTGATCATCTATATGTACTAGCACCTGATTATACCCTGAAAAACCATCAAGCAACGATATTCTTTTGGAGCCTACTACCATTTGCAGTATATGATCCATCTTAGGTAAAGGGTAGTTGTCTTTCAGGGAGGATTTATTTAAATTTCTGAAGTTTATGCATGGCCTAATTTCCCCTGTTTTCTTCCTCACCTATACAAGATTTGAGACCCATTCCAAGTACATGAGTGGGACTATTATTCCCGCATCATACATCTTTTTTATTTCTTTCTCAACTAGAGGCATTAGGACAGGGTTTATTCTGCGTAATTTCTACTTGAATGGTTTCTGGTTTTCCTTGAGAGGAATCTTATGCTGAATGATGCGTGTGTCATAAGACTTCAAGTCCTCATAGCCCCATGTAAACACATCCTTAAATTATTTGAATAGCTCAATGTATTTCTGTTTCATAAGAGCTGGCAGTGTTTTTGACAATTTTATCATTTTAGGTTCTTCCTTACTGCCTATGTTGCATTCTTCTATATTTGTTTCAGTGGATTCTATTTTAGGCTTCCTAGCAACATCATTGAAATCAAACAATTCTTCTAAGGGGACAAGTCCACTTGGTAATAGATTGTCTTTGGATTGCAATACCTCAAGGTCCTTTTTATCTGAATCTTCACACAATTTTTCCTCATGAGGGTTTTCTAGCATATTTATATCAATAGCATAAGGTGGCTCTGTTTTCTGTATTTGTTCCTCAACAGAGCAATCCTCTTCATGATCTGAATCTGATTTTTGCATTTCAAACTCATTTTTGGACCGTAGGAAGTCTTCAATATGTTTGTCACCTTCAAAAACTTAACAATAATCTATGTTATCAGGGACTGTTGGTTTTCTTTTGACCTTTACCGTCTATTGTTCATTGGCATGAGGGATTTTACAAGTGCTGGCAACAAAGGCTAGTTCATTTGCAAGGCTGTTTTGAGTTCTTGGGACAAAGGTAAGTTCATATTTTTCAATTTTTTTTAGGAGGTCGAAGGCAGCATTTCTATATTCTCTTATCCTGGGATTTTTGGCTGAATATTATCCTTTAATTTGCCTAATAATTAGCTCGAAATCTCCCTGAACAGAAATCCTCTTAGCTTCTATATTTTTCAGCAATTGCAAACCTAGGAGAAGAGCTTCATATTCTGCTATATTGTTTGTGCATTGAAAATCTAGTCTAGAAGAGTGACCTTCATTAGTGTTGTGTATCCAAACACCTGCTCCTGAACTAGCTTTGCCACAAGAGCCATGAAATCTCATGTTCCAAAGAATTTCAAGTTCATATTCACCATTTTGTTGTTGTTCGAGGCTGCTAGGGTTTTGACTATTATGTTCTTCATTTTGTGCTTGGTTTAACTGTCCTGACAAGTCTAGCTCTTCCTCTTTTTTAGCTACTTGTTTATTAATGTCATATTCATTGTACAAAATAAATGAATCAAGGTTTGAATGGAAAAAATAGAGAGGGGTGTTATTTCGCTTATCTTGGCTTCTTACCATGTATTTCATGTGAGATTCTTTGTACAATCTTCTCGTTTGGTTAAAGGAATGATAGCATATGTCATGTCTATTTGGAGGGTTCCTTGGAGTTTGGCTCCCCATGATCTAGATAAGAGCATGCCATAATTTGGGGGAATGTCAGCCACTACAATATCCATGACAAAGCTCTTGGCTGGTATTTGTGCCAAATTAACACATAGATCTTTGATTAGGCCCAGAAATTTAACTCTACTTGAATCAAAAGAGTACAAGTCTTTGTATGGTCTGGTTATTTTGAGGCCTAATCTTTCCATCACTACCTTTGGAATGAGGTTATGTGAAGCACCATAATCTAGCATGGCGTTGTGTAGGATTTTGTCATGGATGTTCAAACTGACATAGAAGGGAGGCACAACTCCCTCTTGAAACTTTCCATCTACCTCCAGTCCAAACAACAATTCTTGCTTGTCATCAGTTAGATTTAGAGTATCGGTGTCATTTCCTATGTTTAAATCCTTCAAAACATGAGATCTATATACATCTTGAGTCACTAATTCAATAAGGGGTATGGCTATTTTTATCTTGGCAATTTCACTCTCAATGTTAAATGGTGTCCGTGTTCTTGGTAGATTTAAATCAGTTTTATCAGACATTGTTTTTCAGCAACTTTAGCTTGCTGACTTTTATTTGGAATCTGAGTTAAAAGAGTTTTTTCAGGGCCACCAGTTGATGTACTAGGGCAGCTTTGGTCACCATCATTTTGGATGATTTTGTTTTTTCTTTGATAAGAATTCTTAGCCATTATTGTTGTATTTTCTGTTGTCTTTCTAGGAGTGTTTTTAGGGGTCTTCTTAGGAGAAATTTCTAGTTTTTTCCTCTTGGGGATATCTTGGGTTTTCCTACTTCTCAGGTCATACTTCCTATGACCCTCCATGATAGCATTTTCAAATCCTAGTTTGTATTCTTCAGAATCCTCATATGTTCTTTCAGCTTGGTTTGAGAAAAACAGACCTTGTTCTTCTTCTGTGAGAAAAAAAATGTCCTCACTATCAGAGCCTATTATATTCACATGGTTTTCTTCTGGCTCCTCAGTCTCTCTTTCCTCTTCATCTACATAGTTTTCTTGGAAAGGAGGTCTGATTTGCTAGGCATTTTCTCTTTGTCTTATTTGAGGAGGATCTCTTTTGAAGTTTTGGTTTCTATTTTTGTTTTGAGGATTTGTTTGGTTTTCCCTAGCCTTCCCGGACTTAGAGAGGGCTCTCTCTATATTTTTACAAAATATATAACTTGATTGATTTATGATGTTGATTTTAGGCTAGTTAAAATGATAGGGTTTTTTGTTTTGTTTTGTTTGGTTGGGTTGCTTGTTGAGAAGAACTGATAGAGCAAGAGAAATTCAAACCATTGGGCTATAGGGTCCGTGACAAGGTTTGAAGAGTACAACAAAAAATCAAGGGTGTTTCATAGGGCAAGTTAACAAAGCCAAATGGATCTTAATAGCTTATGTGGGTGTGAAATGAACATTAAATTGTGATTTTAGTAGCTTTAAAGGGAAATTAAGAATCCTTTAACACATACTAGAACAAGAAGAGTCTTTAAGATCACTATGCTTAAGAAAAAACCAAAGGACAAGCCACACCATAAACTTCTTTGGCCTGTCTTTATCAAGTAAACTTTTAAGACAACAATCCAACAAACCCTAGAGACGAGGGAAATCTTAAATTCTCTAGCTATTCACTTTCAGAAAAGGAAAAAATTTAAGATAACATTTCAATAATGATTAAGGAGAAGTGAACTCCTAAATTCTTCAATCAAAATTTAAAATACCTTCAAAGTGACTATTCAAGATATACCAAAGGACAGGGTGAACCATAAACTTCTTTAGCCTAAACCCTAGTAAGCAAACTTCAAAGAAAACCTTGAGAACAACATTTTAAGAAAAACCAAAGGACAGGGAAAAACATAAACTTCTTTAGCCAAAATCTATTGAGTTTATATAAGAAAACAAACTAGATGGAAATGGAGAGTAGGGAACTCCTAAGTTCTCCAATCAAACCTAGTACAGGAAAATATTTAAGCCACAGAAAGCCTACAGAATTAAGGTGCCTCTTACAACATATCTTAACCTAAATTTTATGCTCTGTTATAAGAGAAAGGATGAACAATATGAAAATAGAAGGAAACAAGTATAAGATCAGAACAACATCACCATTTAACAAATTTCATGAATCTTGTGAATGTGCTTGTTCCATTGACATTCAATCCAAAACTGTTACAAAGCTCCAAAGCCAAAATCTTTACAACTCAAATTCTATGAGTTATTCAACTCAACAATCAACCAAAAAAAATTATGAAGAATACATGCAGTATTTATCTGCAAAATTATGAGGTGAACCCTAGCTAGGTTTTATGATGTCATTTATTACATAGTTAATACATTTTGACCTTTGAGACCATGCAAGGCCCAAGGCAAAATATCTAAGACTCATTTATTGTAATAATAACTCCTAACATAAATTCTAAGATAAATTTGGAAAATGATTGAATTTAAGGCTTCTAAATAAATTTTGCAATAACTCCTAGTAAGGGCGCAGCTCCATGGTAAAAGGGCGCAGTGCCAAGGTAGAAAAAATGGCATGTCTTGCAGCCAACATTTAGAGGCCTTCCTGGTGTCCAAATGAGCTCCATGATAGCTCACTGGAAAGGTATTTGAGTCTATTTTCTAAATCGGCTTCCACTTTCCAAAATGGTGCCCATGTGCCCTATAAAAAATCACTTCTCCCAAGACTGCTAAACACGCAACGCTAGTGCCAAAAAGAGGGTAGAGATGTGCTTTTCTTGTAGTTTTTGGCCTTTTTGAGGGACCAGTTTTGCTCCAAATATTCTAAAATTTTTTGAGGTTGCTGTACTTTCCATTAGAAACGTGAATATGTTGACCATTTTCCATTTGTATGGCCCAAAAAATACCGCAGTGCCACTGGCGCTACGAGTTTGGCCAATTTTCTGCAAGTCAAACTGTCAAACATTCAAAATGTGCACAAAAGTGCCAAAATTGGAATTTAGCTTGCTGATCGAGGTTTGGAGGCTTGAAGGGACACCTTAGCAAGGATATTGAGCTTTTATTTCTCTTTTTCCTCGTTCAAATCCTCAATCTTAGCATGGGCTCATTTGAGCTTGGCCCTTGCAATCATGTTTCGTCATGGCATAATGTCTTGCCATATTCCTCTGAATGTCAGTGTCTCTCTTTGCCTTCTCTAGTTGACCCTCTAGATGCAACTTTTCCCTCTCAAGACAAGACTCTCTATCCCTGCTAATCTCCATGGAAAGCAGCTCACTTGGAGTGAGTTGCTCTGCCAATTCTTCCTCTTTCTCCCTTTCCTAAGCTAAAGCCCTCTTCAACCCAATTGTCTTCGATCTCTGTCTAGGAAGTTGATCTTCCTTGTCATCACTGCCATCAAAAATACCCAAGGTCTCATCTAGAAAATCATTTGCCTTTCCGACCTCTTTCTGAGCTCTGATTGCCCTAACCTCACTGATGGCATGCTTTGTCTTCAACTGCTGATTCCCTAGCTCAAAAAAGTTAATCACATTCTTTGCCCTCCCAAGATTAACTTGAAGCTAACTAATCTTTGCATCCTTGCTTTTGATCAACATATTAGTAATTCTCTCCTCATCCTCATCTTCAAGGTAAATCAACTAAAACTCCTGCTCAGTTTCATGTTTATCCTCCTCAACAATGATATGCTTTGTAACCTTTTCCTTGCCCTTATCAACCTGTTTTGCTGATGAAGAAAGCATGGCCCCTTTCACATCAAGTGAAGCAAACACATGCCTGTGGCCTCTCTGATAGGTCAAAGGAAATGGCTCAATGTCAATCGTTTTAGTGCCAGTTGTTTCAATGTTCCTTTCCTTGCTTAATGCTCTAGTATCATGATATGAGGGTGAAGGATTGTGGAAAGGCGATGAGGAAGGATCAACTTGAGGTGAGTGGATGTGAGTGGATGGTGATGTATGAACAACGGGGTGTAATGGAGAAGTGGATATGGGACGATGAGAAGATGAAGGAATATCATGTTGATGATGGCCAGGTAGAGTAGTGAAAACCTCATTGGCAATGAATGCATCCCATGAAATTTTTTTCTGTTGAAGTTGATGCATGACCACCATTTTGATGAGTGAATGATGAAATGGGCTCTGTATTTGTTGATTATAACCTCTCTTTTGCACAATGTAGACCATTTTTTCAATGCTATAGAAAAGATAATATGGTATATGTAGCATCCTAATTCTAGTGAAATGCATAAGAATATGTATATGGTATGAGTAGAGGCGGGAAAACCTTCCCTCACAAGTGAAATACTTCATTATTATCCTCATAATAGGTGCATATCTATCAAGAATATGAGAAAAATGGAAGATGGACTTGTGGTGATATTTATACCTAGGTTTGAGGTAAGGTTCAAAATAACCCATGTCCAGGTTTTCTTGTTTGAATCACTTCTCTCCCACACTAGGTATCCGCGTAGTAGCTGCAATGGCATTAGTGGACATCTCAAATGTAACCCTGACAAGATTTACCTGCTTTTCATGTAGATTGATGATGAATAGTCTTGTCATCTCTAGGTGATTTTGGACTTGCTGCACTCTCTCACAAAACTCAAAGCAGCCCACATGTTTAAAGCAAGAAACAGTAAGAGGAGATGCCATGAGTTCCCTTGTGGTGATGGGTTCAAATCTGTTTATTTTTCCTCCCTTATGATCATGTCTCCTTGGAATTTGTGCCTCACCAACCATGCCATTTCCTTCTTCCTCTGACATCTTTACTCTGTTTTATAAAACCCTAGGGCACAAGTGAAATGAGATGAGGGGAAGGGAATGAAATAACAGTTTGAACAAATTAAGGGAGTGAGTGAAGGGGAAAACTAGATGAATGTAAAACACTATATCAATGCAATTACCCATTCTGTGACTGATATTTTGTTTAGGAAGATGAAACAAGGGTAAGACAGTGATATCAAGCTAAAATTTAGGGTTTCCTTTAGGGTTTCATTTCCATTCAATTAAAGTGATCCAATAGCTTCAAAGAAACTTTCATGTCTTGTACTTACCCCTCAAGAGTGTTTGGAGGACTTTGGAAAATATTTGAAAGCGATTTGACGTGATTTGGATGGCCCCAACCCTTGGAAAACTCCTTTTTCTAGGCGCGCAGCGCCAATGATTGAGGGCGCAACACCAACCCAAGCAAGTAAGTGCCAACCCAAGCAGGCAGCGCTAGTATCTGAAAGCGCAACACCAAGATAAATTTCACAGGTTCGTTTCTTTAAAGGGCGCAGCGCCAGCCTATAGGCATGCAACGCCTTCAGAAAATGTGTTCAGGAAATCGGGCAAGGGCACAACGCCAACTCCCAAGCATGCAGCGCTAAGGAAACTTAGCACAATTTCACCCAAAAACTCACACATTCTTCCTTGTTGAGTTCTCTTGATGTTTTGAAAGGCAACAATGACTCCTTTGAAGTGTTTGATGAGCTTTTATAGACAAGTGGAATTTGATTTAATTTGAAAAACCCACTTTCTAATGTTTGAAGTCTTTTTCCTTTTCTCACTGATACTCTTTGACACTTTTTTGCTTGCAGGTTGTTGAAATCATGGAATTGGATTTTTTTTTGCTCATTGAGGCATGAGAAGTTCATTTTGACAACTTTGGGATATAATCATAGAGTAGCATCTTCAAAATCTTCTGTAGTTTCCACCATAAAGTTCAACTCATCTTTTCCACCTTCTCTGGCCACCTTTTTCAAAACCCTAAGTGTCTGCATTTCTTTACAACAATCATTAGTGTTGTCTTATAATATCTCTATAGCCCTTTCAAGTTCATTCATTTATGTCCAATTCACCTTACCTTTTTTTCCATATTCCATCAATATTTTCTGATAGAATTTCTTCATGCTTGGCCTTGTGTGCTTTCTCCATGTCATTTTTCTGCAAGTAATCACTACTTTGGTACTCAAATGGACTATCAAGTTTATAGCCCTTGTCATCTACAAGACCAGGTTTTTTCCCCTTTCCCTTGTTGTATGTTGTTTTCATTAAGGAGTAGACAGTCTACATCATCAGTACTTTTTGCTGATAAATCTTCCAACACCTCTACAAAAGTGCTAAATTTTGTCCCATTTTTCTCATTTGTAGGTTCTGAACTAAGAAAATAATTCTCCTTGGAAATTTTAGGTCCTTCTTGAATAACCATGTCTTGACATTCTATTACATCTGAGTCAGATTCTAGCAAAGGAAAAGCAGTGCCTAAAACATCCAAGGATTTTGGGGAGCTAGAAGAATGCTTGTCATAATCAATCCTTCTCATATGTGTGTTGACCTCATTAGAATGAAAAGATGGCCTTGAAGAATGAAAAACCCTAATGACCTAATGGGAATTATTTTTGACCTGATTTTGAATGAGATTTGACTTAATAACTTTTAAGTGAAAAGAGCATTTCCAAAAGTGCCATTATGCTTAAGGGGACATGGGAATGAGTCAGAAACAAGAAATATTAGAGGGAGGATGGAGTTTATTGATAGGGGAAAATGGGGGAAATGAGGTTTTAGGTAGGAAAGAAAGATGAAAATGAGAGGTATAAGCCCATAATGATTTTTTTAAGAGCAACAGGGTGTCTTTGAGATGGAAAATTAATAGATAGGGACAAGGTTTTATTAAGATAATGAAGGCAGTGATATTTCTGAAACTGAAGATATTCAACGAATATTGTTTTTAGAAAACTATAACCATCTTATAGTCATCCAAATATAGTGAAAAATACTGATGAATAACAGTGGCTCCACTTGGGGAGGACAGCTCCTTCAGGAGGTGTCAAGAACCTCGATCGCATATCTCTGGAATTTGTAAATCAATGCCTTATTTGGGCTTGGCAGATTTCCTCCTTCTTCAATTGTTGATTTACTCCTGTTCTTTGAAGCTTGTGATCTTAAATTCTGAAAAACATGATTTCTTCAACACCAACTCTACCTACCCACAAGGAAAACGATTAGAAACCCCCCATATTTATATTTATAATAAATGGGAAAATCCCCATGGTATATAGAAAAATGTATAGGCTATTTTTTCATTAATATAATATACATATATAATTTTTTGGCAAATATTTCACTAAATTATAAAATTTTCTTAAATATTGGTGAATTTTTCACTAGGTTATAAAGTATTGAAAATTATTGGTTAATCTTCTAAAAAATTAGAAAACATTGTAAAATATTAGTGATTCATTACCAATGTATAGAAACATATTAATAATAAGAAAAATATTTATTTAAAAACTATGATATACAATTTTCCATGTTTTGGAAAAGAAAAATCACGAGTAACGTTGCTTTAGGTTCTTGTTATACTCTATTGAAAATATTTTTGCATGTTTTTATTATGTTTTAACACAAATGTCTTATCACATCCCAAGGGAAAATTAATTGGAAAGGCACCCCCAAATGCATGTGATGTTGAGCCAAATAAATTATTTTTCTCAAACTTGGTCTTTATGCATCTAGATAACCCTTATGTAATTCATATTGTGAGTTTACTCAAACCCTACTCTAGATGAGGTCACAGATATTGTGAGTTTACTCAAACCCTACATAGATGTGGAAGAAAAGAGTGTTTTTTATTGATTTCAAAACACTTACTGCAGCAAGAGATGGAAAGAACAAAAAATTTCCATGCAGGAGTCCTCTCAATATGAGAAGGAAATCACAAAGCTCTCTTTGGGGCCAACTTGCACCCCTTAAACCCCTAGTAAACTCTACATTGTTTGTTTATTTTTTTCAATAATTTTAACTATTTTCCTGCAAAATTTTTATTTTGTGGCATTGTCTGTGTTTAGCCCCAACCTGCAACATTATTTTTGAGACTACCATGAATATAGCTACATTTTTATCTCAAGTAAGTATATTATCGATCCTCAATTTCTATGATTTAGATATTAATAGGGAAATATTTTGTTAAATGCATGAGAAAGTGATCCAAGTTGTTTTCAAAGGGATTTGAGCATAACTCATTTCAGGTTTCGAAATGTTCTCGAAATTTTGATGGATATGCACAAAGTTAAACAGTTAACAATTAACTTTGTTCATATCTATCGGATTATGAAAATATTGAAAAAACTACAATTAAAATGAAAAGCCAAGTGAAATATATATACATATTTTTTTTCTAAATTATGCTAATTCTATTATGTAAACATATTGTTACAAAACTGCCCCAGTTCAGCTGCGGGAGCCTGAAACTGGGCTTGATGTCCATGCTTTAACATTTTGACGAACTGCCCAGAGTGGGAAACCAGTTCTTTCAGAAAAATTTTCACCGCCCTAGTAAGGGAAACCGGTGGATAGTCCATTACATTCAGTGTGAGAAAACTATAGAGGGACGACACTAACATGCAGCTTCTACTGCTATTGACATCAAAATCTAGCTTATCTTGCAAAAAAAGGGAATTAAATACCATACTGGATTAAGGCAGAGAGAACTGATGTGTGTGGTTTGGAGAGGGCGGCTCCTCCTCCACGCGACACCCGTATTGCTCCTATGGATCTTCTGCAGCATCACGTTGAACTCCATCTTTGTTTAAGAGACTTGTATCCATCTGCATTGAGAGCTGAGCCAAGTTGGGACAGGCAGAGGCAATGTGAGCATCCAGACTAGAAGAAGGAGTTGCAGCAGGGGCGGGCTGGGGAATCAGGGGCGGGGGCAGAGGTTCATGAAGCGGAGGATGCTGAAGAGTTGATTCTTCCCGCAAGGTAATGGTAATGTAGGCAATGATAGTAGGATGATTAAGAGTGCAGTCAAAGCGGAGTTTAGCTCTCTGCGTAGTCTGCCTTATATAGTGACTTCCAGAGGGCTGGCGGGCAGCAGTGGCGGGATTCGGAGGAGAGCTAGGGGGAGGAGAAGTTCGCGGGCCTTGGGCAGAGCCGGGAGGGTTATCAACTTCCCAATGTCTGAGGGGGTCCTGAGAATTCTGCCTCTCAGTATGCTCAGTAGAGGGGTCATCGCTGAGACTGGATGAGGGACGCTCACTCATCTGCCTGCCCCTTGTTGCTCCTTAGCGGAATCTCATTCGTTTTCTAAGTCTGGGCATAGCTGTCGCTACGGATTGCAAAGGCCAGAGACCAGGAGAATTGACTTGGACAGGGGCAAGAACACAATGAAATCCTGAAGGGATCTGCAAATTGGAATTGGAGTGGCAAAGAGCGCTATGAGAAAAATGATATCCCGGAGTCGTTTCAATGCAGCTGAGCAGCGAGCAGCGCCTTCCTGCATGAGTTCGGGAACTGGGCTCTGCACAAGCTGCTGGGCACACATTGCAAGTGGGAGTCAGAGAACTGCAGGTCGAACAGGAATGATTTGGCAAACCCGGATTTGGATCCATAATGAGCCAACTGAGTAAACTAAAGATGAAGAAGAGTCGGCGCTGGTGCATTAAAGAGTGGAGAGCTGGCGTATTTAATTCAGGCGTGATGGAGCCATGGGGGGCCATATGGCCACCCCATGCGAAACCCCTTGGGAGGTGCTCTAGGACAGTAGTCCCATCAGACCAATTAAGCATCCGCATCTGGAAAAGCCAAGTGAAATAATTGGCTGGGCTAGTTCTTCGTTATTATATTTCCAACCTATTCAAGAATTACAATGAGCCTTCAGTGTTAAAGTTAAATCAAATATTTTCTTTTGTTACATACTTTTCCTCTTCAGTTGTCAGATATTACATTTACATCCAAATTCCTTTGCTTTTATTATTGATTTCAAACATATATGCACATGAATATTCCCCATTCAGCAACCAATTTTCAAAATTTTCAAATACATTGTTCATATTCTAGTTTTCAAATTTCTAAAATATGTTGTTCAAATTCTAATTTAAGTTACATTTTATTTAATGAGCAGGGACTAGCAATTTCAACAGAATATGGAAAGAGGGGAGAATTACTCGAATTGTTCCCTCTGCACCCAGATGGGAAACTAAGGCCACCAATGCTAAAAAGAAAGGGAGTTTATGGATAACTCACTCTTCGTACCACAGATATTCAGGTACAAGGAAGGTGGCGAAGGCTCAGATAATTAAATCTATCTCATTTTTGCCTTTTTCAGTGAATCTTTAGTATGCGGCTATTCAGAGATTATGTATTATCATAGATCTCTTGTGTAATTGGACAACTATGTTATATTTGATTCTGTAATAACTTAGATCTCTTGTGTAACTCGACAACTTTGTTATTGAGTTTATGCCTACGTTTGATCCTGTAGTAACAAGGAAATTTTGTATGCACCCTTGAAACGTTTGTCGAGTAATTCTTTTAAATTTAATAATGTTTCTGTATGAATGATAAAGCTGTTGTTGGATTTGGAAGATTATTCCAGGAAAATTCATGCTTCTTAATGTAATAACCTCTAAAATTATTAGTAACAGACTTTACGATGGTATTGGATGTTTTTTATTGGAATAACAATGTGGGATTCGCTCCCATGTTGGTTATCAAATTAGGTAGAAGTGGCGAAAACGTCAAATAGGGTTAGTTTTTTGAAACTCACTGATCTTTTGTGATTGTATTATTTTATTTTATTATAAGATTAAGGTTATGTGTTAAAAGTTTTATATATTTTCCTTACAAATTTTATTGGAATTGGTTAAAATATTTATTTATTTTTGAAAATTTTTAGATAACTTTATGTGTGGGACTGAGGTTATATTTTATTTGAATTAAAAGTAACCCGTGTGTTAATTAGAACCTATAATTTTTTGTTTATTTGTGTTTTTTTTTTTTTTTTTTTAATGATAAAATCACTTTTTTTAGTTTTTAGTAATTTTTTTGGAATTGTAGAATCTAGCTTTGTATGAATTTAAAGACACATTTCAAGAAATGAAAAATAGCTAGAATTGCATTTCATATTTTTCGTAAAAAAAAGTACATATGTAGAATCATTATTTCCTTAATTTCTAAGGAAATATTTTCATAATTTTCATATATATATAATTAGAGATTATTTACTTACTTCTCAAAGAAAATGTTTTCATACTTAATTAAAAGAAATTAAGAATAAAGTAAAGCAAAGTTAATAACACCACCTAGACTTATTCCGAAATTGGGAAGGCTGTAAATTGTGAAGGTTTAAAATCCGTGGCTTCAGGGGTTAAATTTGAAGGGTCCTCCTACCCATCATAGAACATTTTTATGATGATCTCATTTTTAAACATCATATCACTCTTAGCATTTCCTTTTATGAATTTCATCTAAGTTAAAAGTAAAAAAAAAACACAATGTATAGCTGCAAATATTGAAGCCAATGCAGTTAAAATTTGAAGAGATTAGGGTGAAACACAACGTGCCATTGCTAAAAAAAAATTCCAAAGTTTCATTTTTAATTAGATTTATTTTTCAGAAAATATAATATTTTAGTTTAAATTACAATAATATTTTGCTAAAATGATGTTTAACTTGTTGATATTAGATATTGTTAATAAAGGTATTCAAATGAAAGTAAAGGTCAGAAATTACTGAAGTTAAGATGAATCCTTTCCCAGAGAAGAGTCTGCTACTCATGAGGCTCAGTTAAAGGAGGAGTCTCATCTTGCAGGAATTCCATGGAGGAGGGAAAATATTCCATGAAATCGAACTTTCTGAGTAAATTCCAAGAGTATTTTGTTAAAAAAATATCTACCCTTGAGATATCAGAATTAGGAATTCCATGGAAGAAGGAAAATATTCCATGAAATCAAAAATTCTAAGCAAATTATAAGAATATTTTGTTACATCATCTTCAAATTCACACAATCCATAATTTCAATTTCCCTATTATCTTTAAATCTCTATCTTAATGGGGAAATAAATTGTTTACCGCTCCTAACAATATTTTAAAATAAAATGTATAACATAAAAAACATACCCATTTCTAAAGCCTCATCTATGAATGTATAACATAAAAAAACATACCCACTTCTAAAGCATCATCTAGGCTTACAAAATGTGACCAGTGTAAATCCCGTTTAACTTTGGATCCACCAAACCTAAAAAGGGTTCAAATTTATTTTCACTTAGTGAAAATAGGTTTGCATCACAAGTTATTTGATATCTGATATCTCTCTCCCGGCTTGGTAGATCCTAAGTTAAGATGGATCTAGGTTGGTTTAATTTTACCCTTTAAATATGTTATGTTCCACATGAATACCATGGGTTCTTATACCATGTGTTAATACCATGAAATTATTTTTATTTTAATGTTATTATTTTTATTTTATTTTGATAAAGTAAAATTGTTTTCACATAGTGTGACTTTTATTTTTAGCTAGATCCATCTTAAATCTGGAGCTATCAAGGGCTTTAACTCCCCCTCTCCCTTAAAATAAGGTGGGGTAACCTCTAGATCTAATTTTTTTATAAAATAAATTTGGGGCAATTTGAAATATAAATTTAATTTTTTTACCCTCTCCCTTAAAAAAAGGTGGGCTAACCTCGAGACCTCATTTTTTTAATAAAATAAATTTGGCGCGATTTCAAATATAAAATTACTTTTTTTACCCTCTCCCTTAAAATAAGGTGGCTAACCTGTAGACATATTTTTTTTATAAAATAAATTTGGGGCTATTTGAAATAATATACTATGATAAAAAAAATTCGCCCAATAAAAAATTAAAACCCTTTAATTTCGCCCATAAAATTTTCTATGCCTGCCCATCATACTTTTTCTAACATTTTTTCTTCATTTAGGTGCATTTGGATTGGCAAACCCTGGACATAATTTTTTCTTTTGAAAGCACAAACTATCTACTTCTACCCTTATAACATCCAAAGGCTCAAATTAGACTGATGAGCTCTTTTATTCTCTACCTAATCTACTTATCTGTCAAGATTAAGCAGTTTGATAAATTTTCATTCTCTAATCTATCAAAATAAAATTTAAAACATGACCACATCAAGGTTAAGCACTTTGATTGGTCATGAGCTGTGGCATTTTGGACAAGTTGCACACAGATTTTATTTTTGCACAAAGTAAAAAAAAAAAACTAAGGGCTATAATCTGGAACTTGTCACTCATCCCTCTCTTTTCTCTTTGGTTTAGATTTGAGCTTTGGGAACCAATATCTTTTCCTAACCTAATCTACTGATAAGCCAAGTTTAAACCATTTGGCAAATCTTCATTTTCTAACTATTCATCAGAAATTTAAAACATGTTCAATCATGATTAGGCTGTATGATTGAACAAGACTTTCCTTTTCAAAAGTAGTGGCATTTGGATTTGCACACTTTCAAAAACATTCTTTTTTGGTATGGGGCTTTACCTCTTCTTTTTATCTGCCCTCTTTTCTTCTTTTCTTTATTTTTGTGTTTCATTTTTCTGATATTTTATTCAAGCAATGTTATGTATAGTGAATAAATCTTTAAACTAAGAACTTCAACAAAAGTAATGCTTGAGCATCCTACCATTGACAGGACCTCCATATAATTATGTTCCATCCATTTCTTGTAGAAAGAATGCATTGTTACCTCTTGTTGAAACAGATTTTTCTTGGGATTCAAAGATAAACCATACTTTCTACACTTTTAAAAGGCTTTTCTTAAGTGAGATAGGTTTTATTCATTAGTTTTTTAGTAGACAGTGATGTCATCAAGGTATATCACAATGAAGTAACCGATTTTTTTCGGAAAAAGAAATGCCCATGGCTCTTTGAAAAGTGTCCCCAACATTCATTAACCCAAAAGGAATTTTTACATACATAAAGGTGCCCCAGGGTGTAGTGAAATTTGTTTGGTGTTGATCATCTGGATGTACTAGCACCTGATTATACCCTGAAAAACCATCAAGCAACGATGTTCTTTTGGAGCCTACTACCCTTTGCAGTACATGATCCATCTTAGGTAAAGGGTAGTTGTCTTTGAGGGAGGCTTTGTTTAAATTTCTAAAGTCTATGCATAGCCTAATTTCCCATGTTTTCTTCCTCACCAATACAAGATTTGAGACCCATTCCGAGTACCTAAGTGGGACTATTATTCCCGCATCATACATATTTTTTATTTCTTTCTCAACCAGAGACATTAGGACAGGGTTTATTCTGCATAATTTCTGCTTGAATGGTTTCTGGTTTTCCTTGAGAGGAATCTTATGTTGAATGATGCTTGTATTATAGGACTTCAAGTCATCATAGCCCCATGCAAACACATCCTTAATTCTTTGAATAGCTCAATGTATTTTTGTTTCATAAGAGCTGGCGATGTTTTGGATAGTTTTATCATTTTAGGTTCTTCCTTACTGCCTATGTCACATTCTTCTATATCTGTTTCAGTGGATTCTATTTTAGGATTCCTAGCGACATCATTGAAATCAAACAATTCTTCTAAGGGGACAAGTCCTCTTGGCAATATATTTTCTTTGCATTGCAATACCTCAAGGTCCTTTTTATCTAAATCTTCACACAATTCTGCCTCATGAGGGTTTTCTAGCAGATTTATATCAGTAACATAAGGTGTCTCTGTTTTGTGTGTTTGTTCTTCAATAGAGCAGTCCTCTTCATGATCTGAATCTGATTTTGGCATTTCAAACTGATTTTTGGATTGCAGGAAGTCTTCAATATGTTTTTCACCTTCAAAAACTTTCCAATAATCTATGTTATCAGGGACTGTCGGTCTGATTTTGACCTTTACCGTGTATTTTTCATTGGCATGAGGGAGTTTACAAGTGCTGGCAACAAAGGCTAGTTCATTTGCAAGGATGTTTTGAGTTCTTGGGACAGAGGTAAGTTCATATTTTTCAAATGTTTTTAGGAGGTCTAAGGTAGCATTTCTAAATTATCTTAACTTGGGATTTTTGGCTGAATATTCTCCTTTAATTTGCCTAATAATTAGCTCGGAATCTCCCTGAACAGAAATCCTCTTAGCTCCTATATTTTTTAGCAATTACAAACCTAGGAGAAGAGCTTCAAATTCTACTATATTCTTTTTACATTCAAAATATAGCTTGTAAGAGTGACCTTCATTAGTGTTGTGTATCCAAACACCTGCTCCTGAACCAGCTTTGCCACAAGAGCCATCAAAGCTCATGTTCCAAAGAGTTTCAAGTTCAGATTCACCATTTTGTTGTTGTTCATGGCTGCTAGGGTTTTGACTATTATGTTCTTCATTTTGTGCTTGGTTTGACTGTCCTGACAGGTCTAGCTCTTCCTCTTTTTCATCTACTTGTTCATTAATGTCATCTTCTTTGTACAAAATAAATGAATCAAGGTCTGAATGGACAGAATAGAGAGGGGTGTTATTTGGCTTATCTTGGCTGCTTACCATGTATTTCATGTGAGATTATCTGTACAGTCTTCTCTATTGGTTAAAGGCTGGAATGGTAGTATATGTCATGTCCATTTGGAGGGTTCCTTGGAGTTTGGCTCCCCATGATCTAGATAAGAGCATGCCATATTTTGGGGGAATGTCAACCACTACAATATCCATGACAAAGCTCTTGGCTGGTATTTGTGCCAAATTAACACATAGATATTTGATTAGGCCTAGACATTTAACTCTACTTGAATCAAGAGAGTACAAGTCTTTGTATGGTCTGGCTATTTTGAGGCCTAATATTTCCATCACTACCTTTGGCATGAGGCTATGTGAAGCACCAAAATCTAGCATGGCATTATGTAGGATTTTTTCATGGATGTTCAAACTGACATAGAATGGAGACACAGCTCCCTCTTGAAACTTTCCCTCTACCTCCAGTCCAAACAACAATTTTGGCTTGCCATCAGTCAGATTTAGAGTATCAGTGTCATTTCCTATGTTTAAAGCCTTCAAAACTTGAGATCTATATACATCTTGAGTCACTAATTCAGTAAGGGGTATGGCTATTTTTATCTTAGAAATTTCACTCCCAATACTGAATGGTGTATGTGTTCTTGGTAGATTTAAATCAGTTTTATCAGAAATTGTTTTTCAGCAACTTTAGCTAGCTGACTTTTATTTGGAATCTCAGTTAAAAGAGTTCTTTCAGGGCCACCAGTTGATGTACTAGGGTAGCTTTGGTCACCATCATGTTGGTTCATTTTGTTTTTGATTTGATCAGAATTCTTTGCCATTATGTTTGTATTTTCTGTTGTCTTTTAGGAGTGTTTTCAGGGGTCTTCTTAGCAGAAATTTCTAGTTTGATGCTCTTGGAGATATCTTGGGTTTTCCTACTTCTGAGGTCATACTACCTATGAACCTCCATGATAGCATTTTCAAATCCTATTTTGTATTCTTCAGAATCCTCATATGTTATTTCATCTTGGTTTGAGGAAAACAGACCTTGTTCTTCTTCTGTGAAAAAAACAACGTCCTCACTATCAGAGCCTATTAGATTCACTTGGTTTTCTTCTGGCTCCTTAGTTTCTCTTTCCTCTTCATCTACATAGTTTTCTTGGAAAGGAGGTCTGATTTCTTGGTCATTTTCTCTTTGTCTTATTTGAGGAGGATCTCTTCTGAATTTTTGGTTTCTGTTTTTTTTTAAGGATTTGTTTGGTTTTCCCTAGGAGGTGCTCTTTCATTTAAGTTAATTCTCTCCATCATCCTTTCCATTGTCCTAACTAGACTATCAATTTTAGCATCAGATGTGGAGGCCACAGGTTCTTCTTTATATGTAACCCTCTTTTCTGTTCTCATTCTAGCCCTTTTAGCAATTAGATTGGCTTCTACACTTACTGCTCCCCTTTGCATGTCTTCTAAGGTAAGGGGATCTCTTTCTCTTAATTGGTAAGCCATTTCCGGATCAAATCCATCTAGAAATTTTACTAGGGATAGGATTTGTGGGGGTTTCATGTGGGGAGGAAGTGCATTATATACACTATTGAACCTAGTGTAGTAGTCTTGAACACTCTCCCCAACATTTCTCTTAATTTTTTCATAATCTGATAAGATTTAAAGAGGATTATATTAGTTTCCCACTTGTTTATGAATGTTTGATAAATGGAAGGGAGATTATGAATGCTACTAGGACTTAAGTTCTTGAACCATTTCATTGCTTCTCCCCCTAAAATTTGGACAAAAATTCTCATTTGTATGGTCTCATCTTCAATTTATTGGTAGTGAAAAGCATCATTCATCTTGTCCACATGTTGTTGGGCAGTTGTAGGATCAGGTCCATTAAAATGAGGGATTTGAGATTGATAGTCCTGTGGCATAGGCAGTAAAGGTTGTGGTAGTACCAGAGGGGCATACCATGTTTCCATGATGGGAGGTAATGGAACCCAAGGAGGATTTATAAGAGGAGGGTTTATGAGTGGGCATGGAGGATGAAATGGAGTGGTTTGCACAATGGATGTATGAGTGGTGGCAGCAGATGTACTTGGACCAGCTAGCTGATGTTGAGCCTATTTGGACCGAAAGGAGTCAAAGTGTTGGAGAAGATGAAGATCAGGAGGAGTGGAAGGAGAGGCTTCTCTACTAGGACTCTCCTGTAAGCTTGTAGGCTCAAGGTTTGTATGGTCTATCTAACTTTGAGACTTAGTTCTGAATAGGTTTCTTCTATGTTGTAAGTAAAATTTGGTATATTGTAAGGATGTAAGTTTTTTCAGGAAAGGAACTTTCTTTGTGAATTAGTCTGACAATAATTGAATCCTTAGTCATAGAAGTTTTTCTTAAGATTCTTTCTGGGTCATCAGCTATAGTAGGAGGGTTTGGGTAAGGGTGAGATCTGGTGTTGATTATTTTTTAAGCCAGATTTCAGACCCATAACACAGAGAGGCTGAAATTTTATAAGAGTTTTGAAAACAAACCAATCTGTAAGAATATTGAATTCACACAGTATGTGGCTGGGCTTTATACTATTAGGATTGATTAATACATTCCCAGAGGAATCTGTGAGAACCAGTGGAGTCAGCAGGCCTATTGAAGACCAGTGGAGTCACCGGGTGGATGATGCTAATTATTTTGAGGATTTGTTTGTTGTCCACCATCAACAATAGGATACCAATCTTGAGATATTTTTGGGTTTTATGAGTTTTTTATATAACACTAATATTTTTAATGAGTGTTCCCCAGCGAAGTCACCATTATGTTAGTTCCCTATAATTTTTCAGATTGGTAAGACCAAATAAACAAGGGTAACATCAAACCAACTTTGGAGTCCTAGGACCTAGTCTTCCTGGACTTAGAGAGGGCTCTCTCTATATTTTTACAAAAGATATAACTTGATTGATTTAGGATGTTGATTTTAGGCTAGTTAAAATGATAGGGTTGTTTGTTTTTTTTTTTTTGGTTGGGTTGCTTGTTAAGAAGAACAGATAGAGCAAGATAAATTCAAACCATTGAGCTATGGGGTCTGTGATAAGTTTTGAAGAGTAAAAAAACAAATCAAGGGTGTTTCATAGGGAAATTTAACAAATCCAAATGGATCTTAATAGCTTATGTGGGTGTGAAATGAACATTAAATTGTGAGTTTAGTAGCTTTAAAGGGAAATTAAAATCCTTTAACATATACTAGAACAAGAAGAGTCTTTAAGATCACTATACTTAAGAAAGAACCAAAGGACAAGGCACACCATAAACTTATTTCGCCTGGCTTTATCAATTAAAATTTTACGACAACAATCCAACAAACCCTAGATAGTAGGGAACTCCTAAATTCTCTAGCTATTCACTTTCAGGCAAAGAAAACATTTAAGATAGCATTTCAGTAATGATTAAAGAGCAGGGAACTCATAAATTCTTCAATCAAACTTTAAAAGACCTTCAAAGTGACTATTCAAGATAGACCAAAGGACAGGGCGAACCATAAACTTATTTAGCCTAAACCCTAGTAAGAAAAATTCAAAGAAAACCTTGAGAACAACATTTTAAGCAGAACCAAAGGACAGGGAAAACCATAAACTTATTTAGCCAAACTCTATTTGTTGAAAATGCAACAAGATGATGGAGCTTAGTGAAATGAAGTCGCATTCACTAAGTGGGCCCGCAGGCTATTTTTGGCACAAAGTCTATTTTTAGACTATGTCTATTTTTAGACATATGGAGCATGGTCCAGGGGTTGCGGTATGTTATTCTTGGATGATTGGTCGAGTTGGTAAAAATAGATGGACCTATATTTTTAGACATATAGGTCGAAGTCTATTTTTAGACTGCCTGTCTAAAAATAAGTCAGTCAAATATTATTATCCCTTAATAATATTTAGACTCTAAACTTCAGTTTATTCTCTTGGAGCACTTCAGTTGGAGCTACAGATGTGGCCCATGCAGCTGAAAGAAGGAATTACGCTATTCCTTGGGGTTTGGTGAGCTCATGCATGGTTGACTTCAGTTAGGACTTCAGTGGCAGAAGTTTGGTGGAGTTGATGAGACAGTTGGTGGAGTTGTGTTCGTTTTAACTTAGTTGAACTAGTTGAGATTAGTTTAACTAGCTAATCAACTAGTAATGAGTGGAGTGAATTAAATATTATTTAATTCACTAATTATTAACTCATTATTCAACTCAAGAACACATCAGTTCACCACAGTGCATGGACAGTTCAGTGGAGACCAGTGAAAGAGGTAGATGAAAGGGTTGAGATAGCTATCAGTTGTGACATCAGTTGTGCATGAGATTTGCACCACACTTGGAGGAATTTCCCATGATGATTGCGCTGTCAAGCCAAGGATATTCGAACCTTGGATCTCTCATTAGACCAGCCTTGATTTCGCAATAGAGGCAGGCAATTAGTGGATGTGTTTTGAACCTGTGACTTGTTCAAAACCAAGCTAGTTTGTGTGTAACTTCATGAGATAGTACTGAGTACTTGTGAGGAGTATTGTGCTATGTACTGTTACATGTTCTCTCCATTATAATATACATAATAGCTGAGGGGTTTTCAGCTATAAGCTTTCCCCATACATACTGTGTAATGTGTGTGATGTTTTGATGATCTTTTGATCGCATACCGCTTGTTTTATTTCCGCATGTGTGATGATCTGAGTAGAAGAGATTATGTGTTGCATATGAATTCGAATTAGTATGTGATCGGGATAATCTCGGTGGATAAATCTTCATTATTCAGCAAATTTCTACATGGTATCGGAGCGAATTGATCATCGGGATCTATTGCAGTGATTACAATATTATTTCGGTAGACAGAGTCTGTAACGGGCCAGGTAGCCTCTGGATCCATCCTTTCTCTGAAAGGTGATATATCCAGTAAATGCCCTTACAATCGATCTCTGTGCTATAAATAATTTGTTCTCACAGATCCAGAAGCAGTTGAGTTTTTGAGTTTGGAATTTGAATTTTGCAGCAGTTTGTGTTCTTGGTGTCGGAGTTGAAAATGTCTTTCAACGGTTTGCAACTCGAATATGCTCTTGAAGGCAGTTCGAATTATGTTGCATGGAAGGATCGCATGGAGGCAGTATTAGAAGATAATGGACTGAAGGATTTCGTGGATATGGATGTCCAAAAGCCCACTGATCCTGCTGAAGTCGAAGCATGGCAAAAGAAGATGGCAAAATGTCGAAGGATCCTGTTGGAGGGCGGCAAGGATCATATTGTATCCAGCCTGCATGGAAAGGCTTCTCCATGTTTAATGTGGAAATATTTGACGGATCTATTCCAGAGTAAGAGCGACCAAAGGAAGCTGGCGCTCAAAGATAAGCTCAGGAACATCAAGATGGAGAAAGGCGACAGTATCGCCAAATACCTCACGAAGTTCACTCAATGCAGAGATGAGTTGGGAAGTGTGGGGGTGACTGTCGAAGATGAGGACATGGTAGACCTGGCTCTCCTTGGTCTTCCGAAGGCTTGGCATTCATATCAAGATAGTGTCAATGGTCGGGAGAAGTTGCCGGGATGGGAGCGTCTTTGGGCGGATCTCATGCAGGAGGAGATAAGGAGGACTACGAGGGACAGATCTTCATCAAAAGTATTTGATGAAGAAAATTGCGCTTTGGCTGCCAAAGCAAATAAGGGGAAGAGCAAGAAGGCTTCTCAGTCTAGTGCGAAAGGAAAGAAGCAAGACATGTCCAAGGTGAAGTGTTTTCACTGTCACCAGCATGGACATTATGCCACAAATTGTCCGCAGAAGAAGAAAAATAAGAAGGCTGCTGGATCTGCAGCGGGAAAGGCATTGGCTTCTCAATTCGAACTGGATTTTTCACTGATCGCATGCTTGGTTTCAAGTGTGGCGGGATCAGTTTGGTTCTTGGACAGTGGTGCGTCATTTCACATGACCGGAGATCGAGATCTGTTTTCAGATCTGGAGGAAAAATATCTTGGAGTGCACATCGAGATGGGCGATGATGGTAGATACAGTGCGACTGGTATCGGTACCATTTCCTTTGAGAGGGAGTCTGTAAACCTTTCATATTGAAGGAAGTTTTGCATGTTCCAGGATTGATGAAGAACCTGATCTCTGTGGCGATGTTGGAAGACAAGGGGTATGATGTGGTCTTCAGCGAAGGAAAAACCGGAAAAACACTCTGTAGCATTAAGACTCTTGGTGAGGCCGGAAGATAGGGGTTCGAGTCAAAGAACCTTTATTGGTGCAAAGTAGATGGCTGCGCGGCAATGGCATGTAAGGCGAGAAGAAGTGGTGGCCGGGATGATGAGGGCGGGCTTGAGGAGATTGGGCCACCTTCACCATGGAGCTTTGAAGATTCTGCAGCAGATTTCTACTGGGCTTCCTAAGGGCACCCTTGCGCAGTCAGATCAGTGCAAGGGGTGTACTTTAGGGAAGTATGTGAAAGCCACCTTTCACGAGAAGGATAGTCGCGCCACGACGATCCTTGAGAGATTTCACACAGACGTGTGTGGTCCTTTCTCTGTAGCTTCGACAGCAAAGCACAAGTACTATGTGATCTTTGTTGATGATTTCTCTCGGAAGTGTTGGATCTTCTTCATGTAGAAGAAGAGCGAGACATTTTCTAATTTCTGTGAATTCAAGGTGCTGGTTGAGAAGGAATCGGGGAAGCATGTGAAGGCTCGTAGGAGCAAAAATGGTGGTGAATTCATCTCGGCTGAATTCAAAGACTTTTGCAACGCAGAAGGGATTCGGAGAGAGCTCATCACACCCCATAACCCACAGCAGAACGGGGTGGCTGAGCGGAAGAATAGAATGATCATGGGTGTTGCACGGGCAATGTTGCATGATTAGGGCCTACCCCTTCACTTGTGGGCTGAGTCATGCAATATAGCAGTGTATGTGCAGAACCATTTTCCTCACAAGGTTCTTGGCATGAGTACACCGGAGGAGGCATTTTCTGGCAAGAGGCCTGATATTTCTCATCTGAGAATTTTTGGCTCACCTGTCGACATGCATGTGACGAAGGATGCCAGAAAGAAGCTGGATCCGACCGCAGAGGTTGGAATATTTGTGGGGTACACTGATACACCTCACAACTATCGAGTGTATTTGTCAGACAGTCGCAAGACTGTTGTGCGACGGGATATCAAGTTTCAGGAGGAGAAAGCCATGCAGTGTTCGCTTGAGAGGGAGCTACACTTGCATGCGGATGAGGAGCTGTTAGTTCCTAAGGAGGAGCTTCCGGATGTGGATCAGCCACAAGAGGAGGTTCAGGAGGTGGAAGAAACCACCCAGGCAGCGCCAACCATCGGAGGGCGCATGCGCACTACAGAAGCTGAGCGACTGGCTCGGGATGCAGAGAAGGTTGTAGGACCACCTACAGCACAGCGCAGACAGAGACAGTCACCGGATCGGTACACTGGATACATGGCTCTTATGAGTCAATGTGTTGTGACAGAGCCATCCTCTTTTGAGGAATCTGTGGAGGAACCCGCATGGGTCGATGCCATGATCGAAGAATATGATTCGATCATCAGGAACAGTGCATGGGAGATTGTCCCAAGACCGGTTGGGAAATCAGTTGTAGGTTCGCGATGGATCTACAAGGTGAAGCAGGCGGCTGACGGGAGTGTGGAGAAGTACAAGGCGAGATTTGTCGCCCGTGGCTTCTCACGGATCGAGGGGATTGACTATGAGGAGACTTTTGCACCTGTCGCAAGGTACTCTTCCATACGGACGATCCTTGCTCTCTCAGCGCAGATGGGGTGGCACATTCATCAGATGGATGTGAAGACTGCGTTCCTCAATGGAGTTATTGAGGAAGAGGTGTACATAGAGCGGCCTGAAGGTTTTGAGATCTTCAGCAGTGAGTCGCATGTGTGCAGACTCAAGAGAGCACTGTACGAGCTGAAGCAAGCACCTCGTGCTTGGTACACTCGGATAGACAGCTACTTCACCGGGCTTGGATTCTCCAAGAGTGAGGCGGATCCTAACCTGTACCAGATTGTGGTGGAGGGGAAGTTGTTGATCATTGTACTGTATGTAGATGATCTGATTTTGACGGGTGATGAGTTGTTGATACTTTCATGCAAGGAGGATCTTGCTAGAGAGTTCGAGATGAAGGACTTGGGCCTCCTTCATTATTTCCTGGGATTGGAGATTTGGCAGCGCAGTGGAGGACTGTTTGTTTCTCAGGGTAAGTATGCCCGGGAGATTCTGGAGAGGTTCGGCATGCATGGCTGCAAGCCTGTTGATACTCCTCTTCCTGGTGGTTGGAGGAATGAGGATGCTACTTCAGCGGAGGTAATGGATGCCACTGTCTATCGACAGTTGGTGGGGTCGCTTATGTATCTGGTCAATACACGACCCGATATATGCTATGCTGTTAACCAGCTTTCGCAAGCTATGGTTAAGCCTACCAAGCTCTTTTGGAAGGCAGGCAAGCATGTATTACGTTATCTTAGTGGCACATCGGGATATGGTCTATGGTACAGACAGGAGGATGGAGCGAAGCTTTCTGGCTTCACTGATGCAGATTGGGCAGGGAGCCCAACGGACCGGAAGAGCACATCTGGAGGAGTTTTCAGCATTGGGTCGACAGCAGTTTCCTGGTACAGCAGGAAGCAGAGATCCGTGGCACTCAGTTCAGCAGAAGCCGAGTACATGGCAGCTAGCTTGGCTGCATGCGAGGCTATTTGGATGAGGAAGATCCTCGCAGGATTGTTCAGGTTGCATTTGGAGCCTACAGTGATCTACTGTGATAACCAGAGTTGCATTAAACTCTCGGCTAATCAAGTATTTCATGATAGATCCAAACACATCGACATCAGGTACCATCATATCAGAGATTGTGTTCAGCGGAGAATCATGTTACTTTCATATGTTCCCACGGAGGATCAGGATGCTGACATCTTGACGAAGGCGCTCACCAGGAGCAAGTTCAAATTCCATAGAGGTAGGATAGGGGTTGCAGATAATCCATATCTTGTTGAGAGGGAGTGTTGAAAATGAAACAAGATGATGGAGCTTAGTGAAATGAAGTCGCCTTCACTAAGTGGGCCCGCAGGCTATTTTTGGTGCAAAGTCTATTTTTAGACATATGGAGCATGGTCTGGGAGTTGCAGTATGGTATTCTTGGATGATTGGTCGAGTTGGTAAAAATATATGGACCTCTATTTTTAGACATATAGGTCAAAGTCTATTTTTAGACTGCCTGTCTAAAAATAGGTCAGTCAAATATTATTAGCCCTTAATAATATTTAGACTCTAAACTTTAGTTTATTCTCTTGGAGCACTTCAGTTGGAGCTACAGATGTGGCCCATGCAGCTGACAGAAGGAATTACACTATTCCTTGGGGTTTGGTGAGCTCATGCATGGTTGACTTCAGTTAGGACTTCAGTGGCAGAAGTTTGGTGGAGTTGATGAGACAGTTGGTGGAGTTGTGTTCGGTTTAACTTAGTTGGACTAGTTGAGATTAGTTTAACTAGCTAATCAACTAGTAATGAGTGGAGTGAATTAAATATTATTTAATTCACTAATTATTAACTCATTATTCAACTCAAGAACACATCAGTTCACTACAGTGCATGGACAGTTCAGTGGAGACCAGTGAAAGAGGTAGATGAAAGGGTTGAGATAGCTATCGGTTGTGACATTAGTTGTGCATGAGATTTGCACCACACTTGGAGGAAATTTCCCATGAGGATTGTGCTGTCAAGCCAAGGAGATTCGAACCTTGGATCTCTCATTAGACCAGCCTTGATTGTGCAATAGAGGCAGGCAATTAGTGGATGAGTTTTGAACCTGTGACTTGTTCAAAACTGAGCTAGTTTGTGTGTAACTTTATGAGATAGTACTGAGTACTTGTGAGGAGTATTGTGCTATGTACTGTTACATGTTCTCTCCATTATAATATACATAATAGCTGCGGGGTTTTCAGCTATAAGCTTTCCCCATTACATATTGTTTTTATGTGCGCATGCGACTGTTTCTATTTCCGCAAATTGATGATTGATTGTAGAAGAGATTATGTGTTGCATATGAATTCGAATTAGTATGTGATCAGGATAATCTCGGTGGATAAATCTTTATTATTCAGAAAATTTCTACACAATTGAGTTAATATCAAGAAAACAAACTATATGGAAATGGAAAGCAGTGAAATTCTAAGTTCTCCAATCAAACCTAGTAGAGGAAAATATTTAAACAATAGAAAGCAGACCGAATTAAGGTGCCTCTAACAGCATACCTTTACCTAAATTTTCCGCTCTGTTACAAGAGAAAGGATGAAAAATATGAAAACAGAAGGAAACAGTATAAGATCAGAACAACATCACCAATTAAAAAAGTTCATGAATCCTGTGAATGTGCTTGTTCCATTGACATTCAGTCCTAAACAGTTACAAATCTCCAAAGCCAAACTCTTTACAACTCAAATTCTATGAGGTATTTAGCTCAAAAATAAACCAACAAAAATTATGAAGCATACATGCATTATTTATTTTCAAAATGAGGAGGTGAACCCTAGCTAGGGTTTATGATGTCATTTATTACATAGTTAATGCATTTTCACCTTTGAGACTATGCAAGGCCTAAGGAAAAATATCAAAGATTCATTTATTGTAATAATAACTCCTAACATAACTTATAAGATAACTTTGGAAAATTATTGACTTTAAGGCTTCTAAATAAATTTTGCAATAACTCTTAGTAAGGGCGCAACTCCAAGGTACAGGGGCGCACTGCCAATGCAAACGCGTAATGTTAAGGCAGAAAAAATGGCCTATATTACAGCCAACATTTGGAGGCCTATCAGGTGTCAAAATGAGCTCCATGATGGCTCATCGGAAAGGTATCTGAGTCTATTTTCCAAATATGCTTTCACTTTCCAAAATGGTTCCCATATTCCCTATCAAAAATCACTTCTCCCAAGACTTCTAAACGCGCAGCCCCAGTGCCAAAAAGAGGGCAGAAAGGTGATTTTTTGGTAGTTTTTGGCCTTTTGAGGGACCTGTTTTGCTCCAAATATTCTGAAACGTTCTTAGGTTTATTTAATTTCCATTAGGAACATGAATATTCTGACCTTTTTCCATTTGGATGGCCCAAAAAAGAGCGCAACGCCAGTGGCGCTGCGCGTTTGGCCAATTTTCTGCAAGTCAAACTGTCAAAAATTCAAAATGTGCACAAAAGTGCCAAAATTGGAATTTAGCTTGCTGATCAAGGTTTGGAGGCTTGGAGGGACACCTCAGTAATGATATTGAACTTCTCTTTCTCTTTTGCCTCAGTCAAAGCTCGAATCTTTGCATGGGCTCATTTGAGCTTGGCCCTTGCAATCCTGTTTCTCATGGAATAATGTCTTGCCATATTCCTTTGAATGTCAGTGTCTCTCTTTTCCTTCTTTATTTGACCCTCCAGATGCAAATTTTCCCTATCAATCCAAGACTCTCTATCCCTGCTAATCTCCATGGCAAGCAGCTCACTTGGAGTGAGCTGCTCTGCCAATTCTGCCTCTTTCTCCCTTTCCCGGGCTAAAGCCCTCTTCAGCCCAATGGTCTTCAGTCTCTATCTAGGAATCTGATCTTCCTCATCATCACTACCATCAAAACTTCCCAAGGTATCATCTAGAAAATCATTGGCCTTTCTAGCCTCTTTCTAAGCTCTGATTTCCCTGACCTCACTAATGGCCTGCTTTGTCTTCAACTGTTGATTCTCTAGCTCAAAAAATTTAATCAAGGTCTTTTCCCTCCCAAGATTAGCTTGAAGCTCACTAATCTTGGCATCCTTGCTTTTGATAAAAATATTGGTAATTCTCTCCTCATCCTCATATTTAAGGTCAATCAACTGAAACTCCTTCTCAGTTTCATGTTTATCCTCCTCCTCAACAATGATATGCTCTGTAACCTTTTCCTTGCCCTTATCAACCTGTTTTGCTGATGAAGAAAGCATGGCCCCTTTTACATCAAGTGAATAAAACACATGCCTGTGGCCTCTCTGATAGGTAAAAGGAAATGGCTCAATGTCAATCATTTTAGTGTTGGTTTTTTATTGTTCCTTTCCTTGCTTGATGCTTCAGTATCATGATATGAGGGTGAAGGATTGTGGAAAGGTGATGAGGAAGGATCAACTTGAGGTGAATGGATGTGAGTGGATGGTGATGTATGAACAACGAGGTGTGATGGAGAAGTGGATATGGGAGGATGAGAAGACGAAGGAATATCCTGCTAATGATGGCCAAGTGGAGTAGTGAAAACCTCATTGGCAATGAATGCATCCCATGAAATGTTTTTCTGTTGAATTTAATCCATGACCACCATCTTGATGAATGAATGATGAAATAGGCTCTACATTTTTTGATTATAATCTCTCTTTTGTGCAATGTAGGCCATTTTTTCAATGCTACGGAAAAGATAATATGGTATATGCAGCATCCTAACTCTAGTGAAATGCATAAGAAGATGGATATGGTATGAGCAGAGGAAAGAAAAAATTCCCTCACAAGTGAAATACTTTATTATTATCCTCATCATGGGTGCATATCTAACAAGAAAATAATAAAAAGGGAAGATGGACTTCTGGTGATCTTTATACCTAGGTTTGAGGTATGATTCAAAATAACTCATGTCCAGGTTTGCTTGTTTGAACCACTTCTCTCCCACACTAGGTATCCCTGTAGCAGCTGCAATGGCATTAATGGACATCTCAAATGTAATCCTGGCAAGATTTACTTGCTTGTCATGTAGATTGATGATGAATAGTCTTGTCAGCTCCGAGTGATTTTGGACTTGCTACAATCTCTCACAAAACTCAAAGTAGCCCACATGTTTAAAGCAAGAAATCATAAAAGGAGATGCCATGAGTTCCCTTGTGGTGATGGGTTCAAATCTATTTATTTTTCCTCCCTTGTGATCATGTCTCCTTGGCATTTGTGCCTCACCAACCACGCCACTGTCTTCTTACTCTGACATATTTACTATGTTTTATAAATACCTCAGGCACAAGTGAAATGAGATTAGGGGAAGGGAATGAAATGGCAGTTTGAACAAATGAAGTGAGTGAGTGAAGTGACAAACTAGATGAATGTAAAACCATAGATCAATGCAATTACTGTTTATGTGACTGATATTTTGTTTAGGAAGATGAAACAAGGGTAAGACAGTGATCTCAAGCTAAAATTTAGGGTTTTCTTTAGGGTTTCATTTCCATTCAATTAAAAGTGATCCAATAGCTTCAAAGTAAGGTTCATGTCATGTATTTACCCCTCAAGAGTGTTTGGAGGAATTTGGCAAAGATTTGAATGTGATACGTGATTTGGATGGCCCCATCCCTTGGCAAACTCCTCTGTCTAGGCATGTAGCACCAATGGCTGAGGGCGCAACGCCAATGGCGAAGAGCGCAGTGCCAATCCAAGCGCGTAGCACCAAGATAACTTTCACGGGGTCCTTTCTGGCAAGGGCGCGGCACCAACCTACAGGCGCGCAATACCTTCAGAAAATGTGTTGAGGAAATCGGGCAAGGGCGCAACGCCAAGGAAACTTAGCACAATTTCACCCAAAAACTCACAAATTCTTCCTTGATGAGCGCTCTTGATGTTTTGAAAGGCAACAATGACTCCTTTGAAGTGTTTGATGAGCTTTTTTAGACAATTTGAATTTGATTTAATTTGAAAAACCCACTTTCTAATGTTTGAAGTTTTTTTCCTTTTCTCACTGTTACTCTTTGACACTTTTTTTTCTTGCAGGTTGCTTAAATCATGGAATTGGATTTTCTTTTGCTCATTGAGGCATGACAAGTTCATTTTGACAACTTTGGGATTTAATCACATAGTAGCATCTTCAAAATCTTCTGTAGTTTCCACCATAAAGTTCAACTCATCTTTTCCACCTTATCTGGCCACCTTTATCAAAATCTTATGTGTCTGCATCTCTTTACAACAATCATTAGTGTTGTATTCTAATTTCTCTATAACCCTTTCAAGTTCATTCATTTCTGTCCAGTTCACCTTACCTTTTTTCCATATTCCATCAATTTTTTCTGATAGACTTTCTTCATTCTTGGCCTTGTGTGCTTTCTCCGTGTCATTTTCCTGCAAGTAATTACTACTTTGGCACTCAAATGGACTATCAAATTTATAGCCCTTTTCATCTACAAGACCAGGCTTTTTCCCCTTTCCCTTGCTGTAAGTTGTTTTGATTCAGGAGTAGATAGTCTACAGCATCAGTACTTTCTGCTAATAAATCTTCCAACATCTCTACAAAAGTGCTAAAATTTGTCCCATTTTTCTCATTTGCAGGTTCTAAACTGAGAAAATAATCCTCCTTGGAAATTATAGTTTCTTCTTGAATAACCATGTCTTGACATTCTATTACATCTGAGTCAGATTCTAGCAAAGGAAAAGCAGTGTCTAAAATATCCCAAGGATTATGGGGAGCTAGAAGAATGCTTGTCATAATCAATCCTTCTCATATGTGTGTTGACCTCATTGGAAAGGAGGACCTTGAAGAATGCAAAACCCTAATGACCTAATGGGAGTGATTTTTGACCTGATTTTGAATGAGATTTGACTTAAAAACTTTCAAATGAAAAGAGCATTTCGAAAAGTGCCATTATGCTCAAGGGGACATGGGAATGAGTTAGCAACAAGAAATCTTAGAGGGAGGATGGAGTATATTGATAGGGGAAAATGGGGCAAATGAGGTTTTAGGTAGGAAACAAAGATGAAAATGAGAGGTATAAGCCCATAATGAGTTTTTTAAGCACAACAAGGTGACTTTGAGATGGCAAACTGATAGATAGGGAAAAGGTTTTATTAAGATAATGAAGGCAGTGAGATTTCTGAAACTCAAGATATTCAAGGAATATTGTTTTCAGAAAACTATAACCATCTTATAGTCATCCAAATATAGTGAAAAATACTGATGACTAACACCTTCTGCCCAGCGTCACCGTAAAATGAATTTAACAAATCCGAAGGGGAAATTCCTACGGGATGAGTTGTAATATGGGTCCTCTCGACGCCTTTTTAACTGGTTGTCGCTATTGTCAACAGGTCAACGTAACCCGGCACCTGCCGCCCCGCTAAACCTCTTGTGCTCCATTTTAAAATTTCTAGGCTTATTCCGCTAGGATGACATCACTGCTGCCACATGTCAACCTTTGAGTGGTGACATATGTCACATGAAAATGAACCCTTTAGGTACCTGAAAACCTCAAATTTATTTGCCACATATCCATGTTGATGTCATCCTCTGATGTTGTCTCAGGAAATCACGAGTTTCCACCTGTCTCCCCGAAGGAGAGAGAAAAGGTCCTATGAGGCCTTGTTTTGCGACCATTTCCTTTGTTATTTCATTTTTCCAAAAACCATCGAGTTCAACCATTTAGTCTTCAGCACCACTTTTGAGTGGAATCTGGTTTTCAAAGGGGTGCCCCTAGAGTATTTCTCTGTCATTGATCTGCACAATCAACTGCGCAGGAAAACCACTTCCGAGATGTTATGAATAAAATATAGATATAAATAATAATAACACAACATAAAATGATTAATTATTTAATGAAGAGGTATGTCCCTAAGGACATGACCATTATTAAAGGGACACTTTCCTAGGGTATATAAGTAGGCCCTCACCCTCATTTTTAATCATCTCATCAATTCTCTTATATAATATCCAATATACAATTACTTGTCCTACAATGGATGTTCTTGTCTTCGAAGTATTCTAAAGTTTATTTTTGCGTATACATACCTTTTTCATTACATTGGTACTAAAGCATTCCTCTGAGTATACGAACCTTGTTCGTTACATTGGTATCAGAGCACTCCTTTGAGTATACAAACCTTGTTCGTTACATTGGTATCAGAGCATTCCTCTGAGTATACAAACTTTGTTCGTTACATTGGTATTAGAGCATTCCTCTGAGTATACGAAATTTTTTTGTAACATTGGTATCATAGTTGTTCAATATTATGGCCGCTCAACTGCTACACAAAGCCAATTTGATTCGGCCTTTGTCAATCAAAATTTCATCAACTTTGTTGTCATTGAGATTCAAGCGTTTTTCTACATAAGTTGGATTTTATCCATTTTCGCCAATTGGCTCTTTGCCATAAAATTTTAAAAAAAAATCAAATAAATTTTTTTTATAAAAAATGGTATATATATATATATATATATATATATATTAAAAAAATTATATATAAAAAATAAATCAAAAATCAAAAATTCAAAATTCAAAATTTAAAATATATATTAAAAAAAGAGAGAATCTATTAGAAAAGAAAAAAAAGGTCAAAAGAAAATAAAAAAGGCGAAAATAATAATAATAATAATAATATAATAATTAAATATTTTTAAAAAGAGAGTCCATATAGGTGAATTAGATTTCAAAAGAGAGGAATAACTTGTTCCGAGTTTTTTAGTAACCCAACGTTTCAGACTTCTTAAGTGAGTCCATCTTCAGGGGTAAACACAAAATATTCTTTGAGAATATTTGTGAGGATTATGGTAAGGGAATGATTATATATACACAAAATATTCTTTGAGAAGATTTGTGAGGATTAGGGCAAGGGAATGATTATATATATATATATATATATATATATAATCATTCCCTTGCCCTAATCCTCACAAATCTTCTCAAAGAATATTTGGCATTTACCCCTGAAGATGGACTCACTTAAGAAGTCTAAAACGATGAGTTACTAAAAAACGCGGAAAAGGTTATTCCTCTCTTCTGAAATAATTAAATATATTATAAAAAATAATAATAATAATAAATTAAAAATAAAAATTGAAAAAGGTAAGAAAAAAATCACATTAAAAATATATATTAAAAAATATATATACAAGAAAGGGAATTAAAATAATAAAAATAAAAAATTGTATATATATACGCTACATTACATCGATGCCAAAACTGTGATTCCACGAACAAACGAACACCGTCCAGCCTCGACAGACCATTGATCATTCAACCTACCCTACTGTAAGACCATCCATCAGACATCATTGCCGATTTTCGATCTTCGAAATCCTCCCACCATCAATCTTCCTGCTCATCTCAAACCTTCCACCTACTCGTCTCAAGCCTTCCACCTTCATGCATTTCGGGCCAACTTTATCCCTATTCCGCAATACTCAACCCTGTCATTGAACCAACCCTAGTTTTCTCTTGTTGCCCACAATAGTGCCATCGTCCCAAACACCGTCTTCATTGTCAAATTCCCAGTCAATAATCCTCGAACACCCTTCCATGTCTCCTCCACCACACCATACCATGTGCCTTATCACACTGTGTACCTATTCCAACTGTCAAACACTACCAAATGAACCATCCACGCCTTCCACCAGTCAACAAAATTGTCCCCGTCTACATTATTCAACTAAATCGACCATCCACCCCTTTCGTCGATTAGAACAATTTGCATCGCAGACTAAATTGGTTCTCAACGTCGCATCTCATCTCCATTCTGACAAGCTCGACATTGTTGTCTCCCTTGTGTTCAGTTTTTCAACTCTCTCTCTCTCTCTCTTCATTCATCTCTATTCATCTCCATTGTCGCCAAATTCCTCACATTGGTTCGATTTAGTCGTAATAATAATATAATAATATAAAGTTTATCTATATGTTTAATTAAATTATATGGTGACCCATTATATAATTAAATAAGTTAATTAATTATGTGATTTTTTATATAGTTAATTTTATAATTATTAAAAATTATATATATATATATATATATATATATATATATATATAAGGATTGAAGAATTAATAAAAATCAAAAGGGTTTCTTTTAAAACCCTAAGCCCATTTGGAAAAAGAAAATATGGAGTCAAGTTCAGAAATAAAGGAAGGACGATTTTCCTATAATTTTTTTTCAATCCCGGATTACAGAGTAATTACATTAAGAGGGACTATCCAAGGGGGGAAAAGTAATATCGCTATTAATACAAGAAACGATGAAAACTACATAAATATTAATATGGTGAATCGACTATTAATTTGAGATGCCAATGTAGGCGAAACAACAGATAATTTTGGAAAAAAATATGAAATTAATGATCATATCTCAATTTTGGAAAAAAATATGAAATTGTGACAATAGATCATATCTCAATTTTGCGTCGTAACTATGTATGACAGAGAGGTTGACATAATTATTGGTCAGCCTTGGTTTAAATAATTGGGTACGTTTATTTTTAACATAGAAAAGAAATTCTTGATGTTCCCTTACAAGAAGAAGATGGTCACATTGCAAAACATGACAATGAATTCAGAACTAATAATGCCTTCATCAAAATACCTTAAGTATCTTTCAAAACTAATGTTTCAAGAGAATCCAAAAACAATATCAAAGAAGTAGAAAGAGCTTGAAGAAGTCAAATCCAATAAAAACAAGGAAAATTATGTTTGAAGGAGTATAATTAGAAACTACTTACACAATTCAAAAAATGTAAAGCTAAGAAACACTAGTTAGAACAAGAAAAAGAAAGTTCCGATAAAAGTATATCAGAGAAAGAAGAGGACAATTTATGCATAAAGAACCTTAATAAAAAATTATTAGAACAAATTAAGTGTTTAAAAGATGAGAAGTTTGAATTTCAAGGTAAAATCGACTCATAAAATGAGGAACTCTTACGTCTTAAAAAGCATAAGAAGAGTCTAGTCACTCAAATTAAGAGACTTAAAAATGATAAAAAAAAATCATTGAAGAAAAAATTATAAGAATTTATCACGAAATAAATGTCGATGTCTTCAATCCAAGTTGAAGAGAAAGGAATAAATATTGATCCAATGAATATCATAACTCAACAAGAAGATAAGTCAGTTGAAGAAAAGACACACGTAGATGTTGCAGTTCTGACGATGAACATTCCAAGTGAAGGTTTTGTAACCAACTCAACAACATTGTCACCTAAAGTAAATCAAGAAATTTCCAAACACATAAGAGAAAATCAAATTACCAGTACTCCTTATCGACATATGAACTAGAAGGATAAACATCCCAATCAATCTACATATATGTATCACTCAAAACGAAAACAACAAACTCATGTTCTAAAAAATAATGGTGTTGGCACAATCCAAACTGATGATAACAACTTATTCCAACTATCAAGTAATTGCTAAGTTTCACAGAAAATTAATTTAGGATGGTATGATCCTTTGAGTGATAAATTGCTAAGTTTCACAAAAAATTAATTTAGGATGGTATGATCCTTTCTCAGTTCGGAAATTTTATTTATCACCCAAAGGATCATATCGTCTTGTATCAACTAAGACTATAGTACCGAGACGAGAAGACATTCAAAACAAAAAAAATAAATCGAGAATTTTCATCAGTAAGCTTTGATGACAAAGCTTTTGAATAGGAAGACAATGTTATGAATAAAATATGAATCTAAATAATGTAAATAAAAATAATAATAACACAACATAAACTGATTAATTAGTTAATGAAAAGTTATGTCCCTAAGGACATGACCGTTCATAAAGGGACACCTGCCTAAGGTATATAAGCATGCCCTCACCCTCATTTGTAATCATTTCATCAAATTTTTTATATAATATTCAATATACAATTCTTGTTCTACAATGGATGTTCTTATGTTCGAAGTATTCTAAAGATCATTTTTGCGTATACCGACCTTGTTCGTTACATTGGTATCAGAGCATTCCTCTGATTATACGAACCTTTTGTGTTACATTGGTATCATAGCATTCCTCTGAGTATACAAACTTTGTTCGTTATATTGGTATCAGAGAATTCCTCTCAGTATACAAACTTTTTTCGTTACATTGGTATCAGATCATTCCTCTGAGTATACAAACTTTGTTGGTAACATGAGACCACGGAGCCTATCTAATGGATTGTCCCCAGTGCCCCCAGAAAGTTTCCACGTAGCCCAGTGCTTTCCTCCCGACGCTTAGTTGTGTGCACCCTAACCAAAATTATGGGCTACCATTGTCGGGTGGGCTCAACCTACTGTTGGCCGGATAAATCGTTCTTGCGGACAAGACCGATCTCCCTAGTGTCAGAAGACAATCTAGCAACAAACGAACAACTAAGTTTGTCTTTCTCTAAGTATATTCATTTTACAAATAAATGCTATGAAGGTGTCGATCTTACCTTAGATCCAAATGCTTATTTGCGGTCGCAGTGCTTCCGTTGCATCAATAATCCTTCGTCGCAACAAGGGCCCTTTTGTCACAAAAAAGTATCATCTTTCGTTGATCTGCAATCACAAACAAGAAAATATCAATAGCACCTGTATAACAAATAATTATAAAACATACCTATCATAGTGATCAAGGAATCTATGAAATAAATGATCAAACGACGGCTTATTGAAATAAACAATCGAACGACAATTTATTGAGAAAAACAGAACTTGATTGTATTAATCTTAAAATATACAGAAGAACCTTACAACCTTAGCCTTGATGTTCGAAAGGCCTTCCCGTGGTCCGAAGCAGGAATCTCCTCTACTTTGATAAGTCTTGCACTCTTCCTCCAGAAGCATAAAGAGGTATGTGATCTTTCCTCTCAAAAGCTCAGCAGAAGGAAATCTAAATCTCAACAGCACTTCAGCTCAAAAATCTTCTCCAAAAAACTTAACCTTTGAGGCTACCCAATGCCTCCTTTTATAGAGCAGATGAGGAGGTTAGGATTCCACCTTTAAAGGGATAGAACCCTCCTTCAAAGGGATAGGCTCCTCACATCAAGGGATTAGTTCCTTAAGGTGTGGGATAAATGCACCTTACTAAAGCGTACTCATCCCCAAAAAATCTCATCCAAAACCTTCTAGAATTGACCAAAATTCAACTTTTTCAGTTTAATTTCGCGCTTTTTTTAATCTTACAGGGGTTCCGCAGGCATAACACTGGAAAAATGCGTTCTAGAACGCTGTTCCTCTTCACATTACCTGCGTACCCTAGCTAGGAACGCATGTAGGCTTAATATTACCTGCGTACCCAAGGCTTTTTTGAGTTTTAAGGGTTTTTCCTCCATTTTCAGGGCTTGACATGAGGAGTAAAGGTTGTAAGACTTGCAAAGGAGGCATGTATGAGTGTTTAATGAGCTCATACAGTCAGCAGAATGTCAAGGTGACAATTTTTAGTGTAACAGATTGCCCCCTAAAGTGCGAAGTCTGAAATAGATGAAGATGAAGTCTGTCATATATGAAGAGTGAAGTACTTTATCATTTCAAGGATCATCCTATGGACACCCCAGTCGGAACCTGTCAAAACATTCAATGCAAAATATATATATATGTAATCATATCATCACTGAGGTAGGCATTCCCATACTCAGATCAAAAACTAACTAGAACTAACTTAAATTGTTCTGATACAGGAATGATTTTGAATACATCACAGTATAGACATATGTTGACACAGTATGGACGCAGCCATCTGTTTATAAATAGTCTATTGTATGAATGATAACAAAATTCCTCGCAGCTTGGATGGTAGAAACTAGATCCAGGGTCTTGATTTCCGCATCTCGAACTAGTACGATTCTATCCATGTGATTAAATGTGTTGAAGTCGAACATGGTAGAAACCACTTGATTACCAGTCAATAATGTAAACTGTTAACAAGTGTGAGAGTAACCACCGGTAATGTCAATGGCTCTCAAAGTACTCAGTACAATCCATGAAATGTGAATGAATGAGCTGAAGTCGAACATGTCACGGAATCATTCGATCGAAGGTCAATGATGTAACCTGTCGTCGAAGGCGAGAAACCTGCCATTGAGGCATGCAGATTTCAAGGTACTGACGATTTCTGGATCAACTTCCTAGATAATGAGCTGTCGTCGATAGAAAGTGATCTGTCGTAGGCAAGCCCACAACACAAAATCATAGATCAAGTTTTGAAGAAATATATCGGCAAGGACTGACTCAGGGATGGTCAAAATGGATGACAGATATTTTGCAGATGAATGGTTTATTTGAACTGTCCTCTTGAACACATAACAACACTGCAGATGGCTTGGTAGCAGTTGACCCAAAGCTAATACCCAGAAACCGGCTGAAGATTTTTCAATGTGGTTTGATTAACTGTTAGGCAAAGGATTTCCCAACCCAGGTGGACAAAAAGTGTCGTGTTCAAGAGTGGTTAACGGTTTTCTGAATAATCAAAATGTAACAAACAGATTCGTTTTTCTCTCTTTTCCCCCACCATTTATGGCAAGTACCTCTTTATTTTTGACAAGCTTGAGGAGGATAACATTTGCTTGTTTATAAGCTCATCCTTCGGATGAGTCCAACTTAGTTTAAAATTCGAACCCTAAGAAGGAGTGGTTCGTTCCTATTTAAAATTGAATAGGTCCTTTACTGTTAAATTTTAACGAGTCCAGTATAGGAGAAACTCGGTGTTTTTTCAATTTTAGGGAGTTGGAAGAAAAAACTTAAGAAGACTCCATGGGGGTACTTTTTCGTAAATTTAGTCTCTCGGGCCCGAAAAAGGATAAAATAATGCGAGAGAGAACTCTATTGACCGTATTTAGTCAACGTATACATTTTTCGTAAATAGTCCATTTCAGTCCGTAAAAGGGGTAAACTTATACTGAAAGGACGATCATTCATTTATTTTAACGAGTTCAAATAATCAAGTACTCGGCAATCTTTTCATATTTAGAGAGTCTGAAAAGGGCTTAAAAGAGAACTCCAAGGTTTCACTTTTTCGGTAAGTTTTAACGAGTTCGAAAAAGGGATAAAAATGTACTCATGGTTTTCACTTTTTCGTAAGTTTTAACGAGTTCGAAAAAGGGATAAAAATGTACTCCTGTGGCTGACTTTCAATTTAATTAACGAGCAGGAAAAGACAGAAAGAACTCGGCATTTTCATGTGTTTTACGAGAATGAAATATAGCAAAATAATCTCGGGATTTTCATGAGTTTAACGAGTCTTGAAAATAATAACCAAAATTGACTCAAGATAGGTTTCATTTTTACAAAATCTTGAAACAGAGAAAAACTATGCTTTAGAGTGGTTTCATTTTTTCACAAGCTTGAAACAGAGAGAAAATTGTGCTTAATGCCCCCTAAGCGTAACTGCTAGAGTGCATGCCCCCCCAGCTTCATTTCATTCAACTAAGTACACTAGTAATAAATAGCTGGATGGAATGAAGGTTCATTTACGAGATCATATGAAAGACCCGACCTAATTACCAACCTAAAAATACCACTTAACATTTGCGAGATCTAGTCAAAGACTCGACTCAATTAGGGGAGGATTTGTTTCATTTTTTAACGAGCTTGACACAGGAAAAGAACTATGCTCATGGCAACGTGTTTCATTTTTTAACGAGGTTGACACAGTAAAAGGAACTATCCTCAGAAACTACTTATTTCTAATCTACCTACATAACCTAATGATTCATTTTTTAATGAGGTTGACATAAGAAAAGAACTGTCCTCATACCTGATTCATTTTTTAACAAGGTTGACTCAGTAACAGGAACTATCCTTTGACCAACTGATTCATTTTTTAAAGAGGTTGACACAGGAAAAGAACTGTCCTCATACCTAATTCATTTTTTAATGAGGTTGACTTAGTAACAGGAACCATCCTCAGACCAACTGATTCATTTTTTAACGAGGTTGACACAGGAAAAGAACCGTCCTCAGAAACTATTTATTCTAATCTACCAATCTACTCTCTAGAATCTACCTACATGTTTCATTTTTTAAGGAGCTTGACACAAGACAAGAACTCTGCTCCAGACACCTGTTTCATTTTTTAATGAGGTTGGCACAGGAAAAGAAACTCTCCTCAGACCCACTGATTCATTTTTTAACGAGGTTGACACAGTAAAAGGAACTATCCTCACTCACTGATTCATTTTTTAACGAGGTTGACACAGTAAAAGGAACTTTCCTCACCCTCACTGATTCATTTTTTAACGAGGTTGACACAGTACAAGGAACTCTCCTCACTAGGCACTGATCATAGCTTCCAACTGGAAGAAACACATGTCAATGGACACACCTTGATCATGGCTTCCAAGAGGTCTTCATCAGAAGGAAGAATAGTTCTCTGGAAGGAACACATGTCAAGGGACTCAAAAGGGATAAGAACATCGCGTTCAAATAATCCCATAGAGTTTTCCATGTCAATTACCGGATCTAAGTCATAGGAAGTCGAGCAAACAGTGACAGGCTCGCTTCCATCGGTAACTGAAAACATGGGACTAGTTGCCACATAATTAACCCGTGGCGGGGTAGATACCACTTTAAATACCACTTTAGAAGAGGAAGAAATGGAGGAAGAAATATTAGGCGAAGAAGGTAAAGGGTCAACAGAAGGTTGGTGATGTTGAGATGGTGAACTCTGTTGAGGTGAAGCATCCGGTTGAGGTGGAACAATTGGAGTGTTCGGGGCCAACGAAGTTGAAAATAACCATATCGGTAAACCTATTTTAAATCCGGGTAATGACAATGTAGCCATATAAGGAGGACCAACATTTCCAAAGCAAGGAAAAGTACTAGGAATCTCATTAAGAGGAGTTCCTTGTTTGGTAAATTCCGGAACATTTGCCATTATATTCAACTTCAGTGAATTTTATTAACAAATTAAAAACTAAAATGAACAATTAACAAATAACAATTCACACCTATGGTCTCTAAAAGTAAAAACAAACAAATTAACACGCGCTATCAAATCTAGGAGTCAAACCACACACAAACAGTAACTTTCCATACTAAAAACACTAGTTGGTGATGAAATCCAACATCGTAGAATTTAATACAGAAAGGGCGGTTGGAACAGTTACCCCGACAACCTGCTTAATGAAAAAGACTGGCACAAGTTTCTTCACAAAACCATCTCGTGTGAAGAGAACCCCCCAGAGAGTCCAAGTGAGTCTAGTCGACGTCTGCTCCAGGTACAGTGGGATCTTCCCTCCACCGTCACCTTAGGAAAGAATCTTATAGATTATGGCCACTAAGGTTACCAACAGAAACAAATATACCTGGGGGAACAGTCTACGATCCGACACACACGCAAGGGCAGAGTAACAAAGCTCAATCCCCTTGAAGGCTCCTTGACATAATCCAAGGTTTACCGACAAGTGACCTCGGGCTCCTCGACAATGGTCTATCTGAGGTTTATCGTTTTTAATACGTGTATATCTTTTATCGTTCCCAATGAGGAAGGATTGATTACCTCACTGGTTCAGATATGATCTCGTGCTTGACTCCTTTAGGAGGAGCTTCCCAGAGCATAGATGTAACAATTGGAATTTTTCCTACCGCAAGATCGACTACTTGTTTGTTTTACTGTCTTGGAGAGTTAACTAAAACCTATTCCAAGACACTAGCCTAAGCTAGATTGGTGGAAAGAGCCCTAAAAATGTAAAAATTACTAGATGAATTTTAATTAAGCGCTGTGTTATTTAGGTTGTTATTACTCAAAAGGGTAAATGGATATGAAACCAATGGTGTTATGACCCGAACCAAAACTGAATGCAATCGAATATGATAATGTAATCTTTTCAATTCGATGAATCCTAACTAAAGTAGGGAGAGAGTTTCCATCACTTCCAACAATGCAAAGATTGATAACTAAGAGAAAATATAACAAATTCTCTAATGCACTAATTTCATTAAGAAAAAATAATGCAAATCAATCCCAAAACAATTTTTTATATATTTTTTTTAAAACAAGCATAAAAACATCTAAATTCAAATCAAAGAAAACTAATCTAAATCTATGATTGATTTTTCAGAATGTAAACTATGCAGTTGTAATCTATGCACAATTCATTTGAAAAGTATGCAAATGTAATCTATGCACATTTTTCATTCATATTCTGAAAATGAGAATTCTAATTATGCAAATGTGATCTATGCAAGAGAATTCTCAAACACAAGATGATTCTAATGTAATCTAAGAACCAATCAAGTGGAAGTCAAGAAAATCGGGTAAGAGTTCCAAAGATCAAAAAAACACTCAAAGGCGATTAACACTCATACACAAAAGCAAAAAGATGCAAAATTGTGAAAAGACTGAGACAAACCTCCAAGTAATGACCAAAGGAAATCAAGTTAAGAATTTCTCAAAAAAGAGACTCAAAACACCCAATTAACTTAATGGAGATTGATGAGATGAAGAATTGACTGAAAGAAATTCAGAAACAAGAGCTTTTTTGACAGAAAAATATAGATCTGGGTAGATGCTAAGAATCCTAAATTAAATCTAAACTAAACTAAAAGAAGAAATCTAAGTTTTTCAAGACTTTTAACAAGTTCCGCAGGTCCCAGAAGTAACAGGTGCGGTACCGCACTGTTTACTTAAGGCAAGTGCGAAACTGCCTGCACTGTGTGTGAAGACAAAGTGCGGTCCCCTGAAAACTTCAAGAAAAACATAAAAGATTTCAAAATTTTCAAAAACAAAGAAAACCTAAGCTACCCAGGCAGATATCAATCAATCAAAAACCAAGAAAAAACTTTTCCTCAAATCAAAATAAAAGAGAACCAAAAAACAAGTTTCTTTCCCCAGCGGAGTCGCCAATTTGTTGGCCGGATAAATCGTTCTTGCGGACAAGACCGATCTCCCTAGTGTCAGAAGACAATCTAGCAACAAACGAACAACTAAGTTTGTCTTTCTCTAGATATATTCGATTTACAAATAAATGCTATGAAGGTGTCGATCCTACCTTAGATCCAAATGCTTATTTGCGGTCGTAGTGCTTCCATCGCATCAATAATCCTTCGTCGCAACAAGAGCTCTTTTGTCGCAAGAAAGTATCATCTTTCGTTGATCTACAATCACAAACAAGAAAATATCAATAACACCTGTATAAAAAATAATTATAAAACATACCTATCATAGTGATCAAGGAATCTATGAAATAAACGATCAAACGACAGCTTATTGAAATAAACAATCGAACGACAATTTATTGAGAAAAACGGAACTTGATTGTATTAATCTTAAAATATACAGAAGAACCTTACAACCTTAGCCTTGATGTTCGAAAGGCCTTCCCGGGGTCCGAAGCAGGAATCTCCTCTACTTTGATAAGTCTTGCACTCTTTCTCCAGAAGCATAAAGAGGTATGTGATCTTTCCTCTCAAAAGCTCAGCAGAAGGAAATCTAAATCTCAACAGCACTTCAGCTCAAAAATCTTCTCCAAAAAACTTTTTCCAAAAGGCTACCCAATGCCTCCTTTTTATAGATCAGATGAGGAGGTTAGGATTCCACCTTTAAAGGGATAGAATCCTCCTTCAAAGGGATAGGCTCCTCACATCAAGGGATTAGTTCCTTAAGGTGTGGGATACATGCACCTTACTAAAGCGTACTCATCCCCAAAAAATCTCATCCAGAACCTTCCATAATTGACCAAAATTCAACTTTTTTGGTTTAATTTCGCGCTTTTTTGACTTTACAGGGGTACCGCACCTATAACACAGAGAAAGTGCGTTCTAGAACGCAGTTTCTCTTCACATTAACTGCGTACCCAAGCTAAAAATGCATGCAGGCTTCATGTTACCTGCGTTCCCAAGGCTTTTTTGAGTTTTAAGGGTTTTTCCTCCAGTTTCAGGGCTTGGAATGAGGAACAAAGGTTGTAAGACTTGCAGAGGAGGCATGTATGAGTGTTTAATGAGCTCATACAATCAGCAGAATGTCAAGGTGACATATTTTAGTGTAACACCTACTCAATGCATCCTGGCGCCTCACACTTTATGTCGCAATTGTAACCTCTGGGGTATGTCCACTAAGATGGCGTCATCTCGGTCCTCCTCTTGCTCCAATGGAAATTATTTATGATGTGAATGTGTCTGCCACCTCTACCCAAAGCTCTCTCTTAGAGGCTTTTCCATCCTTTCCGCTACACTTTGGAAATGTGCCAAACTTGGCTACATGCCAAGGCTCCTCCAAATTCCTTTTAACTTTTTTATTTGAATTTGGGAACATAGAGCTTTTACTAGATTTATATTTCAATCTAGGAGGCAATTTTGGAACTTCTGCATACCACTGGAAAGCCCCATCAGAGCTTTAAACATCTGGGTGGTCTTACACCTGCATCTAAGATTATCTGATGCTCCAAAACTGGTTCCAAATTCTGGGGCTCCCCAATCATCACAATTATATTTTTATGGCTTCTCCACTAATCCTGCTACTATGATGATTCTCAACAAATCACTATAGCAACAATGGAACTCCCCCTGAGAAACATTCTACTCAATGCTACCAATTTTTGCTTCTATCCTTAAAGCTAGACCAGTTGACATCAATGCCAACATACTTGCTGCCAATTTTCCAACAAAGATACCAATTCATTAGATATTGTGTGTGGCATGGATTAGTTTGTCTAGAACATGTTACGACAAATTAGCAAGTTGAAAATATTCTCACTAAGGCCTTAGGTAAAGAAAATTTTGTCTACTTCAGGGATAAGTTGGGAGTAGTGGAGAACACCTTTCTCGCTAAGAGGGAGTGTTATTTTTTGGTAGCATTTGACGGGTGTTATAGTCTCTATGGTGTCTAAGAGGCTAAGGAACATAAGTTCTCCAAAACCCAGAAAAAAATCACGATAAAATCCTTAGAAAAACCTCAAATAGATTAATTGATCAATAATTAAATATTTCCTAACTTAGGAAAATTGGTTAAGTAAATCATATTAATTAAGGGAAATTGATTTTTCTCTAGAGACTTCCAGAAAATTCAGTTGATGGACTCAAGATGATCTTAACCATCGATTGAGACATAATCATGGTTGTTGGTTGTCCAACAGAAGATTATAAGAGAAATTCAATGGGGTTTTGAGAAGACGCAAGAGACACACAAGAGAGTTCAAGCAGTTTGAATTACCCAGTTGTAGTGATTCAACAAGGGCATAGTTGAAGCAGAGGGAGACACCAATAGCGGGGTTTTCAGCAATGAGAAGTTTTGGAGAAATTCTTAGGAGTTTTTCCAACATTCTAGGGACAGGAAAGGGCAGTAAATTTATCTTCAAGAGGAGGCAAAAATCAACTAGTGTGAGTAGCAAATTACCAAGTGTATGTGTAGCAGGAGTAGTGTTTCCACTTCTAGTTGCTGGAATAATTACCATAGGCGGTGAAAGTAGCTTCAGGAGGCAGAGGGAGGCAGAATGACTTGCAAGGAAGAGTTCTTGGAGGATATGTGAATTATCCCTAATCTGAATGAAGTATGTTAGTGTTTTTTGCTAATTACTCTTTCAGATTCTGAATACAATGTCTTATGTGTGCTTAAGGGTTCAAGTGCTCATGCAAATTATCAAGTCTCGTGAGTGTTTTTCATGTTAATTTTATGAAAAATTTAGCATAAAATAAAGGCTGAACAACAGCAAATAAAAGTAAAATACATCACCTTACAACACATCCACACAGGTATTTGATCAAGGATTTCACCCCTCCTGGGCTACATCTCCTTAGTCCAACTTCCATGGCTTGGGCATCTATATTATGCTCAAATTTAAAAAATCACCTATTTATAATGCTTTTATGCTCCTGAAACCTAAACCAAAGAGTCCAGAATGCCCAAAAATGGTCATCTAGCCTCTTTATGCACCTTATTTGGTCGAAAACTCCAAACTTTATGACCATTTCCATTTTCTCTGCAATTTCTGACCTAAATTTAGCTAACTGGAGCTAAATCCAGTTAGTTGGCACTAAACTTGTAGTTCCACCGAAATTAGCGGACTACCAAGTTAATCCTCATTAACATAATTAACTATGGTTAGCGCTAATTAAGCAATGTTTAGCTTAACTAGTGCTTAGAGGATAACCCCGGATTAGTTTAATAATTATGGATTAGGAAAATTTTAATGGTGGAATAGTGTTAATCTCCGCTCTTAAGAGTTGTCTCCACCGGATGGTCACAGGCTATGGTCATATACATTGGGGGTTTGCCAACTGTCCCCTCGCTATTAAACATTACAAACCATAATATGATGTGGAATGGAAATATGGTTAAGTCGATTGGTGTAGCGCAATGGCAGTTGGCTCGGGTGTTGTGTGGGAGGTCGTAGGGTCGAACCCCAGCGCCTGTGCCTTGACTTCAAAAAAAAAAATTGATCCACCATGGGGGGGGAATGTGATGTCCCTAGGCTACACCACGTGTCCTCACCCCATTGGTCCAAATTTAAACCAATACAAAAACGTGAAATTGCCCAAATTCTCAACCAAAGCAATGCTGCCACTTGGAAGTCTCCTACTCGCCGGAGGAAAAAGAAAAAACTTCAACCTAGCCCAGTCAGCATGTCACATCAGCAGTAAAGAAAACTGACTGGGCACATATATGTCCTTTTTGTTTTTAATTTTGCATATTTAGCAAAGCGAACATAACTCATTTCCGAGAGCATACGGAGTCCATTTTGCGCGAAACAAAATGCGTCAGATTCAGAACGACGAGCAATATGCGGTTGTTCAGGTTTTGAGCCATTCTGAGAATATTTATTTTTTAGCATAAAAATAAACCCCTAATCAATCCTAGAGATACAGTGATCAGTAAGTGCTTAGTTGAAGCAAAAGGAAACACCAGCAACAGGGTTTTCAGTAGAGAAATTCTCAAGGACTTTGATATTTCCAGAAAAAGAGACTGAAGCGGTAGTGTGAATTTCTAGTGCAAGTTATCTAGTTATCCGTTGTGTGTTTTAGAGGCAACAATTCAATTTCCAGTGCATGAAGGTGATTCATAGGAAGTGTGAGTTGTAGGCTTAGTGAGCAGCATTAGGCAGTGCGAGTTCTGGAAAGGGTTTCTGAAGGTAGTGCAATTTCCCCAGTAGTAGATATGCACAGTCCAGTTAGTCAGTGCGAGTTGCGGGAAGGAGTGCGCGTAGATGGGAGGAGGTCGAGTTTATTCTGAGGAGGGATCTTTGTGATTCCAGTTATTTTCCTAGTGAAAAAAAAATGTCAGAAGTTTTGCTAGTAAATAGGCAAGCAGTTTTATTCTCTATTTTACTAAAGAATTAATAACAAAACCCTCAACTACTGCATTAGTTTTCCCTTCGGGGTTTTTCCAAGGACGATTGTCCAAAAATATTGGTGTTGGATTTATTGCATGTGTGTGCATCATTTTTTCTTGTGCTCTATGTTGATTTACTCTTGCAAAACCCTTTTGCGACAAACCCTCTACTCTAAATCTACTCTTCAATGCAATAATATATTTGATTTGCACCAACCTTGCTCTAATACCATGTGAGATATCCATGATTGCATCTATTTGGTGTTATTATCCTAAATTATATAGTTTATTTATTTTCTATAAATTAATTTATGGAAAATAACGAATAATCCACTACTGCAATCTTCACAAATAAAAATATTGCAAAAAATAAAATAATGGAACTAAGAAAATAAGGCAAACATACACACAATAAATCTTACACCAATATTTTGGACAATCATCCATGGAAAAACACCAAAGGGAAAAACAACGTAGAAAATGAGGGTTTTAATATTAATTCTTCAACAAAAAAGAGAATACAATTTCTTGCATATTTATTGGCAAAAATTCCAGTAATTTTTTTTCTCCACTAGAAAAATAACCAGAATCACAAAGATCCCTCCTCAAAATAAACTTGACCTCCTCCTAGCCACTCACACTTCCTATTGTTGCTCACTGAGACAACTCACGCTTCCTCTGAATCACCTCCTTGGGCTGGAAATCAAATTGTTGCCTCTAAAGCATGCATAGGCAATTCACACTACTTGCTTCAGCCTCTTCTGCTGGAAATCTCAATCTCCCTTCCTCTCACTAGAATGTTGGAAAATGATCCGTAAATTGTCGTGGATATTCCACTAGATAGTTCGTCACAACAGATCTGATAATATTATATTAAAAATCTGAAATTATAAATTATTACAATTTTATAAATTTATGGATATGTAGATTTATTGTTAATAGTGCATGCATGCGAATGAAAATTATGCAGAATATAGAAAAAAAAATTAAAAAATAAATAAACAAAAAACAAAAAAAAATCTCACACATGCAATTGACACAATATATGCTCAAGGCAACCCTTTCGAGAGAAAAAACCAGCTGGAAGGTGAGGTCGCTCCACTCTCTTTATCTGAATGGAAATATGGTTCCGAGTACAAAGAAGTATGGCTTATGGCTCGTGAGCTGCTAAACTAAAAAAAAAAAAAAAATTATCTTTTTATGTTATACCTCCTATCCCTCTTGGCTATTTTTTCTCATTTATGGAACAAATGCACTCGAAAGAATGGAATCTCTTTTCCTCTTAGTGGCCCAGTTATAACACTACCCGATAACCTCCTAGTGGTTAGATTTGAATACCTCAAATCTTAACCATATTTACGATATAGACTCTTCTAGAGTCCTCTACATCATAATCACATTGCTAGCCCTTTTTCATGAATAATGGAGGTTGACATGACATCTTTTCAAATTATGTTGGTCAAAACATGAAGGTAAACTTCTGAGTGGCATAACTTCCGCATACAAACTCTAATTGACGTGATTCTTATGTTGTTGGAAAGGTAACTATATGTATAATAGCATGTAAAGGTGCATCACCAAAGCAACAAAGTTTTACCCCCAAAAAATGTTTTTTTATGCCTGAAAAAACTCTTGGAAGGTTTAATACCCTATTTTTGCAAACTGGGTCCCACCAATACATTAGGAGAATTTTGAGGTCTAAAATGGGCCTCCTAAGGAAAATGAACAATCAAAATTCACTTTATGAGAACCAATCACATTTTAGGAGATGGCATCATCCCTAATGGTTGAGGTGGCATTGCTTAGGTTAAACGTACTTACTTCTCATATTCTCAATGGTGGATAAAAACTCATGGTTAACCATGTTAGTGCTCTAAATACTTTTAAAGTCATAAAGTAAAGCACTCATAATAAATGTCATTTCACACTTTTTGAATAAAATATTATTATTGTCATTTCATATTTTTTGAAAGAAACAATGCATATCCCTACACAATCTTCATGTATTTACATACTTTTCAAAAAATATTATATTTGTATATTTTCAAATATTTATTTATAAATCAAATAAATTCAATATGTAATATAAAATTAATACATAAAACAATATATTATATTATATTATTTTTATATAGTATAATAATTACATGTTATTATTTAATTTATATAATATGAATTTTAATTAATAGTAATTCTATAATTAAGAATTTATGAATTTATATTTATATTTTATTTTAAGTTATTCAAGTACAAATGACAAATGCATTAGTTGTGCGATGATAATGACTTTTTCTTGAAAATCTCATTCTTATTTATAATCACATCAATACAATTTTTTTATTATTTTATTTTGGTACAACTTTTGAATTAAATTTAACCATGGTTACATGGATTTTGGTGCAAAAAGTGAATTGCAAATTCATAAATATTATTTTAATTGTTTATCTATTATTTTATTATTTCCTTAGGAGGCCCATTTTAAACCTCAAAATTCTCCTAATGAAAAACAATCCAGTGAGATGATTTCTCCACATTTTCCACTTTGAAAGCATAGATATGGATGAAAAAATATATAATGATCCAATCCATATCACACCTCCCTATTTTGGGAGGATTTTGGTCCCCAAAAGCTTCTAATGATTGAGGTGAGGAAAATTTTCCTCCACCTTCTCTCTCGTGTACCATTTAGCTTTTCTTGGAAGTTGTCCTTTCAACTCAATTTGCCAAAGGTCGTGTTTCCCCTGTCTTGTAGTTCTGGACCTCTTCGGAAAAATTGTATCTTTTTATCAACTCTTCCTCAACATCTGGTAACAAATAATCCACAGAATGTAGGACATGTTCCTCTTCATGATCTAGCATGAAATGCTCATATAGTTACAAATTATTTACATTTACAACTCATTAAATGTACATATTTAGTGGTAAAATGAGTCGATAGGCATTATAACCCACCTTTTCCAGTATCTCAAAGGGACCATACCTTAGAGCATTGATTTTCTTACCAGGCCCTTGTAGCCTCTCCTTGTTCAACTATATCCATACTTTGTCTCCCACCTTGAATGATTTATCTCTCGTATGTTGATCACTCCTTGGCCTTATATTTCTCCTGTGACTTTTGCATCATCTCTTGTACCTATAAATGGATATGCCTTATCTTCTCTATAAATTTATCATCCCTCAAGACACCTCCTGTAAGATCTTCCCTCACTCCTTGTTGTCCATATGCAATGTCCAAAGGTGAAGGCGACAAATATCCAAAACAGGTTTCGATTAGGGACTTTCCTATAGAAGTGTGGATTTCTCTGTTGTAATAATGTTGTAAATATACTAGGTTTTCACCCCATGCCTTCAGATGCTTCTAGTTGTATCCCCTCAGAATTTGCACCAAACTCCTTTTTAATACTTTTGTTTTCCCATATTTCTACAGATCGAATGTTGTAGATCTCTTAAAATTTGTGTCCATATTCTCCCACAATGTAGTCCATGATGAACTAGTAAATATTGCGTCCATGTCTGAAATGATGCTCCTTATTATACCAAAGTGCATCCAAACATATCCAAATAAGAAATTTTCTTTTCCTTGTCCATTGATGGTCTTTTTACAGGGCATAAAAACACACATATTTCTAAACATGTCAACTAACACGAACTGGTAATCATGTCCCTTCCTATTTTTTGGTAAACCTCCCATAAATTCCATGGAAATGATTTCCCGAGGACGATTGGGTATGGTTAATGGATGATATGGACCATGTTTCTCGTTGCTAGTCTTGTTGGTACAAAAAATCATGTATCCTCTAATGAACCTATCTACCTACTCTTGCATCTTGGGCCAATACACATACCTCTATAAGTTTTCCATAGTATTCCTTACACTACTGTTCCTTGCAACCTTTGAGGTGCGAGCCTCTCTAATCAACTCCAATCACTCACCTTTAGGAACACATAATTTTTCCACCATGTAGAGTAACCCATATTAGAGAAGGTATTTAACGATGATGCTACCATCATGCACATGAATCTGACTCTACAACTTTTGAAACACCTCCTTGAATTCTTCGTCCTCTTAATATGCCTCTATGTATGCATCATGTATGATGGACTGTAGAAATTTTAATACAATTATGTATTGCTTGGATTCTCCTGATCTAACAATTATATGCCACTATTAAATATAGAATCCTTCTTCTAAAAATATTTGCGGAAATTTAATCGCCAATTGCAAAGACATGAAGAAAGATCAATCACACATAACGCAAATGTTTTTACTGGGAAATCATAAAGCTAAAAACCCCACTATCATATATTATGTATATATCATGGATCATGAAACAATCTCATACAAAACTCTAATCCAAGAGCTCTTAGTATAATATACAATCGTCTCACACTTTCATACAAAAATTGGCATATTCATGCACCAATTTACTGCCACCTGACAACCTTCCTCCACTGCGCAATCCTTGATGGTCAAGAACCTCTAAATGATTAATTCTAGCCTGCCTTGACTGCGCAATACTCATAGGCATCTCCAATGTGTGTTTGGTTGCAAGTGTTCACCCACTAATGTCACAACTGATAGTCAAACTGTCCCTTTCAACTATCTCTCAACTGGTATCCATTGGATCTGACATGCATGTAGTTAATAGTAGTAAATATTCAATTGCATGTGAGATCAATCCATGTGAATTAATTTAATATTTAATTCACCAATCTCTCACTAGTGTATCTTTAGTTACAACTAGTTACAACTAGCACAACTGAGTTTAACTCACTTAACTGAGTTAAACTACTTTACAACTCACATAACTACACATCCAACTCTGTTACAACTTTGTATCACACAGTTAAAACTAATTCCATTTGCATGTCCCACCAACCAACCTTTGAACTCGAAATTCCTTTAGCTAATTGGTTTTCCACTTCAATTAACTGAAATCAAGTGCTTCAAGAGAATATATTATTATTTATTGTCTAATTATTATTAAGAGATAATAATAATCAACATGCATTCTATTTTTATACATGAAATCCACGAACTGACTTCACACATGCATTCCAAAAATATACGCCCATCCATAAATATAATTTTCTCAACCATATATAAACAGACTCCCGCTATAAATACAATTTTCTCACCATTCTAAAAATAGACATACACTTAAAAATAGCCTGTGTGGGCCCCACCTAGTGTAGGTGCTTAATTTTCACTAGGATAAAGGATGTTGCTTCCGGATGCCAATTTCAATGTTTCTTGTTGCAACCTTCAACACTCCCTCTCAACAATAAAGGAATGTCTTTGCATGCGCCATGCAACTCCATGCATGCACCCTGCAACCTTTGCATTCACCATGCAACTCCATGCATGTGCCCTGCAACTCTTGTATGCAACACTTCTCTAGTGTTTCTCGCACATGCAACACTTGCATGCAACACTTTCTAAACTAAATAGCCTCCAAACAACTAAATCATTATAATGCATCTCTCATCAAATTCTTCTGACTTCTACTGGTGCCAACTGCACATGTCTTCAGGAACCACTGCGATGTTGACCTCTACATCCATGCACTCTGCACTAGTTGTCAACTTTGATCTGCGCTCCAGTATCTGACACTGTCACTTTGATTTCATGTCCTCACGACATATGACTGCATCAATCCAATTTATCCTGCTACTGTTGTACTGTGGGATCCTCGTAGCTAGGCTCAATTCATGAGATCCACACCATCTCAATGAATCCTGCCCAAAAATTTCTTCTTAGGATTATCCATACATGTCGCCCCACCTCTCACCTGGTGGTATATTTGCATGCACTCCCTCTGCCCATCTGGCACAAAATTTCTCTGCATGAGTGGTTTCTCCCACTCCATGATCCTCATCTTATGACTGCTTCACATCCCGAGGTTCACTCTTACTTGCATGCAAATCTTTATCCCTCTCAAGCGTCAATTGCATGGCTTTCTCACACTTACCAATAGTAGGAAGCTCAGTAGAAATCCCATCTACATCAAGTCTATAGAGATTCTTAACTTGAATCCCAACCTTCTTGGCTTTCCCTATTGCTTTGTGTCGCGGGAAAACTTTTCCTTCACTAAGTACAACATCATAGCCTCTATCCTCTAACATTGTGACTGAGACTAAATTTCTCTTCAAACCTGGAACATGCATAACATATTTTAAATGAAAGAGTTTACATGGCGCCCTCTGAAAGGTAATGGTACCAATTCCAGTCGCACTGTATCTTCCATCGTCACCCAACTCAATATGCATCTGGAGATATTTCTCCACCAAGTCACTGAAAATTTTCTTATCTCCCGTCATGTGAAAGGAACCACCACTATCCAAGTACCACCCCGATCCCAATGCACTTGACACCATGCATGTGATCAATGAGAATTCAAGCTCGAATTACGAGGCAAGAGCCTGACCATCTGCAGCTCGAGAAACCATCTTGTTCTTCTTCTTATGTGGACAATTTTTGGCAATATGTCCATACTCATGACAGTGAAAACACTTCTCTTTGGACATGTTGTGCTCCTTTCCATCTTCACCGACCTCATATTTAGAATGGAATTTCTTCCCCCTCCCCTTCTTCGCCTTGATAGCCAAAGAAAAATCCTCTTCATCATCATTCTTTGATGAAGATCCATCTCTGGTGTTCCCCTTGAACTCCTCCTGCACTAGATACGACCATAGTCGTTCCCAATCCGGCAGTTTTTCCCATCCGTTGACAGAGTCTTCATAACTGTGCAACTCTTAGGAAGTCCCAAGAGAGCCAAACTCACCAAATCATCATCAGCAACACTTACTCCTACACCCCCAAGCTCATCCCTACATTGGACAAACTTTGTTAATTATACCAAAATAGTGTCATTCTTTTCCATCTTGATCTTTCTGAGCTTATCCTTCAGCGCCAATTTCCTATGGTCGATGCTGATTTGGAAAATATCCATCAAAGCCTTCCACATAGCATATGGAGTGGCTTTCCCATGAATACTTGAGACAATGTGATCTCGTACACCTTCCAACAGAATACTCCTCGCTCTTCCTACTTTATTTTTGCCATGCGTCAAGTAACGCAGCATCCGTCGAAGTGGGCTTAGGAACATCACTGTTGATGAATTCCTTCAATCCATTATCTTCAAGCACCGCCTCCATCCTATCCTTCCGTGCAATTTATTTCAAGTTTCCCTCGAGTGCATACTCTAGCTGCAAACCATTGAAATCCATTTCAAAGTTTACTCAACTATCGCACCAAGAAATTCTTGCAACAAATTCTAATTGTTTCCATCAACAAACTCAGCTACTTCTTCAATATTGCAATATTTTGTGCTCTGATACCATGTAGAAATTTTAATAACACAACTTCGATACCATGTAGAAATTTTAATACAATTATGTATTGCCTAGATTCTCCTGATCTAACAATTATATGCCACTGTTAAATACATAATCCTTCTTCTAAAATATTTGCGGAAATTTAATCGCCAATTGAAAACACATGAAGAAAGATCAATCACACATAACACAGATGTTTTTACTAAGAAATAATAAAGCTAAAAACCCCACTATCATATATTATGTATATATCATAGATCATGAAACAATATCATACAAAACTCTAATCCAAGAGCTCTCAGTACAATATACAATCGTCACACACTGTCATACAAAAATTGGCATATTCATGCACCAATTTACTGCCTCCTGATAGCCTGCCTCCACTGCGCAATCCCTAATGGTCAAGAACCTCTGAATGATTAATTCTAGCCTGCATTGACTGTGCAATACTCATAAGCATATCCAATGTGTGTTTGGTTGCAAGTGTGCACCCACTAATGTCACAACTGAGAGTCAAATTGTTCCTTTCACCTATCTCTCAACTAGGTCTCCACTGGATCTGACATGCATGTAGTTAACAGTAGTAAATCTTCAGTTTCATGTGAGATCACTCCATGTGAATTAATTTAATATTGAATTCACTGATCTCTCACTAGTGTATCTTTAGTTACAACTAGTTACAACTAGCACAACTGAGTTTAACTCACTTAACTAAGTTAAACTACTTTACAACTCATATAACTACACATCCAACTTTGTTACAACTTTGTATCACTCAGTTCCAACTAATTCCACTTGCATGTCCCACCAACCAACCTTTGAACTTGAAATTCCTTCAGCTAACTGGTTTGCCACTTCAGTTAACTGAAATCAAGTGCTTCAAGAGAATATATTATTATTTATTGTCTAATTATTATTAAGAGATAATAATAATCGACATGCATTCTATTTTTAGACATGCAATCCACAAACTAACTTCACACATGCATTCCAAAAATAGATGCCCATCCATAAATATAATTTTCTCAACCATCTATAAACAGACTCCCGCTATAAATAGAATTTTCTCACCATTCTAAAAATAGACATACACCTAAAAATAGCCTATGTGGGCCGCACCTAGTGTAGGTGCTTAATTTTCACTAGGATCAAGGATGTTGGTTCCGGATGCCAATTTCACTATTTCTTGTTGCAACCTTCAACATTGACTCCTTGTGCATAAGAGTTACGAAAGTTTTTATCTTTGGTGTGAGTGGCCTTGAAAGCATGTCATCCAACATTTTTATGTTTCCCTTATTGTACCTGATCACCAAATGAAACTGTTGTAGAAACCCCATCCACTTGCAATGCTTGGTATATTGTAGCTTACTATGGGCATGTAAATACTATAGTGGTTGATGATCTATATGGATTAATGTCTCATTTCCCATCATATGGTGTTGACACTTATTCATATCTTGCACTGGGGTATATAGATCCTTGTCGTAGGTAGGGTAGTTAAGAACTACCCCATGAAAAACTTCATAATGGTAGCATACAGGTGTTCCTCCCTAAATCAGGACTACTCCCATAGCATACCTACTCACATTTGTCCCCACTTCAAAGGGTTGTTACAAGTTTGGTAATGCCAAAATTGGTGCTTGACTAATTTTATTCTTTAGCTCCTCAAAATCCCTTCGCTGACCCTTTCCCCACTAGAAAATATTGCCACTTATTTTTATGGTGTGGAGTGATGATGCTACCACTAAACATAAGGCTATGAATTTCCTCAGGTACTATGCTACCCCACTAAAACTCTTGACCTCAAAAACATTAGTAAGTGCCAGTCATTTCATGATGCTCTTCATCTTGGCAAGATCTATATTTAGAGCTCCTCCACCTATCACATACCTAAAACACACCAAAAATTGTTGTGAAAACTCACACTTCTTGAGATTTTATAGCAGTTGGTGCTTCTTTAATGTCTCCAACACCTATGTCAAATTTGATATGTGTTCATCCTAGTTAGCATTGTATACTAGTATATCACCCTAATAGAAAATAAAAAATGAATCTATAAAAGGGTGTAGTACATCATTCATTAATCTCATAAATGTAGCTAGTGCATTGCATAGCCCAAATAGCATGACTAACCACCATACAAGGTAGTCTTCTAGGTATATTTTTCTCTGACTCGAACCTGGTGATATCTAGACTTTAATTCCAAATTGGTGAAATATTTTTCTTGTTGCAATTTATCCATCATACCATCTATCCTAGGTAGAGGGAGTTTGATTTTGCTCAACGGCATGTAATATATACACATCTGCAAAATCCCATCCTTCTTTGGCATGATAATGATGGGTGACCCACATGGTATTGTACTCAGTCAAATGGTTCCATGTTCCAATAGCTAATGCAAATGTTTTTTCACCTCCCTCTTAGGTGGTAACCCTTTAGGCTGTTGCAACACATGCCTGTATTCCTGTAGAAAATATTCCAATTGTTTTTTTTTGTTTCTTGGTACACCCCTCCAGGGATGCCTTACCTCTTACTAACTCTTATACATATTGATTTTCTCTTAAAAACAATAAAACATACTTCTTGGTGGAATTGATCAATTTCTTGGCTTGGTTGGCACTTACCAAAAAATATTTTGACTTGGCTTTGTGCGTGTTCATGATGAAAAAATTTCAATCCTTGTTGAGTTGATATTAATTGGATCTCAACATAGATATTGTGTTTCGCATGTACATGTATGGACTCCCAAACACTGTAGGTTTTAACCCTGAACAGAAATTATCTACACACGAATCTTATAACAGAAAATAAACAATAGCGAGAGCATAAAACATAAAACAGATAAACACAGAGATTTTCCCCTGGATCCCAAATTGGGACGACCAGCTTGATTTTTCATTATATTCCTTTTAGTGTTACAACACATATATATACATGCCGAATCATACATAAACCCCAATCCATAAACCCTGGATTAGAACATAACCGTAGTTCCCTTGACCGGATCTAAAAAATACCAGGGGTCGAAAAACCATCATACCCCAAAACCATGTGCAAACTCATGCACAAAACATGGGTGGGTCCGCATATGAGTGGGACCGCATACCAAAAAAAATTTCGCTGGGGCACTGTCGCCCCCCCTGTGACCCCCCTGCTGCGCCCAGCGCAACGTACAGCGCATGGGGCTAGTCGTGGAAATAATATAACACATACCCAACAAACACAACTACACATACATCAAGGGGAACCACATCTAGTTATACTTCATTAATAAAATCAGCGTTGATAGCAAATCTAATGTTGCATTGTTTTGTTACCATCAGCTCTACATATTTATTTACCCATCCTAGTGGATATGGGTTTGGATGGTTATGAGCTTCCATCTCGAAATTATTGTCCAACTTTGTTGCAATGAGATTCGCCTGCGATCCTGAGTCAAATAGAGCATCAATTTTTTTCTTCTTGGCCTGTAATTTTATATGGAAAACTATTGTGGATATTCCACTGGATGGTTTGTCACAACAGATCTAATAATATTCTATTAAACATATGATATTATACAATATTATAGTTTTATTAGATTTTTCGATCTGTAGGTTTACACTTAATAGTGCATGCATGCAAATGAAAATTATGAATAACATAGAGAACGGAAAAATAAAAGTTAACACACAAATTTAACACAAGATATTCTTTGGGAAACCCTTTCATGAGAAAAACGCAGCTGGAAGGTGAGACCACTCTGCCCTCTTTCTCTTAATAGAAATATGGTTGAAAGTACAAAGAAGTATGGTTTGTGGCTTTTGGGTTGCTACAATGTACAAATAATATCTATGTGCTATACCTCTTATTCCTCTTATTTATTTTTCTTAGCTATGGAACAAATGCAATCGAAAAAATGGAATCCCTTTTCCTCCTAGTGGCTCGGTTATAACACATCCTAATAGCCTCCTAGTGGTTAGTTTTGACTACCTCAACTCTTAACCAGAGTTACAATATAGACTCTTCTAGAGTACTCTACATCATAATGGATAACACATTTTTCATGAATAATGGGGGTTGGTGCGACATCCTCTTGATTTATGGTGGTAAAAATTGGAAGGTTAACATCTAAGTGGTATAAATTTCGCATACTAACTTTGATTGATGTGATTCTTACGTCATTGGAAAGGTATTTTTATGTAGAATAGCATGTAAGGGTGTGGCGTGCTAAAGCATCAAATTTTTACCCAAAAAAAAATGTCATTTGATGCCTCAAAACAATCCCAGAAGGTTTCGGACCTTATTCTCCCAAACTCGGTCCCACCAGTAAAAATGGTCCCGTGAGTTGATTCGTCCACTTTTTTCACTCTAAAAGCATCGATATGGATGACAAACAATACAATGATCCAATCCAGATCAGAAAACATCTTGAGAATTTCTCCAGAAATTCTCACTGATGAAAACTTTCCTATTGGTGTCTCCTTTTGCTTCAATTATGCCCTTTTTGAATCACTGTGGCTTTAGGATAATTCGCATAGCCTCCATAAACCCTTCCATGTAAGTCATTTTTCCTACCTTTTCCTACTAAAGCTACTCACACCTCCTTCAATAATTATTCCAGCAACTAGAAGTGGAAACATTGCTCCTACTACACACACTCGGTAACTGGCTACTCACACTTTTTATTTCAGCCTGCTTCTACAAATAAATCAGCCTCCCTTTCCTATCACTGAAATGATGGGAAACCCCTTGATAAGTTCTTCATAAATTTTCACTGCTAAAATACCCATTGTTGGTGTCTCACTCTGTTTCAAATACGCCCTTCCTTAATCACTGCAACTAGGTAAGTTGAACTGATTGAACTCTCTTGTGTGTCTCTTGTATCTTCTCCAAACCCCATCAACTTGCTCTTATAAAATTTTGTTGGAAATTCAATGGCCATAATCACATCTCAATCGATGGCTAAGGTCATATTGACTCCATCAAATGACTTTTCCAAAATTCTCTAGAGAAAAATCAATTTCCCTCAATTAATATGATTTAATTAACTAGTTTTCCTAAGTTAGACTTAGGAAATATTTAATTATTTATCAATTAATCTTATTGAGGTATTTCTAAGGCTTTTCTCGTGAAAATTTTTTGGCTTTTGGAGATCTTGTGTTGCTTAGCCTCCTAGACACCGAGATACTAGAACACCTGTCCATTTCTACCAAAAACTAACTAAATTTTCTACAAAAAAAACCCAATTCTTCTACGTCTTCATTTAGAAACATTTTAACGAGTCTCCTTAGATATTTCTTTGAAGTGATTTCTTGCAAGAAAATCTTCCCAATTTTCATTTCCAAGCCTCATTTCTCCTTTAACTAGAATTTTTACCTAACCAAAATGATAAAGTATCATGCCTAAAATTATGGAATTCCTTTGAATGTTAAAAGCCATTTTCATACGACTGTTAATCAGGTAATAGGCTAGATTTATTTCTTTACCTTTATGAAAATGTGTGAGAAACCTAATGTGGTAGAAGAAAACTATGCCATACCTTCCTTCACATGTAATGAAGTTCTAGAGAATGTAGATCAGATTTCTCCATTTCTTTTTTAATGTTGCCACTATTATTCCTTTTATCTAGCTTGTAATGTCCATCTTCATATTTTTAAATAGGGTATTATGCAAGTCATCCCTTAGTTTTTGACATTTAAAGCAATTTTCTCCTATTCTCGGTAACTTTGTGGCTATTGCTAAAAAGGACTATGTCACCTTCAATATGATATCTTTGGTTTCACCCTCAACGCCATCAAAGGCACTTGTAAATTCCCTTATCACCTCCACATTGTGACCCTAAATTTTTTCGAAAAACTTGAGCCATCCAACTCTCCTTAATTGTCTTATGCATTTAGGATATGCCTCAAGAAATTTGTCACCAACTAGTTCAACTTGGACAATAATGCCTATTGTCAACCTTAGAGATAGCCTTGAGTTGTGAAAGACCAGTGCCTAGGACATATTATACAGCAAGGAGCATATGATATCACATGGGAAGTTATCAAAAAAGGCTCTCATGCTATCTTTTGTAACAGGAAGGTTTAATTTGAATGGGACCGAGACCTTCAAAAATTTGACACATGGAAATAAAAACTGCAGAGGCAAAGCGTGAAACTCTAATACGAATGTATCAGACAATTCAAAGGCAGCTCACTGTAAGGAGGGTTGGACTCTAAAATACTCCACAGAGATGAATAATCAGAAGGTGTTTACTGCGTAAGAAATATGGAGGGAATACTAACTTTTGCTGAGATGATATCCATAAACAAATACCAACATGCAATGGGCTTATGAAATTAAGAATCCACACATGACAATAACATTTAAAAATAACATCCCATAGCAGCTAGTATAGCAAAAGTATGGTTAAAGTGAAAATGAAACAGTATATCATGCCTGAGCCATATTTAAAGTGCCAGACAAGTTCTGGCATAAGTATCAACTAGGATAAATTCATACCAAAACCAATGGGCTACTCGCATTCTAGAACATGATACAAGATAAATGGATGTAAATGAAATTAACAACTAAACTATAACACATAGGAGAGAGTTACAAATTGTAAAGCACCAAGACCAAAATCCTCATTAAATATATAACTCCTCATCACTAAAACCCAACGGGCTCTTTGCATTCATATTAAAGTTCAACAAAATGCATACAAAATTCTTTCACAGCATGTTTTTCTGAAAATAAGGAACCCTTTTTTCTCTTTAGTTGTTGCTTATATAGAAGCCTTAGAAACATGAGCGAGAAGATATTTTTGGGAAAAATATCTTCCTCGCGTGTTGGTAATCAGTTTGAGGTCTCCATCAAAAATAACCAAAATTCATGATGAGGAATAGGGGCATCTCATCATTTACAGTTGGGCTCACGGTCGTTTTAAACAAAAATATTAAACAACAGTTTTTAATAGAAAGTAAAATGCAGGAGTGGAATATGGATTCAACTCGAAACTCAAAAGTAACAAACTAAAGTAAAAGTAACAGGCCACTAGGGCCGAATCATGAATTAACACATTCACTGGCGAGATGGAGTTGATGCGGTTGCTGACACAGGTGGCAGAACATTGGCTGATGAGCTAGCCACTAGGCTGGCATACTGGGTGCACCTTTGATAACTGTCTGTTGCAGGTTCAGGCATTGATTTAAATCCTTCCACCTTGATATAAGCTTCAGTGATATCGTCGAAAGTTGCATCGATGGGGATTTTGTGCTTTACCGGATGGAGGAGGGAAAATTCTTGGTGGAGTGTTGAAACTATAGTCTCAGCTTTTAACCAGGTAGTTTTATCTGTCAGTACATCTATCCGGTTCATATCCTCCTTGATACGTGCCTCATATGTTGGTAATGGTTGTAACACGGTAGGGGTAGGACCCCAGCATGATGGAAGCCCAACCGCTGTGATCTCAGCCCAACTCATTTCAAACCGATCCAAATTGGTTGCCATGTTTTCCAAGGTTCTTGAAGCTATAGTGCAGGCAAAATCCTTATCAATTATCCTCTGACATTCAACGACCTCCTTGAACCTGCTTGCTATACCATGCTTCTCCACGTCTTCAGACTTCAAACCTTTCAAGAAAGAGATATAACTTCTTGTGTGCTAGGCTCTACTGGATACATTAGTATTTCCCTCATGGATATTTCTTCTGAGATAAAGCACGGATGACTTTACTTCTTCGATGACTTTTATAAAATCCCAATTCCCTTTTACAGCCGTGATAATTTCTGACCAAATTATTCTTCTGGCATCCCTGAGGGTGATATTACCTTTCAGGCGACTGTTGAGTTCGTTAATGGTCTTCTGTTGGTCAGATTTTTCCTTCTTTTCCTGCTCAACTTCTTTCCGCATAGCCTCAATCTTTTTGGAATTTTCAGCCAAGACAGCTTCCAGCTCAGTGATTCTTAGACTTGCTGTGGAAACCTGCTTCTCTAGTGTAGCATTTGTAGCCATTGATGTAGTCAACTATTCAGACAGGGAACTAGTTTCTGGTTGGGCTGGCAGTGGTGCACAACTGTGTGTATCCCAAGTCGTCTGTAATGTCGTTAGCCTTCCCTGAAGAATAGCCATTGCTTCAACTATCTTTTCCTTTTCTTCCTTCTCCTTTTCCAGAGAATCTGCCAGGTCTGCTTTATCTTTTTCAGCCTAAGCTAATTCGATTGTTTGTACATGATCGGAGGTCGGTATGCTAACCTTGCGTTTCAGGGATGCCACTTCCTTCTGTAATTCCTCGATGACATAACGTTGTGGATTGGCCTCACTAGTTTCTTGTCCTTTAATTGAATCTTGAAGAGCATGTACTTGATTCACGAGGGCACGGGAATTTTCTTGTTCTCTTTTGAAGTTCTCCCTCACTCGGGCATGCTTAGTCTCCAAATTTTTTAAGGTGATTGTAAGCTGCATCACTTCATCTTTTAACATATCACCAACCACCTGAAATAAGTTTCATTTATCAAGTGTCGGCACCTTAGGCATGTCGATTGCGTACTTTAGCACTCTGTAACTGGTAGTACCTGCATCCGGGTCAAAAATGGCCTCTACCATGGCCATCACTAGATGTTTTGTGTCCAGGTTCATCGAGGCTGAAATCCTGGTATGGTATTTCTCTATGTATCCTTCTAACTCGAACTTGTATTTATCTCTGATGGCTCTGGCTTTCAGGCATCTTTCGGTTGCGATCTCTGAAGTGTTAGCTCTAATAGCCTGTGAGACTTCGGAGTAGTCAGAGGACGTGACACTATCTAGTAATACCTTGAGCCCTGTTGTACCTTCAGAAATAATTCCTTGCGGTGTAAAGGAATCTGTGCTCAAGACATTATCTGATGATGTCACAAAATTATTATATATCTGTCTCTGTGTTAAAACCCTTAAACATTGATTTTGTAACCTTCAAATATCAAACCCATACATGTTTCTGCAATGCCATATTCCAATTATGCTGAAATGAATGAATGGAAGAAAATGACAAGAGGATTTCAAACTGATATGTTGTTTAAAACAAAATCTACCATTTTAAAACCCAGAAGAATTATGTAAAGATAAGGTTAAAATAGAGGAGCGCACATTAAGGTTTGTTTAACTCTTAAATACACATGTATAAAGAGACCTGCTGCTCAAAGTACTCTATTTCATTCATAGATATGAAAACATTATGTAAACCGGATAAACTTTCAACATAAGCAGAATAATAGAAACTTGCATACTTCTTTCATTGATTTGAAATTCTTAGTACAAAATTTTGCTTCCAGGTTTCAAAACTCGGAACCTTCATCTTTCTTGAAATTGTCTTTAAATACAGTATCACAAGACAGTTTCCAGTAATGAAACTGATTCTAACTGCCCTAACTAATTCTAACTGCTTGAACTACTGACTGTTACGGAGGCACATGCCTCAAAAAGGTTCTATTACATTTACATGAATTTGAGAAATAACATAATGAGAATTTGAAAAATTCTAATCTATGAGAACAGCTGCTCCTGAAGTGGTTGTTGAATCAACGGCTACTTTTGGTTGAGCCGTTGGGACCTCTTTTGTTGAGTCCATTGAAAATTTCTTGCACTTCTTCCATAGCTCATTTTGAGTTGTCGAGGAATTTTTGAAACTTTGATATTCTATCCTGAACACCACAATTTCACTGTGTGTAGGTTTTCCTGTAAAGAGAGTCTTCACCATCCATAGAAAATTGAAATGCCTATGCAAGAAGTTAAACACAGTTTCCCCTTTTAAGATCTATGTCTTTTCGTGCCTATTATCTGCCTTACCTTTTGCTAATGTTAACTGATCTTCATAAAACTTCCATGACATGATATTTCCTTTCTCAGTCCAGCATGAAGGTAAACCTGTTCTGGTCAATTTATCAAATGATATATCAAACTTCTTTACTGTCTCCTTGAATCCCAGTAACCTTTTCTCTGCAACCTTCCGAAGATCATTCTTAATTATCATCTTATTAAATTCCTCAGCATAAAAGTATTTGTCTTGTATTCCAATATCTTCTAATTCTTCATCTGATTTGGAATTGATAAAATTTATAAAATTTCTAGCCCAATTTTCTCTTTTAATGGCCATCTGCTTTTCAGATAATATCTCCTCCTCATGTTCTGAGATGAGGCTTTTCTCTTTAGCAACTATATTCAGGGAATTCCAATTTGACTTCATTTTTGAAATAATCTCACCCCAAATGATATCTTTAGCTTTTATAAGTGAGATATTACCTTTTAACTTCTCCTTGAGATCTTTGATTTCATATTCAGCCTTCTGTAATTTCTGCTTATTCTCATCCGTTTTATCTTCTAGTGCCCACATGATCTTGGTGGCCGTTTCTAACTCTGATTGAGCCTGCTTTCGATCTTGTTCTGCCATCTTTAATTCTGTGCTGAGCTGAACAATCTGTGCTTGAGGGTCTGCATTACCTGTAGGAAAAAAAAATGTACAAGTATGATTTTCAATATGGTTTTGTAATGAAATAGCAGTCTGCTTTACTTTAGTCAACTCTTCATCTTTCTGCAACAATTGCTGACGCAATTTTTCTTTCTCTTTTTCCACCTCTGCTACTTCTGTAGCCATTGAATGTTCTGAAACAGGTAACTTCAGCTTTCTTCTTAGGGTGGATATCTCTATTTCTGCACTCTTCATGAGCTTCTGCATTGCAGCCTTGTCATTCGGATCCACACCAATCTTCATGATAATATTTTTTAATTCTTCGTTTTGAACTGATAAGGCCCTTGAATTGGCCTTTTCCATTCTGAATTGTTTGATAACTTTTGCAAGCATGTTTTTAGCTTTAACTGCTATGGAATTAGTCTTGGTTAAATCATTAACAATTAACTGTCCAGTCTGCATATGAAGGTTCATCTTATCCCACAGTGGGATCTTCTTAAAATTCATAGTTATATTTACCTCATTGAAACTACTTGAAGATCCAAGGGACATCCCTGTTGGATGTGTTAGAGCCATTCTGAATTAATCCTTTTCAAGGTCCATTACAGTCAACAACCTAGTCTGATTAGCAGCTATATGATGCTCCACCTAAGCCTCTACATTAGCTTTTATTCTCTGATTTCTTTCTTCAATCTATGTAAATATTTGTTTGACTGAAGGCATCTTCTCTGAGTAAATTTCATGGCCTCTAGGAGAATAGGGGAAATTTTGTTCTTCATTGATATGGAAGGTAAAACCATGTGAGTTTGAAGAATGATCTTCAGCCAATTTAGTTCTCTTTTCCTCTCTCGGCTCTTCATCATCTACTTCAACAACATCATCCCTACCTCTTTTATTTGCCCTTTCAGTTATAACAGGTGTTTGAATACTCGTTTTTGATGTATTTAATTCGCCTGGGTTTTCCAGCTTCTCCTGATCAGGTCTGCTTACGTGAGAAAACGCAGAATATCCATTCTCAATTCTTCTCTGGGAAATCACTCTATACGGATCATATGACCATTTTTCTCCTAGTAGCAAATGTGTCTCTTCCAACATTTTAGAAACTTCATCAAAAGCTTTCCTCATATTGACCACGAAAGGTCCCACACTCATAGGCAATTTATACATAAAACCTTTCTTCATGGGAAGAAAGTGCACCTAATCCACATTAAGGCTCTGTCTTATGAATTCCAAGGCGAAAAGCCGCATAGGTACAAAAGTCGGGAGCCTATAAGGCTCAATACTAGCTCCATACAATATTATCTCTTAATATTCTTCAAACACAAACCAATATCTGAATCTCCAACTAGGTCCTAACTGTAGAAACTCCAGGGCTTTTGGTAGAAAACATGGAGGAGGGACTCCATTCAAAATTCTATAAGCAATAGACATATAATGACTAGAAAATTCAAATAACCCTGCTTCATTTCCTTCTTTTCTAGTCATGTCAGTCCAAAATAAAACTGATTGCTTTTTCTTGTTAACATCAACTATATTCAACCCCAAACTCATAAATTCTTCGACATTTTGATATAAAAATAAATACACAATCAATGACGGGAATTTAAAGAAACATGTAAGAGGAAAGGTCATCAACTGAGAATTTACAATCTCCTGCCAGAAATATGGAATGTCGAGAACAACCCCCGGTTTCATCATCAGTGCATACATTCCCAATACTGATTTATCAACTGTATGGTCATTGTCTTTGCCCAAAATCTCTGCAATGCAACTCAGAATTGGTCTATACTCAGCATTGAACACTTCCAAACTAAATTCTTCTCCTTCTAGTTGAACTTCCTTTGAATTTGATCTCGAGTAGGACATACATTGATCAAATTCTTCATTTGAAAGGTCCTCAAAATAACGAGCCAATGAATCTTCAGAGAATTGCAGTGGTGACTCTTTTTCAGGAAAGCATAATGCTTGGCGAATTAACTGCGTCGATACCTGCAAAAAAGTTTCTCCTTGCGAATTCATTATGAAGCACTTACCAGGATACATTGAAGAGACCAGCCATGAGATAAACTCAGGAAAGAAATGGGCTTTTGGGATACAAGCGGACAGTATACCGGAATTCTTCATGGCGGAAAAAACTGGGGATTTCTTAGCGTTTGGGGTCACTTGATGATACAATAAAGGGATGATTTACAGAAGACATGGTATCCTGGACGTCTTTTTCACTGTCCATGAGGGAATTGAGGCTTGACAAACCAGATAGAGAGACTTGTTTTTCCATGGCTTAACGGACAACAGATAGAAAACGAAAAGGTGACGGTGATACAGCTCGAAAGGGGGAAAATGACAGCAGGTATTTTGAAAATGGGATAAAAACAACCTTTTAACAACTGTACAAAGCCATATTAAATGCCTGTAATGACGTGTAATGTTGCTGACTTGAAGTACAGCTGCTCGCATGACGTCACTGCGGGGGCTGCTGAAGTACGGCAGCAAATTTTGGGTTACCCCCCCCGCAATACATCCACACCATCGATCTTCGTTTACCTCATGGTCAACAAGTCAACTGCGGGGGTGCCGGATTGAATAATGCACGAGCTCTTTGCGCCCCCATAGTTGATCACCCGATTACGATCTTCAACACTTTGCCGCTTCTGCTTTAAAAATTGCTCGATATTTAAACGTCAAATTATAATACGAGGCCAAATAAAGTTTAATAATAAACTTAATTGGTAACGCACTTTTGTTAAATACTTCTTTTTTATGCTATAGTATAAGAACATTATACCATAACATATACTTTTTGTGAATTTCAGATTTTTGTTTTTTTTTTTGTTATTTTGTGATATTAAAAATAAAATAGAAAAGGATATGTAGATGGTCCACAACATCTGGCTCCACCTGGGGATAGTGTTTTTGCCACGAAACACTAAGAACCTGCATATTAGTGCCTTCACTTCGGGCATGGAGTCAAAAATTGCTTGATGGAAAATGTACAATGATAACACCGGATATGTACAATGATGGTGAAACAGCTTCTTTAGTGCCGGAAATAATGCTTTAGATATTTCCCATTCACAGGCATATCTAGTACTTCCCCTTCAATATTTTCCAGCATGAAAGTATTATTCATCCTGAATTCATTAATTTTGAACGGACCATACCACAAGGGATCAAATTTTCCGTGTTTCCCTTTGTCTTCCTTCCGGGTATCCCACCTTAACACCAGATCTCCTTTCTGAAATATGATTTCTTTCACTTTCCTATCAAATATTGTCTTCATTTTTTGCTGATAAGTAAGCAAATTCTCCGAACTTTATTTCTGTTTTCATTTAGCTCCATTAAATTATTCATTCTTCTAATCATGGCATTAGGTTCTGCTTGAGCATCTTGAAGGAAAGAAATCACAGGCTTCACCAATTGGGTGGGAAACAATGCTTGAGTCCCATATACTAGCTCATAAGGCGACTTACCAGTGGATCTTCTAGTGGTCATCCTCGTTTCCCACAGCGCAAAAATTAGCTTGGAATCCCAGTTCTTTTGGTTTTCATTTATTGTCCTCTTCAGAATTCTTACCAATGTTTTGTTAGAAGATTTTTCCAATCCATTCCCTTGTGGATGATAAGCTGTAGAATGAGACAATATCACATTGTAATTCTGACAGAAATTAATAAACCTGATTGAGTTGAAAACTTGTGCATTATCTATCACAATCTTTACTGGACATCCAAATCTGCTAAAGATATTTTCTTCTAAAAACTTCATAACAACCAAATCATTTGCCTTGCTGGTAGGGATTGCCTCCACCCACTTTGTAAAATAATCTGTAGCAGTAAGGATCCACTTAAATTTCCCACTGTATGGTGGATTGATTTCTCCAATGAAATCCAATCCCAATTGTCTGAAAGGTTCTTCAATAAAAACAGGGAGAAGAGGTAAAGGGGCTAACTTTTTCTTTTCTGCAAACACCTGGCATTTCTGACAACTTCTGACTGCTTTATATACATCAGCGAACACAGATGGCCAATAGAAACCTGATTTTAAAACTTTATGAGCAGTTACCTTCCAACTGTAGTGACCCCCACACAAGCACTCATGATATTCTCTAATTACTTCTGAAACTTCCTCCTCTGTCAAACATAACAACAACACTCCAGCAGGATCTTTCCAATATAGCTTTGCTTCAATTATGACGTAAGGTTGAGCTTTGAGTTTTAAAGCTCTGTATTTAGCTCTATTTATTGAAGGAGGACAAGAAAGAAATCATAAATAATGGACAACATCTTTGTACCAATCTGAGCACAGAAATTTATATTTAATTGCTGACTTCGCCTGAACGTCACCTGTTTCTTCATTGACTTCCTCTATAGGTGCCAATAAATTAATTCCCAGTGCTTGGAAATTTGACTCTGTTAATAATTTTTCCAGCCCCAATCCTTTAATCAACTTTTTTGGTTTAACATCCAGATCATATTCTTGGATTTTAGCAATCCATTTGCCCCTTTTCCCGTCCACATCACTCTGGACTAAAACATCTTTTACAGCAGAATTAGGAACATATGCTAAAATTTGGGAATGAAGAACATAGGTTCTGAATGCTTTTAATGCTTTCACTAGAGCATATACTTGTTTCTCCAATATATTATACTTCAACTCTGCATCTCGGAGCACCTTACTGAAATACGCTATAGGTTGTTCACATTTTTCTCATTTCTCTGTAATAACACAACAGCAATTGTTGAGGAAGACGCAAATGAGAAAATTTGAAATGGCTTCAGATAATCTGGACTTATTAGAACAGGTGCTTCCTTCAGAGCTTCTTTAATTCTTTGAAAAGATTCTCTTGCTTCTTTGTCCCACTCCACCTCTGCATCCTTTTTCAACATGTCTGTTATTTTCTTGACAATCTCTGCGTAATTAGGAACAAATCTTCTCAGAAAAATAATTTTCACAAGGAATCTCTGAATATCTTTCTTACTTCTGGGTAGTGGAATTTACTGTATTGCTTCAACTCTCACTGGATCAATCTTCATTCCTTGTTTAGAAAAAATATGTCCCAGCAGTTTACCCTCCTCCAGAGCGAACAAAGACTTTTTAACCATCTACCATTGATAACCTGTATGCTCCAGTTACTTTTTGCAAGACAAAATCCATCTTCGGCAAAGGATAATTATCCTTCAATGAAGCCCTATTCAAGTTCCTAAAATATACACACAGCCTTATCTCTCCATTCTTCTTTCAGACTGGTACCAGATTGGAAACCCAATCAGAATATCTGAGAGGAACAATTTTTTTAGATTGCAGCAATTTCTTTACCTCCTTTTCAATCGGGGCCAACAACAATGGATTGATTTGTCGAAGTTTCTGTTTATGTGGTTTGACTCCCTCTTTCAATGGAATTTTATGCTGAATAATACTCTTATCATAAGTCTTCAAGTCATCATATGACCAGGAAAATACATCCTCAAATTGTTTGAACAGATCTACGTACCTTTGTTTATAGTCCTTCGGAAGGCCTTTGAAAAATTTTACCATTTTAGGCTCATATTGAGTTCCCAAATTACAATCTTCCACATTATTATCTTGATGTGCTTTCTTCTGATTTACTGCCACATCATTAGCATCAAACAGCCTTTCGATGGGTACCAGACCTCTTCGTAGAACATTGTCTTTCAACTGAATAATCTGCTAATCACCAATATTCTTTTTCAGAGTCTTAGAAATATCAGCCGAGTCATCTTCATCAGTTTTCAAATCAATCTGATGATCTTAAAAGTATTCAATCATCAAAAAAAATTGCTTAATCTACTCATCATCCTCAAAAACCTGCCAATGTTTGATATTGTTTGGGATCGAAGGTCTATGTCTCATCTCAATTTCATATCTTAGCCTCGGATTAATTGGAGGCTTGAATGTACTAGCTGCAACTGCTAAAGAATCTGCCATTCTATTCTCTTCTCTTGGGACAAATTGTAGATTGAAATCTTCAAAGTAATTTTCAATTAAATCCCATACCTCATTCATGTAAGTTCTCAACCTGGGATGCTTGGTTTGACACACATTCTTAATTTGTCTTATGATTAACTCAGAATCACCAAACACAGTCATAGATTGAATTCCCATTTGCTTAGCTATCTGCAGACTAATGATTAATGCTTCATACTCAACTACATTATTGGTGGATTCAAACTCCAATTTAAAATAAAAAGGTACAAGGTTACCTTTTGGAGATACAAAAATGAAGCCAGCTCCAGCGCCTTCTTTAGAATACGCACCATCAAAATAACACTTCCAAAGCTTGTTTGAATGCAGCTCCTTATGTACAATGGCTGAAGGGGGCCACCCTTGTGACTCTTCAGAAAATTCTGCATCTTCATGCAGCATGAAACAAGAAATATCCTCCTTCTCCTGGCCATAAATAGGTGAATTACCTGCATCTTTCTTGGTAGCAGTTTTTTGAAATATAGTTTCTCTATACAACCTTATTTCTTCCCCATTAAAAACAGGGATGATAGCATATGTAAAGTCTAGCTTCAAAACTCCTCCCAACTTTCCCCCCAGGATCTAGATAATAACATACCAAATCTGGCTGGAATATCTGCCACTACTACATCCATCATAATGCTCTTGGCTGGAATTTGAGCCAATGAAACAACCATATCCTTAATAAGACCCACACACTTCACCCTTTTTAAATCAAAAGAATAAACTTCTCTGTATGGTTTATTGATTTGTAAATTTAACTCTTTCATCACAGACAGAGGCATCAGATTGTGAGATGCGCCAGAATCCAACATGCAATTATGTACAACAAAATCATGTAACAGAAGCGATATATAAAAAGGAGGAACGGTCGAATCTACCTCTTCAACATGAGGTCCAAAGGTGACTACTGGTTTTTCTTCCTGCATATTTACTATATCACCCACTTCATCAGACTGTGATAAATTGATAAACTCTGCAATCTCTTTTTTATATCCAGGGGTTTTTATTCATTCAAGAAGAGGAATTTGAATTTTCACTTTCTCCAACTCTTTCGACAAACTGAAAGTTTGATTTTGTTTAGTCAACTTTTCAGGTTCTTCTTGATTTTTATTGGAATTTAGACCTTGATTCGTAACAGTAACAACTTTCTCCAAAATATTAGGATCTTTAATCCTTGTTTGAGAAGCCTCAACTTGTTGTTTTTCCTTCTCTTTTTCCTCATTCATGGGCTGTTTCCCCTTATCTGATTTCTTAATCTGATTTTTCTACAATGGAGTCGCCATTGGAACAGGTACTGCTTCTGGTTCTTTTTCCTCGTCATATTGAGTTCTTAACCTCTTCTTTGACCTCAAATCATATTTTTTATGTAATTATGATTGCATGAAGTCCGTAAACTGCTTGCAATAATCATCCATCTCTTCTTGATCAAATGAAAGATCAGTTTCTTTATTTTCTTCCACTCCTTCTTCCTCAGCTTCTTCTTCTGTTTCATCGTCTTCCATGTACACAGCAGAAATTCGAGCATCATCCTCTTTCTCATCATCATCATCTGTTGAACGAGATGGAGCTACTTCTATATACAAAGGTGCTTGCACCTGATCTTGATCTTTCCTTTCTCTTTGTAGAATCTTCAGGGGCTGTTTTTTAAATTGGGGATTAAAAACCCCTTTATTTTGTCTTGCAGGCTTATTATCTATTTCCAACTTCACCAATTTATTAGACAAATTTTTTATGATCTTAGTTATATCGTCAATTCTCTGATCTTGAGATGAGGCTTCTTCTTTAGCTTTTCCTTTATCTTGAACTTTACCAGCAACGGACATATTAGCCTCAATCTCCGGAGCATCAGTTTGAATCTACTCCAAAGTAGGAGACCTTCTTTCTCTCAATGTGAAACTGAACTCTGGCTCAAATGCACCAGCAAAAACAACCCTTGCTCCAATAGGAGGAGGCTTAATTTCCGCAGGCAAACTATTATACAATTTTTTAAATCTTTTCACAAAATCACTCATATTCTCATCAGATTTCTTCTTTATTGCATTAAATTTTGTAAAAGAATAACCGTGGTCCCTCTTTTCACCCCATCTCTCGATGAACCGTCTTTCTAGGGCATCCCAATCATTTATGGAACCATTAGGAAATCCTTTAAACCATTTCCTTGCCTCTCCACTTAGAGACTGAACAAAAAGTCTCATTACAACGTCCAAATGTTCAACATTTAAATTCTCAGCAAATGTGCAAAACAGGGGCAAGTGTTGTTCTGCGGTGATTTCATCTTCACCAGTAAATCTAGGGAGTAACTTGAGATACTCCTGAGGCATATCATGCAGTGGTTGGGGTAGATTTAATGGTGCATATCTATTCATTAAGAAAGCAGGGGCCGCCATGTTTATGCCCGGATTAACTGCTCCTTGAGCGGGGGTAAAATGAATACTAGTTGTAGGTGGGGATGAATGAGGTGGAACAACTGATATAGGAGTTAGAGTATGAACGATTTCAGAAGAGCTGGTAGCTATATGGGGCTGAGTTTCTATAAAATGGAAAGACACAAACTCCAAATATTTCTCTTCTAACGTAGGTTCTTGAAAATGAATGGATGAAGGTGATGATTCTCCTTCCGAGAAAATGAGTTTCTTGGAAAATTTCTTGGACGAGAAAGTGTGTGAACTGTTGCCTGGTGCAAGCAGTGTAACTTCTGGTGTGTCAACTATTTTTGGTTTCTGGCTCTTCTTTGAGACGAGCTTCTCAGGATCAGACAAAACAGGAACTTTTTGCTGAGAGGTATCCGACCTCGTATGAGGTTTCTTAGGAGCCAGAGCTATTTTTAAACAAACACAGCTTATTATTTCCTCCTCTCTGAACAACCAGAGGAAATGTGACTAAACCCAGGGAAAATCTTTGAATATTCGATCCCCGGCAACGGCGCAAATTTATGTTGTACCTTGAGAAACAATTCCTTGTTGTGTAAAGGAATCCATGCTCAAGACATTATCTGATGATGTCACAAAATTATTATATATCTGTCTTTGTGTTAAAACCCTTAAACATTGATTTTTTAACCTTCAAATATCAAACCCATACATGTTTCTGCAATGCCATATTCCACTTATGCTGAAATGAATGAATGGAAGAAAATGACAAGAGGATTTCAAACTGATATGTTGTTTAAAACAGAATCTACCATTTTAAAACCCAGAAGAATTATGTAAAGATAAGGTTAAAATAGGGGAGCGCACATTAAGGTTTGTTTAACTCTTAAATACACATGTATAAAGAGACCCGCTGCTCAAATTACTCTATTTCATTCATAGATATGAAAACGTTATGTAAACCGGATAAACTTTCAACATAAACAGAATAATAGAAACTTGCATACTTCTTTCATTGATTTGCAATTCTCAGTACAAAATTTTGCTTCCAGGTTTCAAAACTCGGAACCTTCATATTTCTTGAAATTGTCTTTAAATACAGTATCACAAGACAGTTTCCAGTAATGAAACTAATTCTAACTGCCCTAACTAATTCTAACTACTTGAACTACTGACTGTTATGGAGGCACATGCCTCAAAAAGGTTCTATTACATTTACATGATTTTGAGAAATAACATAATGAGAACTTGAAAACTTCTAATCTATGAGAACAGCTGCTCCTGAAGCGGTTTTTGAATCAACAGCTACTTTTGGTTGAGCCGTTGGGACCTCTTTTGTTGAGTCCATTGAAAATTTCTTGCACTTCTTCCATAGCTCATTTTGAGTTGTCGAGGAATTTTTGAAACTTTGATATTATATCCTGAACGCCACAATTTGACTGTGTGTAGGTTTTTTTGTAAAGAGAGTCTTCACCATCCATAGCAAATTGAAATGCCTACGTAAGAAGTTAAACAAAATTTCCCCTTTTAAGATATGTGTCTTTTCGTGCCTATTATATACCTTACTTTTTGCTAATGTTAACTGATCTTCATAAAACTTCCATGACATGATATTTCCTTTCTGAGTCCAGCATGAAGGTAAACCTGTTCTGGTCAATTTATCAAATGATATATCAAACTTCTTTACTGTCTCCTTGATTCCCAGTAACCTTTTCTCTGCAACCTTCCGAAGATCATTCTTAATTATCATCTTATTAACTTCCTCAGCATAAAAGTATCTGTCTTGTATTCCAATATCTTCTAATTCTTCGTCTGATTTGGAATTGATAAAATTTATAAACTCTCTAGCCCAATTTGCTCTTTTAATGTCCGTCTGCTTTTCAGATAATATCTCCTCTTCATGTTCTGAGATGAGGCTTTTCTCTTTAGCAACTATATTCAGAGAATTCCAATTTGACTTCATTTCTGAAATAATCTCACCCCAAATGATATCTTTAGCTTTTATAAGTGAGATATTACCTTTTAAATTCTCCTTGAGATCTTTGATTTCATCTTCAGCCTTCTATAATTTCTTCTTATTCTCATTCATTTTATCTTCTAGTGCCCGCATGATCTTGGTGGTTGTTTCTAACTCTAATTGAGCATGCTTTCGATCTCGTTCTGCCATCTTCAATTATGTGCCGAGCTGAAAAATCTGTGCTTGAGGGTCTGCATTACCTGTAGGAAAAACAAATGTACAAGTATGATTTTCAATATGGTTTTGTAATGAAATAGCAGTATGCTTTACTTTAGTCAACTCTTCATCTTTCTGCAACAATTGCTGACGCAATTCTTCTTTCTCTTTTTCCACCTCTACTACTTCTGCAACCATTGAATGTTCTGCAGCAGGTAACTTCAGCTTTCTTCTTAGGGTGAATATCTCTATTTCGACACTCTTCATGAGCTTCTGCACTGCAGCCTTGTCATTCAGATCCACACCAATCTTCATGATAATCTTTTTTAATTCTTCGTTTTGAACTGATAAGGCCCTTGAATTGGCCTTTTCCATTCTGAACTGTTTGATAACTTTTGCAAGCATGTTTTTAGCTTTAACTGTTGTGGCATTAGTCTTGGTTAAATCATTAACAATTAACTGTCCAATCTGCATATGAAGGTTCATCTTATCCCACAGTGGGATCTTCTTAACATCCATAGTTATATTTACCTCATTGAAACTGCTTGAAGATCCAAGGGACATCCTTGTTGGATGTGTTAGAACCATTCTGAATTGATCCTTTTCAAGGTCCATTACAGTCAACAACCTAGTCTGATCAGCAGCTATATGATGCTCCGCCTGAGCCTCTACATTAGCTTTTATTCTCTGATTTCTTTCTTCAATCTGTGTAAATATTTGTTTGACTGAAGGCATCTTCTTTGAGTAAATTTCATGGCCTCTAGGAGAAGAGGGGACATTTTGTTCTTCATTGATATGGAAGGTAAAACCAGGTGAGTTTGAAGAATGATCTTCAGCCAATTTAGTTCTCTTTTCCTCTCTCAGCTCTTCATCATCTACTTCAACAACATCATCCCTACCTCTTTTATTTTCCCTTTCACTTATAACAAGTGTTTGAATACTCGTTTTTGATGTATTTAATTCGCCTGGGTTTGCCAGCTTCTCCTGATCAGGTCTGCTTACGTGAGAAAACGCAGAATATCCATTCTCAATTCTTCTCTGGGAAATCACTCTATGCGGATCATATGACCATTTTTCTCCTAGTAGCAAATGTGTATCTTCCAACATTTTAGAAACTTCATCAAAAGATTGCCTCATATTGACCACGAAAGGTCCCACACTCATAGGCAATTTATACATAAAACCTTTCTTCATGGGAAGAAAGTGCACCTGATCCACATTAAGGCTCTGTCTTATGAATTCCAAGGCGAAAAGCCGCATAGGTACAAAATTCGGGAGCCTATAAGGCTCAGTACTAGCTCCAAACAATCTTATCTCTGAATATTCTTCAAACACAAACCAATATCTGAATCTGTAACTAGGTCCTATCTGTAGAAACTCTCGGGCTTTTGGTAGAAAACATGGAGGAGGGACTCCATTCAAAACTCTATAAGAAATAGACATATAATGACTAGCAAACTCAAATAACCCTGCTTCATTTCCTTCTTTTCTAGTCATGTCAGTCCAAAATAAAATTGATTGTTTTTGCTTGTTAACATCAACTATATTCAACCCCAAACTCATAAATTCTTCAACATTTTGATATAAAAATAAATACACAATAAATGACGGGAATTTAAAGAAACCTGTAAGAGGAAATGTCATCAACTGAGAATTTACAATCTCCTGCCAGAAAGATGGAATGTCGAGAACAACCCCTGGTTTCATCATCAGCGCGTACATTCCCAATACTGATTTATCAACTGTATGGTCGTTGTCTTTGCCCAAAATCTCTGCAATGCAACTCAGAATTGGTCTATACTCGGCATTGAAAACTTCCAAACTAAATTCTTCTCCTTCTAGTTGAACTTCCTTTGAATTTGATCTCAAGTATGACATACATTGATCAAATTCTTCATTTGAAAGGTCCTCAAAATAACGAGCCAACGAATCTTCAGAGAATTGCAGTGGTGACTCGTTTTCAGGAAATCATAATGCTTGGCAAATTAACTGCGTCGATACCTGCAAAACGTTTTCTCCCTGCGAATTCATTATGAAGCACTTACCAGGATACATTGAAGAGACCAGCCATGAGATAAAATTGGGAAAGAAATGGGCTTTTGGGATACAGGCGGACAGTATACCGGAATTCTTCATGGCGGAAAAAAATGGGGATTTCTCAGCGTTTAGGGTCACTTGATGATACAATAAGGGATGATTTACAGAATAAATGGTATCCTGGACATCTTTTTCACTGTCCATGAGGGAATTGAGGCTTGACGAACCAAATAGAGAGACTCGTTTTTCCATGGCTTAACGGACAACAGATAGCAAACGAAAATGTGACGATGATACAGCTCGAAAGGGGGAAAATGACAGCAGGTATTTTGAAAATGGAATAAAAACAACCTTTTAACAACTGCACAAAGCCATATTAAATGCCTGTAATGATGTGTAATGTTGCTGACTTGGAGTATAGCTGCTCGCATGACGTCACTGCGGGGGCTGCTAAAGTACGGCGGCAAATTTTGGGTTACCCCCCCCCCCCCCCGCAATACATCCACACCGTCAATCTTCATTTACTTCATGGTCAACAAGTCAACTGCGGGGGTGCCGAATTGAATAATGCACGAGCTCTTTGCGCCCCCATAGTTGATCACCCGATTACGATCTTCAACACTTTTCCGCTTTCGCTTTAAAACTTGCTCGATATTTAAACGTCAAACTATAATACGAGGCCAAATAAAGTTTAATAATAAAATTAATTTGTAACGTACTTTTGTTAAATACTTCTTTTTTATGCTATAGTATAAGAACATTATACCATAACATATACTTTTTGCGAATTTCAGATTTTATTTTTTTTTTTGTTATTTTGTGATATTTAGAATAAAATAGAAAAGGATATGCAGATGGTCCACAACAAGCCCTACCCTGCTCTCATCGAGTTTTCCATATGGTATAAACAGTTCTAGCAACTGTTCTTCCCCTACAACTACTGCTTCACTTGTCATTATTTTCTACCTTTTGCGAAGGGGAGAACATGTTCCTGATGGGCCTGCTTCTTCTTCTTCTTGACCTTTACCAGCTTCTCTTCCTAAAGTTGCCTCTCCCTTTTCCCCTGTCGCAGATGAATGTGTCTCCATCTGCGAAAGCAAAGGCCAAGTTTCAATATTAGCCCTCCTTTCTATGAACGGTCTCGTTTCATGCACATAAGGAGTTGATTTGTTCCTCCTTCTTCTGTTAGAGATGATTCCCTTCAGGTCGTAGGGCCAAACCTTCCCTTGTCTAAAATCCATGTCTTGCAGGAGCTTCTCAATGATGGGGAGGGCATGCCTTGAATTGACAGAAAAAGGGCCAATGGTGATGGGGAGTTTAAGGATAAACCCATTTTTTGCAAGGAAAAAGTGGAGTTGGTCAGATTTCAGGGTCTGTCGAATGTACTCCAAAGCATAAATCCGTCGAGTAGGGAACATAGGCAACTGATAGTGAGGAACTTCGGCTCCATAAAATCAAATTTCGGTGTAGTTATCATACAGGAACCAATCCCCAGTACTTTGGGCTTGACCAGCTTGTAACCATTTCTTCATCTCAGGAAAAATCCTAGGTGAAGGACAGTCATGGATGATAGTGTAGGAAATAGGCATGAACTCATTTAGAAATCTAGAATAACCCACCCCATTTGGTAACTGGTGTGTTGCAAAGTTCTAGTCGAAGACTGGTCTAGGCTGTGAATTTAACTTATAAACTTTATCTAAACCCAACCCTTCGAACTTATTAGCGTGCTGATATAGGAAGAGATAGAAAACCATAGAACAAAAGTGGAAGTGACCAGTTTCTGAAATTTCCTGGAACTGGGTTTCAATGGTGGAGACCAGGAAACTAGGGATATCCAGAACTACCCCCGATTGAGACATTAACTGTAAGAAAGAGACACATGCTCTAGAGATTTCCCCCAAACCACCTGCACCGAATAGACCTGCGATGACAGCGAGGATGGGCTGCACTTATTCTTTGAACAAACTCAAAGGGAATGGTTCTGCAGAAGGAAGAGATGTGGCCTGGTTCTTGGTTATGGAGGAAATGAAGCCTTTTTACTGTTCCCATGGCAATTTTTCAAATTGGGGGGTTAAATTCATTTCGCTGAAACTGGTGTAGTTCGCGCTAATGGGAAAGCAAAGGGCTCTTTTGATAATGTCGGGGGAAAGAGAAAATATCTTGTTCCCTTGAGTCGAGATAAACGTGCCCCAACGTTCGTCGTAATCATCTTTGAGCCAGCAGATAAACTCGACCACAGGATAGACTGGAGGGGTAATTTGATGGTATAAGCCTGATAAAACCACCCGATATCGATCCCTATTCTCGACATGTCTTCTAAAAAGCTCGGGTTTGATACTGCTGATGGGAAAAGGGTATTGTGGATCACAGATTTTGGCTTGCAAGTCTAGGAAGGGCTCGAACCCAGGAGGGTTTCTGGTTTCACTAACCTGAGGGGGCTCCGATTCGGTTTTCTTGGGGGTAACCTTTCCCATGACTAATATAAAAAATGTTTAAAAACAAAAGGAAACCAGAGGGGGTATGAGGGATATTGGAATACTTGTGCAGTGGGAAATATGCTCGGGAAAACGGTGCGGGGTACTAACAGTGACTATTTGGACCTGGCACTGGGCTCCCACTTTAGTTTATACCGTAGCCGAATACCTGAAATTTTACTGTAGTAAAATATGGGGGACCGTTATATAGAACTGAGGATTCTTGGGCAAAAGGCGGAATGGTGAAGTAAGTGGGGTGAGCTTTGTAAGCACACTGATAATGGAGCACGTGGCGCATAGGGATTTGGTGTTTAATTGCAGGTAGGTGAACGTCGCGTGCCGGGTTTAATACTGGTATGGGCCTCAGTACCAGCTCACCTAAGGACTTTACCTTACCTTTCTGTCGTGTAAGCAATTCTGTTCTTGAAACGAATCCTTCGTGGAATCGTGAAATACACAGCACGAAGACTTTAGGACCCTTTACTCGCCATATAACCCTTACCTCGTGTCAACCCCCGTGACACGTCACCACAATTCCGCGGGGGTATGGCTCTACCTCCCTCCTCCACTCCACGACCCCCCCAGAATAACACATGCGGAGACTCATACCAACGTGCAAAAGGTAGAGGTGGGCTAGTTATAATACTCTTTGCTTTAAACTTTTTATACCATACCTTTGTTTCTTTCATGTTCGGAACCTTTGCGTCTTGCCACCCCTTTATAGACATGAGTTTAATTATTCGGCCACGTGACTTGGCTTATCATTGTTTCTCTCTAGCCATTATTTAAATATTCACCACGAGTAATGACATTCGATGCTTTTTTTCTCAAGGAAATCTGTGGAAATATTTAAAGATAACCATATAATCAACATTGGCTCCACCTGGGGATGGCACGTTCATCCTTGGGCGTGTCGAGAACTTCGCAGACCACTTGTTAATCTTCCATGCGGACACCACTCTTCAGCACCTTTTATTTTTCTCTTCATGATTCTTCACGAAAAACATCATTAAAACAAAGATGAAATCAGAAAACTAATGTACAATATAATACATCAAGCTCTCTCGCCCTAAATCAGAACTGGAAGTAAGGTTTGAGGAACTAGTCATTTACAGGGGCGTCAAGCAAGTCTCCCTGTAAATTTTCCAATTTGAATGTGTTGTTGCCCCCTTGCTCTACGATCTTGAAAGGACTGAACCATAATGGGTCAAATTTACCATGTTTCCCCTTATTAGCTCTTCGAATATCCCATCTGAGCACTAAATCCCCAACCTGCATCTTCCTGTCCTTGGCATGATGGTCAAAAATATCCTTCATCTTATCTTGGTATTCAATTAGCCTCTGACTTACCTGGTTCCGTGTTTCTTCTAACTCTACCAGCTGATTGATTCTCTTGGTTACATCATCAGGTTCTTCTTGGCTTTCTTGCATGAATTGAGCTACTGGTAAGGCTGACTGCACAGGGAATACCGCTACCCTCCCATATAATAATTCATATGGGGACTTCCCCGTTGATCTCTTGTTGGTGATCTTGTTGGCCCATAAAGAAAAATTTAGTTGGGAGTCCCAATTTTTCTGATTTTCGTTGATAGCCTTTTTCAGTGCTCTTACCAGGGTTTTATTTGAAGACTCTGCCAGGCCATTTCCTTGTGTGTAATAGGCCGTGGAGTGATCCAACACAATGTTATACTGCTGGAAAAAGCTAACGAACTTTGCAGACTTGAAGGCCTGAGCATTGTTAGTCACTATCTTGGCAGGGAAATCAAATCTGGATATAATATTTTCTCCCATGAATTTCATCACCACAGTATCTATTGCATTCCTCGCAGGTATAGCCTCCACCCAATTTGTGAAATAATCTGTAGCAATTAATATCCACTTGTGCTGACCACTTGACGGAGGATGTATTTCACTGATAAAGTCAATTCCCCATTGCTGGAATGGTTCTTCCACGTGAACAGGGATCATGGGCAGAGGTGCCAACTTCTGTCTTTCAGCAAATTTTTGGCATTTCTCACAAGCTCTGACTCGGGCAAACACATATCCAAAGAGTTTGGGCCAGTAGAAACCAGCCTTTAGGATTTTGTGAGCAGTGGCCCTCCAGCTATAATGACCCCCACAGATTCCTTCATGAAACTCGGCCATTATATTCTCTACCTCATCCTCTGTGAGGCATAGGAGCAGAATACCTGAAGGATCTCGCTAGTACAGCCGACCATTGGCAACAATGAATTTCTGTGATCTCAACCTTAGTGTTCTGTATTTAGCTTTGTCACAGCTAGGAGGGAAACTGAGAGTCAGAAGATACTCCATGATCTCCTCATACCACGGGCTGATGAGATACTTCATGTGTGTCTTCTATGTAGCTATCTCTACTCCCTGTTGTTCTTCCTTCTACTCAGATTCCTCATTAGCTATCATGGACAGATTTATACCCAGAGCCTGACAGTTTGATTCAGACAGTATTTTGGCTAATCCTTGTCCCTTAATCAGTTTGGTAGGGCGAATATCCAGCTCATATTCTTGTATTTTGGCAATCCACTTCCCCCTTTTTCCTTCGCTATCTCCTTGGATAAGGATGTCTTTCACTGCTGCTGTGGGCACAAATGTCGTGATGTGTGACTGCAGGACATACATACGAAATGCCTTGAGAGACTTCACCAGATCATAAGCCTACTTTTCTAATATATTATATTTCAATTCTGCATCACGGAGCGCCTGACTGAAGAAAGCGATGGGTTTCTCATATCCCTCTTCATTTTTCTGCAATAAGACTACTGCCACTGTATGAGGTGATGCAAATGAAAAAATCATGAAGGGTTTGGTGTAGTCTGGCCTAGCTAACATCGGGGCTTCAGCAAAGGCGTTTTTTATTCTGGAAAAGGCCTCTCGTGATTCCTAGGACCATTTCACCTCATTATTCTTTTTAATCATGTCTGTTATATGTCTAACTATCTCTGCATAGTTAGGGATAAACCTTCTTAGAAAGTTAATGCACCCAAGGAACACCTGCACCTCCTTTTTATTTCTGGGAAGAGAAATTCCATTTATGACTTCAACTCTCTTCAAATCAATTTTTACCCCATATTTGGTTACAATATGTCCCAAAATCTTACCCTCTTCCAATGCAAATAATTACTTTTGTGGATTGAGAGAGTGACCATACTTTCTGCATTTCTCAAAAGTTCTACGCAAATGTTCAATGTGCTCTGCATCATCCTTTTAAAACACAGTGATATCATCGAGATAGACCACCACAAACTTATATTTCTCCCCAACAAAGGCAATGTCCATGGCCCTTTGGAAAGTGGCCCCTGCATTAATTAACCCAAAAGTCATCCTGGCATACATAAATGTACCCCATGGTGTGGTGAAAGTAGTCTTCTTCCGATCTTCTGGAAGTATAGCCACCTGATTGTAACCAGAGAAACCATCCACCATCGACATCCGAGAAGCTCCCACCACTTTCTGCAAAATATGATTCATCTTGGGTAGTGGGTAATTATCCTTTAAGGATGCTCGATTCAGATTCCGGAAGTCAACACACGGCCTTATTTCTCCATTATTTTTCCGGACATGGACTAATTTTTCCACCCACTCAAAGTACCTCAATGGCACAATTATTTTGGCCTTCAATAACTTCTTAATTTATATCTCTATGAAGGGTAGCAGCAGAGGGTTAATCTATCTAAGCTTCTGCTTGTGCGGCTTCGCATCTCCTTTCAGAGGAATTTTGTGTTGCATGATGCTGATATCAAAAGTTTTCAGGTCCTGATAAGACCACGCAAACACATCTTTGTAAGACTAAAAAAATTTCTGGTAGAGCTCTTTATATTCTCCTGGTACTTTCTTGGACAGCCTCACAATTTTGTGGTTAGCATCAGTACCAAGATTCAGGTCTTCTACCTGATTTTCTTCTACCACTTTGTTTGGCTGCAATGGGACATCGTTCTTGTCAAACAATCTTTCTAGAGGCACCAGCCCTCTAGGTATAATATTTCCCTTCAATTGCAACACTTTATAAATTGCCACCTTTTCCTCCCATTTGTTTTCTGAATGGTCTTCAGCTTCTTCTTCTTCACAAACATCTATCTCCATGTTTGATAATTCTCCAATTGTTTCCATAAATCTTTTCACTTGATCTTCATCCTCAAACACCTGCCAATGCTTGATGTTATCTGGGATTGATGGTCGATAACGCACCTCAATTTCATATCTTAAGAGAGGGTTCTGAGGTGTACGGAATGTACTAGCAGCCACTGTAAGGGAATCAGCCATCCTATTCTACTCTATAGGCATAAATTGAATGTTAAATTCCAAGAAAAAAATTTCCACCAGGTCCCACACTTCGTTCCTATAAGCCCTCAGCCTAGGATGTTTGGTTTGACACTGATTCTTCACTTGTCTAACCACCAGTTCCGAATCTCCCAGAACTTTTAAACTTTGTATATTCATGCTTCTGGCTGTTTGTAACCCCAACAAAAGTGCTTCATATTCGACCACATTATTGGTAGCTTCATACTCTAACTTGAAAGACAATGGGACCCATTTACCTGTAGGAGAAATTAGTAGTACTCCAGCCCCATTACCTTCTCTAGAATTTGCTCCATCAAAGTGAAGTGTCCAGATTCCTGCTTCACGGCTCTCTGAGGATTGCTCGGTCTTGATCTGGCAGAGTGATGGTTCTTGAGCATAATCTTGGTCTTCCTCTAGCATCAAACATGAGAAATCTCCCTCTTTACTATAGACTGTTGAATTAACTAAGTTTTTGGCCTTAGTAACCATCTTGACAAATCTTGTTTCCCTGTACAACCTCCTCTCTTGGCCACCAAAAACCGGGATAGTAGCATATGTTAAGTCCAACTTGATTGACCCACCGATTTTGGTTCCCCGGGACCTTGACAGCAGCATACCAAAGCAAGCTGGGATGTCAGCCACCACAATGTCCATCACTACACTTTTGGTTGGGATCTGGGCCAAATTGACCACCAAATCCTTGATCATACCTAGGCATTTAACTCTTTTGGAATCAAATGAATAGAGATCCTTGTATGGATGGGTGATTTGTAATCCCAGTTGTTCCATGACTGACAGAGGCAACAGATTATGGGAAGCTCCCGAATCTAACATACAGTTATGTAATAGCAGGTCATGAATCACTAAAGACACATAAAAAGGAGGAGTAGAGGCATCTAGTTCCTCAACATGGGGGCAAAACACAACCATGGGTCTTTCTTCTTGAAGGTTTAGAATCTGGGATATGCGCTACTTCTGGAGGAAGCATGAAAGAGGTGACCTAGGACTGATATGCAGGCTGCTTCAACAATTCAGCCAAGGGAACTGGGATTTTGACCTTCTCAAGCTCCTTTTGTAAACTAAAGGCAGAAGAGGACTTTTCTATTGCAACCTCCTTTGACTCTTTATTTTCGACCAAGGGTTTGACTTGTTTTGACACAGGCTTGGTATTAGGGGGAGTGACTACTTTTGAAGAGGAAGGAACTTTCTCATTAGACTGCAAAGATTCGTTTAAGGGCCTCTTACCTTTATCTATGACCTTTTGCACTATTTTCTCCTTCTGAGTAGGTGCTTCCTTCTGGGGTGGATCTTCTTCCTGATCTTGAGTACGAGTCCTTTTCCTAGAAGATCTGAGGTCATATCTTCTATTGAATTGTGCTTGCATGAAATCAAAAAACTGCTTACAATAGTCATCAATCTCTGGGTCTTCTGTGCCTTTAGTTTTCTCTTCTTCATGTAAGGGAATGTCCATTCCATCACTTCCTTGTAAGGGACATTCTACTTCATCACTATTCTAAAAAGCAAGATATGCATCTTCTTGCTCATAGGTAGTGTCTTCAGTAGGACCATCTACCTGACCTTCCAAATACAGCGAGTGTGGTACCTGATCTTGTTTCTCTTTACGTTCCCTTTGCAATATTTGTAGGGGTGGTTTCCTATACTGAGGATTGTAACCCCTATTTGGAGCATTCTGGAAATTCTTGGAGGATGATTTCTTGGCCTCCAATTCAAGTTTGACCAGCTTACTAGAAAGGTTCTTAATCATTTTGTTCATTTCTTCAATTTTGTTATCAGCTGAGTCTCTGTCTTGGCTAGAAGTAGATACCTCTTCTTTGATTTTTCTTCTAGCATCTTGGTCTGACTTTCCCTTTGATTTACCAATGGAGGCGAAATTTTCCTCCAACTCTAGTGCATCTGTTTGAGCATCATCTAGGGTGGCAGGCTTTCTTTCTCTCAGAGAGAAACAGAATTCTGAATCAAAAGCTGCTACGAAAATAAATTTAGCAGCAATTTTATGAGGTTTCATATCAGTAGGAAGGCTCAAATACAATTTTTTAAACCTCTTGATGAACTCTGGCACCCCTTCGTTATGCCTTTTCTTAAGTGTGTTAAACTCAGTAAGGCAATGTCCATGATCTTTCTTCTCCCCCCACTTTCTAAGAAAAGTATCTTCCATTCCTTCCCAAGTGGTGATAGAACGGTCTCCCAATGTCTTAAACCATTTTCTGGCTTCACCATCAAGAGATTGAACAAACAGTATTAAGACTACATCTAGATGTACCACATTAAAATTCTTTGCAAAAGAGCAGGACCTCAAGATGCTTTTGAGCTTCAATCTCATTTTTCCCATTGAATCTGGGTAAGATCTTCAGATAGTCCTGTGGCATATCATTCAATACTTGAGGTAATGCCAGAGGGGCATACTTATTCAACAAGAAACCAGGAACATTGGCCATTGGGGGAGGTGGAGGTAGTACAAGAGTTTGATGTGTAAGAGGAGGAGGAGGTGGAAGTGAGGTGTGAATGACAATAGGAATGTATTGAACAGTAGCTTGGGATGCTGATGGGAAAGAAAAAATATTAATAGCAGATACTTCAATGACTTCTTTGACCTCTTCGACTTCAGGAGTAAGATGAAAGGTGTAATGTGTGGTATCTCTTGATTCAGCTTCGTCTTTGATTCGGATACCTCCCCAAGGTGGACCATCTGAGTAGTAATCGGTATCTCCCACAGTGGAGTCGAGACCTTGCACTTGGGAAAGTTGAGAGGAGGAGGATGGAAAGTCTTCTAAAGAGAATTCATGGATCTCAATATGGACTGATTGTCTTTCCCTCCAACTCCTTCTATGTAGTATCTTCTCTGGGTCAAACACAGAAGATGTCTTTGGCTAAGACGTATTTGACCTCAGGTGTGGCTTACGAGGAGCCAGGACTGCAAGTAATTTTATCTGATAAATGAATGTGGAGTCGCCAAGGTGAGGGATCTACAACTCTCAACTCTCCATGCTCACCTATTTGAAGAGTGAATAAGGTTTTGTCGAGGCACAGGGATTTAAATTTTCTCAACTTCATTCCCCAGCAATGGTGCCAAAAAGATGTTGTCAACCCTAGAGACAACCTTGAGTTGTGAAAGACTAGTGCCTAGGACATCTTATACAGCAAGGAGCATATGATATCACATGGGAAGTTATCAGAAAAGGCTCTCATGCTATCTTTTGTAACAGGAAGGTTTAATTTGAATGGGACCAAGACCTTCAAAACTTTGACACATGGAAATCAAAACTGCAGAGGCAAAGCATGAAACTCTAATACGAATGTATTAGACAATTCAAAGGCAGCTTACTGTAAGGAGGGTTGGATTCTAAAATACTCCACAGAGATGAATAATCAGAATGTGTTCACTGCGTAAGAAATATGGAGGGAATACTAATTGTTGCTGAGATGATATCCAGAAACAAATACCAACATGCAATGGGCTTATGAAATTAAGAATCCACACATGACAATAACATTTAAAAATAACATCCCATAGCAGCTAGTATAGCAGAATTACGATTGAAGTGAAAATGAAACATTATATCATGCCTGAGCCATATTTAAAGTGCCAGAAAGGTTCTGGCATAAGTATCAACTAGGATAAATTCATACCAAAACCAGTGGGATACTCGCATTCCAGAACACAATACAAGATAAATGGATGTAAATGAAATGAACAGCTAAACTATAACACATAGGAGAGAGTTACAAAATATAAAGCACCAAGACCAGAATCCTCAATAAAGATATAACTCCTCATCACTGAAACCCAACGGGCTCTTTGCACTCATATTAATGTTTAGCAAAATGCATACAAAATTCTTTCACAGCATGTTCTTCTGAAAATATGGAACCCTTTTTTCTCTTTAGTTGTTGCTTATATAGAAGCCTTAGAAACATGAGAGAGAAGATATTTTTGGGAAAAATATCTTCCTCGCGTGCTGGTAATCAGTTTGAGGTCTCCATCAAAAATAACCAAAATTCATGATGAGGAATAGGGGCATCTCAACATTTACAGTTGGGCTCACAGTCGTTTTAAACAAAAATATTAAACAACAGTTTTTAACAGAAAGTAAAATGCAGGAGTGGAATATGGATTCCACTCGAAACTGAAAAGTAACAAACTAAAGTAAAATTAAGAGGCCACTAGGTCTGAATCATGAATTAACACATTCACCGGCGAGATGGAGTCGATGCGGTTGCTAACACAGGTGGCGAACTATTGGCTGATGAGCTGGCCACCAGGCTGGCATACTAGGTGCACCTTTGCTAACTGTTTGTTGCAGGTTCAGGCATTGATGCAAATCCTTCCACCTTGATATAATCTTCAGTGAGATCGTCGAAAGTTTCATCGGTGGGGATTTTTTTCTTTACCAGATAGAGGAGGGAAAATTCTTGGCGGAGTGTTGAAACTATAGTCTCAGCTTTTAACCGGATAGTTTTATCTGTCAGTACATCTGTCTGGTTCATCTCCTCCTTGAGACGTGCCTCATATGCTGGAAATGGTAGTAACACAGTAGGGATAGGACCCTAGCATGATGCAAGCCCAGCCGCTATGATCTCGGCCCAACTCATTTCAAACCGATCCAAATTGGCTGCCATGTTTTCCAAGGTTCTTGAAGCTATAGTGCGGGCAGACTCCTTATCAATTATCTTCTGACATTCAACGGCCTCCTTGAACCTGCTTGCTATACCATGCTTCTCCACGTCTTCAGACTTCATCCCTTTCAAGAAAGAGATATAAATTTTTGTGTGTTGGGCTCTGCTGGATACATTAGTATTGCCCTCATGGATCTTTCTTCTGAGATAAAGCACGGATGACTTTACTTCTTCGATGACTTTTATAAAATCCCGATGCCCTTTTACAGCCGCGATAATTTCTAACCAAATTATTCTTCTGGCATCCCTGAGGGTGATATTACCTTTCAGGCGACTATTGAGGTCGTTAATGGTCTTTTGCTGGTCAGCTTTTTCCTTCTTCTCATGCTCAACTTATTTTTGCATAGCCTCGATCTTTTTGGAATTTTCATCCAAGATAGCTTCTAGCTCAGTGATTCTTAGTCTTGTTGTGGAAACCTGCTTCTCTAGTGTAGCGTTTGTAGCCATTGTTGTAGTCAACTGTTCGGACAGCAAACTAGTTTCCGGTTGGGTTGGCGATGGTGCACAAATGTGTGTATCCCAAGTCGTCTGTAATTTCGTTATCCTGCCCTGAAGAACAGCCATTGCTTCAGCTATCTTTTCCTTTTCTTCCTTCTCCTTTGCCAGAGAATCAGCCAGGTCTGCTTTATCTTTTTCAGCCTGAGCTAATTCGGTTGTTTGTACATGATGGGAGGCCGGTATGCTAACCTTGTGTTTCAAGGATGCCACTTCCTTCTGTAATTCCTCAATGACATAACGTTTTGGATTGGCCTCACCAGTTTCTTGTCCTTTAATTGAATCCTGGAGAGCACGTACTTGATTCGCGAGGGCACAGGAATTTTCCTGTTCTCTTTTGAAGTTCTCCCTCACTCGAGCATGCTTAGTCTCCAACTTTTTTAAAGTGATTGTAAGCCACATCACTTCATCTTTTAACATATCACCAACCACCTGAAATAGGTTTCATTTATCAAGTGTTGGCACCTTAGACATGTTGATTGTGTACTCTAGCACTCTGTAACTGGTAGTACCTACATCTGGGTCCAAAATGGCCTCTGCCATGGCCATCACTAGATGTTTTGTGTGCAGGTTCATCGAGGCTGAAATCCTGGTATGGTATTTCTCTATGTATCCTTCTAGCTTAGCCTTGTATTTATCTCCGATGGCTCTAGCTTTCAGGCTTCTTTCGATTGCGATCTATGAAGTGCCAGCTCTGATATCCTGTGAGGCTTCTGAGTATTCAGAGGACGTGACACTATCTCGTAATACCTTGAGCCCTACCTTGCTTTCATCAGGTTTTCCATATGGTATAAACGGTTCAAGAAACTATTCTTCCCCTATAACTTCTGCTTCACTTGTCACTATTTTCTGCCTTTTTCGAAGGGGAGAACCTGTTCCTGATGTGCCTGCTTCTTCTTCTTCTTGACCTTTACCAGCTTCTCTTCCTGAAGTTGCCTCTCCCTTTTCCCCTGTTGTAGATGAATCTATCTCCAACTACAAAATTAAAGGCCAAGTTTCAATATTAGCCCTCCATTCTATGAATGGTCTCGTTTCAGGCACATAATGAGTTGATTTGTTCCTCCTTCTATTAGTGATGATGCCCTTCGGGTCGTATGGCCAAACCTTCCCTTGTCTAAAATTCATGTCTTGCAGCAGCTTCTCAACGATGGGGAGGGCATGCTTGAATTGACAACAAAAGGGCCAATGGTGATGGGGATTTTAAGGATAAACCCCTTTTTGCAAGGACAAAGTGGATTTGGTCAGATTTCAGGGTCTGTCGAATGTACTCCAAAGCATAAATCCGTCAAGTAGGGAACACAGGAAACTGATAGGGTGGAACTTTGGCTCCATAAACTCGAATTTCGATGTAGTTATCATACAGGAACCAATCCCCAGTACTTTGGGCTTGACCATCTTGTAAACATCTCTTCATCTCAGGAAAAACCCTATGTGAATGACAGTCATGGATGATAGTGTAGGAAATAGGCATGAACTCATTTATAAATCTAGAATAACCCACCCCATTTGGTAACTGGTGTGTTGCAAAGTTCCAGTCGAAGAATGGTCTGGGATGTGAATTTACCTTATACACTTTATCTAAACCCAACCCTTCAAACTTATCAGCGTGATGATATAGGAAGAGATAGAAAACCATAGAACAAAAGCGGAAGTGACCAGTTTCTGAAAGTTCTTGGAACTGGGTTTGAATGGTGGAGACCAAGAAACCAGGGATATCCAGAACTACCCCCGATTGAGACATTAACCATAATAAAGCGACACATGCTCTGGATATTTCCCCCAAACCGCCTACACCTAATAGACCTGCGATGAGAGCGAGGATGGGCTGCACTTCTTCTTTGAACAAACTCAAAGGGAAAGGTTCTGCAGAAGGAAGAGATGTGGCCTGCTTGTTGGTTATGGAGGAAATGAAGTCTCTTTTCTGTTCCCATGGCAATTTTTCAAACTGGGGCGTTAAATTCATTTCGCTGAAACTGATGTATTCCGCGCTAGTGGGAAAGCAAAAAGCTCTTTTGATAATGTCAGGGGAAAGAGAAAATATCTTGTTCCCTTGAACCGAGATAAACGTGCCCCGGCGTTCGTCGTAAGAATCTTTGAGCCAGCAGATAAACTCGACCACAGGATAGACTGGAGGGGTAATTTGATGGTATAAGCCTGATAAAACCACCTAATATCAATCCCTATTCTCAACATGTCTTCTAAAAATCTCGGGTTTGATACTGCTGATGGGAAAAGGGTATTTCGGATCATAAATTTCGGCTTGTTGGTCTAGGAAGGGCTCGAACCCGGGAGGGTTTCTGGTTTCATGGACCTGAGGGGGCTCCAGTTCAGTTTTCTTGGGGGTGACCTTTCCCATGACTAATATAAAAAACATTTAAAAACAAAAGGAAACCAGAGGGGGTATGAGGGACAGAATACCTATGCAGTGAGAAATCTGCTCGGAAAAATGACGCAGGGTACTGACAGTGACTGGGTGGACCTGGCACTGGGCTCCCACTTTAGTTTATACCGTAGCCGAATACCTGAAAGTTTACTGCAATAAAATACGGGGGACCGTTATATAGAACTGAGGATTCTTGGGCAAAAGGCGGAATGGTGAAGTAAGTGGGGTGAGCGTCGTAAGGACACTAACAATGGAGCACGTGGCGCATAGGGATTGGGAGTTTAACTGCAGGTAGGTGAACGTTGCATGTCGGGTTTAATACTGGTACAGGCCTCAATACCATCTCACCTAAGGACTTTACCTTACCTTTCTGCCGCGTAAGCAACTCTGTTCTCGAAACGAATCCTTCATGGAATCGTGAAATACACAGCACGAAGACTTTAGGACCCGCACTTTACTCGTCATATAACCCTTACCTCATGTCGACCCTCGTGACACATCACCACAATTCCGCGGGGGTATGGCTCTACCTCCCTCCTCTGCTCCGCGACCCCCCCCCGCCCCCCCCCCCAGAATAACACATGCGGAGACTCATACCAATGTGCATAAGGTAGAGGTGGGCTGGTTATAATACTCTTTGCTTTAAACTTTTTATACCATACCTTTGTTTCTTTCATGTTCGGAACCTTTGCGTCTTGCCACCCCTTTATAGGCATGCGTTTAATTATTTGGCCACGTGACTTGGCTTATCGTTGTTTCTCTCTAGCCATTATTTAAATATTCACCATAAGTAATGACATTCGATGCTTTGTTGCTCAAGGAAATCTATGGAAAGATTTAAAGATAACCATATAATCAACAATGCCCATGCCCATCTTCAGCATTTGGGAATTATGGTCTTTGAAACACTCTTTCAATCAATGTTATAGGTGGTGAAGTGGTTACAATGGTGGAAGATAAGAAGGTTAACATTGGTAGTGGGATGAAAAAAAAAGGTTGTGAATTATGAGTCGTATCAGTAGGGGTATTTTTTAATAAAATAAGCAATGGTTTCATGATCAATCTTTGAATGACTTGATAAATGGAGTCATATATGAATGATTCGAGGAAATAAAGAGAATTTTACCTCATTTATTATTAAGGAGGTGTTGATAATGTTGGAAATATATCAACCAAGGGGGTATTCCTGATGAAAAGTCACAATTAGACTTCGCACTATTTGGTGTGGGAGCCCTTCCCGCACTAAGGCCCAATTGTCGTAGATTCTTATAGGTTTTCCTTGGCTATAATGTTCAGTATGAGAGAGTCATACACATGAAATTTTGGATTAGCAAGTGAGTATGCCTTGTGTATTTTCAGTTGCATACGTATCAAGGTTCTTCTATGGAAAGGGAAAGAAAAGTGATCCTTTTTAAGACAAGTAATAGCAATAATCTATAAAATACACATGAGCATGTATCTAAGAATCAATCGTTAACCAACTAGTGAAATAGTTCACACGAAAGCCACGATTGTTGAAACAAATACAACACACCTTAAAAAATATAAGTAACAACTCCACCAAAATATTTCAATTTCCTTAATAAATATGGAAAAAAATACATCGCAAACATGCAAAGAATAGTCTTACAATATTTACAACATACGCACAACAATGTGTTGGCTCAATGAGCTTCTGAATTAAGTAAAAGTTCCAAGATACATAAAAACAATGAAAACCACTAGAACCCCAATAGCGGAGTGTTAGAGCAATGAATTTTTCCTCCAAAAGAACTATCTTCCTCTCTAATGCCCGGGAGGAGGAGCCAAGGTTAAAAGTCCTTTACATGAGCAATTAGGATGCATATATAACAAATGGGGTGATCCATCACCTCCCCTGTGACCCTTAGACTACCCTCATGACTGCTTGAATTTTCAATGACCTTTCGACCTCCTACATGGCTTTTCACATTACATAGATGACTCTTGGACTTCCACTTTACATTACATTACTTCAATATTGAATTTACATGATCAAAAAAATGATGTGGCACATGATGATTCGTGACATGACATGACATGACATTGATGACATGTACTTCATGTTGACATGTTAGTGTCAAGCCAATCTTTGCTATTGCTTTCTTTTTTTCTTCTTAAAAGAAGATGCATGTTCTTCTTCTTCCTCCTTCATCTGGCTTCAAAGTAAGGAATCTTAGATGTGGTCTTGACCTTTAATCTTCTTTTGTACTTTGGTTTCCCTTCATCTTCTCACTTGATGATCACATTATCTCTCCATATTTGTAGGTGTCTTATAGCATGGTCTCCTTCTCCTTTTCCTCCATCATCATCCTATCATGATAATATTGAGTACATGCAACTGAAACCACTCATGAAAAGCCGACATCAGTCAGAAAACTCCTAATCTAACATGTTTCATGAAATCACTTGTTAGGACTGAAACTCGGTGACTGAATGAGTGCTTGACTCGGGGATTGTGCAATTCCATAGGCCAAGGATTTGTATTGTGCAGTGCGCATTTTAGGATGGCCAAGGTCAAAGGATTGCACAATTGATGGTTTTAAGAGCTCAAGGCTTGGGCTTGAGGCTTAAAGTTGCCTAATGCGCAATTCTAGAAGTCCAGACTTAAGGAACTGTGTATTTGAGGGACTCGGGAGGTCAAGCTTGAGGCTTGAGCCTTGAAGCTTCCCAATGTGTATTTTTGAGAGGTCATGCTAGGTGACTACGCAGTTGAAGGGTTCAAGAGGTCAAGGTTGAGGCTTGAGGCTTGGATTTTCCCAATGTGCAGTTATGGCAGGATAAAAAGCTAGGTGATTGTGTAGTTGAGGGGTTCAAGGCATCAAGATTGAGGCTTGAGGCTTTAAGTTTATTAATGCATATTTCTAGAGGGAAAAAAATCTCATGGATTACACAATTGTGCAACTCAAGGTGTCAGGCTGGAAGCTTGAGGTTTGACACTGTGCATCGCGCAATTGTGGTTGACTAGGGGAAAAAATTGCGCAATTATGTAGATCAAGGGTCAAGGCTAGGCACTGTGACTACGTAGTGCACATTCCAAGACACAAGTTCAGGGCTTGAGGGCTTGAGGGATGAGACTACGCAATGTGCAGTTCAAGATGGTTGAGTGAGATCAAGTTGCTTGGGAAGGCACTTATCTGGATTTGGCGAACTGTAGGACATGTGAGATCAAAGTGGAAAGTAGAAAAACTTGAACATGATCACACACTTAGAGCATATTAGAACAAATAAAAAACATATTTTCTTCAATGCGACGACATTGCGATGGATTTTCCCAAGTGCGACACTAAAGGCACACTTTGCAGTGACAATGACGACACATGTGTAGTAATGCTTGAAACTTTGGGAATTATTGTGATACACCTATACAGGGTAAGAATGACTCATTAGAAACAAGGTTACCCCTTGAAATAAACCAAAACTACATTTTATTCGATAAGTGACACTTCCCATGCCCAAAGACGAAATTTGTTGTATGAAGAGAAAAGTGTGAGCGACACTTGCGATACGCAAACAACAGTGAAAGTGAAATATTTAGAGAAAATATAATATGAAAAAAAAACTAATTAAGGTGAAAGCAAGTGAAATCGATAATTGAAAAGATGAAAGTGATACTTGCGAAAGCGAAGGTGCACAAAAGCGACAGTTTGAGAAACTCATCGAAATAGAAGTACAATCGCAACCAAAAGTAAGAAACTATCAATTGAAAGCGCGCACACTGTCGTCATAGGTTGAAAATTGCATAGACACTGTATTGATGGAATGCCTTATGCATGTTAAAGCTCGCAAAAAAGAATGCGCTCATGAACATGTTACGGACTGAACACGTGTATGCAATTGACTTGGATACTTACTGATGAAATGATCGCAAGATCCATAGTAGGCTCCAAAATTCTATTGTAGACCAAATTTTGGAGGTTGTTTGTCACAAAGACAACAAGAGGCTTTTTGACGTGGCCACTTTTGAGCTTAGGTTAAAAATATACATGTCCAAATATTCTAAGTTTTATATTTTAATAAAAATAAACTAAAATGTGTTACCATTATTACCTTTCAGGAAGTTTGGACACTAATACTCCTTCAAACCATTGTTGATGTAGAAGTTTAACTGTATATGTTTCTTGAATCTCTGACAAAACTTGATGGTCATTGAAATTCTTTTGGCTACATAAATTTATAGAACAAAAGTTTAAAACTTTCACTGAAAATTTGATATAGATCTCAGCAAGATAATATATTGATGTTGTTGCTAGTAACTCTTCTAATCTTCTTCAAACAAATAAGGTATTTATGCTAGAAATATCAATTTAAATTTTTGCAATAAATTTTTAAGACATTAGGGGAGATTCCTAATGGCCAAAAGCATGGTTTTCAATCAGGATTCTTCGTATAATTATGCCTTCATCTTGGTTTTCAAAACTATTCTTTATTATTATTTTATTATTATTATTATTATTAAAGGAAAAGAAAAATAAATCAAATTGAGTGTAGTGGTAAGGGAGTATGATCTCCTTTTTAGACCATCTTCATCTCTGATTTTTGTTGCAGATTTTTGAATAAATTATTCTCTCTTTAGGGGCTTATGATACAAATTTAATCTATCCCCATTAACAATAAAGTTACTCCACCTTCATCAATAGTTTTAATTCTAACTTATCTATTTCCAAGAACTAGTTCTATTTCACAGGGGTCTCCCCTATGTGTTTGGAAATTTCCTTGAAAAACTTTAAATTTTGAATCAAATAAGAGAGCTCGTCACCTAGTTTGAGCTTCTTAAACTTGATGATATTATGGCTGGTGATATTATTTTTCTGAATGACATTTTTTCTAATTTCATCCATGTCATTCAGTTGTGCTAACCTTTTCTTTTAGGCCTTAGAGAGATCTAGCCCCAATTTTGTTGTTGCTTTGAATGTCTCCACTTGGAACTCTAGAGGAAATAGAACTTCATTTCCATAAACAAGTCCATATGGTGTGTGTGCAATAAAAATTTTCCATGTGGTCCAATATTCCCAGAGTACTTTTGGAATTATATTTCCCCAATATTTCTGATGTAGATAAATTGTTTTGGACAAAATAGCTTCAAGAAATTTATTTGTTGACTCCACTTGTCGATTGGCTTGTGGATGATATGGAGTATACCTTACATGCTTGATTTTATATTGTTTCGCAACCCTTTGAACAAGCTTGGATTTGAATTGTGCACCATGATCTGTAAAAAAATTTCTTGGGACATCAAAACGAGTAAATATATCCTCAAACAAAAAAATGTTATAGTAACATTTTCAATAGAAAATTTTGAAGGTTTAGCTTCTACCCATTTAGTCGCATAACCAATACATACAATAATATATATTTTCTTCTTGAATATTAGATTAATTGGACCTAAAAAATACAAAGCCCATTTTTCAAATGGTTGTATCAGTACTTGAGGTTGTAGAGGCCTTTCATATGTTTGAACAAGTCTCACCATTCTCTGAAAACTGGCACATATTCTAACATATTCTTTGGAATTATTAAAAAGGTTAGGTTAACACTATCCAAAGAGAAGGAATTTATATGCAATTATTCTATCACCTAAATGTCCTCAAGAGGGCTCATTATAGCATACTTTTAATATATATGATGCTCTATCTTCTTGTACACATGTTTTGATGATTGGATCTAGTCCAATTTGATATAATTCTCCTTCTATAAAAAAGTAAGGTGCACTGGATCTAATAAATTTTTGTTTTTATTTGGTTGATAACTATGGTGGAAACTTTCATGTTGCCAAATAGTTAGAAATGTCTACAAACCAAGGAAATCTAGTAGAAATTGAAAAAATATGTTCATCATGAAAATTATCCTCTATAGAAATTGTTTTGTTAATATTTTGGATTTTGAAAAGATAGTCAACAATTGTTTTTTTATTTCTAGGTTTATCCAATATAATGATATTGAATTCCTGTAATAATAAAATCCATCTAGTAATTCTACCATTAGTTATAGGTTTGTTCATTAGATATCTTATGGAAGAATGATTAGTATGAATAAAAGTTTTGTATCCAGTGACATAATGTCTAGATTTATTGATCACTTAGACTATTGTTAAAAAATCCTTTTTAGTAATTGTATAATTCAATTCTATGGGAGTCATATTTTTCCTTCTTTAAGAAATTTCATAAGGATTTTTTTGATATTTTTTTCCAAGTATAGACCGTAGAGTTGTATATAAAGCATATATAGAGATGTGGAATGGGAGGGACCAATTTGGTCCACTTAAGATAGGTGCTTCAGAATTTTTTGTTTTAATGAATCGAAAGCTAGTTGACATGAAGAATCCCAATAAAATTCACAATATTTACCCAACACTAAGCACTTGAAATTTTGGTAATGACTTTGATCTTTGTCGAACAAACTTTAATACCTATACCTGAAATGTGATGCCCCAAAGCAATACCTTCATTATGCTTAAAATGTAACTATATGTTACACATCAATTTGTCACCATCCCTGTACTCCCATTTCCTTGATCCTGGAGGACCCATACAGTGACCCTTGTGTACTTTCCAAGCATGGAATACATACCCCTAAACCACACTTTCTCTACCAATTCATCTCCCTTTACAACTATTCTCGAAGATCCCTATAAAAACCTAGTTTTCAAGGTCGGCACTTTATCTCAGTGTCTGATCTGTGCCGATAGCAGAGATTTTCACTGAGACACACAACGATCGGGGCTCTGTCTTAATGTCTAACCCACACTGATCCTCTTTTGGAATTTTTTTTAAAATAGAAACTAAGTTTCCACGATTAGAAGCTTCGCGAAGCGGAGAGCTGGAAGTTTGTTTTGAAGATATGGCCGCGGAATTCCTCTTTGGGCTTCTTGTTCGCATAAAATAGGAATGACTCTGAAGGATAAGATTCTTTTCCATTATTTAAGGGCCCATATCCTCCTCCTCCATTTTTATATAAGGAGACCTCTTTCACCTCTGCTACCCTGGTTAGTTAGCTAGTTATAAGCAATAATAGAGAGGAGAAGCAATTATAGCTTCGGGAGAATAGAGCAAAGTGTGATTGTTTTCCTGTGTTAGGAACATAGTGAGATATTGGACCTTTTGTATGAGGGTGTTGCAAACATGCTTGGATACGGACCTGCTGAAGGAGAGCCTTAACATCAAGGCTTGGTTGTAAACTCCCCTTGTCTTTATCATAATAAAATGCAACTAATGTTTATCTTCCACTCTTGTCTACATTTATAATGAGAATTCTAGCATTCATTGATCATTTAGATAGGTTTTAATTTTTTTATGTTTTTCGTGTTTTTATGCTTGTCATGGTGTCTTGACTGTTTGTACAGGTAATCGAGCGTTGGTAGCAGCGAGTATCGAGCTCGAGGAGAACGACAGATCAAGAAGCTTTGACGAAAGACGAAAACATAGCATCAGAACAAGGTAGGGCATCTTCCCTGCTTTGAATTTCATTTACAATCTAGGAAGGTAGATGTTAGTATCTTCCTGTAGTTGCTAGACCCACCCTGCCGCTAGAGGGATCGCCTCTGGCCGCAGAGGGGATTTTCCTGCACAACAAATTGGCGACTCCACTAGGGAGTTTCCTTTGAGTTTGTCACCCTTTGAGGTCTTAGCCATTCGATGAGTTTAGTGGAACAACCATTTCCCTATTTTTTCTTATGTTTTCATCAATTACAATCTTTTAGTTTTTGCTTGAAGTGGTGAGTCTAGTCCTGGTTAGGGTAAATTCTTTGTTTTTTTTCTTTTTCAGAAATTGGCGCTTTTATTTGTCTGACAGTCATGCCAATCAGGTGAATTGGCACTAGTTTTCAGTTATAAAGTCACGCCAATCGGGCTTTTGGCACTAGTTTCAGCCCCAAAAGTCATGCCCATTCCTATATGTGTGAAAAATTAAGGTTTTTTCCCTAAGTCTTTCACCAGTGTGTCTTTCCCTTCTGGTATTTTTCCCTGTATAACTCACATTTTATCCCCTTCACTCAAGTTGGTTTGATTGGATCTTTGGCTTGGTTTTTGGCTATTTTTTTATCCTTTCTATTGGGACGTTCATCCTAATACCCTAGGTTTTTCTAAGATTTTGCATCGATTTCCTGGTTGCATGCTCCGCGGGACATCACCCTGCTGATTCAGTCAGTCTCCTTACTTGGTGATCCATCTCTAGTTGATTGCCTTTTTCTTTTTGGTTGATTGAGTGATCAAGTCTCAAGTGTCTATCCGAGTTCATTTGGTTTACTTGTTCGCTTGTGAGCATAGATTACATTTCTCATTATTCAGCTGAAAAGTATTCTTTGCATGATTACTTGATGTAAAATGGAATGAATGCCTTGTTTTGAGCTCACACTTTAGAATTCCTCTTTGTGCTTGAACTCATATGTCTTGTAGCCTTTTGAGGAATTTTGTGACAAAGCATTCAAAACAAGATTGTATTCTTAATGTTTGGTTGCATCCTTTTTGCATTAAGAAAATTTTTGTTCATTTAGTTTTCATCTCAAAGTTTTCTTTTCGTTAAAATTCATTAGATCAAGTTGCATTGAAAAGTCATGTTTGAAATTTATCATTGAACTTAGATTACATGTTTTAATGATTGAAAACTAAAATTCTCTTTGAGTGCATTCTTATTCATTCAAAAGAAAAAGGAAATTGTGCATAGATTACACTTGCATAGTTTTCAAAAAGAGGATTTTTCATAGATTACATTGCATAATTCGCATCGTTGAATGTTTTAGATTATGTTTGGACAGTGAAAGTCATCTAGTGTGGGAGAATTTTCGTTTGTAGTATTAATTTTTGTTGCATCATTGTTTGAGACTCTTCCCTTAACTAGATAGCATTCATCGAATTGAAAATTTTCTTTTCTCATATAGTTGCATATAGGAGTTCTCTGATGACAGCGGTAGGGCCTTGAAACCAAGACATAATTCAAGATCAACCACAAAAATTTATTCAATCAATCTAAGGAAGCATTGAAACTTAAAGCTCACACTTAGAGTTCTAGGCTATTGACGTGTTCTGGCATCATTAAACCTAGCAGTTGTCACTCACCATTTGGAATTAGACAGTGCTAGTACGAACATGTGCTCCACTTACCGTCGCGTATATAAAGGGAGACTCTCATAGATTTCAATCCTTTATCCATAGGAAGCCGAGTCTGCTACCCTGTAACTGTGATACACCGAACATAGCATTCGGGGAGACTGTCTACACGTACATTAAGTGTTTGGTCATGTCTCTTTCATTTGATCACCAAGGTGTATATTGCAGTTCATGGGAGCCTGGTACACCCTATTTCTTAGAGTTCCTGAGTAGTCATTTTGATATTTTCGTGACTCTTTAAAATTTGAAAATATCATCGAGCACTTGTTCGTTCGAGCTTGTTCAAACTTAAAGTGACTAGAGTCACCTTTTGTCCTTTTCTCGACTCTTAAAACATGAAAAGGAAACTTTTTGTTTCAATGTCTTAAAATTGACTTCCCACAAAATATTATTAGTTAAAGTTACATTCCTTAGTGATTCTTTAGGTTTAATTCTAATGGAAATGTTTCCAGAGTTCACTAACCAAGGAATCTCCTTTGATGGGAATTTTTGTCCTCTTCCTTTGTTCGAGAATGTTGGTGTCTCGTATATGGCAACGTTGTCCCTCCCAGGATTAACCATTGGTCTACCAGTTTGGTTATTTTTGACCCCTATGGTTTCAAATATCCAAATAGTTTCTCAACCAAGTTCTCCTCTGCCAGAACCATGTCACCCCATGTTGGTCCTAAGGTTGACCCCTCACCTTATTCGCCTATTTATTCACCTTGTTCTTCCTCTTCGCTTGGCGAAAGTCTGGATTCTAGTAACCGAGTGGCTAAGAACAACAACAACAACAACAAGTCTAAGAAGAATAAAGAGAGTAATCTAGGGGGTAAATCAACAACTATTGCTACCCATGCAGCTAATATCGAGAAGCCTCCCACTCCATCTCACAGAGTCAAATTCCCTTGCAAGCTATGTGAGGGTGACCACCTTCTTCGTGATTTCCCTGGTATTCCCAAGGTGCTATAAGTGTGGTTCGTTGGCTTGATTCATCCTTCATCATGAACCTCTATACATCATGTTGATGATGAGCCTTTAGCTAAATATAATGAGACTCGTAAGAAACAAGGTAAGATCAAATTTCCCTGTAGGTTGTGTGAAGGGCACCATCCCATTCACCTCTGTCCTTATATGGATGAAGCTTCTAAATTATTAGATACCCTTTCGGCTTCTGAGTCATGTCTTCCCATCGATTACCAGAAGTTTTCTTCAAGTCCTTCAATTGTTGATCAAGTCATTGATCAGGATTCATCTATGGTCAATTCCACTGTCTCTGAAATTTAGTTTCCCGAGTCCATTTCTGACCAATCATTGGTTGAGAAAAAGGTCTACCTGATTCCACCTACATTTCATCAGGTCTTTTCTATCGAGAGTGGTCCTCATCCCAGACAGGTTCTATTTGTTTCCTCTAATTCCCTGGGATTAGAGGGTGATCCTCCTGTTTCCATGATCCAAGAAGGTGATCCTCCGACTCCCATCGCCACAGTCCAAGAAAGTGACCCTCCTTCTCTCGTTCCCAGAGTTCAAGAGGATGGTATTTTCACTCCTGTCACGCAGAGGGGTAATCATCTTATTTCTATGGCACTCCCTACATGTATTTTGGTGGCTTCCTTTGATTGGAGTCAATTTACGGGATATCGTCTTCCTTCCTATGTGCCCTTTGAGATCACTGTACAGGCCTACAATATGGTCGTACTGGGCACAATCATAGATGAAGGCACCTTAGTTAGTATTTTTTCCTCAACTACATGGAAAGCTTTTGGTTCTCCGCAGCTTGTGCCTGTTACTCAAAATTTGTTGGCTTTTAACAGAGGAACAAGTAAGTTGTTAGGGATCCTTCTGAAGTTGCCTATTTCTTTGGGAGGGAAAATCATCTATATAGACATGATGGTTTTCCAAGGCCCCTTGGATTTTAATTTACTCCTGGGGCGTGACTATGCTTATTCTATGGGCACGCTTGTCTCTTCCCTCTTTCATGTGATCTTTTTTCCACATTAGGTTCGGATCATGACCATTGATCAGCTTTCATTCTTTGGTCCTAATGTGACATTTGGTCTACTATCGTCCCTTCCTGGTCCTTACCTATCGGTAATGTCTTCCCACCACAGGTCAATTATGTGGCCACATGTTCCCTGTCCGGGTCCACTGATAATTCAGTCAGTGAGGTAGTACACCATGTAATGGGGGAATTGGATTCTAATTTCCAGAGTGTTTTTCTCCCATCGGATGAGAAAATATTGGAAGCCATGACTTCTTATTCGTCATGACAAGGTCATCGGAGCATAGTTCATCTTCTTGTGTCAAGATCCTTAAAAAATGAAACAAGCTTCTCATCAGATCATAGTTCATTTTCTTGTGTCAAGCACCTTAAAAAATGAAACAAGCTCGTCGGAGCATAGTTCCTTTTCTTGTGTCAACTTCCTTAAAAAATGAAACAAGCTCTTGTGAGTATAGTTATTTTACTGTTTCAACCTCGTTAAAAAATGAAACATGTTCCCTTTTCAATTCAAACCTTTGATTAGATCTCGTAAAATCCCAGTCGATTCTTTCTCTTGATCTTGTAATTGAACGTTCATTCTATCCATCTGTCGGTAACTAGTAGTCTACTCTAGTGAATGCACTGAATCTTGGGGCGCATGTACCTCAAATTGAGTCACCATGCTGGGGGCATGCAAAATATTTTTCAAGCATATTTTGTTTCTGTTTCAAGCTTGTGTAAAAATGAAACCGGTTTCAAGCATAGTTTTCTAAAAAGTTTCAAGCTTATGTAAAAATTAAACCAACTTCATGCAGAGTTTCCTGATTTCAAGCTTGTGTAAAAATGAAACCATTCTTATTTTACCTCTCGTGATTGCCATTTATCAGCTTGTTTTTCCATATGAGCCTTGGTTTTCTCATTCCATCGTTACCCTCTGCTCGGCCGATCATATGCCCTCACTTGATTGTTTTACCCATTCCTGAGGAACAGATGCAATGAGTGGTCTTGTTAGCAAGCCTCTTGACTTTTATCATGTTCTGAGTAGTTCCACTATCACCGGAACTGGTTGTTACCCTTAATACCACTCATTCCTCTAGGAGGAGTCAACTTTCATCTCTTTTCTGACTTTCAAAACATGAAAACATTGCCGAGCTCTTGTATTTTTGAACTTGTTAAAGGTTGCAAAACTTTGTTTACCCAGTATATGTTTACCCATTTTTTGGGTTGGGATAAACTATTTATGAAAGAGGAACACCTTAGCCAATCGCGACTAAGAGGTTCTCTCATATTTTTTTTTTACATGTTCAGTTATGAGGGACTATTTACGAAAAGGGACAGCTGGAGTTTTCTTTTCGCCTCTTCTCAAACTCTCTAAATAATAAAATATGACAAGTTTCGCCTCTGTCGAGCTCGTTAAACTTTTAAGACATTGGATCTGTCATCATGACGATTATTGAGTTCCTCCTTCCTAGGGCTCGTAAAATTTACTAGGATGGATTTGTTCGAAGGACAAACTTATATGACAAGCATATGTTATCATATTCAAGCTTGTGTAAAAATAAAGAGGTGCTCACCAGAAATGGTGGGGGGAAATGGAAGTTATTCGTCAGTTGTGTCGGCAGTATGTCACTCTTAAACATGACACTTATCTGCAGTTCGTGTCGGGTTGGGATATCTTCACTCTGTCACTTTGCCTCCATGGGTTTGGGAAATCCGTTTTCCTCTCATTCAATTACCAATCTTGTCAAAATGACCTCTAATCCTATTTGAGTCAAATGCTGCAAAATTCTAGAGCCGTGTCTCCGATATGTTCAAGAGAAAATTATTTTGCAGTTTGTACATTCCCTGATCCTCTGTTTCAGTCTTGATTAACACTCATATTACATTCTCTATTTCGTGTCAATGATGTGGGATTCATTATGACCCTCCTTCGACAGAACGCTTCACGACGACTTCAACTCATTATCCGAGAAGTCAATCTAGAGACTCCTTTCTAGTACGTTAGAGCTTGCATGCCTCAATGGAAAGTTCTTTGCATTTGACGACAGGTTCACATCATTGGCCTTTGATTGAGTGATTTCACGAGTGTTCGATGCCAGCTCCTTGTTCGCATATTGTGGATTGTACTATAAGTACCTTGAGATCCATTTTCATCATTGGTGGTTTTTCTTGCACTTGTTAACAATTTACATCATTGATTGGTAATCAGGTGATTTTCCTACATGTTCGACTTCAACTCATTTATTCGCATGCTTGAAATTGTACTTGATCGGGTCGTGACGGAGTGCAAGACCCTAGATTTTATTTTCTAGAGTCCATGTTGCAAGGTGATATGATTTTTCAATGATTGGATACATGTTTCTTTCATATGGATGGCTGCAACCATACCATGAGTCTATATGTGATCCCTCTCAGATGGATGGCTGCAACCATACCATGGTCTCTTTTACGAATGGCTGCGTCCATACCTTGATTCATGTATTTTCATCAAATATTTCGGTTATGTATATGTATCTATGATTGATTTGCAGGTATCCTAACAGCAATGTCTGGTTCCTTGCATGTAATTGTAAATCATTTCACCCTTCACTCATGTTTGGACTTCATACTTTAGGGGGCATCTGTTACACATCAATTTGTCACCATCCTTGTACTCCTCGTTCCTTGATCCTGAAGGACCCATGCAGTGACCCTTGTGTACTTTCCAATCATGGAATACATACCCCTAAACCACACATTGTCTGCCAATTCATCTCCCCTTACAAATTTTCTGGAAGATCCCTATAAAAACCTAGTTTTCAAGGTCGGTGCTTTGTCTCAGTGTCTAATTCGTGCTGATATCAAAGATTTGCACTGAGACCCATGAAAATTGGCACTCTATCTTAATGTATGACCCGTTTTGATCCTCTTTTGGAATTTTTTTTAAAATAGAAACAAATTTTCCACGACTAGAAGCTTCTCGAAGTGGAGAGCTGGAAGTTTGTTTTGAAGATATGGTTGAGGAATTCCCCTTTGGGCTTCTTGTTCCCATAAAATAGGAACTACTCCAAAGGATAATATTATTTCCCATTATTTGAGGGCCCATATCCTTCTCCTCCATTGTTATATAAGGAGACCTCTTTCACCTCTACTACCCTAGTTAGTTAGCTTGTTAGAAGCAACAATCATAGAGACGAGAATAAATTATAGCTTCGAGAGAATAGAGCATAGTGTGATTGTTTTTGTGTGTTAAAACATAGTGAGATCTTGGAATTTTGTGTATGAGGGTGTTGCAAACGTTCTTGGATACGGACTTGTCGAAGGAGAGCCTCAACATCAAGGCTTGGTTGTAAACTCCCCTTGCCTTTATCATAATAAAATGAAACTGATGTTTATCTTCCACTCTTTTTTAAATTTATACCGAGATTTCTAGCATTCCTTGATCAGTTAGATAGGTTGTAATTGTTTTATGCTTGTCACGATTTTATGCTTGTCGTGGTGTCTTTATTGTTTGTACAGGTAATCGGGCATTGGTAGCAGCATGTATCGAGCTTGAGAAGAACGACAGATCAAGGAGCTTCTATGGAAGACGACAACATAGCATCAGAACAAGGTAGGTCGTATTCCCTAATCTGAATTTCATTTACAATCTAGGAAGGTAGATGTTAGTATGTTCCTGTAGTTGCTAGACCCACCCTAAGGCTAGAGGGATCGCCTTTGTCCGCAGAGGGGATTTTTTTACACAGCACTATGCTAGATCTTCAGAATTGTCTATGTACTTATATCATTGCATATTTATTATAAAAAGTGAAAAAAAAAAAAAAAAAAAACATATTATTGCTAAGCATGGGTTTCATGCTCCTTTATTTGTATCCTAGGTCAAAGCATGCATTTCATGCTTCTAGGATTTTGCATGAGTAAAAATATTTTTTGTCATACGTATTAGACCCTTATCAGGCTATTCTATTAAGAAATAAAGAAAAATTGATTCAAGAAAGTCATATTTACCATCAAGACGAAGTTAACCATGTTATCACTCTGCCAGATTTCTAAGGCTGAAGAAGAAATCCCAACAGAGGTAACCATAGACCAATATTTTGGCTTGGTATTTAGCCCTACCAAACCGGATAGGGCTCTCTCCACAAAAATCACAGCCAAGAGGACTGGATGAATTAGGGTTTTAGGCTAGGTATGAGTTTCTAGGGTTTTGATTTGATTTGATTGGGTTGTTGGATGAGGATATTAGGTTAAAGAGGCTAGGTCAGGGAAAATAGGATTAGGGTTGTAGAGATTCAATGGGGCAAGGTACGTATAAAGGCTAGCACATTAGGTTCCTTTGGATGGAATGATCTAGACGGGTGAGGAGCTAGGAAGAGCATGAAAGATAAATTCTTCCTAAACTAAGAGAAAGACGAACAGACTATGAAAACTTTCCCAAAACAGAGCATGTGAGATGAATTTTTTTTCTAAACTTGAAAGTGATCATAAAATGGAAGTGAAATGAATTATGAAAACAATAAATTCAAACATAATGAGACATAAGAAGAAACAATTCTAGATAGCCATACCACAGGTGTCCCAAAGAAATAGTTGCAACACTCTTATTAAGCTCCTGCCAAAATGATTACAATAAAATTATCAGGGTTTGGTGTAGGAAAAACAGGGGATTTAGGACTACCTTGTAGAGGGAGGGGAATGAAGGGGTTAGGGGCTGTCTAAATTCTTGGGGAAATTTTGGGGATAGTGATAGATGTCTGAGAATGTAGGGAAGTGGAATTTCTAGAAATGTGTGAGGGGAAGGGGTCCAAAAGGGAAAAACACAACCCTAACATAGGAAGGTGTCAAAAGTGTACCAATAGGCTAGGGTTTGTAGGAAAGTGAGGGAAATGGGAGGAATGGGCTTGGGAAAAATTCAAGGGAGATAAATGTAGTGTAGGTGAGTGAGATATCGATGGATGAGAGTGAAAATGAGCCTTCCCTTGGTCTTTGATGCAATGTAATGGTGTTTTATTAGACCTTGGAAAATGAGAACCTAGAGACCTAATGAAGACATTGAGTGACCAGACTTCATGGTGACCTGACTGATATTGATTTTAATGATGATGTATAGTCATCAAGGTATGTAGATATGCTGGAATCTAATCAAATTTGTGGAAGAGTGATGTTTTTGGACTATGGATACCATCAATGACTAATTTTTTGCATGACCTAATGGAATGATAAAAAAAAATTGAGTGGGACTCCTAAAATGATATGAAAGGAGGATTTTGATCACAGATGGCAGGATGCAAATACTGACACTAACATTGGCCTTATTGGGGATGATAGCTCTAAAATAGGTGTCAGTAACCACAGAACTCTGGATTTTACAAATCAGTTCCTTATCCATTGGGCCAATATGGTCAAAAACTCAAACAATAACATGACTGAAAACTGATAACTCAGATGAGATAGACTGACTCAAGACAAACTCAAATGACTGAAAATTGGCTCAATACTGACTTACTGAAATAAAAACTTACAAAAATATTGATGGCAGTATAACTTTGTGACTTGAGGGCTTCAAATATTGCTGACAACCACCTCCTGCTAAAGACATATGTATAATCATGTGAAGTGATCCTTCCAGTGTAACCAATCCAGCAGATGGCTACTTACTGAAATTCTACTCTCATTTTCCTCGAGCAAGAAAAAAAAACAAAAACTAGGCCATGTTGGTGTCCCGTGTTTTGATAGTTTGGAAAATCAAAAGACAAGGCAACATCAGAACCAATCTTTAGAGTTACAATATCTAGTCCTCCTGTTCTCAGAGAGGGATCTCTCAAATTTTTTCTTGCAAAGGTTTATCTTGTGTGCTTTTAGTATAGGTTTTAGACTAGTTATTAAGTGCAAGGGTTTGCTTGTTTGTTTGGTTGGAATTGATACAGCATAACCTAAAAGGTCTAGGAAAGATAAATAGAAAGGGGAAATGTCAGCTTCATTGTGAAATGGAGTCAAAATAAGGTCATGACAAACTTATCAATGGATATGGGATATCAAAGGGCAAATCTAACTTGGCCGCAGGATCCTTTGGTTTTGGAATGAGATGGACATCAATGATTTGGAAATAGAAGTTTAATTCTCATCAAAGGGAATTTGAAAACACAACTTGAACAATAAAGAGCTATTTGATAGATAGGGCTAACCATGAATTCTACAAATCACACTTTAAGCAAATAATGACTTCAAAACAACTTTTAAAATGAAATCTAAGATTCGGGGAACACCCTATTTCCTCAAAGATTTTATTTCAAATGACTTAGAAAACATAAAAGATTCACTGATAATTACGATCATAGAAGAGGGAACAACTAAATACATCTATGATCACAACTATAAAGACCTTTAAGCTAATTGTTCAAGCAAGGACAAGGGGCAAGATCAGAACAGACCTCCTTGGCTCACTGTAAACAAAGGAACTTCAAAGGGAGACTTCAATAACAGCCTTTAAGTGTTAGCAGACAAGCAGGGAGAACCATAAATCATGCTGAAACCAAATATTTCGAACTATTAAGGAAATAAACAAGCATGAAGACTAAAGAGAGAGATTAAATACTCTAAAATACTTCAGCAGAAGAAAACAAAAAATAGTGAAGGATGAACAGGTCTAAGGCGCTTCCAAGAGTCATTTCTTAGCCTAATACTTTTTATCCCACTATAGTAAGAAATTATGGAACAGAATGAAAATAGGAGAAAACATTAAACAGTTCAGAATACTTCACCAACAGCCAAGCTCATGGATCCAATGATAGAGCCTTCTCAAGAACAAGCATGCAACGACGTCGTCAAGGCTTCCAAGACTTCAATTTCTTCTTCAACTTCAACAGACTATGTATTTATTTCAGGGATTTTTAGTATTACAACTAGTAATCAAACAACCAACCAACCAACAAATTCTCATCTTCTATAGAAGTATTTATAGAATAATGAGGAGGTGAGATCTGATAAAAGATCTCCCAAGATAATTAATACAAATCAATGACTTCTCGGCCTTTTAGGGGCTCGATGGAGAAGTTTACAGGTGTCTATCTATATTAATGTTCTACATTTAATATTTAAGCTGGAGCTTTGTTGACTTTTGAGGCTCTGTGTTACGTTATAGTAACTCTACAGATATTTTACATTAAGTTCATTTGGAAGAATTAATTGTTTGGCTGTGTCGAGGTAAATATATGATTTTGATCAATAACTTCGACCTCTGTTTGAACGCTTTGAGGCACAGGTGGCTTTGTGGTACCTGAGAGGAATCAATTGGCCTCTGCGGTAGCGGTGAAGGCCCTCTTTCTGATAAACACTTATGATTCACCTTTAACTGTGTTTTAATTTGGAGGATTAGGCTTTTGATAATCATTCTTAGCCGTAATCCCCCCAAATTTGTCTTCAATCTTCTGTTCTGCTACATTTTATCTTCGACCCTGATACTCTTTTGTTTTTATTTAACTGTCTGTGTCTTGTTGATGTGCAGTGCTGCGCAGGGCTCACAAGGCATCAATACCCATGAAGCATCGACGAGACGTGGAGTTTGAACCCTGCGGATGGTTTCTTTTTATGAATCAAAGGCACGGGAATCGTCATTCCTAGCATTTGGACTTTTTCTAACACAATGGATAAACCATTTAAACACCTACAAAATACAAAACTAATTATGAAATCCTGTGTTATTTGGGTTTTACTGCTTCAGAAGGTGTGGGGAGGAGCCTGGCCGTTGGATGGAAAAATCCAATGGTTGGGATCTGTTTGTAGATGTTAAAGGAGAGCAAAGGGAGAAAATAAGTTGAAACCGTGGATCGCGCAAAGATCAACGGTCGGGATTGGTCGTGACTACATAAAGAAAATGAGTCACTTTGCTTGGAAAATGGAAGAAATATGAAGAAATATGGTTAAAACCTTTATTTCAGAGGAAAAGTATTGGAAATAGCCTTTGGGAGTTCAGGATAATCGTGGGCCGTTGGATGAGATCGGCCCACGAGATTAACAGTGGAGATCACACGTTAAAACCCTTGGTAGAGGTGGAGGGTGATAAAACCATGAGGGAAAAATCTAGGACCATCCGATCTGGACACGTGGATGGTACAAATCGAATCTAAGGATTACAATCGGCAGGGAAAAATGAATGTTAAAAACGCACCCGATGAAAAGATCCGATGCGATTAAATGTAGACCGTCGATCGGCAGATCAGATCGACGGTGGGAGTTGAATCGGAGGAGTTCAAAAAAATTGGAGGAAAGACTTGTGATTGGAGCGAACGAGGGCTATTGGATCAAAGGAAAGGGAGGAGGAGATCAATGGCTGACGACTGATCGTGGAATCGTCAATCAGAGGGGAGAAACAACATCTGTGAAATGCGCCTTTGATCATTGCCGATGCGATGATGTGCGGATCGTTGATCTGCTCAATGATCAACGGAAAATATTGTTTTCGAAAGAAAACTGGTGGAAACCCTTTATAATATATGAAAACCCAAAAAAAAATTAAATAAAACAAAGGTTTTGTGGCGGAATATATGTTTATGATATGGTTTTGCGACCGACTGCGGGGCCTTGGTCTATATGGAATGATAATAGGCCCGGGGCATATATAATAAAGGGCTAATTGCAATCGGAAGGTCGGGCCTTCGAGCTTTTCAATCTACCCATAAAATTTTGCGATGTGATTGAGTGCCTCGGGACTTAAACTCTTGGTCCCGGGCATAGGCTATATGGAATGAAAAGCGAAGGGGGCAGATTTTAAACAATAGGGATTTAATCACATCAGAACTTTGATTTAATCAAAAAGACTTATGCGCTCGGTCTTTGCGATGCGATAAGTGTCAAAAAGGACTTAGCGCTTGGTCTTATCGCCATGGGCATACGGTGGGGGTGTGGTTTAAGACTTATCCCAAGGGGGCTTAAGTCTGTAATAATAAAAAGTATTTTTCAAGAAATTTTCAAGCTTTTCAATGGATTTGAGGGTTTCGGCAGAGTTTAAAAAGTGAGTTTTAAACTTTGTAAGGTGGATTTTATGAAGAGGAAATGAGGGAAAAATAGAAAATAGAGGAATTTCATGGGAATAAAAAATGAAGGTTAGTTTTGAAGTGGAAGGAGGGGAAAATGGTGTTTGCAGCAGTATTTTGTCTTTGAAATCAGCAGAATTTTTGAGCTTTGAAATGGGAACAACAATGAAGATTTGGAAAGAGGAGATGATGTCTTCAAGAGTCGTCAAGAGATAATATTTTTAACAATAAAAGTGTTTCTTGAAGGCTAAAAAAATGTTTTGGCCACCTTTTGATATAACAAATTTTATAGGTGGCCAACAGTGGCTCCACTTGGGGATGGTGCCTTCTTGAAGGAATCAAGAACTTCAGACTTGCATTCTCTGGGAGGCTGATTAGTGCCTCATACATTGGGCTGCCTTTCTTTCCTTGGATGATCTTCTTTGCTCTGAAAAGATATTAGCGGTCATGAAAAACAATGGATCTTCATCAACAAGCTTTCTACCTACCCAATCCTACTGATCTAACATTTTTTCTTCATTAGAGTACACTTGGATTGGCAAACTCCTTTCACAACATTTTATTCTTTTAAAAGCATAAAACTAATCTAATTCTACTCCTTATTTCTCCATGAACTCAGATTAAACATTTGAGTCCATATGATTCTCTACCTAATCTATCAATCTGTTAGGATCAAACAGTAACATATTTTTATTCTCTAATCTCTAAAACAGAAATTTAAAAAAGTCAAGTCAAGATTAAGTTGTTTGGCTTGCTATGATCTATGGCATAAAAACAAGCTGCACATAGACATTTATTTTGCAACAAATTTAAAACAAAATGGAAGGCTTAGGATCTGAAATTTCAAAGCACTTCCTTCATCTTTTTTCAGCTCTGTTTTGACTTTTATCTGAGCTGTTCTTTGTTTGCTCTCTAGTTCAAATTTTAAGCTAATTAGAACCAGTTATACATCTTCTTTGACTCAGAGATTAAAAAATATTGAGCCATTCTCTCATGGAAACTTAGGTTCAGATTTTGAGCGTGTTTGAACCTTTAATTTCTATCCTAATCTATCTACTGATAAGCCAAGTTTAAACAGTTTGGCAAATCGAATTCACTATCCTATCAATAGTAAATTTAAAAGATAATTAGTCAAGATTAGGTTGTTTGACTAACTAGAAGTGTGTTTTCAGGAGTGGCATTTAAGCTTCCACACTTTCAGAATTTGTTTCTCTTTTTTGGTATGGGGTTGTACCGTTCTTGTTTTTACAATCTGCCCTCTTTTCTCTTTCTATTGTTTTTTTGTATTTTTTGAATTTTTTATTTTTCTTCAAAGCAGAAAACAACAACTAACTACATGCTCATAACTTAGCTTTATTGACATTCCTATCTAACCTATTCTAACATGGAGTATTTACATATTCATATGATACAAAAGTGCCAATGTAGCCAGCTGAGTAATGTCAAACAAAAGAAGAAACTCTAGCTGCTTGTCAGGGGTATCCATAGTATATTTTGAAGATTAATCTTCAAAATCAAAACTATCACAGAAGGTGATAGCTTTTCATGCATTTGGCTCTTGAAAAGGATCAATGCTTGATAATTTGAGCCAGTCAGGACCTCCATGTATTCTGCCACGGGATCAATCAGAACATGATATGAACTTTCTTCTTTAAAACCTGCCATGGCTGGTAGGTTGTCTGTATCTTGGGCAGCTTCAATCATTGCATATGCAGTGTGGCCTTTGTAATCACACTCCTCTCTTTCCTGGCTGGGAGTATTTGGCATATGATCATTAACCAGGAATACCTCTTCTTCCACTGGATCAAGACAAAGATGTTTGTGGGAAAGAAGGTCTCCCTCATCTTTACTGCAGCCTGAACTGGAGGACTCATCATGTATTGCAGGGTTTTCCTCTTGTAGTCCTGGTAAGCTCTGGTTTAGTGGACTATACTCTGTGAGTAGGTTATTATATTCTTGAGCAGGGGTATGTTCAATTGCTTCATGTTTTTCAAGAGAAGGCTCCTTGGTTTCAACCTGCTCAAAAATTTCTTCATTACTTTCCTCCTCAACCTTTGAGTCGAAAGTCTGCTGAGTCCCAATCACATGGAAATCATTACTGATGATCTGAAATGAAGTAGAGACAATATCGAATGAATCTTCACTCACTTTTAGGCTTTGAAAACTTTCATCATCAGTATCATAAATATTCTACACTGGCTCATTACTTCTTTGAAGGAACTAATCTTCCTCGCATAAATCTGCTAATGATGATCCTGCAAAATTAACTTCTGTTTGGGAAGCATCATCACTAGATAGATCAAAGTTATGAGAATCACGAATATAAGTAATACTACCAATCAAACATACTGGGTTATCAGCAGGTCCTTCTTCATTCTGATTTACAAAAGAACTTTGTAATGTGTACAACAAATTTCTCTATGTGAACGGGCAAGAGTATTTGTTTTGCAAAAAGTTTCAGAGACTGGTTGTTTATAAATAGTCTGATATATCTCTTCTCTGTCAAAGGGGAAGATGTTTTCTATGTTCCTTTGAACAGGAGTACAGAAATTCTCTTTCTCTTGTGAAGACTGATTTTGAGGCTGGATGTCTTCTTGAGCCTCAGCTATAAGGGATGATGAATCAATATTTGAGTTTTTAGGGATATCTTGAGGAATGTCCACTATTTCTTGGTTGTTTTATTCCTCAATTGATTCATCTATATTCTTATAATGTGTTTGGTGATGTTTTGTGATGGATCATAATATATTTCACCCCACAATAATGATGTAGTGTTTTCTTTATAGTTCTGATAAAACATATATTCAAGGTCTTTTAAAGAAAACAAACTACTAGATCTCAATCATTCATACCAATCCCTAGATTTTCCTTCTAATGTTAACATGAACATTCTCATTAGGCAGTCTTCATGCCATTCAAATTTCAACCTCCATACATGCATGTGAAATTTGATGAGATGTAATAAAGGGTCATAAAACTTTTCACCTTGAAAAACAAGCAGGTTGTCATCCCAATTCACCTGGGGCATCTTATGTGGAAACCCAGGGATATGATCTCTACTCATTGGGGCATATCTTCATTGTATTCTCGAAATCATGTTTGTAAATCAAGAAAGAGGTCATTGTGTGTGGTCAATTAGTTCAGGGTCTTCTACCAGTGGAGTCATTTGGTCTTTTGGATTGTGGAGTCGCCAAGTGGAAGTTTTTTTAGCTCTTTTCAGAGGTAAAAGGTTTTGTGGTCCACCACCATGTTTATTAAATACCAATCTGAAATATTTTTATGGTTTTTCTGAGTTATTTATCAGTCTTACTGGTTGTTAAGAGTGTCCTAAATTTGTTTCACAACTTAGCTACGGTTATGAGACGAAGACAATATACTCTTATGGCTTGGTAACTGGTTCCTTCAAGGTTTGATAAGGGTCTATGAGAATCCTAAGGGTTACTTAGTTTGTCACTGATTCAAGTAAGTCCTATCATGATTACCGTTATGCTTGGTAGTGCTTGAAGAAGGTTACTTATGTTATACTAGACAGTGAGTGTTTAATTTCAAAGATTTTACTCAGTGTCCCACCGTGATCGCCATTATGTTGGTGTCCCGTGTTTTGATAGTTTGGAAAATCAAAAGACAAGGCAACATCAAAACCAATCTTTAGAGTTACAGGATCTAGTCCTCCTGTTCTCAGAGAGGGATCTCTCAAATGTTTGTTTGCAAAGGTTTATCTTGTGTGCTTTTAGTATAGGTTTTAGACTAGTTATTAAGTGCAAGGGTTTGTTTGTTTGTTTGGTTGGAATTGATACAACAGAACCTAAAAGGTCTAGGAAAGATAAAAATAAAGGGGAAATGTCAGATTCATTGGGAAATGGAGTAAAAATAAGGTCATGACAAACTTATCAATGGATATGGGATATCAAAGGGAAAATCTAACTTGGCCGCAAGATCCTTGGTTTTGGAATGAGATGGACATCAATGATTTGGAAAGATAAGTTTAATTCTCAACAAAGGGAATTTGAAAACACAACTTGAACAATAAAGAGCTATTTCATAGACAGGGCTAACCATGAATTCTACAAATCGCACTTTAAGCAAATAATGACTTCAAAACAACTTTTAAAATGAAATCTAAGATTCGGGGAACACCCTATTTCCTCAAAGATTTTATTTCAAATGACTTAGAAAACATAAAATATTCACTGATAATTACGGTCATAGAAGAGGGAACACCTAAATACATCTATGATCACAACTATAAAGACCTTTAAGCTAATTGTTCAAGCAAGGACAAGGGGCAAGATCAGAACAGACCTCCTTGGCTCACTGTAAACAAAGGAACTTCAAAGGGAGACTTCAATAACAGCCTTTAAGTGGCATCAGACAAGCAGGGAGAACCATAAATCATGCTGAAACCAACTATTTCAAACTATTAAGGAAATAAACAAGCATGAAGACAAAAGAGAGAGATTAAATACTCTAAAATACTTTAGCAGAAGAAAACATAAAACAGTGAAGGATGAACAGGTCTAAGGTGCTTCTAGGAGTCATTTCTTAGCCTAATACTTTCTATCCTACTATAGTAAGAAATTATGGAACAGAAAGAAAATAGGAGAAAACATTAAACAGTTCAGAATACTTCACCAACAGCCAAGCTCATGGATCCAATGATAGAGCCTTCTCAAGAACAAGCATGCAACGACATCGTTAAGGCTTCCAAGACTTCAATTTCTTCTTCAACTTCAACAAAATATATATTTATTTCAGAGAGTTTCAGTATTACAACTAGTAATCAACCAACCAAAAAATTCTCATCTTCTATAGAAGTATTTATAGAAGAATGAGGAGGTGAGATCTGATAAAAGATCTCCCAAGATAATTAATACAGATCAATGACTTCTCGGCCTTTGAGAGGCTCAATGGAGAATTTTACAAGTTTCTATCTGTATTAATGTTCTACATTTAATATTTAAGCTTAGTGGGAGCTTTTGTTGACTTTTGAGGCTCTGTGTTACGTTATAGTAACTCTGAAGATATTTTACATTAAGTTCATTTGGCAGAATTAATTGTTTGGCTGCGTCGAGGAAAATATCTGATTTTGATCAATAACTTCGACCTCTGTTTGAACGCTTTGAGGCACAGGTGGCTTTGTGGTAGCTGAGAGGAATCAATTGGCCTCTGAGGTGGCGGTGAAGGCCCTTTGTCTGATAAACACTTATGATTCACCTTTAACTGTGTTTTAATTTGGAGGATTAGGCTTTTGATAATCATTCTTAGCCATAATCCCCCCAAATTTGTCTTCAATCTTCTGTTCTACTGCATTTCGTCTTCGACCCTGATACTCCTTTGTTTTTATTTAACTGCTTGTGTCTTGTTGATGTGCAGTGCTGCGTAGGGCTCACAAGGCATCAATGCCCATGAAGCATCGATGAGACGTGGAGTTTTAACCATGCGAATGGTTTCTTTTTATGAATCAAAGGCACGGGAATCGTCATTCCCGACCTTTGGCCTTTTTCTAACACAATGGATAAACCATTTAAACACCTGAAAAATACAAAACTAATTATGAAATCCTGCGTTATTTTGTTTTTACTGCTTCAGAAGGTGTGGGGAGGAGCATGGCCATTGGATGGCAACATCCAATGGTTGGGATCTATTTGCAAAGGTTAAAGGAGAGCAGATGGAGAAAATAAGTTCAAACCATGGATCGCGCAGAGATCGACGGTCGGGATTGGTCGTGACTAGATAAAGCAAATGAGTCACTTTGCTTGGAAAATGGAAGAAATATGGTTAAAACCTTTATTTCAGAGGAAAAGTATTGGAAATAGCCTTCGAGAGTTCGAGATAATCGTGGGTCGTCGGATGAGATCGGCCCACGAGATTAACAGTGGAGATCACGCGTTAAAACCCTTGGTAGAGGTGGAGGGCGATAAAACCATGAGGGAAAAATATAGGACCGTTCGATCTGGACACGTGGACTGTCCAGATCCAATCGGAGGATCGCAATTGGCGGGGGAAAACGAATGTTAAAAATGCACCCAATGAAAAGATCCGATGCAATTAAATGTAGACCGTTGATCCGCAAATCAGATCGACAGTGGGAGTTGAATTGGAGGGGTTCGAAAAAAGTGGAGGAAATACTTGTGATTGGAGCAAATAAGGGTTGTTGGATCAAAGGAAAGGGAGGAGCATATCAACGGCTGATGACTGATCGGGGAATCGTCAATCGGAGGGGAGAAACAACATCCACGAAATGCGCCTTAGATCATTGCTGATGCGATGATGTGTGGATTGTTGATTGGCTCAATGATCAACAGAAGATATTGTTTTCAAAAGAAAACTGGTGGAACCCCTTTATAATATATGAAAACCCAAAAAAAAATTAAATAAAACAAAGGTTTGGTGGCGGAATATATGTTTATGATATGGTTTGGCGACCGACTGCGGGGCCTTGGTCTATATGGAATGATAATAGACCCGGGGTGTATATAATAACGGGCTAATCGCAATCGGAAGGTCGGGCCTTCGGGCTTTTCAATCTACCCATTAAAATTTTGCGATGCGATTGAGCGCCTCGGGACTTAAACTCTTGGTCCCGGGCGTAGGCTATATGGAATGAAAAGCGAAGGGGGCAGAGTTCAGACAATAGGGATTTAATCGCATCGAAACTTTGATTTAATCAAAAAGACTTGTGCGCTTGGTCTTTGCGATGCGATAAGTGCCAAAAAGGACTTAGCGCTTGGTCTTAGCACCATGGGCATACGGTGGGGGAGTGGTTTAAGACTTAGCCCAAGGGGGCTTAAGTTTGCAATAATAAAAATTATTTTTCAAGAAATTTTTCAAGATTTTCAATGGATTTGAGGGTTTCGACAGAGTTTAAAAAGTGAGTTTTAAACTTTGTAAGGTGGATTTTATGAAGAGGAAATGAGGGAAAAATGGAAAATAGATGAATTTCATGGGAATAAAAAATGGAGGTTAGTTTTGAAGTGGAAGGAGGGGAAAATGGTGTTTGCAGCAGTATTTTGTCTTTGAAATCAACAGAATTTCTGAGCTTTGAAATGGGAATAACAATGAAGATTTGGAAAGAGGAGATGATGTCTTCAAGAGTCTTCAAGAGATAATATTTTTAGCAATAAAAGTGTTTCTTGAAGGCTCAAAAAATGTTTTGGCCACCTTTTGATATAACAAATTTTATAGGTGGCCAACAGGCCACTCCAAGTGTCCACTGAAAATGTGCTTCTGGTAAATGAAAACAAGAAAATACAACTTCCCTGCTAACTATAGAAAATCAGTAAAAGGATTTTCAAAAATATGAAATGTTCAGAAAATGCACAAGCACACTTTTCATTCTCATTTAAAATAACACTTGGTTGTTGATCCATAGGAGAGCATAGGGAAGTATAACTTTCTGTTGTCTGAGTATTGGCTGTAAATTCCTCAAGCATGAGGAACTTTGATTCTATATCTGGCATATTGTCTCTCTCGGACTCGTTCTCCTTCCATTCATATTCTAAATCATCCTTGAATAGAAAAAATTCTTCATGGTTGTCAAACATGATAGCTTTATCCTCTTCATGAAAGAAAATAGTCCATGTCAGTTGATCTCTTTATAGGAAATCATCATCACAAATTGGCTTACTCTCAACAAATTCTTGTATAGTTTCATAATTATCATGATTGTCATCATTTAAACTCATATTTTCATTTTCAATACTGGAAGAATTTTCACTAACACATTCTTGACTATGTGAACACTGAAAACCTGCATTAGCTTGGGTTGTAACATGACTTTTCAAGAGCTGATCTATCTCTTTTTCAGTCAAAGGAGGAAGTACTTTTTGTTTTCTTTGGATGAAAAAGTAATTGTCTTCTTTCCCTCCTAAATATTCACAAGGATGATGAATATCTTCTTTAATCTCAAGAAAAAGAGCATATAAATTTTCATCAGACTGCTAATTTATTTCATGTGGTTTCATTTGACTATCAAGATGAAAAATTATTTCATCTTCAAGCAAAGGGGAAGCTATTTTATGTTGAATATGATCTCGTGTATCAAAGTGACTAGCTTCTTTAGACCGTTGTTGAAGGGAGAAATCATAGAAGGCTTCGAGGATCTCTTCATCATTCATGCATTCGATATAATCAATACTCTCAAGATATGCAATAAAACCTTCACTATAATCACAACATCTTTGTAAGAGAGATAAAGAAAGATTAGACTTCACAAAATGTTTGAAGAACATCTTATGGAAATATTTAAGAGAACATAAACTTCCTTCTGGTAACCCTTCATACCATACCCTAGCTTTATCTTCGATATTAGCCATAAAAACCTTCATGAGACAGTCCTCTAGAAACTCAACTCTCAATCTACATACATGTACATGAAACTTTACTAAATGCAGATCAGCATCATCTTTCTCTTCATCTTTGAATATGGGAAGATGTGTAAACCAATCAACATAAGGCATAGGATTTGGAAATCCAAGGATTTGATATCAATCCATAGGAGCATACCTGGGATTTTTTCTTGTAGTAGAACTCATCTCCACAACGATGAAGTCGCCAAGAAGTCTATTCAAATTACCAATTCTTGAAAAGTGGATTCGTCATGAAAATTCTGAACCTTTGGATTCTTCGACACTAGAGTCACTAGGTGAATTATGCACAACCTTCTTGTGCCTTATTGTTGTTCACCATCAACAATCAGATCTGATCTTTGTTGTTCTTTCCCAAGGAATATTTGTCTTTTCGCCTCCCAGGAAACGACACCAGTATGTTATCTCTCCGCCAGGTTTCTAAGGCTGAAGAAGAAATCCCAACAAAGGTAACCACAAACCAATCTTTTAGCTTAGTAGTTAGCCCTACCAAACCGTAGAGGGCTCTCTCAACAAAAATCATAGCCAAGAGGGTTGGATGAATTAGGGTTTTAGGCTAGGTATGAGTTTCATGGATTTTTATTTTATTTGATTGGGTTGTTGGATGAGGATTTTAGGTCAAAGAGGCTAGGTCGGGGAAAATAGGATTAGGGTTGTAGAGATTCAATGGAGCAAGGTAGGTATAAATTCTAGCATATTAGGGTTTTTGGGATGCAATGATTTATACAGGTGAGGATCTAGGAAGAGCATGAAAGATGAATTATTCCTAAACTGAGAGAAAGATGAACAGACTATGAAAACTTTCCCAAAATAGAGCATGTGAGATGAATTTTGTTTCTCAACTTGAAAGTGATAATAAAATAGAAGTGCAATGAATTATGAAAAAAATTCATTCAAAAATAATGATACATAAGAATAAACAACGCTAGACAACCATACCACAGGTATCCCAGAGAAATAGTTGCAACACTTTTATTAAGGTCCTACCAAAATGACTACAATAGAGTCTCTGATCAATATGCCAACATCCAACTAATTCCAACCTATGAAATGACTGAAAAACTACATGATATAGACCTCAAACAAACTCCTCCCAGCCTCAGGGGTCGAATCCATGAGAGGAGGAGCAGTTCCACCAAAACCTGAGCTGAAAGTTGAAGTGTAGGGAGGTCCAAGTGACTTATCCCTAACTTTTGTGAATTGGTTCATTACACCTCATTGAGTTCATTTACCTAATTTATTTACCCTAGGTAATATTAAAAACACCATAATGACATTTACATCATTTATTTATGGATTTAAAGACATGATTCCCGAAGATAAAAGTCAATTTTTAGAAAAACTCAGAAAAAAATCAGAAAATTGTCAAACGCGCCATCCCTTTGTCAAATGCGTCATCCATGTTGCATATTTATTTTGAGTGCCTTACCGGTGTCCAAATTGATATCATGATAGATCGTTAGAAATATATCTCTCTTGGCTACAAAAGGGACCTATCAAGCACTGAAAATGATCAAGAATAGCCCCTGAAAAATCAATTCTCCCAAGACTGGTCAAAAAGTGCAGAATGAGGGTGAAAAATTGAAGTGTGCTATTTCAAAAAACTTTTGGAGACCTTACTCAACTCCAAATTGAGCTCATGATATCTAATTGGAAATAAATTTCTGCCTATGTATTATTTAACTCGTCAAGAAAGTCATTTGGACACTCCAGCAAGGAGAAATTTTCATTTTCCCGAGGTCGCTCCAAAAGTGCATCAACTCTCTTGTGGCACCTGTATTTTTGACATTTCTCGAAAACCATGACACCTGTGTAAAAAATGAAGGAGGTTTTTCTTACTTGGCCTATTATGGAAAAAAAATCTCTCACTTTTTTCAAATTCATATTTGTTTTTTCAGAAACACGGTTTGAAGAAAAATTGGCCCTATGTGTGGCAAATGATTTGTCTCGTGGAATGACTTCATGAAAAATGATGAATACATGATGTTTATGAGTTGTAATAGCCTAATACTTTGTTTAAATGACCTCCCTTATGCCTCATTTTCTCATATATCTCTGATTCCATAGCAAACCCTAGCTCAGTGGGAGAGGAAATTAGGATTTGGTGTAGGCAAAACACGGGATTTAGGACTACCTTGTAGAGGGAGGGGAATGAAGGCGTTAGGGGTTATCTAAATTCTTGGGGAAATTTTTAGGGATAGGTATAAATGTTAAAGAGTGTAGGGAAGTGGAATTTCTAGAAATGAGTGAGGGGAAGGGGTCTAAAATGGAAAAACACAACCCTAACCTAGGAAGGTGTCAAAAGTGTAGCAATAGGCTAGGGTTTGTAGAAAAGTGAGGGAAATGAGAGGAATGGGCTTGGGGAAAGGTAAAGGGAGGTAGATGGAGTGTAGGTGAGTGAGATATCGAGGTGTGAGAGTGAAAATGAGCCTTCCCTTGGTCTTTGATGCAATGGAATGGTGTTTTATTGGACCTTGGAAAATGAAAACCTAGAGACCCAATGAAGACCGTGAGTGACTAGACTTCATGGTGACCTGACTGATATTGATTTCATGGATGATGTATAGTCAGCAATATATGGAGATATGCCAGAAAGTAATCAAATTTTTGGAAGAGTGATGTTTTTGGGCTAGGGCTACCATCAGTGACTAATATTTTGCATGACCTAATGGAATGATAAAAATGATATGAAAAGAGGATTTTGATCATTGATGGCAAGATGCAAATACTGACACTAACAGACCCTACCTGTGATAATTTGGCCTTGATGTGGCTATTTGACCTACTGGAAAATGTATATATTGGAGAAGATATCAACCTTTTTGGACACACAACACACACATCTTCAATCTGCAATAGAAAATAAGTGAGAAGATAGAAGAAAGAGAAGGAGTACCTTAGCGAAGGAGAGAGAAACCCTAGCGAAGTCAAATATATGAAATTTATCTTATGGTAGCTCCATATATGATTTTTCTAGGGTTTCTAGGTATATTTGAGGTATAAAGTCACTGGCCAAAATTGCAGACCTTAAGTGGAGGAAAAAACCTTGATTGATACAAAAATTTGATTTTTTTACCTACGTTGACTTTTAGAAGCATTGTCTTGTTTGGAAATAATTCTTTGAAGGGTTGACTTGGTGCTTGGAGGGAATATTTTTCTTGGTCTAGTGATCCTAGATGTCTCGTTTGACTTGATTCTATAATAAGAAGAGAATTTTGACTAGGTTTCCCCTAAGAGAGGAGTTTTTCCCTGATTGAGAGCCAACATAGTGTGTTATATTGTTCTTATTATCTTCAAGTTCTTTATGGTTTGATAATTTCTTGATGAAAAGAAGACATAATAATATACTATAATTAAATCACAAACTATTATCAAATTAAGAAAAAAAAATCCTTTCGATTTTCTAACATGGTTTCGGAGCTAAGGTGAGGAAGGAAAAGGAAACTTGAAGACTATTTGTTCTAATCGTCTTGAAAGGACATAGGAAAGGATACCAGGAAGGGTATAAGGAGAGGCTCTTAGGAAATAAATCTCACCATTCATCTTGAAGGAAGGATACTTGGGAAAATACATTTGAAGACATCTTGGCACATCTTAAAAGAAGCATCTTGGAAGATCTTTTGAAGGCTTTTGGAAGACATCATTTGTAAGGAAGAAAAAAGAAAGTTTCTCTCTCTCTTTAATTGGAAGCTCCTGATTAGGGATCATTATCTTGAAGTAGGATCTCTCTCTCTTGAAATATATTATAAAATTATTTGAATAAAATAAAGAATATTGGGACCATCATTGAAGTAAGTTTGAATAAGTATCGAGAACCTCTGGAGCATCATTAAAGAAGGAGTAATCAACACCTTGGGACTATCATCAAAGAAAGCTTGAAAAGAGACATATTGCAGACTAAAACGGATCAATATATATGTAAGAGTGACATTTACAAGTGTACCAATGGCATCATCAATGAAATCAAAAAATAAACTTCATGGAGATTCAAATTTTAGAGCCCGGAGGACAAGGATGGTCTTATCCTTACAAGGAACAAAGTCTTAGACATGGTGCAAGGAAAAGTTAAAGAACTATCATATGATGCTGGAAAAGAAAAATTCAAGGATAATGACATTATTTCCATGAGCCTCATTGTGGATGCATTCAAGGAAAATTTGATTCCCTATATATGCACCCTAGACACCTCAAAGCAAATGTATGATGCTTTCTCCAAACTATTTACAATCAAGAACATTGGTAAAGTGGCAAGGCTTAAAGAATGAGCTTATAACTATCAAGATGAAAAAATTTGATATTGTATCTTCATATTTTGTGAGGATATCCCATTTACGAGATGAACTCCAAGCAGTTGATGAAGTCATCCCTGATAAGGAACTTGTAATTTCAGCCCTATTCGGATTACCTAAATCCTATAATGATTTTGCATTTGATATTATTAGTTGGAAAGAGGCTCCATATTTTGAAGAATTATGGACTTACTACACTCAAGAAGAAGCTCGACTTACTCTAATAGGAGGAAAACAAGAAGATTAAAAAAATCATGTCTCCAATTCTTATTCAACTCGTTTCAAGAAGAAAGGAGAAAACAAGAAACTTGGTCCTCTCAATAGAGGTTCAAAGAAGAACCATCATAAGAAGTCTAACCTATCAAAATTTCAATGTTTCCATTGTCACAAATTGGACACTATAGAAACCAATGTCTTGAGAAATCAAATGATAACAAGAAGAGAGAAAAATATCATGTTGTTGTTATTGATATTGATGAACCATCGAAGAAAGCCAAAGTAGAATATTACAGTGTCAAAGATTTTTATTATTGATAAAATAAAATAATTAGGGTCTTAAGGGTTTTGGAAAAAACCCTAATGTATCATATCCCTTGTATAAAATCCTATTCAGGTCTTTGACTTTAGGTTTTTGTGATAAACCCCTTATAGGATCATGATTGAATTTAGGTTTTTTGTTATAACCTTAGATTATGTTATTCCATGTACATTGACGTCTTTGATTTCTAGGGTTTGTGAACCTAGTATGACTTGATAATCAAATGCCTAGGGTTTCAGACAAGACTCTAGGGTGAGTTGTTAAAATGAATAAATGCTTCAATGATGTCTAGATCAATACAAAATGCAGAGGTAAACATTGTTGTTCACAAAATATATGTATTCTATTTCTTTTCTTTCATTGCATTGTTGTTGACTTCCTTAGTATATCTAACTTTATTAACACTTGTTTATAACCTTTTATATTATGATCTCCCTAAAAAGGATTGCAGGTAAATTCTAAAAAAAATCTATGAAAAATGAAGTCAAAAGTTTGTGGCTAGATTTAGTGGGAGATTTAGAGGAAGATTTGAATCTTGGAAAAACTATGAATTTAAAATAACTTTGATTTAGAGGGAGCAGTTCAACTCTAAAATTCTTAAGGTATTCCTTTTCATTATAATCAAAGTTGTGATTAGCCTTCATAAGCTTCTATTCTAGATGAAGTGCTTGTTAAGAAACAAACTTGGGGTTGATAAAATAAATTTTCTCAATATAAATATATACATCTTCTATGTGTGTGTCATGTATAACCAGATTAGAGAGTTGTGGGACAATTATTCATTCCTTGGAGAATAGTTTGGTAAGGGAAAATCATTTTTTCCTTATCAAGGAAGAATGCGGTCCTTTAGATCTCATTACTCAAAAGAGTAGGTACCTTTATGAAATTAACCTTGTCATTTTATAGGAGTGGGTGCCTTTATTATGTAACCCTTTTGTCCTAGAATAAGGCTTGTAATGTTAGGGTTTGTTCATTGATAATAGTAACCCTGTGGTGTAAGGATCCTTTAAGTTTTTGACTCTGTGGTTTGAAGAGTTGTGTGTTCCCTAGGGTCTGGCCAAACCTGGGTAGTTTCAACATGAATGTTCCTAGAGGTTTGACCTTGGTAACAAAAAACATCTACTAGTTTTTACACCATGAGGTTAAGGCGTTGTTGAAGCCCCGAAAATCGGGTCTACAACAAGGGGGATACCCACCCGGTCCGGACCTTGGTTAGCAGCTCCTTTTCCGTTTGGTATAGCAGGTCTGACTGGGGATAATGGGACTAGTTTCCCAATATGTGTGTGTGTTGATAATTGATATTTCCTTTCTAAAAGTTCCTAAGTGAAATGCTTTTATTCTAAATCTAATCTAATAACATGCAATTGTATTCTAATAAACAGAAATATCTAATTCTATACTACCCCGGGATGTAATCTTTCCGTTATGCGATCTAAAATGATTTCAAATAACAATTGGTAATAAAGATCATTCAATTGTTATAAGAGAATAATTCAATAGAGATAAACCACTTCGTATAAAAAGTTAGACGAAAAAATTGTGAAAAACATATCGCATAATAAGCTACTCACATATTAAGCATAAATAAATAGCTATCACCGTACAGAAGTGCCAAATGATAACTCAAATATTCACGCATCAATATATAAACAACTGAACATGAATATCACTTTAACACAAAGGCAGAAATAGTTAAGAGATAAAAGTACCATTTATAACTAGTTCTACTCATGAGTTTCAAGCAATAATGACTTATCTCTTCTTAATCCAACATCCACTAAGAGTACAAAAGTGCAACATCATTAGTAGATATTAAACGCAGATATCAATAAATCATGTTCCATTCATTCATCAAAACCTCCTCGGAGGGTGCAAAAGTGCATGTTCTGAGGACAAGTTTTTGACAAATTTCAGGACCCTTCTCTAAATGCATGAGAAGGGTTTAAATACTACTAACTAAATCTAAAAATAATTTATTACAAAAATGTAGGATACGGTTTTAAATGACCGTCCTCATTTCAAGAAAAAATAAAGTAAAATTAATACTAAATCTAAAATTAAAACTAATCAACTAGCTATTTGTGAATCTGTTCTTTGAAATTGCAAGCGTTCAACATTTGTTTGAGAAGAGTAGGCTGGCCGACTTCATACTTTAACTGTCCTATGAAAACGGAATGGGCAAGAGCTGGCGCCATCTTCTCGGTAGAATTGATGATACATTTGAGAGTCATGCACTGGCTGTGTGGTTTTACCAAATACGCCGAGAAAGAATCCCAATTCAACTTAGTTAATCTTTTAATTAATTCTGCCTTTTCTTGAGCCTTCTGTCTCCAGCCTGTCTGCAGTTGCTGTGCTTTTGGTAGATACCCTGGAGTGGTTTCTGAGATCAGATTTTCCTTGTGAAAATTTCCATTTATGCAGTCAATAACATTGTTTGATGTTGTGGCTGCTTCTTCTGCCGCTTGCTCTGCTTTCCTGATTTGTGCATCCCAATTGTTAAAAAGCATTTCTTTGTGATTATCGTTGATTATTGGTGCACCTGCTCTTTTCCCCTCCTTTGTTTCTTTCCAAGCCAAATATTCGGTAACTCTTTTATCAATTAAATCATAATCATGTCGTAATTCTATGACTTGATTAGTGATTTTATCGCTTATTTCGCAATAAGAGTTCCACTGTGATATTCTTTGGCATAATATTTCTTGTTGATGCAGTAGTTAATCATTTAAGGAAATGGATTCTGTGATGAATTCTGTAAGCTTGGGATCATCCTTGTGCATCTCTTGCATAACCTGTAACTGTTTTTCTCTTTCAACCAAACTGTTATGGTACCCTATCTGCATTTGTTGGAAGTCTTGTTGTAATTTGTCAAGTTGTTTCTGTTCTTCGTTGTTGGCGTTGGCTTGTTGCAGTTGTTGTTGCAAAACCTGTACTTGATCTTCTTTCTCATTCAGTAATTTTCATACCTCAGATGCTTTATCAATGGCCGCAGAGGCATATGCTCCTATGATCTGAGATAATTTGGTGAGATTTTCAGTGGGATCAGTGGTAGGATCTTGCCATAGGATGTCTAATTGTTCTGCATCATGGGAGAGCACGTTTTTAAAATTTCCTTTTCTTTCTTTGTCTTCTCACTACTACCTTGTGTTGTGGACTATAAAATACATCAAGAGGAGGAATTTCCTCTATTTTGAGCATAATTTCAGAGGATGGGGTAATGGGAATATGTTCCATTTCTGAGACATTGCTAATTATTCCTGTGATTATATCTTTTGTTGCATGTACATTACTCACAGGTGTCTGTGTGTTCTATCCTTCAATATTTATTAAATCATTGAATGTTTCCCATTCTTTATCTAGCTCAGTTCTGACTGATGGTTGTTGGATGATGAGAGGGAGAGGATTTAGCTGTGGAGAGGTCAAAACCTGTTGCTATGGGAGCTCCTTTGACTGGGCAGTATCCCTTACTGACCCTTCACTTTTATCATGGTCATTTTCAAACCTCTTAGAGTGTTCTGACGTTTCTCTCCCGGACTTAGATTTAGATCTGTCTGTGCCTGAACTTCCACTGAAACTAATACTGGGAGTTGGTTACCTTATGGGTTACAAGCGTAATTTATCCAAAGGGATACTAGATAACCTCCTTTCCCTGTATATCTTGAACTCTTGAAATTCTGCTGGAGGAAATCGCATTTGGGCCGAATGTAGAACCTCTTTAAGTGCTCCTTTCTCTTGGAACGTGTCATCAAAAAGATCATCTTCTTTAGAAAACACCTTTATTTTGACTGCAGTAGTGAAATTTTTAGCAATATCATAAGGGTCGAACGGTCTTCTTGGAAATTTGAACAAACGTAAACATGTTATGTTGTTTACTTCTTTGAATGCATGGCCTACATCAAATAGTGAAAAGGCTCCACAGGCCACAGGAAATTGTGGCCAAATAGCCTTATTTTTGTCCTTCAAATATTTATTCAAACTTCCTTCTCCGCAGGTTTGATAAGCAATTTCTCGTGCCATGAGTTTATCAGGAACATAAAAAGGTAAGACATGAGGGGAAGCGAGACTTCCAAATACCCTGACATATGTAAACAGTTCTTCTCCAAACCATCTTGCGACAGGGAGAATATCTACCTCTGCTTCGGGAGAAAATCTTGGAGTGTCTTTATCATATAAAATTTTGTACAGGGGCAGCATAATTCCATGACAAATCTTGTAAAAATACGGAGTGAACTTGGAATCCCACAATTCTTTATGATAAATATGAATGGGTAAGGGGTCTTGAGTCGTCCATTTCCAACCCATCAAAGGAAACTTGGAAATATAACAGATTGAATCCATCACATATGCAGATAAGTAAAAAGGGGGATAAATTCTCTGAGAAACAGTTCTTTTAGACCGGTAATTCAAAATGGTTGTGGCTAAGTTATCAGATAATATCTTAGCCCAATCCACAACAGTAGCATTAACAGTGGCATTCAATAATGGTAGCCATTCAAATGAAAATTTATTAATGTCTGGCTTCCCAAAAAGCCTACAGAGCATAGCAGCAGCAAAGCAATACGGGGAAGTGAGAGAACCAGTACTATACATACCACGTTTATCCTTTTTAAGTGGTTCATCCCTCCTTGACCAGTCCTTGGTGCATTCTTCCAAGTTTTCATTTTCTTTAACAAACTTCTCCATGAACTGTTTGTTATAAGTCGCCTGTGGCTCTGGTAAATGATACATGAGTCTCAAATCTTGTGGAGTGAATGAGCCAATGAGTTCTTGACCCTGAGTCTTAAATTGTCTGTTTGTGATATCAGTGCTGTCTAGTACCCATTTAACCATGTCCGTGTATGGAAGAATTTTGGGTCTCGCCGCTATCCGGTGCAAGAATGAGCAAGCTAGCTCTGTAATAGACGCCTCAAAAGACCCATGTGAGCCTGCAGTAGTTGTAACCTCCATTACTCTGGGATTTTCTTCCTCAAGTAGACTGTACATGCCTTCCCAAGTAGTAATACCAGCATGTTTGTTACAGGCGGTGTCTGTATACAAGGGCATCATTTCTTTGTCTTCAGAACTCGGAGCCTTGTCTTTCTTTCCCATAATATCCTGAATACTGCTTTGTATAGTTATATGTTCTTCATTCCTGCAGTTTACAAATGAAGTGAGAATAATGACCAGAAAAAGGTGACGAGAAAGCTTTTAAATGCTGAAGACATATAAAAAATACCACCTTACATGAAATGACTCTTCGATCATAAAAAAACCATATTTCATTAATGATTGACAACCAATTCATTGATTAACATTAAAGCGCATAACCAGGCCTCGGTTTATGGAAAAAAAAATTCGTACAATGAGCCCTAAAGATCTACGATAAGGCAATCTGCGATTTGCTTCGCAATATCGTAGATCGCAGTATCGCAAAATCGCAATATCGCAGAATCGCAAAATCGCAATATCGCAATATCGCAAAATCGCTGAAGCGTAGCATATGACAAACATCCGTTAATGTGTTTTTCTGTGAAACGCGATTTGCAATATGTGTCATCTCATATCGGCGGTTTTGAGATTTTTCAGCGTAATATATGACATTTGAAGCATGTGATGCGATGAATGTTTTTAGTGCGTAGTTTCGCATCACGATCTCGCAATCTTTAGCATTCTGCTTGTAAGGAGATATTCATTACCTTTTTGCGATGTGATATTCCTTTAAGGAATGATTTTATTCTATCTTATCATAAAACTTAAGCTTTTTTATATTTTTCAAGGGGTATTCTCTTAAGTCTATGATAATAAGTTTTATTTGAAAAAGGAAATACAAGTCCTAATTGATTTTTTAAATTTTTTGACTAAGGGTCCCCACTTATTTAGTATTAGTGATAATACTAAATAAGAAGGGGGGTTGTTGCTGGCCACAACAGGCGTCAACTACATCATGGTGTCTAGTTATTGTGCCTTAGGCTAGCCCATAGGATATCACACAAAGGTTTTGAGTTGGTGCCTTGGTATATATCCTTGATGGTACCCATAATATCGATGATTTGGTGCCTTGGAAGATAGCCTAGATGGTACCAAGGTCTTTAGGGTTAGTATCTTGGCAGGTAGCCTAGATGATACCTAGTTCCCTATTAAGGTTGGTATCTTGGCAGGTAGCTTAAATGATACCTATATCCTTGTTAGGGTTGGTATCTTGGCTAGTAGCCTAGATGATACTTATATCCATGTTAGGGTTGGTATCTTGGCAGGTAGCCTAGATGATACTTGGATCCTTGTTAGGGTTGGTATCTTGGTAGGTAGATTGGATGATACATGGATCCATGTTAGGGTTGGTATCTTGGTTGGTAGCTATTCACATCATTTTGTGACCATGACAAGTAACTATTAGAATGGATCTTTCGCCATCCAATTCATGTGTTCCAAAGAACTCCCTTGCAAGTCAACATCTTAATCACCTTGAAGAAAGCAAGAATTTGGGTTATAAGGCAAAAAACCTTATTTTTAGTGACTTCTGCACTTTCCTAGCTAGTTTATGTGCATTCACAATTCCTACCATTGGTACCCGCATAGAACTGCGCTCTGTCTTCCATTATAGACCGTGCAAATGACTCAACAAAAAGTAAAAATAAAAAGTTAATTCTAGAAGCCTTGTTGGGTGAATATATCCCAACTGAAAGCTTCAAGGTCATACCTATTCGATCCTAGCCCCTCCCGTCATGGGGCTAATTCCTATTCTTCAAGGAACCTTAATCCCACCTTTAGTGGATCTCATCCTTTTGATATGGATTTGAAACTTCCTCCTCTTGGATTATAAATCAACTACAGGCTAGAGGGTTGAGGGAGGTTGCTAAAGATAGAATTATGTTGGTCAAATTGGTTTAAAGAGCTTAGCATCCAAGGAAAGGATTTTAGACATATGGGAGGAGTTTCACCTCATAAATGAAAAGGTTGTGAGACTCTTCTATATTTTTAAATTAATACAGTTGACCTCTTTTTCTCACTACATTGTTTTATGGATCTCATGAATGATTTGTGTTAATTATATTTTATCCGCTGAAATGATGCTAGTTAATAATATCCTTGATCATTAGTTTGAATATTTGAATCATATATGTTGCATTTTCCTTTAATCCTTTGGTTTCTATGTGTGCAGGTTTTTTTTTAGCCTTGCAGAATTGCCTCGAGGAATAACAAAGGTCTTCATCAAGAATTTCGTAATAAGGTATGGATCCCATTTCCACTCCTTTTTAGCTTTATGCTTCAAGTTAAATATACAGACAAAAAATGGAAATAAGTTGATTACAAAACCTCAATAAGCAAGATGAGATCTGAAAGATATTTCCATCTTAATTCAGCTGGCACAAGTCGAATCTGGCAATTACAATTGGGGAAATTTTGGAAAACAATCACAACAGAAAATCTGCAAATCTGTCCTTCGAAGAACCCTATGTTTCTCTCAGTAAAAACTGAATTTTGGAAAACTACTCCTTGAAAACTAATTTGGTCCGTTCTGCACAAAACCCATGTTTCGGATTTTCAGGATTCTTCTCTATTTTCCCGAAACGTACAACGCAACATTGTCTCTTGTTATTCTAGCGGATTTCTGAGTTGGAATATTTAATTAACAGCTAAAGATCAAATCTGCAATCTGGGAGAGATCTTGGAGGCTAAAATACTGAGTTATATTATAACGAATTCATTAATAAACCATCATTGGAAAAATCATGCATAATAATAATTAATTTATTAAAATAAAGGGGAACAAATATTATTTATCCAAAAGAGCATAAATAATTATGAAATGGAATTATATAATAAATTATGATAATAAAATAACATTGGAAATGGATGAAATGGATGTTAAGAAGTGATAATAATAATACAAATTAGTGGCCCAACACATACTACTCATTTCTCCTTCTTGAATCTAAATAAATAGCGTTGTATATCGTATTATGTTCAAAAAAGTTGTCCCAAATATGTATCTCAGAGCACAAAGAGCACAGTCATACAAAACTACAACAAAAATTCTCCAAAATTCTAAACCTTTCTTTCATCCCTGAACTCTCTACATATATAGTTTTTCTTGAGGGTTTACGATCGAATAAAATTTCATGATCGATCCACACTTGTGAAAATCAAACTACCATAACCAAATCGCATAGAAAAATAGAATAATCAGAAAATCAAAACAGAATAAGATGAAATCGGGACTTCAATAGAAAAACGTCATAATCAAATAGTAAAAGAAACAACATAGTTGGCCACAGAGGCCAACTCCTGGAATCTTCAAAGTGGGGCGGCGAGGAGTAGTCGTGAACAGATGGGAAGTCTGGCTTTCATCACATGATTCCACCTGTCGTTGAAAGCCTCCAATGATTTCCCCTAACCGTTATGGAACAGCTAGTCATGTTGCACGTGCCTAGCTCTTTAGCGGGGAGTTCTTGGACAAATGGAACATACCACAACTATGCTTGTTCCGCCCAAAAACCCATGTTGTGTTGGACTTGCAAAACGGGAGACCGGGCTTCAGACGGGAGCCTGTGGAATTAACACATAGCGGGACAGTTTAACACTGAAAAGAGAGCAGGACAAAGGCCATGGGAGGTCTTTGATGACATGGCAAGGAGGTGGGGCCCAAACTCATATCGCAAATCGCAATCAAGAGATCGGAAGTTTGTTATTATATGGAGCGGGGGGTAAAGTTTATGACTTGTGAAGTGCGATGTGCAGTGAGTGGAAGGTGACGTGGCATGATGGAGGTGGGACCACCCACAAATCGCAATTGGGGATTTTTTGTTATAAGGAGCGGGGGGTAAAGGTTATGACTTCCGAAGTGCGATGTGCGATGAGTGGAAGGTGATGTGGCATGATGGAGGTGGGGCCGCCCGCAAATCGCAATCGGGGAATTGGGAGTTTGATATTATGAGGAACAGGGGGTAAATGTTACAAGCTGCGAAGTGCGATGTGCAATGGGTGGAAAGGTGACATGGAAAGGAGGTGGGGTCACCCGCAAATTGCAATCGGAAGTGTTTTGTTATGAGAAGCGGGGGGTAAAAGTTATGATCTACGAAGTGCGATGTTCGATGAGAGGAGAGGTGACGTGGTAGAGAGGGTAGGTCCCATTTACATCGCAAGCAGGGTAATGGTACAAGCAGAGTTAACAAAAGTGTAAGTATAATGCAGTTGGCGATGCGAAAATGTAAGTGGGTACCAATAAAGGTTTAGAGCAGAAAGAAATGAATTGTGAATGATAAAGGTTCATGTGGAAAAGGTGAAAAGGGATAAGGTTTTATCGCATCAGAGGTTTTGCGAAGGAGTGCAATGGAACCATTCACGCCTCATCCCTGTGATTTGCTTATAGGGGCCACTTCTCCACCTTGTGTGTGGTCATAGGCCAATAAATGAAAAGCTCAAATTGTTGAATTTTTGAAAATTCCACTAGATTGAGACTAGAAGGGTGAGGGGGTTGTACCCTCATCCAAATTTTCATTAGTAAAAGATATTTTGGGGTCCAAAATCTTTCAGTGGAGAGTAGTGATCAGGTGCTCAAAAATATGCTCGAAAATTAAAGATGTTGGAATGGTGTGGAACCTGAACGTTCGCGTAGATCTCGTCGTTTTGAATCTGGCGCAACTCCTTTCGAAGAAAACTAACACTGTATGCTCCCAGAAACAAATTCTGTTTGTTTTCCCAAATAGGTAAAGTTTTCAAAAAAAGGACAGCTAACTAGGAAAATTTGGGGCCAGTGGAAGGTTGCCACGTGGCCTCTTGTGATTGGTCGAAATCAATTTTTTTGGGCCTACCACTGCATGACACGTGGCAGGCCCGAAATGGTGCTGGTGTGGGAAAATTTCAGTGGTTGGATGGTAGCCAACCACATGTTTCCACGTGGCCCAACCAAATTCCATCACGTGGTAGCACGGAGGCCACTAAAAATTTGGTTGAAATCTAAATTAACCTCTGGCAGGGTTGAACTGTCGAAATCACAACAAACAGCGCAAGGCTCTAACCAGTTGGGTTAACCATTAGGTCTTGTTAACCAACGAACCAAACCTATATATAAATGTTATGCAGCGGAGTAATGGGGTAAGGGGCCAGGGCTGAGCCCCCCCCCCCCCCCCCACCCTCCCTAATAAACCATGCCATATGACCTCTGGTGGGAACCATGGGTGCGACCCCATTACGATTTTTTTATTAATTAAAAAATTCAGACCTTAAGCCTTGGCGCACTTTTTAACTGTCCCACATTCTATGCCAAAAATCCGCCAAATTGTTGCTCCGTTAGTGGAATTTAGGGCGAAATTGTAGGATAATTCCGGATTTTGGGGAATTTGTAGAGCGACTAGCAGTAAAGCAAGGGAAACTCATAACTTCTTTAGTTTTTGAAAAATTTGGGAGCAGAAAGAGTCTAGACAGGTATTTTTGATAGATCTAAAGTTGTTGGAGCAAGTATTGAATCCATTTAAGCACATTAAATGTATGTAATCGCCATTTTATGAGCATAATGAAAGAGGACCACTCATTGGAAGTTGGATGAGGAGACGTAGCCTAGCAAGGGTGAACTACTTCATCACTTGTTGTGTTGTGGTTATTTTTATGGTGTATGTGTCTGTTGTTTTCTGCTATTTCAAAGTTTAAATTCATGCTTTATGTGCATAAAAATTGAACATAAAAGCTCACAAAAACTCAATTTTAACACTTGTAATTTATAAAACTTCAAGCACATTTACATTAAGATCGAATACATATCGATCATGTTTCCACATCATTATTGTATATCATTTCCATTATAGTCAAATGTATTGTAAAGTGGAAGTCCAAAGGACACGCATGAATGTAAAGAGTCATGTAAGTTGAAGAGTCATGGGAATTCAAACAGTCATGAGGGTAGTCAAAGAGTCACCCTTGGTTATATATACTCCCTCATTGTATGAGCAAAGGAATTTTCACCTTGGCTCCATCAGCAAAGCAATAAAGAGAATATATGGTTCTTTTGTGGAGCAAGGAGTGGCTCCAACGCTCCATTATTAGAGCTAGTGATGTTCATTGTTTGTAAGACTATTTTCTGGATGTTTGTACTTCATGTTTTCTTTTCACATGTACTAAGATATTTGAACTATTTCATTTATTTCAATGCTTACCTTGTTGATAATGTGTTGTAATGGCTGTAACTTTTGTCCCATCCTTGTGGACTATTCCGCCATATATTAGATAGATCTTTCTCATATTATTATGTGTGTAATTGTTGTCCCATCCTTGTGGACTATTCCACAAGATATTAGACAAATATTTCTTAAGTTGTTGTGTGTAATGACCATTGCATCCGTTGTGGACTATTTTGCTGGGTGTTAGACGGAATCCTTCGATTCACGTCTGTCTCTTTCTGAGTGGTACTATTACCTCTCTCTTAGAGGTTCACTTTTCTCTTTCTCATCCCTTGCAATAGAAGAACCTTGACACACTTGCAATTAGGAACTCACCAGGCACACCCCCTTTGCTTTGTGAAAGTACATTGGCATCACTCTCTCTTTCTGATAACAAGAGCCAAGGCATATCTTTAAGAATAAGGCGACTAGGCCTTTGTTTTGGGTGGGACTCCTACACCAAATGGTGTGAGGTCTAATTGGAACTTCATATCGGGGAGATCCCCTGAATGCTGGCGGGTCTAGCACTGTCAATAGGTTCTCCATGAGTCAAAAGAATTTTTGGCATATGTATTATACCCTTCTTGGGCTATTTTTATCAAGAAATAAAAATTATTTTGAGTCGATAAAGTCAAATTTTTCTCCAAGACTAAGTTGTCCCTGCCTGTGACAAGTCGGCCTTGATGTGGCTATTTGGCCTGCTAGAAAAGGTATATATTGGAGAAGACTTTAACATTTTTAGACACACATCTTCAATATGTATTAGAAAATAAGTGTGAAGGTAGGAGAAACATAATTAATATCCCTAGTGAAGGAGAGAGAAGCCATAGCGAAGTCAAAGATCTGAAATTTATCTTGTTGTAGCTCCCACATGTGAGTTTTCTAGGGTTTCTAGGAAAATTGCAGATATGAAGTTGCAGGCCAAAATTGCATACGTGAAGTCGAGGTTGAAACCTTGATTGAGACAAAAATTTGAAGTATTGACCTTCGTTGACTTTTGGAATCCTTGTCTTGTTTGGAAATAAATCGTTGGAGGGTTGACTTGGTGCTTAGAGGGAATACTTGTCTTTTCCTAGTGGTCATGGATGTCTCATTTAACTTGATTCTATAATAAGAAGAGAATTTTTAATGGGCTTTCCCCTAAGAGAGGGGTTTTTCCTTGGCTGAGAGCCTACATACTATGTTCTTTTTTTTATTTTGATATTCTTGTTGTTTATGGTTTGATAGTTTCTTGATTAAAATAAGACGTAAGAATATAATATAATTCAAATATATCATAGGCTATTATCAAAGTAAGAAAATATTTTTTCCCTTTGATTTTAAAACACATTAAACATTATAAAGCATTTTTCATTGCTTATATAAATGTTAGTTTGTTGACATCCAATAAGAATTTTTTCAAGTTCCTCTAAAGCATCTTCAAAAGAATTTCCATACACCATGGAATCATCCATATATACCTCAACACAATCATGAATCAGGTCAAAGAAAATACCTAGTACTGCTCTTTGGAATGTAGGGGCATTGCATAACCAAAAGGAAGTGCTCTATAAGCATATGTTCCTCAAGGACATGTGAATGTAGTTTTGCGTTGATCTTCAAGAGCTATTTGAATTTGATTATAACCATTGAAGCCATCACGAAAATAAAAATAATTTTTCCCTCTTAATGTATCTAAGACTTGATTAATAAAAGGAAAGGGAAAATGATCTTTAAAAGTAGCTTTATTTAATTTTGTGTAATATATACACACTCGACAGTTGCCATTCTTCTTTGGCACAATAACCAATGGTGAAACCCACTGGCTATCAAAAATTGGATAGATAAAATATACATTGAGAAAATTTTGCAATTCTTCTTTTACAATTTCCCTCAAATTAGTATTAATCCTTCTTTCATATTGTATAATGGGTCTAACATTCTCTTGTATCCATGTGTGTGTGTGTGTGTGTGTGTGTGTGTGTGTGTGTAATGCATGTAAGCGTAGAATTAATTCCTTTCATATTTGCATATTCCCATCCAAAAGCAAAGGTATGTTTTTGCAACACTTTTATTAATTGACCTTTTTGAAAAAATTCCAAGTTATTATTAATGTTTAATGTTTTCCTAGGCTAATTTTGATCTGAATTTATGCAGGAACACAACAGAGTACACATATAACCATCAATACAAATATGTATCAGAAATAACACTTCATTTTATTAATATCAAAGAACTGAATTATGTTTAGAGACATAATGGAAATAAACTAGCTAGGGCGTTGGTAGCTTATCTCTGAGAAGAGATGTGGCGACTAAAGGCCTCTGAAATGTGTTAAAATGAGGCTCAAAGGCCTATTTATGATTGAGAAACAATGGAAAACCCTAAACATCCAAAAAATTAACCCTAGGACATGAAGTGCCAAAACTATGGGCCCTGTTTGTGTAAATTGGTACATCAACTTCCCGGGGACGTAACTTTGGCATACAATCTCCATTTGACGTGAAAAATACCTCGTTAAAAATATCTATCCGGGGACTAGAACTTCTGAGTAACATCAATCAAAGACACATGTTGCTCCCATTTTTCCCAAAAAAAAAAAATGTTGTTTAGGGCCTCATAACGCCTCCGAAAGTTCAGGACCAGAAACTGCTAAAAATAGTAAATTGTGCTACAATTAAGGAAACTGAAAAATTGAAATAAACAATGGTGGGGACCCAAGTGGAATAGGCGGGTGGCCACCAATATCCACTTGGATCATTCCTCCCCCCTTAAGAAGAAATGGTTCCCATTGCATTGAGTTCCTCCATGAGATGAGGAAACTTCTGCTGAACTTGGTCCCTGGTGAGCCACTTGCCTTGGTGCAGGAGTTGTTCTGCAATGTTTGAGGTGTCCAATAGAGGTGAAAAGTAGGGCCGAAGGAGGTCCACATTGAAAAATGTGTGCAGACCAAGGAATGGTGGAATATTGAGCTTGAAAGCATTATCTCCCACAACCTTGGTGATTATGTAATGCCCATATTGAAGTGGCCTGAGCTTCCGATGGGCTCTGGTAAGGAATTCTATCTACAAATGTAGCCAAACTTGGTCACCCATCTAGAACTTGTGTGGCACCTAATGTTGATCAAGTCACTACTTTTACTTGGCATTGGATTTCTCCAAGATATCATGGACCTGCTGGCAGACGTTTTGGATGCGTTCAATAAATCTGGTTGCTTTATCAGCCTGAGACAGCACATGTGTGGATTTTTCTTGTGTGTTCACATGAGGCATGGCAACATTAGATAGCGGAGTTGTTGGGTTCATATCAATGGAGTTCTTGACTTGATAGTGTAGAGCAACCTCTGTGGATGAGGAGAAAATGTCCTTGTATTCCTCCACGTCTCTGTCCATTTGTTGCTGCAGCGTAGGGGAGCCCCGTTTAGAGGTGGAAGCCTTAATATTCTTCTTTCCATGTGGGTGAATCATAATGAAAACAAATTTCCTGGTTTGGGAAATAATTTTACTGAATTGCTTTGTAGTACTCAAAGAGATGGCAGAAAGAGGTACTACCTCGAGTACCTTGTTCAACTTATTTCCCAAAGTAATAATAACAGAACGAGGCCTAGACTCATACACAGCATGTCACTACCACAAGTATGGTTGGCCTAATAATACATTAGACACTTCAAGAGGAGCAACATCACACATTACCTCATCCGTGAATGGCTTGATGTTGTACGGAAAGAGGCACTGCTAGCAAACGCAGAGATATCTTCCTTGGTAAAGCCACCCAATGGTATATGGTTGCGGGTGTGTTGTGGGTGGTAGGTCGAGCCTCTTCATAACCTCTGCTGAAATGAGGTTCTTTTGGCTTCCGTTATTGACAAGGAATTGCAGTGGAGAACCCTTCACCCACATTTGGGAATGGAAGAGGCATTCCCCCTCCTCTAGATCCCCGGGCTCCTCCCTCTGGATTTTGGTGGTGGAAATGGTGGCACTAGGTTCTGCATCAATTATCTTCTTCCCTTTGTCATTCCCCTTGTCCAGTTCTGACTCGGAATCAAAACATGCATCTAATTAAGATGCCTTCAGCTAGGTCACCAATGATTGTTTGGCCCGACACTCACTTGTGTTGTGAGTGGATATGTTATGAAATTCACACCACTTCCCCATGTCCTTATTTGGCTTTGTGGTGTTTTTCTAATTCACCTCGCTTTGGCTTTTCCCTTTGTTTTTCGGTTTTGGGGAGCCTTTCCCTTGCTTTGGATTCGTGGATCCAAAGTCTCGCTTCTTCTGCTTAAATTTCTGCTCGATCTTGGCATCATATCAATATGTCATGTTAAGCGAGGTAATGTCGAGGAACTCCATTTCCTCCTTAATTTATTTGTGCAAACAACTGCAGTACTTGAGCACCAAATGTTTCTCTGAATCTTTAATACCCAACTTTGTGTGCAATGTATGGTGTGAAAATTCCTGAATGTAGTTATGCAGAAATCCTACTATAGTATCATGGTTTACTTCTCCTACTTTATTAAGTTATACAAGTTATTTTCAGAAAAAGTATTCAAATAATACCAAAGTAAACACGACTAACATACTACACATGCAGATCATTTACTGAATATTACGCTCATTCAATAAAGTGACACACTGATTTTTGGACATAAGTCCCCGAAAAAACCCAATGCGGGAAAACCAGTGAAGTAGATATGAGGGTTTATTATTATTAAGTAGATTAAGAGTACAACAAATCTAGGTACATGTTGTAGCTGCTACAACACCACCCAAAATTTTGGGTATATTCAAAATTTCGGGCCCCCTCCGCTCACTCAGTCATTAAAGTTTCGACCTGGCCTTCAGTCAGTTGATATCTCCATGAACTATTCCTGCCAAACCCTATCACTGCACCCACTTGCATTACTGTCTCGTGAATGCACTAAGGTTTGGGGGTTTTTTGCTTCAAAGAGCATTGAGAGTCTCTCCATGGATTCAAAGAGGTTTCCCTTATTATTAATCACCAATCTGTGGGGTCGCCGAGCTTGGGTAGGCAGGGTTTCAGTCTGGCTTGCATTATGAAACCCTAATTGCTCAAGAGAGTGGTCCCATTCCTTTCTTAACCTAATATGCATCCCGTGAGGGCACACCCTAATCAGCATAGGCATTAAAACGAAGTGGAGACATCTTGCGTTCATGGTTACGGCAAAGCTTGAACTTCATTAGGGTATGGAAGAAGTTGGCTCTCCTTTGCACCTCTAAAACCCTAAATCATTATGATAAAGAATTTAACCATACCTTGAATTAAACTTCGTGATTTAAAACTCTTGGCATACAGTGCTTCAAGGCACTGACTCTAAGAGCACATCATAACCGTGGGAATTAAAATATTAGAGTAATGATTGGTGTTTTCATTAAATTTCTAAACTTAATTTTGATTCCCAAAGTGAAGCTAAAGTTTTCCCATCCATGCAATTTGTAACAAATTAATTTGGGTTATTTTTTTAGGTTCATGCTCCTCAAGTAAATTAATTTTATTCATTTATTAATCCCACATGGAAAGTATCACGTCAGTAAGCTGACTTGTTTTGTTCACCTTCTCTGCAGGATTATGAGAGGAGGTGGCTTAGATCCACACCCAACAAGGCAACACTTATACTCAAATGAAAGGAAGATGAAGGTTAGGTCATGAACCTATCCACCCCTCTAAAATCACGCGCAAATTCAACGCATGGACAAGCTCTCAAGCATTTGAATTTAATAAAACACACATGCATTCAAATTACATGGAGGTAGTATGCATTGTTAAATAAATAAAATGGCATGGTGTCTATTGTACACGAAGAGCGTTGTTAGCGTATACATCATTTTAACCAATGCTAGAGGGACAAGACATATTCTTAGGGACTGTGACGAAGATCGAACCCCACTACAAGCAGGTTCACCTCAAATCTTTCTCATATGAACCTACAGCCTCAAAATTAAAGTTAAAGCTATAGATTCATAATTCAAAAACCGATCCTGGGGCTTGTAGTTTATGGCCCACTCTGGTTCCACTGTGCCAATTCAATGCAATCGAAATGCCTGTTGTTCTTCTCCACCTCGGTATTCGGAATCAATCTTCGTTGATATTGCTTCAGGCAAATAGAGGCTAATACAAATTCGAACATACTCAAGAACAGAGTCTCCATCGATTCAAGTATATTCAATAACAAATCCGTAATACTGTTTGCGTCCATCAATAAACTCATCGATTCCTATTGAAAGCCTCTACACAGAAATTAAAACGCATTCAGTATTGACATATGCCAAGCATATAATTTTCAATTGCCTTCTCTCTTTTATAAACCGGCAATTTATTAAACGATTTCAATCAACAGAATATGAATCGATTTTGTCAATTCAGAAAAGGGCAGGGTTCGATCCCTAACAGGATTTTATGCAGAATTTAACATATTCTTTGGTCGAGCGCTGATATCAGTTGTGTTCTTCATTAAAAAGGATCGAACCTCATCAATTTCTTATCCAACCTTTACACAGATTAACACACAGGAAATTCATCAACAAGGGACGTGTTTCAATTCAACATCAGCAGATATAACCCAATCAATTCCTCGAAGGTGAGAACACCTTCTCTGTCGTTTTGAACCACAATTATAGATCGAATGTAATCGATTTCAATCTTTCCAATCTCCTTTACAGTAAAGTCGAATTCAACACATAAAATTTAAAACATAAATAAGGAACACTCAATATAGAACATCCATATAACAATATTTCACATATATTTACAGACACAGTTACAAACTCCTCATTATATCTAAGGCATTTCAGCCTTAGCCCAAATTCTCTCACGATTACATTGCATTTTCCCCCTCACACATTATAGATTCTTCGTTTATACAGAAATTACAAAAGAACATGAATCGGTTGAGATGTCCAAAAATCTCTCTGAGTCGCTCAAACAACCCTTCATCTTCTCAAACGCACAAGGAAGATCATTAATTTTTTATCGGTTACATACGATTCAGCATCGGTTTTAACAAAAATTTGCCCCAATTTACATGATTGTTCGCATACCCAGCTTCAGATTCGACTTAATTCAAATTTGTCTGGATGCCCCTGCATCAGACCGCACAGGATACGCAGAAACCCATTGGAATTAATCGACGTATTATAGATACCATGTGCATGATGGCCAAAAAATGAAGGCCAAAATCGTCTTAAACAATAGGCGTGAATATTGGCCATTGCAGATGTGTAAAACTAGAGCCATGGAAGCACATGCCACCTTCAGAAAGTCACATTATGGAGGCATTATCTTTATCTTGACATAGTAACCGTTTTTAAATCCCTCTCGAGATGAATACGAGGAACCATAGAGCGGCAGCAACAACATAAGCTAGGTAACGCAGGGAAGAAGGAAAGTGCATTTTACTCTTTTAAGTTTGCATCTCAATACGGAGGTTGGAAATATGCAGCTAGAAGTGTCTACCATTCAAAGGTTTCACGACCTTCTCGTGGGAATTTGGCACAGATCCCATTTCTAGGAAACGCATCCAGCACATTTTATGTGCTCAATGTACCTCATAAATTCTGTCACCAGCTAATAAAATGTAAATTGATACATCAATGACGTATAATAACCATGCACAGTTTTCTTGAATTGATTCGCCCCTTTCCAATTTAATGAAGTTAGACAGTAAGGTAAGGTGCAAGACTCTGAGGAAATATGAAGCTATCCTTGATTTGTTTCCTTAGGGACCTCACCCATGGGATCTCCCAGCACTTCCCACTGCTCCAGCAACGTCATCTTAAAAGGCGTGCAACCAGCCTAGTCACCAATTTGCAGTTTAGCTTATCATACAGAAGATGCGACCTCACCAAGAATGTGACCAATCGCGGGGTTTTAGAAGTAGTCCAACAACGTGATTTTCATTACATTGCGACCTTGCGACTGCCCAGAGGTTTCACTTTCCCTCAAGTTTCTAGGTTGCGGTGATTTAGAAGCAGTCCAACAATGCGACTTTCATTACACTGCAACCTTGCAATTGCCCAGAGGTCGCACTTCCCCTCAAGCCGCTGGGTCACATTACAATGCCTCAGCCAAACTTCCAAATTTGTCCGACATGCGACGAGGCGACTGCTAATGAGTTGCACTGCCAACGGGGTCGCACGATCTCATCTTAAGAAAGAGGTCAGAGTTGCGACCTGCTTTAAATGGAAATAGTGCGACCTCTGAGCACTGAATAAATCTCTCGTACTTTGTATTCATGAACTGAGCGAGCCCTACGTTGATGTTTGGGAAAGGGAACATGATGATTGACATCACCTTGATGCCAAAACATGAAACATATCAACGCGCAAGCTTGCGATCATGAAATTGCAAACAATTTCAAAGACTAGGAATTATTGCTTGTATATTTAACGAAATTATATTTTGTCTCGATGCTTAATGATTGTTTGTATGTATGATTGAAGCTTAATTAATATTTGCGTGTATGTGTAGGATTAAAGCTGTGAAGTCAGATCCCCGACACTTATGCATGCACTTTGAAATATGACCTTTTTAATACATTAAAACCCCATTCCAAAGCGGTCTCATTCTTATTGCTATCTCGATGGTAATCAAAGCAAGTACATTCTTTCGTGAAAGCATCAAGGTAGAAGCCATATATAAAGAGGAAAATGAGAGATAGCCTCCCCATGTTCCATCAACCATTTGGAAAATAGGGAGGAATACCATTGGTGTATATTGCAATGGTTGCCTATGTGGAGAACTTAAAGAAAACGTAGTCCCAGATAATACTCCAGCTCCAATGGTATGTGCATCGGCTGTGTGCATAGGTGGCACCCTCATCTTTTACTAGTGATGCCAAAGTCATAGATAAAAGATATCTATCAAAGGAGACCTAGCTTAATTTGGATATTGCAACCTCACTAATTGACAATTATTTCTTGGCACGATTAATTAACCCAGTTGAGATTAAGGCTGAAGAAGGAGAAAAGGGAAATATAGATTTTCCCTCATCTTTATGGCTTCCTCGGCTTATCAGGTAATGATTTCTCACGGGCTATACACGCCCTGCAGAGACTGTTGGGGCAAAATGATTGTCTGTCATTTAATTTGTCAACCCGGGGGTTTCATAAACTTGTGAAGCATGCGTGCATTGTATGTCCTAGAAATTGCCTTTCAATTTTGATAAATCTAACTACAAAATAATGAAAACCAATTCATCTAATCTATGAAATAAAATAATGAAAATAAAACTCAACTAACCTATGAAATTAAATAACGAAAAGAAAGAAAACAAATTCAAAAGAAAATATAGAGCATGCAATCACACTTGCAGGAATTTAAATTCTAATCTAAGAAAGCATTTCAAAGCATGTAAAGAAAAACTCAATTATTGCATAGGTTAAATACTCGAGCATCCAATTTGGAAGTATGACAGATTCACCTTTTTGGTGTGATTTTTAGGAGCATTCAATTATACATATAATTGAGGATCTAATCTAGGAAAGACGTATGAAGGCATGTAATGGAAAACTCAATCATTGCATAGGTTAAATACTCGAGCATCCAATTGGAAGTATGACAGAGTCATCTTCTTGGTATGATCTTTAGGAGCATTCAATTATACATATAATTGAGGATCTAATCTAGGAAAGCAGTATAAAGGCATGTAATGGAAAACTCAATTATTTCATAGTTTAAATACTCGAGCATCCAATTTGGAAGTATGACAGAGTTACGTTCTTGGTATGATCTTTAGGAACATTCAATTATACATATAATTGAGGATCTGATCTAGGAAAGCAGTATAAGAACATGAAAAGAAACTAAACAACTGTGAGCTCTATTGCCTCAAACATAATCCAATTGGAAAATAGAAGAATCTACTTTCTTGAGATGTTCTAGGAAAGCAAAGATTAAACAGACATTCTAAAACTAATACTAAGAAAGAAAATAAATGTTAACCTATGAAATTAAATAAATCTGACACATTGTAGATGGCTGATCCAAAAGTATGAGAGATGGTAAATCGAGATGCTCCATACGTAAGAAAAACTAAGTCAAAGTGAAGGAACACTCATGAGTAAGGTGCCACAATCTAATTCTTTATTCAAAGCTTGAGCATAACTCCAACTTTACACATGACATGATAGGAGAAAGCTTCCCCTATTTATACAAAAAGATGAGAAGCTATCTCATTTTGAGATTCCATGAATCTCTCCCTATATCTCTAGAGTTACAATCCAAATAGGAAGTGATAAGGCACATGTCTTCTTAAAGTTACAATACAAATAGGAAATGAGACACATATCCTCATGATCCCATGATCTTCTTCATTCAAATTCGAATTTGGCCTTAGGAGGCCACATAAGGGTATTTTGGAAGCTTCATTTTGACCTACACATGGCAACAATATCATTCCACTTGTTAGGTATAAGTATATGCATATTATTTTCTAATTTTTAACCACAAATTCACTTAAAAATACTAGGAATTAATAAAGTTTGGAAAAACATAAATGTAACCCAATAATTGTAATGGTAAGGCAAATGTAATGAAATGAAGGTGGAGTGAAGGTGATAATATGGAAATATAAGTGAAAATTTAATGGAATTAAATGACAATTTCAAGGCCCAACATACCCTTCAACTGAAGCTATTGCATGTCCTCATGCAATATATTACATTAATTCTTTTTTATCCTTGAGCATTGGCTTAACTTTGCATGATATCATTTGATAACTTCATAATTCTACAAAGTCTTTTAGTTGAATTGCAACATGGTTGGTTCTTGTGTTACAACCATATTTTTTTGTTGCATTCAATTTTAATCTTTGAACTTTTTATAATGATAATTTGATCATTGTTGCAAAGTATATCTTTATTGGATTGCATCATGGTTGGTTCTTGTGTGACAACCATGATTGTGTTTGTATCCAATTATCTTTTAAATACTTTTGAAAATCCATTGTATGCTCATAATAATAATAATGTAATAGTTAATATATTTTGAAAGTATGTGGGGTTTTGAACGTGATATGAATATGGTAAAATATTAATATTAATGTATTCCCCCCCCCCCTCAACTAATGGTACTGGCAAATAAATGATTAAAAGAAGTGTTTTTTCCAAAAATTATCATCCTAGCTTTTCAAGGAATTCTATGGTAAAAAGTTAGAAAATGACATACCTTAACTTACCCTTTGGAAATGGATGAGCTACATGTGTGGTGGCTGCAAAATTCTGATCGTATTATTCTTCAAGTGGTTGTACAAGTTATTGATAAAAGAGTCAAGATGACTTTTTATTACTTCTACTAAAATTGTTGAATCTGTTGCATAATAGTGTTGATTCTGTTGCTGTCATCTGATTCTGTAGCTGTCATTGGATTTTGTAGCTATAAAATGGTGTTGATTCTGCTGCTGCCATATAATTATGTAGCTGCCTTCTGATTATGTAGCTACCATCTGATTCTGCAGCTGCCATTCTGTTGAATCTGATGCAGAATGGTGTTGATTTATTGCACCTGCATATCTTCTTCATTTGCTCCAAAATGCTGAAAATGATAATATTCAGGTCTTCAAAACTCAGTGGCACAATTCCTGCTATGTGAATAGATGTTCTTATGTCAAACATAGCAGGAAATTGTTGACTTAGTGGCCATTAATGGATGCCACTAGTCAACACGAGAACTCTCACCATTGATGACAATGAAAGTCAAAATGCCCAAACACATCTTGCTAGGTACGAATAATTTTGTTGTTTTCGAGTACCTAGAAGATCCGATGAACAAGGTACATTAATGTATTCCCTTTATTCGTCAGCAAGAGGACTTTCCATTAAGGCATGCAAGCCTCAAGGTGTTTTTGCAGGGATTTTAGACTCAAAGGACTATGGACTCAATAATTTGCATTGAAGCAAGGCTTATTTGTGAAATGAAAAGGATAGGAGAAACGAAAATGAGAATGGAATATGACAATGGGAAATAAGCATGTAAGTGAGCTTCTTGCTTTTATTTGTGGGTTGGGAGTAGACAAAAAGTAATGGAAAGTGTATGTGAATAAAGGAAAATAAACAACTGACTCTTGTTGGGAAAATAATTGTGGCTTGATTTGAATTGCTTGGTTGGATTTATAATTTAAAAGGGAGGAAAGGTAGTGGTCTTGATGGATATGGAATTATTCTTATCTTTCTAATAAAATCGGTCCTTTGAAGACCAATTGTGCACACAATTGGTTTTCTTCAATGAACATTCAATCATCCCAAACCTGCAAAAACTTGACATAAAGAACATAAGTGTGTTAAAAAAGAAACTGACAATTCCTTTATGATTCTTATGCGAATTTTGAATGTCAAATGAAACAGATTAAGGAAAATCGAAAGTGTTATGTTCAGTCCAATTCATGATATCAATAACAATCCATTTTTAAGAAATAACCATGAAAAATAAATCAACTCCCTGTTGTCGAATGACTTCATGCAATGTGCTTAGCAAAACGATTGGCATCACAAAGATTCATTGTGTCCTGCAAGTTAAAGCTTCATAGAAAAATACACAACAATAATATTATAATTTTTAATGCCAAATGTTCAGAAATCATCTAAATAATCTTCCAATTGTTCTGCAAGCCATTATTAAATATGTCAAATTGAATCGTCATCTATGTTGCAAAAATAATCAATGATCTACGTCTTAAACATGTTGTCAAAAATATTTGAAGCAACAAAAATAGGAAAAAGTACTTGCACGAAAAATTATTTCAATCAAATTTGCAAGTATTCTTCACTTTATAAATTGCTTCAATAAATCGATTGCATATGCAACAAAAAAAAAAAAACAACAACAACAACAACTCTCTTTTTTTCTTCTTTTTTTTATTATTATTTTTTTTTTTTTTCAGAATTAATAATTTGTTGCCACTGCACAAGAATTTCTAAGACTCATTGAACTTTTGCATGTTAGTGCATATTATTGACTTAGATCTTTCTTCTTTCCATTAAAAATTCATTGTATATGCTATTTCAAGATTGAAATCAAAATATACATCATTGAGCCTCCTATATCTTTCCATAAGTTTGAGAATATCCTACTTGCAAGGCCATAATCGAAAAAAAAATTGTTCAAACATCAAATAAAAAAAAAAAAATAACATTTGTCCAAGACTAATTCGGGTCTGAAAATCTGTTACACGGACCCTTAGTAAATTTTATTGGAGAGAGTCTTGCCAAGCGCTCTTTGTGTGGAAGCTAGGTGGAGAGATCAAAGGCTTATATCGAGTTTTCTTATCTCCACCATTCAGTAAAATAAATCATTTTGAATGAAGTCAATGGATTGTTTGAATATGAATAATTTGACTTTGCTTGTTTGTCTTCAACTTTCATATTTGCTCCTGTATCCTTCTTCATGGTTTTGATAGTATTGCCACCTCTACCAATCACCCCTCCAATTTTATTACTTGGGCATGGTACTCGAATGGAAAACTCCTTAGAACTTTTCTTAGTAGTAGAATTCCCAATTTCTGAAAGAATAGGGAGAGTAGTGTTACTAAGAGGCCATGCACTCCAAGCTTGTTGAAATGGATACAACGAAATGCCATCTCTCTAAAACTGGGCAAGCCTGTCGTATGGATAATTTGGTAATTTGGTAGACATTTGGAAAGTTCGAGATGTAAAATGGCAATCGTATTTCAAGATGGCAGCATGTGGTGCAAAGTGGCGAGTTGGCAGGGATCTTCAATGTTTTCTAGAGATTTCAAGATTGAAAACAAACTACCCAATTAAATCAAAAAATATAATGATGCAATTGATGTATGATCTATTATGTTGGAAAAAAGCCAAGTGGAATTGAGCATGGGGATTCACCCTTAACCGTTAACTCCCTGGACCATTGTGAAATTTTCCTCAACTCTCTCAACTGATTTTCTGTGCATTAAAAAAAAATGTTTTCTCACGCAAAATGTGAATTAGGCTTCAAAGAACCCAGAAATTCTTCTAAACGGTTGTGAAATCTAGAAAACCATTCGTTATTTCCCTAATTTCCCCCGTTCCCGAAAAAACCCATGTCTTATTTTTTCGCCTCGGTTTGCTTAGAAAATGTGTTTTAAAATCATGTGTCAAAATAGTTACATTTTTTGGCAATGCTGAGGAAGTAAACTTGTTGATGGCTCTTTTTCATAGGATTCTTTCAAGTCCCCAATGTTGTATTTATCAGCAGACCTCAATAAAGCTATTATATGGTTCCAAAAACTCTTCATGTTTGATACCTCCATAGATGTAGCTTAGAAGAGCCATGCAAGCTATGAAGCTCGGTCACACATCTATGGAGGAGTGTTAATACACCTATGGAGGCTTAGTTATACACTCTAAAGGCACGAAGATTGCATGGTAGAGGCAACATTACTCACATAGATCCTCCTTTGGCTCATTTATGTTTTAGCTGATTGAGTGGAGCTAGAGAAAATTCCACTATAAGCACGTACATACACACAACCATTTGATGGAGAGAAGTTTGAAGATGAAGAAATAAAACGAATGAAGTGAGAGGGTAAGTTTGAAGGGTTGAAAGGTGATAGAACAGAGGATGCGACCAAATACATCAAGGTATTGCAGAACCAATTATATACATATATGGACATAAAGGAATTTAATCACAGTGATCGAACAAGCAAATTACAGATTTAATTAAATCGAAAATAAACAATTTTTTCATAAACAATTTCGATTTTCTTTCAAAATTTGCAATTCGATATTTTACGAATCAACAGATTTACTATTTTCAACAAGATTTTTCAATGAATTTTAATTTTTAAATTCATTTTACTTAATCTGATTTTACTGAAATTTTCCATAAAATTTCTCGCATGAAAGGCACGGGAAGAGAGGCTTATACTAATCAACGTCATGGCGTCTTATTTTCACACACAAATTTGATTTTTGATGGTGATATATATATATATATATATATATATATATATATATATATATATATATATATATATATATATATATATATATATATATATATATATTAAAAAAAAAAAGGCTCTCATTGCGTCAGTAAAATTTATTTAAAATGAATGAATCAACGTTGATTTTTATTTTTTTGAAACAAAATTAAAAATTCTAAAATTCTAGCCAAGCTTGGTTTTTTTTTTCCCTATCTCTCTAAAAAAACCTTCTTCTTCTTCTTCTTCTTCTTCTTCTTCTTCTTTTTTGGAAGTATATGAATGCTTCCAATAAAGCCATTTACAGATTAGAATCTTTGAAATATTCATATCCAAATCTACGAAATGTACCTGATTTTTTGTAAGGATACGAAAAATCGTCTTCATTTTTCGATTTGCCGCAAGGATCTCTTGAAAAACAGATGAATGGTGTGGCGCAATCACTTTTTGATACCATTCCTCAATGTAGTCTTTGGGCTACATTCTAGACCCTTTGTCCATAAATGGTTAGTAAAAACAAAAAAATAAAATACAATCTAGATTGAAAGCTAGTTCCTATGCACACTTCCCCGGCAACGATGCCAAAATGTTGGGGCAAAATGATTGCCTGTCATTTAATTTGTCAACTCGGGGGTTTCAAAAACTTGTGAAGCATGCGTGCATTGTATGTGCTAGAATTTGTCTTTCCGTTTAGATCAATCTAACTACAAAATAACGAAAACCAATCCATCTAATCTATGAAATCAAATAATGAAAATAAAATTCAACTAACCTATGAAATCAAGTAACGAAAAGAAAGAAAACAAATTCAACTAATCTATGAAAGTAAATAACGAAAAGAAAGAAAACAAATTCAAAATAAAATATAGTGTGTGCAATCATACTTGCAGGAATTGAAATTTTAATCAAAGAAAGCATTTCAAAACATGTAAAGAAAAACTCAATTATTGCATAGGTTAAAATACTCGAGCATCCAATTTGGAAGTATGACAAATTCACATTCTTGGTATGATATTTAGGAGCATTCAATTATACATATAATTGAGGATCTAATCTAGGAAAGTAGTATAAAGGCATGTAATGGAAAACTCAATTATTGCATAGGTTAAATACTCGAGCATCCAATTGGAAGTATGATAGAGTCACCTTCTTGGTATGATATTTAGGAGCATTCAATTATACATATAATTGAGGATCTAATCTAGGAAAGCAGTATGAAGGAATGTAATGGAAAACTCAATTATTGCATAGGTTAAATACTCGAGCATCCAATTTAGAAGTATGACAGAGTCACCTTCTTGGTATGATCTTTAGGAGCATTCAATTATACATATAATTGAGGATCTAATCTAGGAAAGAAGTATAAGAACATGAAAATAAACTAAACAATTGTGAGCTCTATTGCCTCAAACATAATCCAATTCGAAAATAGAAGAATCTACTTTCTTGAGATGTTCTAGGAAAGCAAATATTACACATTCATTCTAAAACTAATACTAAGAAAGCAAATAAATATTAATCTATGAAATTGAATAAATCTCACACATTGTAGATGGCTGATCCAAAAGTATGAGAGATGGTAAATCGAGATTCTCCATTTTAGCAAAACCAAGTCAAAGTGAAGGAACACTCATGAGTAAGGTTCCACAATCTAATTCTTTATTCAAAGCTTGAGCATAACTCCAAATTTACAGATTCCCCTATTTATAAAAAAAGATGAGAATCTATCTCATTAATGAGAGTCCTGAATCTCTCCCTATATCTCTAGAGTTATAATCCAAATAGGAAGTGATGAGGCATGTGTCTTCTTAGAGTTACAATACAAATAGGAAATGAGACACATATCCTCATGATCCCATGATATTCTTCATTCAAATTCTAATTTGGCCTTAGGAGGCCACATAAGGGTCTTTTGGAAGCTTCTTTTTCACCTACACATGGCAACAATCTCATTCCACTTGTTAGGTATAAGTATATGCATATTATTTTCTAATTTTTAACCACAAATTCACTTAAAAATACTAGGAATTAATAAAGTTTGGAAAAACATAAATGTAACCCAATAATGGTAATGGTAAGGTAAATGTAATGAAATGGATGTGGAGTGAAGGTGATAATATGGAAATATAAGTGAAAATGTAATGGAAGTAAATGACAATTTCAGGTCCCAACAGAGACCACATACAAGAAGCTAGGGTTTCCTACAGAGGTTGTGAACCTAGGGTTTTGAACCAACAAGAGGTATGGGTCAATAGTAGCGAGAAAAATATTTGTACCAACCATCAAGGTGGATGGCTCTGATAATGGGGATGCCTAGGCTGAAATAAAGACATCGCTATTGATTTTCTCGACAAGCTCATTTGTGAACATTTTAGATCACAAGAAAACTCGGTGGAGACCACGTTGTGGCACAACAATTAACCACACAGGGGTCTAAATTTATTTGTTAAATTACTCTTGCAGCTAATTAAATGTCTTTCCAACATCAATTTTTATCATAAAGATGTGTAACCCATGTTATTTGTTTACAGGCAAAGTCGTTGACTTGCATGGCGAAATCTAGGGTCTCCTCCGACGAGCAAGATGGTCCCCCACAAAACTTCAATAACCTCGCAACAAGATCAAAAGGCACATCACTAAAAGATGGATGACTATGAGTGGAGCACTGTGGTAGGAGGATTGGCAGGTTGCAAGACTTAGCAACCACATCGTTGCAACATACAAGCAACCAACAACCGAGGGTTTCAAGAACCCTTGACAGCACCTCTTCTCAATTCTAATGTAAATATTTCTCCCCGTAATATAGAATTTGTTAATTTGCACAACAAGAGATAGGGTTTTCTCTGGAAAACAAGGTGGATCCTTACAAAGCTCGTAGGACCTCACTATAGCCTCAGGGGCACATCTATCACCTGTCCATTCACACAAGACTAATGCACAGGAAAAGACATCATCTTTTGCAAGGCCTGAGCTCTCCAAAAGAGATGTGTGAAAGGAAAATCCTAGGTCGCGACCTCCCAGGTTCCAGGTCGCAAATAGCCTCAGGTCACAGGTCGCAAATGCCCTCCGGTCGTAGGCCTCCCCAGGTCGCAGATCGCAAATGACCTCAAGTTGCAAGTGGCCCTAGTCACAAGCCAGCTCAACGGTTGGGAAGATCAAGAGTCAAGGGAGACTCAAGAGTCACTTCAGCCTATATGTACGACTTCGGGAAACCACCAAAGGGGACTTTTAGCACTTGAGTCGAGGCTAGGACGAGATAAAGGATTCATGCTTGAGAGCTAAAGGCACTCAGCTCTTGGTATCAAGTGAAGGGAGTTGTAGTTGGACTAGGATTTTGGTATCACGCATTGAAATTAATATCCCATGTTCCACTATTGGGTTTTGACGAGTTGCAAATATGTATTTGAAGTTGCAGCAGCATTAATAATATATTCTCTTTTTCCGGAACTGATTGACATGATTTCTTGTGGTGATGTTACTAGTTGTCTAATATTTCACTATGTTTGTACACGTGCTTTCATACACGCAATTGGTTATGGACAAATTCATAGTGGTTGCATGTACGTTTGCTTTCGAATCGGTGTTTATTTGTTTCTTGCCATGTCAGTGATATATTGTGAACTACTTTGCAGTTAACTTCTGGCATGTTATCTTTCATGTACGTCTGACTAGGTTTTGGCTCACCGATTTGTCTCATGACGCACCCCCTTTTGTTTGTTATTAAGACTTACTTATATCTTTGTTTGTGGTTCATCAATCTTGGGCTGATTTTGCTTCACTGATTGGTCATTTCACCCTTGACTCTACTTCATCATCTTCTCATCTGACAACCAAGAGTGGAAACACTTATGGCGGCATCTGCGCCCACATACCGAATGGGGCTCCTATCCCAAATGGTGTGAGGTCTAATTGGGACCTTTCACCGGGGATACCCCCTTGTTGTTGGTGGTACAATTTTTCCTGTCAACATTTTGGCACTAGAAGGAGGGCCAGATGACAAGCTAAACCCTTGGAGCCTGCAGTTACTATCATACCTATAAATGGCTTGTCACCAAATCATTCTCCCGAGATGTTTATCGGATTTATCTGTTTCTCGATGCTCCATCCCTGATGAACCTCTATATCACTTGTCTCAGTTAAAGTTCGATGGTGAGAATTGAATTTCCATAACTGAGCACCTTTCTGATTTCCTTGAATTTTGTGAGCATTACGGAATTCATGATGAAGAGCTGGCTTGTGCAGTCTTATCCCTCACTCTCGAAGTTTGCATTAATCAAGGGTGCCGCACATTGCTAGCAGCTTCCATCCATTCGTTCGAGCAACTCATCAGTGAATTTCAAAAAGTTTTTCATAGGTACGATTTTCAAAATGTATTAATAAGGATAAATGAGATCGGAATGAAACCTTAAGAATCTCTAGAGGAGTTTGCTATTAGATTTTTTCATCATTGTTTTGAGTTCCCTGAAAAGGATTTCGATTGGCCATATTGGATTGAATATTTTCAACAGGTGGTTTTCATTTCTCTACAACACCTTCAATCTGTAACAAATCTTGATCCTTATGTCTGTTATGATAATCCTCAAGTTACCAATTGTCTGGGTTCTATCCCTAATATTTCCTTGTCCATCTCTCTGAGTCCGAAACAAATTCAGGCCTCCAATAAGGAAATTGTTATTTGTGACATTCCTCTTCCTCCTCCTGAGTCCACTGAACATGTGCCTGGGTCCAACTCTAAATCTCAGTCACCTACCGAAAATGAATTGGTCCTTGTCCCGAATAAATTTGCTTTCCCTACAAAATCCTTCGACCATGATGTGCATGCAGGATAATTGGCCTCTCTGGATGACATTGATGTGCGAGATGAAATTCCTTGTATGATTGATACCCCTGCATTCGAATCATTTATTCAATTATTCCCTAATTCATTTCTTGAGTCGGCCACACCAGTGATTTCTTCAAATCATTCAGAATTGTCTTGTACTAGTCTTAACAAAAATCATGAACACGCGGGTGGTGTTTCACAATCACATTACAAAATTAATGAATCTCTTATTTATGACTGTCGAGAAAGTGACCTTGTGCCCCAGAAATCTCAATATGTTTCTCTTACTGATTCATCCCAATTTTTAACCCTAGAAGAGCCTAATATACCATATCCCCAAACTAATCAAATTGTTGGCTCCAATGATCGTTACTTAAATGAAAACGTATTCACTCACACCTCTGGTGACTGCCATTCGTATCCATCTGTTGACCCTATAAAGCCACTAAAATCTGATGATTCATTATTTGATGATTTAGGGACCCATCCGGAAGTCGAGGCAATTCAACTTCCATTGACGGTTATCTCAGGTTCTCACGATCTTGATGGGACCCCTCAAACAAGTCAAACTAGGGTTTCCCGAATTCAGGATTTCTAAAATTGCGGTTCCCGCACACCACACTCCTCTCAGCATAACCATCCCGGATGTCAGCTCATCTGGGAAAGCCTTCGATTCAAGTGATGTTTCTCTGAGCACGTCTTTCTGTCCCCTAATAGATTATATGCAACAACCTCTATACCCTAATTTATTCACTGGAAGGAAAACACAGGCCATTGTCTCTAATATTTTTGGTTGTTTCCTAGCCAGTACAAGTTGCAGTTAGGTACAAGCATGTGATGTTTTACAAGCCTCTTTATTCCCTGAAAATCTTCAAGTCAATTCATCTCATCCTGGGAAATCTAAAGAATGTGATATGTTAGACTCTCTATCTATTAGTTTTCAAACAAATGACTGAATTAATAATATGCTCGCTAACAGTTGTCCAATAACCACAAATAATGACCACATCCATTTTCCAGTTGATCTCGCGAAACCACCAAAGTTTGAAATCTCCCCGCTGGAAGGTCCAGAATTTGTCTAGGACGGTGAAGCACTTCAGCATCCACTGATGGTTACGTCAGGTCCTCACGTCCCCGACAAAAACCAGTAGCAACTTCAAGCTAGGTTTTCCAAAATTATGTTTTCTGCCCTTGGATTCTCGAGCATCTCAACTTCGCCTGGTGGACGCTTATTTTTCCCATTCCATCAAATTGATCATCCTCAACATCATGATGAGATTTCTGGTTGTCTTGATGGATCCTATCTGACAAATATATATGAAAATAGGCAATCTCTTACCCCACTTCTGTCGGATCTAGGGTTGTGCATGAATGGATGTATGTCATTTATAGATGATTTTAGGTTTCAAGTATATATTTCTATGTATCAGGATGAAATTTCAATTGAGCTTGAACAATCCATTTTGGCACGTTCTCTGGTAAGTAGCCACGACCTTATTTTTGTTGCACATGCTTTTCAGGTGAGTCTTGTTGTCGGTGCACAATTTTGAATGCTAGTTCTGATTGCAAACATTGTTGTTCTTGCAGGTCGAGAGCTAATGCAATGGCTGCACTAGAAATCTAATTTCACATAACCTGATCGCCTCTCCTATTAAATTAGGGTTTAAGTTTTAGGCTAGCTAGGATCTTTTAATAAAAGTTTGTTGGTTGAAGTTGTTAATTAGGGTTTACCTGCTAGGGTTTTCTTTACAGTTTAAAATTATGTTTTTTGTCTTTTCTTACGGTCAGTAGCTTCATGCATTATAATTTTCCATTAGTTCACACTCATGCTCTTTCATTTTTTTCTCATTGCTGCATAATATTCATATAATCACTACATGCACTTTGCCTTGTTTTTTCACCTGCAACTAGTTGATTTCTTTCGCTCATGGCAATACATTGTGTCATAAGCCTCATCTGTTGCATCACGTTCTACACTTGCCTCCTCGCATCATATGCACTGGCTATTGACATAGCTTGGAATTTTTTTTATATATTGAATGCCACTGCATGAGCCTTCATCCAACCCAAAGCCTTCAAACCCTCAATGATCTGACTAGCCTTCTTAATCCTCCTTACACATGTTTGAAGCTAGATGGATTGCTTTTGCCTCTTTGCACGCATTGAAACCCTAATGGTCTCCCTTGATTTCCTTGTCATAATTGCTAAAACCCTAACCCTATTGTTTGTGTGAGGTTGTGGTGGTTTCCCCAAGAGGTCGCTTCTCTCGATACCTGTCATCAAATTCATGTTCTTGGCATTATTCCTACAAGTCTAATTCATTAGATAGGGAGACACGAGCAAGTTTCTTGTGGGGAACCCTAATCAGTTTAAATGACCTGGAATCATAACCTGAACCTTGTGCTCAACATAGTCTTGGATATCTCAACGACGTGTCACATGTTTCACATGTTAGCTGGAGATGGGATGTGAAGGCATGACGGCAGAACCCAATCAGGATATCTTTCAGTTTCTGTCAAACAAGAAACAACCTCTCTTCCAAAGAAAAATAATTTGAGATCCCTAGTTCGCCCCAGGTAAATAATTGCCACAAAGAATAAGTGCCACAAGCACATACGAATAAGTGTTATAATCACGTGAAACACATAAGGTTGAAGGATTGAGAAAGGTTTCCTGCGTAAAGAGGTAATGAAATGAATCTGATGGGGTACTGAAAAGGCTTGCTGGAAGCAGACCAACGTTTGTGATTTCTTGAAGTGACTCCACCAGGGTACTATTCAGGCTTGCTGGAAGCAGACCAACGTTTGTGATTTCTTGAAGTGACTCCACCAGGTTACTATTCAGGCTTGCTGGCAGCGAAGCAATACCAGAAGCTTATCTTAAAAAATCTGAATATAATAACCCCTCTACCCGGTCTGTCACATCATCATCAACTCTTGGCATGCATGAATTTCTACTCAGGTGTTTTCCGATTAAAGAGAAATATATAAGGCACAAAGGGAAGGCATATCTGTAAAGGTTGAAGCAACGAAGGAGATGCCCATAGTGCTTGCCCAATATTCCCTTGTGTCACCATCTAGACTCGAGCAAGTATAGGGACGTTGATATAGATGTTGGATTCTACCAGTGGTTCGCCAATTATTGTAGCTACTACAACACCACCCAAAATTTTGGGTATATTCAAAATTTTGGGTCCCCCTCCGCTCACTCGGCCATTAAAGTTTCGACCCAACCTTCAGTCGGTTGATATCTCCATGACCTATTCCTACCAAACCCTGTCACTGCACCCACTTGTCTTACTGTCCCATGAATGCACTAAGGTTTGGGGGTTTGTTGCTTAAAAGAGCATTGAGAGTCTCTCCATGGATTCAAAGATAGGTTTCCCTTAGTAGTCATCACCAATCCGTGGGATCACCGAGCTTGGGTAGGCAGGGTTTCAGTCTGGCTTGCATTATGAAACCCTAATTGTTGAAGAGAGTGGTCCCATTCCTTTCTTAACCTAATCTGCATCCCCTGAGGGCACACCCTAATTGGAATACGCATTAAAACGTAGTGGAGACATCTTGCGTTGATGGTTACGGAAAATCTTGAACTTCATTAGGGTATGGAAGAATTTGGCTCTCCTCTGCACCTCTCAAACCCTAAATCGTTATGATCAAGAATCTAACCATGCCTTGAATTAACCTTAATGATTTAGGACTCTTGGCATACAGCGCTTCAAGGCACTGGCTCTAAGAGCACATCATCATCGTGGGAATCAAAATATTAGAGTCATGATTGGTGTTTTCATTAAATTTCTAAACTTAATTTTGATTCCCAAAGTGAAGCTAGAGTTTCCCCATCAATGAAATTTATAACAAATTAATTTGGGTTATTTTTTTAGGTTCATGCTCCTGGAGTAAATTAATTTTATTCATTTATTATTCCTACATGGAAAGTATCACGTCGGTAAGTTCACTTGTTTTTTTCACCTTCTCTGCAGGATACCAAGAGGAGGTGGCTTGGATCCACACCCAACAAGGCAACACTTATACTCAAATGAAAGGAATATGACGGTTAGGTCGTGAACCTCATCCACCCCTCTAAAATCACGCGCAAATTCAATGCATGGACAAGCTCTCAAGCATTTAAATTGAATAAAACACACATGCATTCAAATTACAAGGAGGCAATATGCATTGTTAAATAAAGCAAATAGCACTGTGTCTATTGTACACGAAGAGCGTTGTTAGCGTATGCATCATTTTAACCAATGCTAGAGGGATAAGACATATTCTTAGGGACCGCACGGGAGACGCAGGCACCCTTTTGAAGTAATCGACGGATTATACCTACCATGTGCGTGATGGCTAGACAATTAAGGCCAAAATCATCTTAAACAATGGGCACGAATATCGGCCATCACAGATGTGTAAAACCAGAGCCATGGAAGCACATGCCACCTTCAGAAAGTCGCATTATGGAGGCATTATCTTTATCCTGACATAGTAGCTGTTTTCAAATCCCTCTCGAGATGAACAGGAGGAACCATAGAGCGGCAGCAAAAATGTAAGCTAGGTAACGCGGGGAAGAAGGAAAGTGCATTTTACTCTTTTAAGTTTGCATTTCAATACGGAGTTTGGAAATACGCAGCCAAAAGCGTCTACCATTCAGAGGTTTCACAACTTTATCTTGGGAATTTGGCACAGATCCCATTGCTAGGAAACGTGTCTAGCACATTTTATTTGCTCAATGCACCTCGAAAATTCCGTCATCAACAGATAAAACATAAATTGATACATCAGGGACGTATAATAACAATGCACAGTTTTCTTGAATCAATTCACCCCTTTCCAAGTTAATGAAGTCAGGAAGTAAGGTAAGATGCAAGACTATGAGGAAATATGAATCTACCCTCGGGTTGTTTCCTTAGGGACCTCGCCCATGGGATCTCCCAGCATTGCCCTCCACTCCAGCGATGTCATCTTAAAAGGCGTGCGACCAGCCTAGACGCCAAGTCACAGTTTAGCTTATCATCTAGAAGATGAGACCTCACAAAGAACGCGACCAATCGCAGGGATTTAGAAGCAATCCAACAATGAAATTTTCAATATATTGCGGCCTTGCGATTTCCCAGAGGTCGCACTTTCCCTCAAGTTGCTGGGTTGCGAGGATTTAGCAGCAGTCTAGCAATGCGACTTTCATTACACTGCGACCTTACGACTACCCAGAGGTCGCACTTTCCCTCAATTCATTGGTTTGCATTACAACACCTCAGCCAAACTTCCAAATTTTTCCGACATGCGACTGGGCGACTGCTAATGAGTCGCACTGCCACCGAGGTCGCACGATCTCACCTTAAGAAACCATCCAGAGTTGCAACCTCCTTTAAATGGCAACAGTGCGACCTCTGAGGGCTAAATAAATCTCTCGTACTTTATATTCATGAACTGAGGGAGCCCTCTCAATGATGTTTGGGAGAGGGAACACGACGATTAACGTCACCTTGATGCCAAAAAATTAAACATATCAATGTGCAGGCTTGTGATCATGAAACTACAAGCAGTTTCAAAGACTAGGAATTCTTGCTTGTATATTTAACGAAATTACATTTTCTCTCGATGCTTAATGGTTGTTTATATGTATGATTGAAGCTTAATTAATATTTGCATGTATGTGTAGGATTAAAGTTGTGAAGGAAGATCCCCGACATTTATGCAGACACTCCGAAATATGACCCTTTTCATACATTAAAACCCCATTCCAAAGTGGTCTCATTCTTACCACTATCTCGATGGTAATCAAAGCAAGTACATTCTTTCACGAAAGCATCAAGGTAGAAGTTGTATTTAAAGGGTAAAATGAGAGATAGCCTCCCCGTGTTCCAAAAACATTAGGAAAACAAAGAGGAATACCATTGGCGTATATTATAATGGTTTCCTATGTGTAGAACTTAAAGAAAATGTACTCCTAGTTAATACTCCTGCTCCAACGGTATGTGCATCGACTATGTGCATAGGTGACACCTTCAAATTTTACTAGTGATGCCAAAGTCATCGATAAAAGATATCTATCATAGGGGGCCTAGCTCAAGTTGGATATTGAAACCTCACTAATTGACAACATTTTCTTGGCACGATTAATTAACCCAGTTGACATTATGGTTGAAGAAGGAGAAAAGGGAAATATATATTTTCCCTCATCTTTATGGATCCCTCGGCTTTTCAAGTAATGATTTCTCACAGGCTATACAAGCCCTTCAGAGACCACATACAATAAGCTAGGGTTTCCTACAGAGGTTGTGCAACTACGGTTTTGAACCAACGGGAGGTATGGGTCAATAGTAGCAGGACAAATATTTGTACCAGCCATCAAGGTGGATGGATCTAATAATGGAGACGCCTAGGCTGAAATAAATACATCACTATTGATTTTCTCAACAAGCTCAGTTGTGAACATTCTAGATCCTGGGAAAACTCGGTGGAGACCACGTTGTGGAACAACAATTGACCACAGAGGGGTCTAAATTTATTTGTTAAATTACTCTTGAATCTAATTAAATGTGTTTCCAACATCAATTTTTATCATAAATACATGTAACCAATGTTATTTGTTTGCAGGGAGAAGTCGTTGACTTGCATGGCGAAATCTAGGGTCTCCTCCGGTGAGCAAGATGGTCCCCCACAAAACTTCAATAACCTCGCAACAAGATCAAAAGGCACATCATTAAAAGATGGATGATAGTGAGTGGAGCACAGTGACAGGAGGATTGGTTGGTTGCAAGACTTAGCAACCACATCATTGCAGCATACAAGCAACCAACGCCCCAGGGTTTCAAGAACCCTTCACATCACCTCTTCTCAGTTCTAATGTAAACATTTCTCCCCGTAATATAGAAGATGTCGATTTGCAAAACAAGAGCTAGGGTTTTCTCTCGCAAACAAGGTGGACCCTTACAAAGCTCGGAGGACCTCACTATAGGCTCAGGGGAACATCTATCACCCATCCATTCGCACATGACTAATGCACAGGAAAAGACATCATGTTTTGCAAGGCCTGAGCTCTCCAAAAGAGAAGTGTAAAAGGAAAACCCTAAGTTGCGATCTCCCAGGTCGCAGGTCGCAAATAGCCTCGGATCAGAGATGACCTTAGGTCGCAGGTCGCAAATGCCCTCTGGTTGCAGGCCTCCCAAGATCGCAGGTCGCAAATTACCTCAGGTCGCAAGTCGCCCTAGTCGCAATCAAGCTCAACAGTCAGGAATATCAAGAGTCAAGGGCAACTCAAGAGTCACTTCAGCATATATGTACGACTTCGGGAAACCACCGAAGGGGAATTTTAGCACTTGAGTCGAGGCTAAGACAAGATAATGGATTCATGCTTGAGATCTAAAGGCACTCAGCTCTTGGTATCAAGTGAAGGGAGTTGCAGTGAGGCTAGGGTTTTGGTATCACACATTGAAATTAATATCCCATGTTCCACTATTGGGTTTTGACGAGTTGCAAAATATGTATTTGAAGTTGTAGTAGCATTAGTAATATATTTTCTTTTTCTAGCATTGATTCACATGCTTGCTTGTGGTGATAGTACTAGCTTTCTAATATTTCACTATGTTTGTACGTGTGCTTTCATACACACAATTGGTTATGGACTGATTCATAGTGGTTGCATGTACGTTTGCTTTCAAATCGATGTTTATTTGTTTATTTCCATGTCAGTCATATATTGTGAACTACTTTGTAGTTAACTTATGGCATGTTTTAATTCAGGTACATCTAACTGGGTTTTGGCTCACTGATCTGTCTCATGACGCACCCCCTTTTATTTGTTGTTAAGAATTTCTTATATCTTTGTTTGTGGTTCGTCAACCTTGCGCTGATTTTGCTTCACTGATTGGTCATTTCACCCTTGCCTCCGCTTCATCGTCTTCTCATCCGAAAAACAAGAGTGGAAACACTTATGGCGGCAGCCAAGCCCACACACCGAATGGGGCTCCTATCCCAAACGGTGTGAGTTCTAATTGGGACATTTCACCGAGGAGGACCCCTTGTGGTTGGTTGTACAATTTTTCCCGTCAACATTTTGGCGCTAGAAGGAGGGCCATATGACAAGCTAAGCCCTTGGAGCCTGCAGTTAGTCTCATACCTATAAATGGCTCATCCCTATATCATTCTCCTGAGATGTTTATCGGATTTATCTATTTCTCGATGCTCCATCCCTGATGAACCTCTATTTTACTTGTCTTGGTTAAATTTCGATGGTGAGAATGGAATTTCCATAACCAAGCAACTTTTCGATTTCCTTGAGTTTTGTGAGTATTACGGAATTTATGATGAAGAGCTGGCTTGTGTGCTCTTCTCCATCACTCTCTAAGGTCGCGTTAGGAAATGGTGTCACACATTGCCAACGGCTTCCATCCATTTGTTCGAGAGACTCTCCAGTGAATTTCAACAATATTTTCACATGTACGATTTTCAAAATGTATTAATAAGGATAAATGAGATCAGAATGAAACCTCAATAATCTCTAGAGGAGTTTGCTATTAGATTCCTTCATCCTTGTTTTGAGTTCCCTGAAAAGTATATCGATTGGCCATATTGGATTTAACAGTTTCAACAGGTGGTTTTCATTTCTCTGCAACACCTTCAATCTATAACAAATCTTGATCCTTATGTATGTTATGATAATCCTCAAGTTACAAATTGTCTGGGTTCTGTCCCTAATATTTCCTTGTCCATATCTCCAAATTCAGAACAAATTCAGGCCTCCAAGAAGGAAATTTATATTTGTGATATTCCTCTTCCTCCTCCTGAATTGCCACGTAATGGCGTTTTGGTCACAAAATGTTAAAGAGACGATAGACGTTGTCAGGAAAATGAAACAAGTTGTATCACCTCTAAATCTTTCACACACCCTGTCAAATCAAAACTTGAAAACCGAATTGACCTAACATCTCTCCCTGTTGATGAAACCAATCTCAAGTCCACTAAACATGTGCCTGGGTCCAGCTCTAAATCTCAGTCACCTGCTGAAAATTAATTAGGCCTTGTCCCAATTAAACTTGATTTCCCTACAAAATCCTTTGATCATGATGTGCATGCAGGATCATTGGCTTCTCTGGATGACACTAATGTGCGAGATGAAATTCTTTGTATGATTGATACCCCCACATCTGCATCATTTCATCCATTATTCCTTGATTAATTTCTTAAGTCGGCCACACCAGTGATTTCTTCAAATCATTCAGAACTATCTTGTACTAGTGTTGACAGTAGTGATGAACACGCGGGTGGTGTTTCACAATCACATTACAAAATTGCTGAATCTCTTATTTCTGACGGCCAAGAAAGTTACCGTATGCCCTGGAAATCTCAAGATGTTTCTCTTACTAATTCATCCCCATTTTTAACCCTAGAAGATCCTAATATACGAGGTCCCCAACCTGATCAAATTGTTGGCTCCAATGATCGTTATTTAGCTGAAAACATATTCACTCACACCTCTGGTGATTTTCATTCGTATCCATCTATTGGACATATGAAGCCACTAAAATTCGATGATTCACTTTTTGATGATTCAAGGACCCATCAGGAAGTCGAGGCCATTCAACTTTCGCTGACGGTTATCTCAGGTTCTAACAATCCTGATGAGACCCCTCAAAGAAGTCAAACTAGGGTTTCCCGAATTACAGTTTCTGAAATTACGATTCCCACACACCACACTCCTCTCAGCATAACCGTGCCGGATGTCAGCTCATCTAGGAAAGCCTTCGATTCGAGTGATGTTTCTCTGAGCACGTCTTTCTGTACCCTAATAGCTGATATGAAAAAACCTCTATACCATAATTTATTCACTGGAAGGAAAAACCGGCCATTGTATCTAATATTTTTGGCCCAGCAAGTACAGGTTGCAGTCAGGTACAAGCATGTGATGTACAAACCTCTCTATTGCCTGAAAATCTTTCGATCAATTCATCTCATCCTGGGAAATATAAAGAATTTGATATGTTGCACTCTCAATATGTCAGTTTGCAAAAATTTGACCAAATTAATCATACGCTTGCTGACAGTTGTCCAGTCACCACAAATAATGACCACACCCATTCGCCAGTTGATCTCATGAAACCACCAAAGTTTGAAAGCTCCCCTTTGGAAGGTCTAGAGTTTGTCTGGGATGGTGAGGCACTTCAACCCCCGCTGATGGTTACGTTAGGTCCTCACGTCCCTGACAAAACCCAAGGGCAACTTCAAACTAGGGTTTCCAAAATTAGGGTTTCTGCACTTGGATTCCCGAGCATCTCAACTTCGCCTGGTGGACGCTTATTTTTCCCATTCCATCAAATAGATCATCCTCAACATCATGATGAGATTTCCAGCTGGCTTGATGGATCCTATCCGAAAATTATATCTGAAAATATGCAATGTCTTACCCCACTTCCATCGGATCTAGGGTTGTGCGTGAATGGATGTGTGTCATTTATAGATGATTTTAGGTTTCAAGTACATATTTCTGTGTATCAAAATGAAATTGCAATTCAGCTTGAACAATCCATTTTGGCACGTTCTTTGGTAAGGAGCCATGACCTTCTTGTTGTTGCAAATGCTTTTCAGGTAAGTCTTGTTGTCGGTGCACAATTTTGTATGCCAGTGCTGATTGCAAACATTTTTGTTCTTGCAGGTTGAGAGCTAATGCGATGACTACACTGGAAATCTGATTTCACATAATCCAACCACCTCTCCTTTTAAATTAGGGTTTTAGGTTTAGGCTAGCTAGGATCTTTTAATAAAACTTTGTTGGTTGAAGCTGTTAATTAGGGTTTACTTGCTAGGGTTTTATTTATGGTTTAAAATTATGTTTCTTGTCTTTTCTTATGGTCAGTAGCTTCATGCATTATAATTTTCCATTAGTTCGCACTCATGCTCTTTCATTTTTCCTCATTGCTGCATAATATTCAAATAATCACTACATGCGCTTTGCCTAGTTTTTTTCACCTGCAACTAGTTGATTTGTTTTGCACATGGCATTACATTACGTCATAAGCCTCGTCTGTTGCATCACGTTGTACACTTGTGTCCTTGCATCATATGCATTGGCTGTTGACCTAGCTTGGAATTTTTTCTGTATATTGAATGCCACTGCATGAGCCTTCATCCAACCCGAAGCCTTCAAACCCTCGGTGCTCTGACTAGCTTTCTTAATCCTCCTTGCACATGTTTGAAGCTAGATGGATTGCTTTTGCCTCTTTGCACTCATCGAAATGCTAATGGTCTCCCTTGCTTTCCTTGTCATAGTTTCTAAAACCCTAACCCTATTGTTTGTGTGAGGTTGTGGTTGTTGCCCCAAGAGGTCGCTTCTCTCAGAACCAGTCATCAGAGTCACGTTCTTGGCATCATTCCGATGAGACTAATTCATTAGCCAGGGAGATACGAGCAAGTTGCTTATGGGGAACCCTAATCAGTTTAAATGACCTGGAATCATAACCTGAACCTTGTGCTCAATGTAGTCTTGGATATCTCAACAACGTGTCACATGTTTCACCTATTAACTGGAGATGGGATGTGAAGGCATGGCATGAAGGCAGAACACAAATTAGGATATCTTTTAGATTTTGTCAAACAAGAAACAACCTCTCTTGCAAAGAAAAATAAGTTGGGATCCCTCGTCCACACCAGGTAAATAATTGCCACAAAGAATAAGTGCCACGAGCACATATGAATAAGTGTTATAAGCACATGAAACACATAAGGGTGAAGGATTGAAATTTTTTTCCTACGCAGAGAGGAAATGCAATGACTCCGTCAGGTTACTGACCAAGCTCGCTGGAAGCGGAGCAACATTTGTGATTTCTTGAAGTGACTCTACCGGGGTATTTTTCAGGCCTACTGGCAGCGGAGCAACACCAGAATCTTATCTTAAAAATTCTCAATAAAATAATCCCTCTATCCCATCTGTCACATCATCATCAACTCCTAGCATGCGTGAATTTCTACTTGGGTGTTTTTCGATTAAGAAGAACTAGCTGAGGCACAAAGGGAAGGCATATATGTAAAGGTTGAAGCAACAGAGGAGATACCCATAGTGCTTGCCCAATATTCCCTTGCGTCACCATCTAGACTCGAGCAAGTATAGGGACGTTGATAAAGATGTTGGATTCTACCAGTGGTTCGCCAATTGTTGTAGCTTCTACAACACCACCCAAAATTTTGGGTATATTCAAAATTTCGGGTCCCCGTTCGCTCGCTCAACCATTAAATTTTTAACTCAGCCTTCAATCGGTTGATATCTCCATGAGCTATTCCTGCCAAACCCTGTCACCGCACCCACTTGTCTTACTGTCCCATGAATGCACTAAGGTTTCGGGGTTTGCTGCTTCAAAGAGAATTGAGAGTCTCTCCATGGATTCAAAGATAGGTTTCCCTTAGTATGCATCACCAATTCGTGGGTTCGCCGAGCTTGGGTAGGCAGGGTTTCAGTATGGCTTGCATTATGAAACCCTAATTGCTCAAGACAGTGGTCCCATTCCTTTCTTAACCTAATCTGCATCCCATGAAGGCACACCCTAATCGACATATGCATTAAAACGAAGTGCAGACATCTTGCATTGATGGTTACGGCAAAGCCTGAACTTCATTAGGGTATGGAAGAAGTTGGCTCTCCTATGCACCTCTAAAACGCTAAATCGTTATGATCAAGAATCTTACCATGCCTTGAATTAACCTTCACGATTTAGGACTCTTGGTATACATCGCTTCAAGGCACTGGCTCTAATAGCACATCATCACCGTGGGAATCAAAATATTAGAGTCATGATTGGTGTTTTCATTAAATTTATAAACTTAATTTTGTTTCGCAAAGTGAAGCTAAAGTTTCCCCATCCATGCAATTTATAAAAAATTGGGTTATTTTTTTAGGTTCATGCTTCTGGAGTAAATTAATTATATTCATTTATTAATCCCACATGGAAAGTATCACATCAGTAAGATGACTTGTTTTGTTCACCTTCTCTACATGATACCAAGAGGAGGTGGGTTGGATCCACACCAAACAATGCAACACTTATACTCAAATGAAAGGAAGATGAAGGTAAGGTCGTGAACCTCATCCACCCCTCTAAAATCACATGAAAATTCAACGCATGGACAAACTCTCAAGCATTTAAATTGAATAAAACACACATTCATTCAAATTACATGGAGGCAGTATGCATTGTTAAATAAAGAAAATGGCACGGTGTTTATTGTACACGAAGAGCGTTGTTAGCGTATGCATCATTTTAACCAATGCTAGAGGGACAAGACATATCCTTATAGACCGCACGGGAAACGCAGGCACCCATTGGAAGTAATCAAAGGATTATACCTACCAGGCTACCATGTGCATGATGTCTACAAAATGAATGCAAAATCATCTTAAACAATGGGCACGAATATTGGCCATCGCAGATGTGTAAAACCAGAGCCATGGGAGCATATGTCGCCTTCAGAAAGTCGCATTATGCAGGCATTATCTTTATCTTGACATAGTATCCATTTTCAAATCCCTCTCGAGATGAATACGAGGAACCATAGAACGGCAGCAACAATGTAAGTTGGGTAATGCAGGGAAGAAGGAAAGTGCAGTTTACTCTTTTAAGTTTGCATCTCAATAAGGAGGTTGGAAATACGCAGCTAGAAGCGTCTACCATTCAGAGGTTTCACGGCCTTCTCGTGGGAATTTGGCGCAAATCCCATTGCTAGGAAACACGTACAGCACATTTTATGTGCTCAATGCACCTCAGAAATTTCGTCACCAGCTGATAAAAGGAAAATTGATACATCTAGGACGTATAATAACCATTCACGGTTTTCTTGAATTGATTCACCCCTTTCCAAGTTAATGAAGTCAGGCCGTAAGGTAAGGTGCAAGACTCCGAGGAAATATGAAGCTATCCTCGGGTTGTTTCCTTAGGGACCTCACCCATGGGATCTTCCAGCACTACCCACCGCTCCAGCAACCTCATCTTAAAATGCGTGTGACGAGCCTGGTCGCCAAGTTGCAGTTTAGATTATCATCCAGAAGATGATACCTCACCCAGAACGCGACCAGCCGCAGGGATTTAGAAGCAATCCAACAACGTGATTTTCATTACATTGCGACCTTGCGACTGCCGAGAGGTCGCACTTTCCCTCAAGTCGCTGGGTCACAGGGATTTAGCAGCAATCCGGAAATGCAACTTTCATTACACTGCGACCTTGCGACTGCCCGGATGTCGCACTTTCCCTCAATTCGTTGGGTCGCATTAAAACGCCTTAGCCAAACTTCCAAATTTGTCTGACTAGGCGACTGCTAATGAGTCACACTGCCACCAGGGTCGCACGATCTCACTTTAAGAAACCGGCCAGAGTTGCGACCTCCTTTAAATGACAAGAGTGTGACCTCTGAGCGCTGAATAAATCTCTCGTACTTTGTATTCATGAACTGAAGGAGCCCTCCGATGATGTTTTGGAGAAGGAACAGGACGATTGACGTCACCTTGATGCCGAAGCATTAAACATATCAATGCGCAGGCTTGCGATCATGAAATTACAAGCAATTTCAAAGGCTAGGAATTCTTGCTTGTATATTTAACGAAATTACATTTTCTCTCGATGCTTGATTATTGTTTGTATGTATGATTGAAGCTTAACTAATATTTGTGTGTATGTGTAGGATTAAAGCTGCAGAGGCATATCTCCGGCATTTATGTAGGCACTCTGAAATATGACCTTTTTCATACATTAAAACCACATTCCAAAGTGGTCTCATTCTTACCGCTATCTCGATTGTAATCAAAGCAAGTACATCCTTTCACGAAAGCATCAAGGTAGAAACTATATTTAAAGGGGAAAAAGAGAGATAGCCTCCCCATGTTCCAACAAACATTAGGAAAATAGGGAGGAATACCATTGGCATATATTATAATGGTTGCCTATGTGGATAACTTAAAGAAAACGTAATCCCAGTTAATACTCCAACTCCAACGATATGTGCATCAGCTGTGTGCATAGGTGGCACCTTAATTTTTTACTAGTGATGCCAAAGTCGTCAATAAAAGATATCTATCATAGGGGACCTAGCTTAAGTGGGATATTGCAACCACAGGGGCTTCACTGGGGGAGCAATACCATACCACGTGGGTTCATATTGGAGTATATTTATTCGGGAAAAAATGACATTATATATTGGGGGATATATAGGGGTTAGAGGGTTTTTATATTGGTAGGTACAAAAAATGGAGCCCAAAGTTAATGAAAAAATATAAAGGGGTATAAAAAAAGTTAATGAGAAAATGGATACCTACAATATCTAGTGAAATTAGAGGTTTTTAAATTGGGATGATGTATCGGGTTTATCTTGGTAGGGGGTTAAATAATGTCATTTTTAGAGGTATTTTCCAATATGTAGTCAAATTAAGGGTATTTTTTAATATGCCACGAATGCGCATGATATGTTAGAGGTTCAATAAGTGACGCACCTGTGATTGCAACCTCACTAATTGACAACGTTTTCTTGGCACGATTAATTAACCCAGTTGAGATTATGGTTGAAGGAGAAAAGAGAAATATAGTTTTTCCCTCATCTTTATGGCTCCCTTGGCTTATTAGGTAATGATTTCTCACAGGCTATACGAGCCCTGCAGAGACCACATACAAGAAGCTAGGGTTTCCTACAGAGGTTGTGCAACTCGGGTTTTGAACCAACAGGAGGTATGGGTCAATAGAAGCAAGACAAATCTTTGTACCAACCACCAAGGTGGATGGCTATGATAATGGGGATGCCTAGGCTGAAATAAAGACATTGTTATTGATTTTATCGACAGGCTCAGTTGTGAACATTTTAGATCCTGGGAAAACTCGGTGGAGACCACGTTGTAGCACAACAATTGACCACACACGGGTCTGAATTTATTTGTTAAATTACTCTTGCAGCTAATTAAATGTGTTTCCAACATCAATTTTTATCATAAATATGTGTAACCCATGTTATTTGTTTGCAAGCAGAAGTCGTTGACTTGCATGGCGAAAGTTAAGGTCTCCTCCGACAAGAAAGATGGTCCCCCACAAAACTTCAATAACCTAGCAACTAGATCAAAAGTCACATTACTGAAAGATGGATGAATGTGAGTGGAGCAGAGTGATAGGAGGATTGGTTAGTTGCAAGTCTTAGCAACCACAAGATTGCAGCATACAAGAAACCAATGCCCGAGGGTTTCAAGAAACCTTGACAGCACCTCTTCTCAGTTCGAATGTAAATATTTCTCCCCGTAATATAGAAGCTATCAGTTTGCACAACAAGAGCTAGGGTTTTCTCTCGCAAACAAGGTGGACCCTTACAAAGCTCGGAGGACCTCGCTATAGGCTCAGGGGCACATCTATCGCCCGTCCATTCGCATACGACTAATGCGCAAGAAAAACATCGTGTTTTGCAAGGCCTAAGCTCTCCAAAAGAGAATTTTAAAAGGAAAACCCCAGGTCGCGACCTCCCAGGTCACAGGCCTCCTCAGGTCGCAGGTCACAAATAGCTTCAGGTTGCAGATGACCTCAGGTCGCAGGTCGCAATTGCCCTCCGGTCACAGGAGTCCCCAAATAGCAGGTCGCAAATGACCTTGGGTCACAAGTGGCCCTAGTCGCAAGCTAGCTCAATGGTCGGGAAGATCAAGAGTCAAGGGAAACTCGAGAGTCACTTCAGCCTATATGTACGACTTCAAGAAACCACCAAAGGGGACTTTTAGCACTTGAGTCAAGGCTCGGACGAACTAACAGATTCATGCTTGAGAGATAAAGGCACTCAGCTTTTGGTATCAAGTGAATGGAGTTGTATTGAGGCTAGGGTTTTGGTATCACACATTGAAATGAATAGCCCATGCTCCACTATTGGGTTTTGACAAGTTGAAAAATATGTATTTGAAGTTGCAGCAGCATTAATAATATATTATCTTTTTCCGGCACTAATTCACATGCTTGCTTGTGGTGATAGTACTAGTTGTCTAATATTTCACTATGTTTGTACGTGTGCTTTCATACATGCAATTGGTTATGGACTGATTCATAGTGGTTGCATGTACGTTTGCTTTCGAATCGATGTTTATTTGTTTCTTTTCATGTCAGTGATCTATTGTGAACTACTTGGTAGTTAACTTTTGACATGATTTATTTCATGTACGTGTGACTGGGTTTTGGCTCACCGATTTGTCTCATGATGCACCCCCTTTTATTTGATGTTAAGACTTGCTTATATATTTTTTTGTTGTTCGTTAATCTTGGGCTGATTTTGCTTCACTGATCGGTCATTTCACCCTTGCATCTACTTCATCATCTTCTCATTTGACAACCAAGAGTGGAAACACTTATGGTGGCAATCAGGCACTGGATGGGGCTCCTATCCCAAACGGTGTGAGGTATAATTGGGACCTTTCACCGGAGAGACCCCCTTGTCGTTGGCGGTACAAGTTTGCTCGTCAACAGTACCAAATCTAGTTAACCCGACAGAGAAAAAGTAGATATTCAACTAACTTGTTGTTATGAGACCAAGATTATGATTGATCCACACCCTCAAATGGGATTTACAAGACTCGGGATATTTTGGCCCTAGAAAGCCGAGCGCTTCCCCTGAAGCCCCAGCATCATCCATGCTAGGCTCTGCGTGCCTCTACGCTACTCAGAAGGGGACTGCGTAACCCCTGCGTGGGTGATGTAGTCCTTATGCTGCCTCAGGAGGCCTCTGCATAACTCTAGAAGCCCTATGAAGCTGCAACGCTACCCCTCCTGGGCCTGCATAGCAGCTGAAGCTGTGTTGCGCAGCTACTGCGTAACTACTACTTCTACTGCCCTTGCTCCTCTACGTTGTCCTTGAAAGCTGCTCCTCTGCCTCTTTTTGACTCTTCACTCCAGGATCAAATTATACCCTCAGCCAATACTACCACTCGCTGCAGAAAAATCCTCCGGAAATTCTTAGCAAACCCTGCCCTATAATTCCAGCTCAGTTTCTCATATCTGCATATGTGTGTGTGTGTGTGTCTCTTATACTTTTTCGTTGAAGACATCAATGACCGTGATTGAATCACTTATCAACGGCTTATATTAAAAGACTACTTGATCCGCGTCACTTAGAACATTTCAGCACATGTGCTAATTAATTCACTTTAATTATTTAATTTTCCCAAGTTTAGACTTAGGGATTACATTAAAATAATCAATTATTTGAATAACTTTAACACCGGATGAAATTTATCCAAACACTTTCTGGGTTTTGGATGTGATGTGTTTCTTAGGCCCTTCACAAATTTTCAGGGCTAGAGCACACCCGATGATACCCCAAATACACAAAATCTCAACACTCCCTCTTAGCATTGAGTGTGATCTAGCAATACATCCACACCATGTATCACAAGATATTGGTATTGGTTTCTGTGCTGCTGATGCTTGGCCTGTTGCCCTCTATCCACTGCACTGCTCCTTTCTAGACTGTTGCCCATGTCACTGCCACTGACACTGCCACATCTGTATTGCAGCTCCCTCTTAGATTGTTGCATCATGTTTCCCATAGCACTCCCACTGCAACTCAGTTTCCGAGCAGTAAGCAACTGAAGGACTCATGCCCAATCGTCGATAGACAAGTTAGGATACATCCCGTCACTGAAGCTCCCTTAGTTGTTGCTTTATGGTATCCTCCTGAAGCCACTGCACTGCTACAACTCTGCATTGCGTGAGAACTGCCTCTCTGCGTTGCTGAAGTCCCATCAGCCTCTGTGTTGTTGCCTCTACGATGTTGCTACCTCTGCATTACGTTGCTCCCTCTCCAACTCTTCAGCACTGCCCTCTGCTCCAATGTGACCATCTGCAACCATTTCCCAACTTAACCCACTACCGTCTTAAGGCTCCTGGAGCTCGTATGTGATCCAAGAGTAAGGCTAACTCAAGGATCTTGTCACTTGATATTTAACTGCTCTACAGATCCATGTCACCCCACCTCTTCTCTCGAGGCACATGAGCACTCATGGCTGCATCATCATCAAAGCCATCTTCCTTTGTTGCTGCAGCCTTGGATTCAAAAGATCCTTTGTCCTTATTCTTAGGAAGTGTTGGCGAAGTGTCCAAGTTCGCCACAGTTAAAGCACGAGACCTTGGAAATATCCCTCTTCCTCTTCCCTTGCTGCTTTCGTTCCTTTGATGCAAGGGATGCATCATCCTCCTCGTCTTTCTTCACTCTGGCTGATCCGCTTCTGCTGCTTTCCCTCTTGGTGAATCTCCTAAATTTCTCCCGATGGAGGATTGCCCACATGTCTTCCCATGATGGTAACACTTCCCTGCCCGAAATTATCTAGAAAAATGTTTCCCATTCTTCAGAGACTGCTTTTAGGGTAGTCCTCACTAGGAGCCCCTCACCCAGATTTGCACCCATGGAATTTAGTTGATCTTGGCTAGTCTGAAGTCTGAAGAGTAATGGATATATCTCCTCACCCTTCTGCATCTGGAACAACCGCATCTGATTCTCCAGAAGCATCCTTCTTTGGATAGAGCCTCCCTGATACATCGTGTCTAATGCTACCCACATCTCATTTGTCGTATTCTTTCCGGCAATATGAGGCACGACGTGGTCTTTGACTCCATCCATAATCAAAAACTTAGTACGCACTTGATTTTCCTCGTACTTCTTTAGAGGATCTGCATCAGTTGGCACAACTAGGACTTTCTCTACATGATCCTTGAGGCCATACTCATCCAGAACTGACAGGATTTTGGCCCTCTAGATAACGAAGTTGGACATGTCGTCCAACCTGTCCTAATCTCTGACCCCATATGGCGCCATCTGCTCAGATCTGTCAGAAAAGATACTCTTCTCCCTCTTTATGTTGCAATATCAACAGAAATGTTGGATCTAGTTTTCTTGGTGAATAGAAACCCTCTATAGTAGTTTCTCCCTCTGACAACTGATTTCCCTCCTAGAAATATTCAGCCAAACACAATCGGACAATACTCTCTGATCCTCCTGATCGAATCTCAAATCCATTTGGCTCAACTCTGCTGAACAACTGTCTTCCTCCCGCTCTTTGTTGATTTAGCTAGGCACAATTCTGCAATGGCAGAATCTCCATGACACTAGCACTACTGAAGATCTAAAGCACTGCTTCCAGATCTTGGCAAAACTTCTCTGCAACAAGAAGAATGACTGGTCTGCGCCCCACTCACTGGCCCAGCGTAGCCTCAGCGCTGCTCAGAAGTGGACTGTGTAACCCCAAAGTGGGTGACGCACTCCTTACGCTGGCCTCAGAAGGCTCTATGTAAGCTTTATGGCTTTCTGTAGCTACAGCACTACCCCTTCACGGGTCTACGTCCTCTTGCTGCCAAACTCTCCTTCCGGATCTTTACTGCTTCTGATGCTGTTATGTAGAAAAAATATTCTTCAGTTGATTTACTAAAGATTCAACTTGATCTTCTATCACTCTGATACCGTGTGAAAATTATTGAATAAAGCTATGCAGAATTCCTACTGTAGTATCATGGTTTACTTCTCCTACTTGATTAAGCTATACAAGTCATTGTCAGAAAATGTATTCATAAAATACCGAACTAAACACAACTAACAGCCTACACATGCAGATCATTTACTAAATATTACGCTCATTCAACAAAGTGACACATTGATTTTTGGACATAATTCCCCGGAAAAACCCAATGTGGGAAAACCGGTGCAGCAGATATGAGGGTTTATTATGATTAAGTAGATTCTGAGTACAGCAAATCTGGGTACCAAATCTGGTTAACCCGACAGAGAAAAAGTAGATCTGCAGCTAACCTGTTGTCCTGAGACCAATATTATGATTGATCCACACCCTCAAATGGGATTTACAATATGCAGCCCAATTATGGCCCTAGAAACCCCAGCGCTGCCCTTGAAGCCCCAGCGTCAACCCTACTAGGCTCTGTGTGCCTTTGCGCTGCTCAGAAGGGAACTGCGTAACCCCAAAATGGGTGACGCAGTCCTTACGCTGTCTCTAGAGGCATCTGCATAACTCTCGGAGCCCTATGAAGCTGTAGCGCTACCCCTCTTGGGCCTGCATAGCGACTAAAGTTGTGTTGCGCAACTGCTGCGTAACTGCTGCCCTTGCTCCTCTGCACTGTCCCTAAAAGTTGATCATCTGCCTCTTGTTGACTCTTGGCTCTAGGATCAGATCACCCCTTAGCCAATACTACCCCTCGCTGTAGAAAACTCCTCCGGAAATTCTTAGCAAACCCTGCCCTAGAATTCCAACTCAGTTTCTCAGCTATGAATCTGTGTGTGTGTCTCCAACTGACCCTCAACCCTTTCTCTTATACTTTTCATTGAACACATCAACGGTCGTGATTAAATCACGTATCAATGACTGAAATTAAAATACTGCTTGATCTGTGTCACTTAGAACATTTCAGCACATGTGTTAATTAATTCACTTTAATCATTTAATTTCCCTAAGTTCAGACTTAGGGATTACATTAAAATAATTAATTATTTGAATAAATTTAACACCAGATGAAATTTCTCCAAACTGTTTCTGGGTTTTCGAGGTGATGTGTTTCTTATCCCCTCCATAAATTTTCAAGGCTAGAGCACACCCGATGCTACCCCAACTACACAAAATCTCAACATATGGAACAAATTTGTCACCTCATGCACATCTTGATCCCTTTGCTGCCGCAGAGTGGTACATTGGATGTACTTGTCCTCATAGCTCCCAATGGGGTAATATTGTTCCTTAATGTCGTCTCGGAATGAATTCCAAGTGGGTGTGACCGAGAATAGAGAGGGTACCCTCTCATCCTTTTTCTCACAATAGTTTTCCCACCAATCTTTGACATGGGGGGGCGACTTTGAGGAGTGAAAAAAAGTAATTTTCTCGGTCAGAGAAATCAGGGATAGGGAAATACCCTTCCAACAAATTCAACCATCTATCTACGACGTCTACATCTATTTGGCCTTCAAATACAGGAATATCTATGTTGACATGTACCTTTAAACAAGTGGCGCCTCCAAAGTGGTTGTTGGATGCAAATGCGCCGCCAATGGGCACTCGTTGAAGGATCTGGGAAAATTTATCCATCATCACGTTCCTCTATTTCTCGAGGGCCTCCTCGAGCAATATTTTGATAGGATCTCCTGCTCCCTTGTCTTTCTTTTCTTCCCCCATGGGAGGTCGTCGAGTTTTGCGAGGCTGATTTTGCAAGGGTTCAACCAGATCGAGCCCTGACTCGTTATACCATGACCTCATTGGGGACATGCAAAGAAAAAAAAAAAAAAAGAGCAGACCACTCTGATACTACTGATCCGAATTTATGCAAGAATAGAACGGAGTACACATATAACCATAAATACAAAGATGCAGTGTAAATGGCACTTCATTTCATTAATATCAAAGAACTTATATGTTTACAAACATAATGGAAATAAAATAGCTAGGGCACTGGTAGCTTATACCTGAGAAGAGATGTGGCGGCTACATGCCTCTAAATTGTGTTACAATGAGGCTCCAAGGCCTATTTATGATTGAGAAACAATGGAAAACCCTAAACATCCAAAAACCTAACCCTAGGAGATGAAGTGCCAAAGCTACATCCCCGGGAAGTTGATGTACCAATTTACCCAAACGGGGAGCTTTACAAAATCACAATAACTAACTCTAAATAATCTCAAATATACATGTATGCACAATGACGGAAAAGATCAACTATTTGCGATTATATTATGGAATATGACCCATGCAATAGTTCGTAACTCAAAATATCTATATATTCTTGATTTGCTAAGCAAGATCATTATACAATGCTTTAAAAAGTAACAATATTCTGAGTTTAGCCCACAATGGAGGGGTAACTCAATTGACAATCATCATGTTATGAAGTATTATGTAAATTGTGTGATTTAAGGTTCAAATCCTTTCGTGGATGTTTACTCCAACAAAAAAAAATTGAGTTGGGGGGGAGGGGGGGGGGGGGTAACTCAATTGGAAACCGTCGTGTTATGAAGTATTATGTAAACTGTGAGATTCAAGGTTCGAATCCTTCCGTGGATGTTTACTCCAATAAAAATAAATAAAAATCCAAAGTTTGAATGTTATAAATCTGAGTAAAGGTGATCATTGAGTGTTCTATTGCTAATATTTAGATTCAAATTCCTATGACTCGCTTATGACTCAACCCATGTGTGAGTTCATTTGAGCACGTAGTCATTGACAAGCTATTCTTCACTATTGTTCAATCTCATGAAGATATCATGCTAACATGATGTTTGACATACTGTCATGCCGCAATCCTAAAAAAAAATCCTTTGCGCTATGCCACGCAGCTGGTTGACCAAGACTTCAATTTTTCCATTGTGGTGACTTAGTCACTTCTTTGGTGCACCATATAAGTAGATCACCATCCCATCGTCTATCTCTATGCTTGGTTTGACTGAGTTGCTTCTGAAGATGTGCTAATTTTTATATCTGCTATAGGTTCACAAAGGAGCTATGGAATTTGTTAATTTCTACAATGGTCACATATTAGCCTGTTTTTATAAAGAAAAACTTCTAAAACTATAGAATAATGGACTCATTACCTCTATGTAAGCTTTTGTAGTTCAGATGGATAATGTACATATGGAATGTGACAAGGTTATGTAGAAAGGATGATTATGAAGGTTTCTACGAGATAAACATAATCAAAACTAAGGTAGCAAGTTGACAAAAAAGATATTAATTTATCGACCCATCATGGACCACCCCCCCTATTTATACAACACCAACCTTCTTCCATTCCAAGGCTATATTTACTTGCTCATTTTCCTTTTGGTTTTGATTGCACAGGACCTAGAAAATTTCCATTAACCCTTCAAAATCATGGATGATTTGGAAGATCCATTGCACCTATCTAAAACATGGAAATATTCTTTGGAATATCCCAATAATGCAAGGCTTCGATCATAATTGCAGAATCCCCTATCATTATGGCTCAAAAAACCTCTTTAGCTTACTGAATTTTTTTAGGGGCTAATATTTGTAGGTGGACTAACTTTCCATGTTTTTTTTTTTAATATTCGTTGGTTTCCATTTTTTTTCTGAAATTGTTTTGCCCAAATTTTATAGTACAAAATTATTTTACCTTAAAAATCACCAAAAATTTATAAAAGCTATATAAGATCATTAGAAATTTCAATATTTTTACAAAAATAATGTCAAATGTTTTATAAATTACATATTAGAGACTATTAAGATTCACCGAAATTTCTAAACTTTTAAATAAATTTCCATCCTTAAAAATTTCCCTGTAAATTAACTTTGAAAACCAATGTACTTTGATATAAAACTAAAACTTCAATTTTATTATTCATAATTATTTCTATACCCGCCATTTTTAAGAAAAACATATTTTTTTTTAGGAAATATTTGAGCAAATCCACTCGAAAGCATCACATCCTATCAGTTTATTAGTAGAGCTTAAGCCTGAGGGCATCGAGGTGAATTGACTTGGTGACCTCCCATTAACATGGTGCTTTAGTGATGAGATATTGACCAATTAAACTAACCCTCAAAACTAAAACACTTATAATATATTAAAAATATAAATATTAAAATTAAATTACTCCATAATATAATTAAATTACACTATAATAATATTCTATTACATAAATTTGTATTATTTCATATCTTTATATCATTTTCGATTAAATTGTTGATTTCACTAAATCCAATATTTTCATCATAAATATAGTCCTTGAGAGCATTTTTTCAACCTCAAGTTTGACTCAATTTCCATCACTTGAGTAAAAAATAATATCTAGATTTCAACCACATTAGTGCCCCGTGTTACATCTTTGACAAAATTTATGAACTATTATTTGGAGTATTGATTTTCATTTCATAAATTTTCTCGGTTATTTTGAATGCATTCAACTTCAAGTTTGACTCGATTTTCATCACATTGGAGAGAAAAGATTCCTATTGGTCCATTAAGAACTAACTCACATCAACTTCAGTGTGAAACGGGATGGTGGAAGAGACCTAAAGAAGCTTGGGAAGAAAGGGTGTGTACTTTTTGCACTTCTGGGGCAGTGGAATCAAAAAAGCATTTCATTTTGGAATGTGATGCTTTCAGAGACATCAGGGACAATTACTGCAGTATGTTAGCATCAATTCTGTGGCATTGTCTTTTCAGTGAGGAAACTGTTAGAAGGTTGGGTCAGAGCATCATCAATTTGAGTAAGAAAAGGATTGAATTACAGAAGGAAAAAAACAAGGAGGTTGATAGTCCCATAGACTATTTTTAGTCTCATGGACATTAAAATATCATGCATTCATTCATTCACATCACTACATCATATATAGATTTTGACCACATCACTACCATGTGTTACATCTTTAATAATGTTTATGAACTAGTATTTGGAGTATAGATTTTTATTTCATAGTTTTTTTCGATTTTATTTTGTGTGCTTTCAACCTCAAGTTTGACTCAAATTTCATCACATTATTAAATCATATTTAGATTTTGACCACAAAAGTGCCATGTGTTGCATCTTTCACTACGTTTATAAATTATTATTTTTTATTTAGATGGTATAAAATAATAAAATGTTATTAAAAATAGTTATGATAGTTAATTTTTACTAAAATTAAATGGTGTAGTTAAATTTATAATGAAATAGCCTTTTTCACGACTATTTTTCTGGTTAATTTTAATCAAAATCTAACAGATATTTTAAAAAACTTGAGTTTAAATTGTTTAATGCATAATTCGAGTGCTCTGAAGGTTTCAAGGGTGCTAAATCCATTTATGCATTCAAAAATATATTTTAAACAACAAAAAATCTTGAAATTGTATTTTTGGAGTTTGGTGAATTCTGGTGTAAAAGTTATAAGTTAGACCACGTCAAATTAAATTTGGTTTATTTATAAGGAATTATTTAAAATAAATTAACTTTTAATTTTTATAATTAAAAAAAAAAAAAAAAAAAAAGAAGAAGAAGAAGAAGAAGAAGAAGAAGAATCTTTTGAAGTCATATAAGGTTAATGGTTTGGTATAATAGTTGGAATACTTGGGAAGTAGTTTCCACACTTTTCCCATCTAAGTTCAATTCTTATCGAGTTTATTTGGTCCATTGTGATGAAGGTGTGGGACCTCACAAGTGTGTCTTCAAATGTCTTGGTCCTTGCTGAGTCATAAGTTACCTTGTTAGTGCCCGATTGCGGGCTATTGGTACTAGTATAGGGTTTTATGTGAGTCATTGTGGTGATTCCCACTATAAACCCTTAAAAAAAATGTTAGAAAGTTCGAGTATTATAACAAACATTTTGAAATTGTGATTTAATGTGGGTGTGCACAAAATTTTTTAAGAGAAAGTGTTTTTCATCTTCAACCTTCATATTGTCACAAATCTCACAAATTCTTTTGATCCATGACGTTTTAGGAATTTTCCAATACCATGTTTCATTATCGAGTTCACAAGAGTTTATTCTTATTTTAACAATATTGTTTTTTTCTTTACATTAGTCAAAACAAAGAAACAGTTGAAAGCGAATAAGATTTGAACCCAAAATCTCACAATAATAAAATGATGATGACGATTAATATTCACTAAGATCAAATTGGTTTATCGAACTTTAAGAAGACAAGGGATTACTTAAAATATCTTAGAATTTTATTTCTATACTAAAAAAACATTAATCAATTAATTATTACCACAACATATTTTTATAGTAGATTAATATTTTTTTTTAACCCAAACTCAAAACATATTTATATTTCATAAAATATGTTTTAGGGGCTCAATTGTACAAGCTTTACAAGTATTTCTTGTTAGTCCAAATTTATCAACATTGTAGTAAGCAATAAAATTCTAAATCGTGATCTAAAATTATGCCTTATAGCAAGCATAGGGGCATTACAATGTTCTAAAATGCTAGCTCGTGGATCTTCCAAAAAAGACCAACTAAAAACTCACACTTACAAAACATGGTTTTCATGCAGGCTTAAGAAACAAAGATTAAGCTTAGAACCACATCCACTTCAAGGTTTTCTTTTTATAGATGGATCCCCTCATTTGTGAGGAGGTATGCCTTCTTGTTGTTGTGCCCAAGGACGTGAATAAATGGTTTGGAGTGAAAGCTTACTAGCATATGATAGATCCTTTTTATAATAGTTTGGAGTTTGATGTCAGACGGAAGAGTGATCTGAATGTGATCGAGATTAAGCGCTGAAGTGGAATTGATTAATTGCCATCAGTGAATTAATTCTTAACTGAACTGCTTAATGTGGAAGACTGAAGGAAATCTAAAGCATTAATGACTTAAACAAACAGCATATTAATAATTAAAGTAGAGAAGAGAACAGATAAAAGAGACAACAAACTTTGATTACGAAGTTCGTCCCTGGTGGACTACGTCTCCGGCTCCGCTTTCAAGTTGGGCGTCCATTTTATTAGGATTGATCCGAGGAATTATTTACACAGCAAAAACACTAGATTGAATGTGCTCGCAGGCACCTCTATTCACCGACAACAGAAATCTCTCTCTCCAATCTTTCCAACGCCTATCTATGCACTCAATTCCGCCTTCGGACGACCAACAAACACTGAAAACAAAAACTGCCTCTCTCACTCAAAATCTGAATACAAAGTCACTCTTTTGTGTGTCCTTCATGAATAAAATGTCATGGTTTAAATAAGTTCCTCATCGAACTTCTCAAGGTGAAATTTTGAAAGTGGTTGAACATTTAATGTGGTGATAGGTCTCTATCTTGTCACATTGTGACACCTGGTGGATTAGGGATAAGGTGATTGAATTAAAACCTTGCGCAATTAATCAAAAAAACCCAAAATAGAACCTTGGGATATAATTTTAGCCCTGACGGTCAACAACAGGCGCGGAATGAGCTGACAGCTTGCATGTGACAACTCGAACCTCTGGCAGTTGCAGTCAGCTATGGCGGTTTCGGTCTACATTAAATCCTGATGGTTTCCTCTGCCTATTCACATGCCAACGGTTCCGTTACGGTCATCTAAACTATGCCTGATTGCTGCTATGGTTAGGCTCCAATCTACTCACATGTTCTCCTGATGTGGTTACCCTGCGATTGTAGTCTACTAACATTTCTGATGCGGTTTCTACACCTGTTCACATGTGCTGACGACTCTGACAGGGTCTTCTCTGGCGGTCAGGACTGTGGGTTATATTATAATGTTTTAATACATAGACCCGAACCCTTTACACCATGGTTTATATTACATGTTGATTGCGCTAGGTCCTTAGGATTTTACATTGCAAGGTTTATACCACCAAGTTGGTAATGTTTGCGCTAGGTGAGATCTTTGACTTAGGACTTAGGACTAGTGCTTAGTATTTAGACTTAAGTGTTAGGTCTTAGGTCCACCACTTATTCCATCACTTACATAGGTTTAGGACTTAATCCTTTACATAATTACTTCACCATAGCTTTAGACTTACACCACTTAAGATTTAATTACATGGTTACATGTCACCACATGCCATTTACAATTTTACCACACACACACACCAAGTTAGAACTACACTTTAACCATGACAACACACTGAACCATGAAAAAGTAACTTTCATCCGGAATACTAGAGGACCTGACAATCTGAAAACTGAACTGCACATCAGACAAACTAGAGCTAACTGAACCTCACTGTCGATCTGCACTAAAGCAAGATCCTCCTAGATCAATCCTCTCCACTTGAAACCTTTTGGACCACAAAAGTTTGATTTAAGCAGACATAAAGTGAGTGTACAACTCCCTCACTTTTCCAATCTCTATCCACCTCGCCTTGCTCAAATTCATGCCCTTGAGTCCTACTCAAATATATTCAACATCTCCCCACCTTGAATTTTGAACCTTCCTGTCCAAGATGGTATCTTCCTGCAACTCATTCATATACTCAAGTGTTAAATCATCAACAGTAGGTATATGTGTATCTTCATAGGGATCAATGATAATCGGAGGTTCATACAACTTCAGATTTTCTACATTTACAACTGAATAAATACACATGTAAGGAGGTAAATCTAACTGGAATGAATTATTTCCAACAGGCTTTTCAACAATCTCAAAAGTACCATACCTGATGGGTTCCAGTTTCTTACCTTCTCCTTTCAACCTGTATTTACTAATATACAAACATACCTAATCACCGACCTAAAAATGATGGTCGACTCGATGCTTGTCGTGGGGAATTTTGTACTTGGCCTGACTCTTCTCTAACTGATCCTACACTGCTTCATGTATCTGTTGTATCTGTTGAATGAAATTAACTTCTTTGTTTGAATCGTTGTGTCCATCCACTTTATTTTCTTCACTGAACATGAATTCCATCGGTGAATTTGGTAGATACCCCAAACATGTTTCAAATGGTGATCGATTAGTCGAACAATGTAAGGCTCGATTCTAAGCATGTTGCACATAAGGTAAATATTCATCCCACAACTTAGGATGTTTACTGCAGTAACCTCGAAGAATATGTATCACTGTCATGTTTACCACTTCTGTCTGTTCGTCGGTCTATGGATGAAAATTTGTGCTCTTATTCAGCTTTGTATCCACGAGTCCCCACAAAGTGGACCAAAATTCTCCTAAAAAGCGAGTATCTCAGTCATAAATAATAGAAGTAGGTAACACAAAATGAACCCATACCTGTTGAAAGAACATCTGTGTCGTTTGTTCTGCAATCACTTTATTTTTGCACGGAACAAAAATGCACATCTTGCTGAAACGATCAACCACGACATACATGTAATCATGCCCTCTTCTGGACATAGGCATTCCTCCGACAAAAGCCATGGAAATGTTGTCCCATGGTCGGAAAGGAACTGGAAGTGGCATGTGCAAACCAATATTTTGATTGTTTGGCTTGCTTGTCGATCACATCACACATCCTTTAATGTACTTCACAAATGTTTCATACATGTGAGGCCAGTAACAATACCTTTGAATTTGTGCCATATTCTTTCTTATGCCAAAATGTCCTGCAATGCAAGAAGAATGTGCTTCCCGAATAACATGCGCCCTTTCTGTCTGCAGTATGCACAACTTACCCAGATGATATAACAACCTGTCATGAATATGAAAATTGACTTCTTCCACCTGAGTACCCTACGTTAATGATTCATAAGTATCTTTGAAATTAGCATCAATACTATATTGTTCTAAATAACTTTCAAGTTTTAAAGAAATATTCTGTAGGACTACTGAAGCATTCAAAGATGGTCTAGACAACATATCTACTACTTTGTTTCTTACACCTTTCTTGTACCTAATTACTAAGTGAAATTTGTGAATAAATCCCATCCATTTGTAGTGGCGAGATTGTTGCAACTTAGTCTGTGATTGAAGGTATTGAAGTGGCTGATGACTCGTGTGAATCATTGTTTCCTTACCCATTAAGTAGTGTTTCCATTTCTTTACACTTTCAACCAAAGCAAACAGTTCTTTATCATATGTCGGATAATTGATTACTGCCTTAGAAAAAGTTTCAGAATGAAAACAAATTGGTTTCCCTTTTTGAAGTAAGACTGCACCCATTGCATAACCACTTGCATCTGTTTCGATTTTGAATGGTTGTTGAAGATTAGGTAAAGCTAAGATTGGTGTTGTGACAAGTTTATGCTTAAGTGAATCAAAAGCTTTTAGTTGTTTCCCTCCCCACTGAAAGGAAACTTTAGATCCTATTAGAGCATGTAACGGTGATGCAATCAAATAAAACTGAGCAATAAATTTTCTCCAATACTCAACTGAACCTAGAAAACTCCTAACTTCAGTTACATTTTGTGGTCTTCGCCACTTAAAAATCACATCTATCTTAGCTATATTTATTTTCAAATGACCACCTCCAACTATGTAACCAAGATAAAACAATGAAGTTTTCCCAAACTCACATTTTGACAGCTTAATGTACATTTTTTCTCTCTGCAATACTTCAAAAACTTGTTTAACATGCCTAACATGCTCTTCCATATTGGAACTGAATATCAGGATATCATCTAAGTAGATTATGACAAAATTGTCAATGTATGGATGGAAGACATCATTCATAACATGCATGAAAGTAGCCGGTGAATAACACAAACCAAAAGGCATTACTAACCACTCAAATAGTCCTTGCCTAGTTTTGAATGCAGTTTTCCAGATGTCATTTTCTATTATCCAAATTTGATGATACCCACTACTCAAATCCAACTTAGTGAAATAGACATCATTTTTCAACTAGTCAAGTAAATCATCTATCCTGGGAAGAGGATACCTGTTTTTTATTGTGATTTTATTTAAGGCCCTAAAGTCGACACACATTATCCATGTCCCGTCTTTCCTAGGAACTAATATTATAGGTGAACCACGTGGAGATGAATTGGGTCGAATTAAACCTTTTTCAACCAACTCTTGGATTTGTTTCTTTATTTCTTCGTTCTCTATTACTGACATGCCATACATTCTGACATTAGGAAGAGGGCATCAGACATCAATTATATCTCATGTTGTATTTCCTGTTTAGGAGGTAGATGTTTCCGTTCTTTAAATAGACTTTGAAATGAATCTACCACTTTAACAAAACTATCTTTAAACTAAGATTCACAACCTGAAAAAGCATCATGAAGATCCTTACGTTTTTATTTTACAACCATGAGTAAATATCTCTTACTTGAACTTATTACTCACTTCATCTGATTAACATTAACTAAATCCAAGTGAGTTTTGATTTTATGTGCTCGAGCGATGTATTCAATCCCATATTTCTTAAGATGATATTTATGCTCTTTCCTATGAAACACTGCATCATGATCATAGAGATAAGGACTTCCTAGCACTATTCCACATATGTCTAACAATATCACATCTAAATCCACTTCATCAATGTAATTAGTTGTGATGGAAAATTTTAAAAGACACTGCTTTGTGACATTAATATGAGTCTTTTCCTTTAGCCAACCTAATGGGTATGGTCTTGGATGATTCTGTGTCTCCAAACCCAATTTCTTAACTAATGATTTAGATATTAAATTTTCCTGTGACCCACTGTCGAACAATGTATCTTTTGTGTGTGCTTAGAATTTACCCTTATGTGAAATAACTCAACTCTTTTATCTTCATCCAGATGATTAATGTTTTAAGAAGAAGTAGAAGTACTTGAACTTGAACTAGCGTCAAAATTTTTACCTATCGTAACCATTGCAGTTATTTTCCCTTCATCATTTGAATCAGAGCCTAGATCTTGTTGGATTTCTTTCGTAGCCTTCTTTTCACCTTTCTTCTTTTGGAACTTATTTTGTTTGAGTTCCGGGTGAACTTTCCAACATCTGGCTTCATCATGTCCGATCCTCTAGCAGTTAGTACAAGTAGGTCTTTCACCTTCCTTCTGAGCTGTCATTGTCTTCTTTCCATTTGAACTGCTCTTCCTCTTGTTGTCTTTGGAATCCAACTGTTTGGATGTCTTCGATGAAAACTTGAATGGCCTGCCACCTGATTCGACATGTATGGTTTGAACACATACTTCATCCAAGTCATTAGGATTAAACATAAATAATGTATGCTACAAATATGAATGTAAACTGCCAATGTACTTTAATAAAATTTCAAGTGTATCCAAAGGAATACCAAGCGCCAACGCTTTCTTCCTGAACTCCTGAACATTTTGTCCCTTACCTTGCCGCAAATGCTGCCAATCAATAACAACTTGTTGCATGTATCCCAACGGATAGAATCATTTCCTGAGAGCTTTTAAAAACTTAGACCATGAGAAGATGACTTTACCTTTACGATTTAAATCTATTTGTGTTTTAATCTCCCACCAGATTAAAGCAGTTCCCCCCATCCTACGAGTAGCTAACTGAATTTTTGTATTTTCATTAGAAATGTTCTGAATTCTACAATACACTTCTAACTGCTTGATTTGGTTATCTAGTTTCTTTGGGTTCATTTCGCCATCATAAACAGGTAGTTCAAATTTTACATCAAGTTTCAAAATATATTTTTGAGGTTTCTTTTCTATTTCATAATCTGAACTAGAAGAAGAAGAAGAAGAAGAAGAAGATGGTGATGGAGATGATGTAGGAGAAGGAGGTTTATCATCTTTTCCTTTCCCCTTGTCCTTATTCAATGCCTTTGAAGAAGAAGTTTCATTTCTCACCTTATTATCTTCGTAGAGTTCTCCCAACATTTGCTGCATGTTCAAAAACATTTACTGAACTTGATTCTCATCCATGACCTTCATTTCAGGAGTTTCACCTGCTTCAGTTCCTGTCATTGTCGATCGATGAGTAACTTTCCACTTTCTAATTTTTGGATCGAAATCCTCAAGCGTTCCTTCTCCACGTTGCAATCCTAACCTAGTTAACATTCACTGGAAAAAATACTACAAAGCACAACCCGCTCTGATACCAATACATATGATCTGAATGTGATCAAAATTAAGTGTTGAAGTAGAATTGATTAATTGCCATCAATGAATTGATTGTTAAATGAACTGCTTAATGTGGAAGACTGAATGAAATCTAAAACATTAATGACTTAAAACAGCAACATATTAAGAATGAAATTAGAGAAGAGAACAAAGAAACGAGACAACAAACTTTGATTACGGAGTTCGTCCCTGGTGGAATACGTCTTCGGGTCCGCTTTCAAGTTGGGCGTATGTTTTATTAAGATTGATCTAAGGAAGTATTTACACAAGAAAAAAAAACAGACTGAATGTGCTCGCAGGCACCTCTGGTCACTAGCAACAAAAATCTCTCTCTCTTAGCTTTCCAACGCCTGTCTCTGCAGTCAATTCTGCCTCCGGACGACCAAGAAACACTGAAAACAAAAGTTGCCTCTCTCACTCAAAATCTGAATACAAAGTCACTCTTTTGTGTGTCCTTCATGAACAATGTGTCATGGTTTAAATAAGTTCATCATCAAAATTATCAAGGTCAAATTTGGCAAGTGGTTGAACTTTTAATGTGGTGATAGGTCTTGATCTTGTCACATTGTGACACATAGTGGATTAGGGATAAGGTGATTGAATTAACACCTTGCACAATTAATAAAAAGAATCTTAAAATAGAACCTTGGGATATTATTTTAGCCCTGACGGTCAGCAACCGAAGCGGAATGAGCCGGAAACTTGAATGTGACAACTCAAACCTCTTGCGGTTGCGGTCAGCTCCGATAATTCCGATCTACATTAAATGATGATGGTTACCTCCACTTGTTCACGTGCCAGCGGTTCCACTGCGGTCATCTAAATTATGCTCGATTGTTGTTATGGTTAGGCTCTGGTCTTCTCACATGTTCTCCTGACGCGGTTATGCTACGGTTACGGTCTGCTGACATTTCCGCTGCAGTTTCTACACCTGTTCACATGTGCTGACGGCTCCGACAAGGTCTGCTCTAGCAGTCAGAACTGTGGGTTATATTTGTAGAAATTTGCTGAATAATGAAGATTCAAGCACTGAGATTATCCCGATCATACACAAATTCGATTTGCTGCATAATACATAATCTCTTCTACAAATTAATCATCACTGCGGAAAATAAAACAAGCGGTAGAACATCAATTCACACACATAGAACGCAACATGTATGGGGAAAGCTTATAGCTGAAAACCCCTAGCTATATGTATCATATAATGGATGAGAAACATGTAACTTTATACAATAAAATACTCCTCACAAGTACTCAGTATTGTCTCCAAAAGCTACACACAAAACTAGCTCAGTTTGAACCGATCACGGGTTCAAAACTCCTCCACTAGCTGCCTGCCTCTACTGCGCAATCCAAAAGGAGAGAATAGGCTGAACCAATTAGAATTCCTCTTTCTTGAACAGCGCAATCATCATTGGCATACTCATCCCACTGATTGTGCAAATCTCATGCACAACTAATGTACAACTGCTGTCGATCTCACCCTTCCATCTACCTCTTCCACTGGTCTTCCACTGAACTGTCCATGCACTGAGTTAATTGATGAGTTATTTAGTTGAATAATGAGTTAATAATTAGTGAATTAAATAATATTTAATTCACCCAACTCATCTCTAGTGTAATCACCAGTTAAACTGATCACAACTAGTTCAACTAGTCTCAACCCCATCAACTCCTCAATCAACTCCACCGAACTCCGCCACTTGAGCTCTAACTGAAGTCAACCATGCATTAGCTCACCAAACCCTTAGAGACCGGCGTAAATCCTCATGTCGCTGCATGCCCCACCTCCCAGGGGGTCAGGCGGTGCTCGAAGAGGGAAGTAAGCGGGATTTAGAGTCCAAATATTATTAAAGGTAAATAATATTTGTTTGTTCGGCTTTAATAGCGGGTCTAAAAATTGAAACCACTAATAAAATAGAGGTCCATCTATTTTTTTACCAACATGACAATCCTCCCGAGAGAATGACATGCGCTCGATACATGATCCATGTAATAAAAATAGACATAGTCTAAAAATAGACTTACCCAAAGCAAAAATCACATGTGTGGTCCCCACCTAGTTTAGGTGATCACTTTCCAACTAGGATCAGGAAAGATGTTTCAGGAGGCCTCCTTCACTGTTTCTTGTTGCCATTTTCAACACTCCCTCTCAACAAGAAAGGACTGTCTTTGCATGCGGCATGCAACTCCATGCATTCACCCTGCAACCTTCACAAGCGCCATGCAACTCCATGCATCTGCTCTGCAACTCCATGCATTCGCCGCCTGCACCCTTTGCATGTTATCGCCAAACTCATCGCCACCATGCAACTCCATGCATCTGCTCTGCAACTCCTCTGAAACTGAATAGGCTCCAAACAACTCAATCAGTCTTGATGCATCTAGCATCTATCATCAAAGTCTTCGACTTTTGCTTGGCCAACTGCACATGTCATTAGGAACCACTGCGTTGTTGAACTCTTTGCACCCATGCACTCTTGCACTTGCTGTCAACTCTGATCCGCGCTCCAGTATCCGACACTGTCACTTTGATCTGCTTGCATCACTCCAACTGATTTTTCTACTGCTGCGCTGTGGGCACCTCGTAGCCAGGTTCAACTCATGAGATCCACACCATCTCGCAAAATTTTGCCCAATCTCCTCTTGGGATCCAATACATGCATACTTATCTCCTGGTGGTATAGGCGCATACCTCCCCTCTGCCCATACGCTTTGATTTCTGCGTAAGGTGGTTTCTCCCACTCCATGATCTCTCCTCTTGTGCACGCCTCTAGCACCAGGGTTCTTTCACACCATCTGGCTTGCTCCCTGTCAAGCATCGATTGCATGTCTTCCCCCACTTCCCAACAGTAGGAAACTTCGTAGACATCCCATCTACTTCAAGTCTGTGGAGATTCTTTGCTCGAATCCCAACCTTCTTGACTTGTCCTGTTGCCTTGTGCCGAAGGAAAACTTTTCCTTCTCTGAAGACAACTTCATACCCTTTATCCTCTAACATTGCGACTGAGATCAAATTCTTTGTTAGACCTGGTACATGCAATACATCTTGTAAAATAATGAGTTTACCTGACTCCCTCTGAAAGGTTATGGTACCAATGCCGGTCGCATTGTATCATCCACCGTCGCCCAACTCAACATGCATCTGGAGACCTTTCTCCACCAAGTCACTGAAAAGATTCACATCTCCCGTCATGTGAAAGGAAGCGCCACTATCAAAGTACCACCCCGATCCCAATGCACTAGACAACATGCATGCGATCAATGAGAAGTCTAGCTCAAATTGCGAGGCAAGAGCCTCACCAGCTGCAGCTCCAGTAGCCTGCTTGTTCTTCTTCTTCTTTGGGCAATTTGTGGCGTAATGTCCATGATCGTGACAGTGAAAACACTTCACTTTGGACATGTCACGCTCTTTACCATCTGCACCGGATTGAGAAGCCTTCTCCTTGCCCTTCCCCTTCCTTTCTTTGGCAGCCAAAGCGTAGTATTCTTCATCATATGCCTTTGATGAAGATCCATCCCTGGTATTTCGCCGGATCTCCTCTTGCACCAGATCAGACCACAGTCTTTCCCATCCGGGAAATTTCTCCCGACCATTGACACTATCTTGATATGCATGCCAACTTTTCGGAAGACCCAGGAGAGCCAAGCTCACCAAGTCCTCATCCTCCACCGTCACTCCCATGCTTCCCAGCTCATCCCTGCATTGGGTGAACCTCGTGAGGTACTTGGGGATGCTCTCTCCTTTCTCCATCTTGATGTTTCTGAGTCTATCCTTGAGCGCCAGCTTCCTTTGGTCGCTCTTGCTTTGGTATAGATCTGTCAAGGATTTCCACATCAAATATGGAGAAGCCTTTCCATGCAGGCTGGACACTATGTGATCCTTTACGCCCTCCAACAGAATCCTTCGACATTTTGCTTGTTTCTTTCGCCAGGCTTCCACAACAGCAGCATCAGTAGAAGTAGGCTTTGGAATATCTTTCTCCACGAATTCCAACAGCCCATTATCATCTAATACAGCCTCCGTGCAGTCTTTCCATGCAACATAATTCGAACTGCCTTCCAAGGCATATTCTAGTCGCAATTCGTTGAAAGACATTTTCGCCTCGGCACCAAGAACACAAATATGCAAATTCGAATTTCACCACCAGCTGATAACTCAACCGCTTCTGGATCTGTGAGAACAAATTATTTCTTGCATAGAGATCGACTGTATGGGCATTTACTAGATATATCACCTTTCAGAGAAAGGATGGATCCAGAGGCTACCTGGCCCGATACAGACTCTGTCTACCGAAATAAAATTGTAATCACTGTAATAGATCCCGATGATAAATTTTGCTCCGATACCATGTAGAAATTTGCTGAATAATGAATATTTATCCACCGAGATTAACCTGATCATACACAAATTCGATTTGCTGCACAACACATAATCTCTTCTACAAATTAATCATCACATGCGGAAAATAAAACAAGCGGTAGAACATCAATTCACACACATAGAACGCAGCATGTATGGGGAAATCTTATAGCTGAAAAACCCCAGCTATATGTATCATATAATGGATGAGAAACATGTAACTTTACACAATAAAATACTCCTCACAAGTGCTCAGTACTGTCTCCAAAAGCTACACACAAAACTAGCTCAGTTTGAACCGATCACGGGTTCAAAACTCCTCCACTAGCTGCCTGCCTCTACTGCGCAATCCAAAAGGAGAGAATAGGCTGAACCAATTCGAATTCCTCTTTCTTGAACAGCGCAATCATCATTGGCATACTCATCCCACTGATTGTGCAAATCTCATGCACAACTAATGTACAACTGTTGTCGATCTCACCCTTCCATCTACCTCTTCCACTGGTCTTGCACTGAACTGTCCATGCACTGAGTTAACTGATGTGTTCTTTAGTTGAATAATGAGTTAATATCAGTGAATTAAATAATATTTAATTCACCCAACTCATCTCTAGTGTAATCGTCAGTTAAACTGATCACAACTAGTTCAACTAGTTAACCGGAACACAATCTGCATTAACTCCTCAATCAACTCCACCAAAACTCTGCCACATGAGTCTAACTGAAGTATATCATGCATGAGCTCACCAAACCCATGGGAATAGCGTAAATCCTCATGTCAGCTGCATGCCCCACCTCCGGGGGTCAAACTGAAGTGCTCCAAGAGAGTAAACTAAAGTTTATAGTCCAAATATTATTAAGGGTAAATAATATTTGACTGTTCTATTTTTAGCTAGGCAGTCTAAAAATAGACTTCGACCTAAATGTCTAAAAATAGAGGTCCATATATTTTTACCAACATGACCAATCCTCCAAGAATAGCATACTGCAGCTCCCGGTACATGATCCATATGTCTAAAAATAGACATAGTCTAAAAATAGACTTTTCGACAAAAATCACATGTGTGGTCCCCACCTAGTTTAGGTGATCACTTTCCAACTAGGATCAGGAAAGATGTTTCAGGAGGCCTCCTTTACTGTTTCTTGTTGCCATTTTCAAAAATATTATAATTTTTTAATACATAGACTCGAACCCTTTACAACATGGTTTATATTACATGTTGATTGCACTAACTCCTTAAGATTTTGCATTTCAAGTTTTATACCACCAAGTTGGTAATGTTTGCGCTAGGTGAGATCTTTAACTTAGGACTTAGGACAAGTGCCTAGTATTTAGACTTAAGTGTTAGGTCTTAAGTCCACCACTTAGAATTTAATTACATAGGTACATGTCACCACATGTCATTTACAATTTTACCACACACACACCAAGTTCGAACCACACTTTAACCATGTCAACACACTGAACCATGACGAAGTAACTTCCATCCGGAATACTGGAGGACCTGAAGATATGAAGACTGAAAGGAAAACGAACAAACTGGAGCTGACTGAACATCACTGTCGATCTGCACTGAAGCAAGATCCTCCTGGATCAAAGAGTCATTGATGAATTGGTGTAAAAGAATGACAAAGTTACCAATCATAATGAGATCTTGAATGTTTCTCTTTGTAGCCAAAGAGAGACCTTGTAGAAGCATGTAGGCTTATGCTTGGTTTTTTGTGGCAATTCCTAGATCTCACGAGAAGGAGTATTCCCATTGATCCTCAAGACGATAGATCATTCCTATTTGCTCATGCCACCCTTGATAGCTAATTAATATAATCTGTAGCACTTATATATATAATTTTATTTTATTTTTAATATTTCAAAATAATTTAGAAAATAAAAAATCAATATATTGCGTCAAGAGGTGCTCTCGATTTTAGTATGGTAGAGATGTAAGGTTTAACATTTTGACATAGTCAAAATAAAACAAAACAAAACAAATAAAAAACATAAAATTCTCAAGCCCATGGTTTTTTCCCATGGTATTATTCTCTAATGTGGCCTATTGAAAGGTTAATAATTAAACAAACCTAGATCCATCTTAACTCTGAATCTACCAAGCATTGAGAGGGATCAAATCTCTTTTCACTCTAAAATAGGCCTGCACATCAAGAGAGAGATTTGATCCCTCTAGGTGTTTGGTAGATCTAGAGTTAAGGTGGATCTAGGCTGGTAAATATAGTGAGAACAACATTTTTAGCCAGACCTAAAGTTTGTAGATGAACTTTCATGAGGCATTGAAAAATAACTCTAAAACAACATAAGGTTGAGTCTACCTTTATTTTGTAAAAATTAGTAGGAACTTTGAATTTTGATTATTGATTTTTTTTCCTTCTATCCATTATTTATATATTAAAAAAAATTCTTTAAAAAATGTATTTTTATTAATAAATATTTGTTTACTTGTTTTTTCATGAATATTTTTAGTCAAAAGCACTACTTTAACAATTTTAGGCTTCATTTCTGATTCGAATTTATGCAGGAATGCAACAAATACACATATAACTATAAATACAAAGATGCGACAGAAATGACACTTCTTTTCATTAATATCAAAGAACTGAAATATGCTTACAAATAGAATGGAAATAAACTAGCTAGGGCGCTGGTAGCTTATCTCTGAGAAGAGATGTGGTGGCTATAGGCCTCTGAACTGTGTTATAATGAGGCTCGAAGGCCTAATTATTATTGAGAAATAATGGAAAACCTTAAACATCCAAAAATCTAACCCTAAGAGATGAAGCGCCAAAACTATGGGCCCCATTTGGGTAAATTGGTACATCAACTTCCCGAGGACGTAACTTTGGCATACGATCTCCGTTTGACGTGCATAATACCTCGTTAGAAAGATATATCTGAGGACTACAACATTGTATGTGAGAAACATCATAAGAACTTCCATGTTGCTCCCCATTTTCCCAAAAAACGTCATTTAGGGCCTCAAAACGGCTCCAGAAGTTCAGGACCCAAAAAAAATGCTAAAAATAGTAAACTGTGCTACAATTAAGGAAAATGAAAAACTAAATGAAACAATGGTGGGGCCCCAAGTGGAATAGGTGGGTGGCCACCAATATCCACCTGGATCATTCCTCCCCCCTTATGAAGCAATGGTCCCCATTGCGTTGAGTTCCTCCATGAGATGAGGAAACTTCTGTTGAACTTGGTCCCTAGTAAACCACTTGCCTTGGTGCAGGAGTTGGCCAGCTTTGAAAACCTGATACAGTTGGATCTTCTGCTGGCAAGTGTTCTTGATTTTCATATCCATGATACGATCTGTGGTTCCATGTTCCATGCTGTCTGGGTTTAACTCTGTTGGTGTGAGTTGTTATGTAATGTCGGAGGTGTCCAGTAGAAGTCGGAAGTAGGGTTGAAGGCGGTCCACATTGAACACTGGGTGGAGACCAAGGAATGGTGGAATATTGAGCTCGAAGGCATTGGACCCTACAGCTGTGGTCATGGTGTACGACCCATATTGGAGCGGAAGAATCTTGCGGTGGGGTCTAGTGAGCCGCTCCTTATGAAAATGTAGCCACACTTTGTCGCCCACTTGTAAGTTGTGTGGCACCCCATGTTGATCATGTTGTTTCTTGTACTTAACATTGGCTCTGTCCAATATATCATGAACCTGTTGGCGGATGTTTTGAATGCACTCAATGAATTTTTTCGCTTTTCCAGCTTTAGACTGGACATGAGCAGAATCGGCTTGAGTAGCCACAAATGGCACGGCTATGTCAATGGGACATAGTGGCTGGAATCCCAAGCCCACCTGAAAGGGGTTGTGCCTAGTTGAGTTGTGGAGAGCTCGGTTATAACTTTGTTATACATAGGGAAGGCTCTCATCCCATCTGCATGGATGCTTTTAATTGTACATGTGCAGAATTTGTACAATCATCATGTTGCTGACCTCTGTCTGGCCATCAGTTTGGGGATGGAAAGTTGTAGACTTGGTGAGATTGTTGTCCAACATTAACCAGAGGTTGGACCAATTTTTTTTGAGGAACCTGTTGTCCTGATCTGAGATGATAGACTGTGGGATCCCAAAGTGACCCACACTCGTTCAAAGAAGAGTTTAGCATTGGCTTCTGCTGTGATATTCTTTTTGCAGTTCGTGATAATGGCCATCTTCAAGAATCTGTCAACGACAATGAAAAAAACAGTCGTTTCCATGCTTAGTAGAAGGAAGGCCCGACATGTAATCCATGGATATGGATTCCCAAGGTTGAATAGGGGTAGGTAGAAAAGTATAGAGGCCTTGCTTCATGATGGTCTGTTTGTAAATGGCGCAAGTAGTGTTGGAACTGATGTACTTCCCGACATCCTATCGAAGTTTCGGCCAATAGAAATACTATTGCAGTACTGCCACTGTTTTCTCGACCCCGAAATGCCCAAAAACCTGACTGTAGTGTGCTTTCCAAATCATCTTGGAATGCTCGCTTGAAGGAACACAAAGGTGTCCCAGGTGACATAGTAGTGCATCCTGGAGGTGAAAATTTGGAACTTGTGTACCCTCCAAGAGTGTCTTGTATGTGTGGCCAAACTTTGGATCGCTCTTATAGAGAAGCGGCCAATTAGAAGTCTCGTGCCCACAAGAGTTGAAAACGATGGTTAGCGCCATAATCGGTGGTCGGTTGAGGCAGTCTGCAACATTATTTCCATTTCCCTTCTTGTACTTGATTTTCAAATGAAACTGTTGCAGATGTGTGGAACACTTCCGATGGCGATTTTTATCCAACTTCCCTTCTGTTTGCATGAACTGCAGGGGTCGGTGGTCTGTGTGGATGACCATTTCCTTCCCCAAAATGTAATGCTTCCATTGTCGACAAGTCTACACAATGTAATACATTTCTTTGTCAAAACTGGGATACTTGCAGATTGTGTCTCACTACGATATGCCACTGGATACCCCTATTGAGTAAGAACTGCCCCAATAACATAGTTAGAGGCATCTATTTCGATCTCAAATGGTTGTTGCAAGTCTAGTAATGTGAGCATTGGGGCAGAGCAGAGGCGATGTTTCAATTCTACGAACGTGTTCTGTTGAGATTCCGACCAAAATAATTTTGCTTTCGCTCCTCCCTTGGTGAATTGATTCAAGGGCCAAGTGATATGAGAGAATCCCAACACGAACCTGTGGTAGAAATTAGCAAGACCTAGAATGTTGCGAAGCTTTGTTAGAGTGGTTAGGGCTTGCCAATCCCGAATGACTTCGATCTTGGTTGCATCCACATGCACCTGCTGCTCATCAATAATGTATCTGAGATATTGAACCTGGATCATTCCAAAAGTGCACTTCTCCAAATTAGCACACAACTTGTGTTGTCGTATTGTTTGGAGGACCTGTCGGATGTGGTGGGGGTGCTCTTCCCAAGTCTGGCTAAATATTAGGATGTTATCTAAGTACACTACTACAAATGAGTTGGTGAATGGATGCAATATGTCGTCCATCACCCTCATGAAGGTTGCGGGAGCATTCGTCAACCTGAAAGGCATGACCATCCATTCGAAAATTCCCTCCTTGTTTTTGAAGGCAGTCTTCTACACATTGGAGGGTTCGATTGGTACCTGGTGATACCCAGACTTCAAGTCGATCTTGCTGAAATATTTTGGCCCTTTGATTTGGTCCAAAATGTCATCAATCTGTGGGATCGAGTACCTATTCTAGACAGTAATCTTATTTAATGCCCGATAGTCAATACAAACTCTCCAAGTCCCATCATTCTTTTGCACCAACATGATCGGGCTCCCACAGGGCGATGAACTCTGCCGGATGTGACCTTTATGCAGTAGCTCATGAATCTGCCTCTTGATTTCATCATTCTCCATGACAGAGTGTCGATAGATCAGTCCATTGGGCAGTGGCACACTTGGGGTCAGATCAATGGGGTGCTTGACCTGACAGTGCAGAGGCACCCTTGCAGGTGAGGTAAATATTTCCGCGTATTCCTCCACGACCTTATCCATTTTTTGTTGTCGTGTTGAGGAGCCCTGTATAGATTTCATGGCCACAATATTCTTCTTGCCTTGATGGTGGATCATCATGAAAACAAATATCCCAGTTTTGGAAATAAGATTACTCCATTGTTTTGAAGTAACCAAAGAGATAGCGGCAGGCGGTGGTACCTCTAGTTTCCTGTACAAATTATTGCCCAAAGTAACAATAAAAACGTGAGGCTGGGACGCATACACAACATGTCACTTCCACAAGTATGATTGGCCTAATAATACATCACAAACATCAAGAGGAGCAAAGTCACATAATACCTCATCTGTGAAGGGATTGATGCTATGGGGAAGGTGACATTGCTAGCTGACACAGAGATCATGTCCTTGGTGAAGCCACCTGATGGTGTACGACTATGGGTGTGTCATTGTTGGCAAGCCCAACTGCTTCACGACCTCTGCTGAAATAAGTTTCTTTTGGCTACCATTGTCGAAAATGAACTGTAGCGGGGAAATCTTTACCCACATCTGGGAGTGGAAAAGATTGTCCTCTGGATCTTCTGGTTCTACCTTCTGGATCTTCGTGGTGGCAACGATGGCGTTGGGCTCTGCATCGATAATCTGCTTCCCTTTGTCATTCCCCTTGTTGGGTTATGATTCAGAGTCAAAGTATGCATCTGATTCAGAAGCCTTCATCTCAGCCACCAATGACTGCTTGGCCCAACACTCACTTTTGTTGTGAGTGGAGCTCTTATGGTACTCACACCAGTTTCCCGTGTCCTTCTTTGGCTTCGCGATGTTGTTATTTTTTTACATCTTTGGCAGGTTGTCTTGGGCCGCCATGCCTTGGCTTTGTCCTTTATTCTATAGTTTGGGGGCACCTTTCCCTTGCTTTTGATTCACAGATCCAAAGTCTCGCTTCTTATGTATGAATTTATGCTCAATCTTAGCAGCATACCAGTATGTTGTACCAAGAGAGGATATGTTGAGGAACTCCATTTCCTCCTAAGTGTATCTGTGCAGACAATTGTGGTACTTCAGCACCAAATGTTTCTCCGAATCTTTGATACCCAACTTTGTGCGCAGGTATGGAACAAATTCATCAGCTCATGCACATCTTGATCCCTTTTTTACCACAGCATATTCCATTATATGTACTTGTCCTCATAGCTCCCCACGTGATAATATTGTTCCTTGATGTCGTCTCGGAAAGAATCCCAAGTAGGTATGGTCGAGAACATAGAGAGTTCCCCCTCGTCCTTTTTCTCACAGCAAGTTTCCCGCCAGTCCTTCACATGGGGGCGACTTTGAGGAGTGCAAAAATAATCTTCTCTCGGTCGGAAAAGTCATGAAACGAGAATGTCAAAGTTTACTTGTACCTTATAAGGAGTTGCGCCTCTAGAGTGGATTTTGGATGCAGATGCGCCGCCGGTGGGTAGTCGTTGAAGGATCTAGGAAAATTTATCCATCATCGCGTTCCTTTATTTTTCGAGGGTGAGCAATATTTTGATAGTATATCCTGCTCCCTTGTCTTTCTTTTCGTCTGCCATGGGCAGTCGTTGGGGTTTGCGAGGCTGATACTGTAAAGGTTCAACCAGATCGAGCCCTAACTCCTTATACCTCGACCTTGTTGGGGACACACAAACGAGGATCGAGAAAGAGAAGACCACTCTGATAGCACTTATCTGAATTTATGCAGGAATGCAATAGAATACACATATAACCATAAATACAAAGATGTAGTGGAAATAACACTTTATTTCATTAATATCAAAGAACTGAAATATGCTTACAAACAAAATGGAAATAAACTAGCTAGGGCACTAGTAGCTTATCTCTTAGAAGATATGTGGTAGCTACAAGCCTATGAGCTATGTTATAATGAGGCTCGAAGGCCTATTTATTATTGAGAAACAATGGAAAATCCTGAACATCCAAAAACCTAACCCTAGGAGATGAGGTGCCAAATCTACGGGCCCTGTTTGGGTAAATTGGTACATCAACTTCCCGAGGACGTAAATTTGGCATACGATCTCTGTTTGACACGCATAATAGGGCCTCAAAACAGCTCTGGAAGTTCAGGACCCGAAAAACTGCTAAAAATAGTAAACTATGCTACAATTAAGGAAACTGAGAAAATGAAAGAAACAATGGTGGGGCCCCAAGTGGAATAGCCCGGTGGCCGCCAATATCCACTTGGATCAATTTCCATCATCATTTGATTTTAGCCTTATCATTTTGAACTAAATCAAACTAAGGAGTTGACAAAATTTCATAGTGTATTATTCAACCTATTTTATGCTCTTAGAGATTGTAATTTATTTAATTTTCTAATAATTGAACAATCTATCCAAAGTAGAAAACCAAATCAATATTTTGAGGGCTCGTTAATGCATATGTGCTTCCAGGAAATGATGCAATGAGAAAATGTGGATGTTATCAAGCCACTATTTATAATGACACATTTTGATCTTGTTTTCACTAACCATTAGTATCCCATTACTCCATTGATGTATACAAATCGTTCACATTGAAACTCACTCCAAAAGAAGGTCCATTATTTTATCTATAACTAAAGTCATTAAGGTTACGCATTAGGTTCACAATTGATTGTAAGGTTATGCTGCCGAAATTCCACAAGATACATCTTGCACCCTAGCCATCATTTCATTATAATTTTGGATTTCACTTCTACCATGAGGCTTGGAGTTGGATCACATGAGGAGAAAATAAAATAAACCTATCCTCAAGGTGACTAGCTTGAGTGTTTATTTTGTTACAACAAACTTTCATCAAGGTGCTGATTATAAGTTCTATTCCATTGGCATCATAAAATACTCTTTATTATTTACTTCATCTTATATTTTATATATTAGATGTGTGTTCTTTCACTTATATTGGTTTATTGCATAGGACAATGAATACATCACTTACTTGAATTTTATCATTTTATTATTATTATTATTATTATTATTTTATATATTGTTTGGATTACACGAATTTTAAGTAGAGAATTTTGATACACCCCAAAAATAGGATACACCATACATATATACATGTGCAAACATTTAATTCACACAATTACTTATAAATTATGGAATATATTTCTTCTTTTGAAAGAAATATTCTACATTGAAATATTGAATTGTAACAACCCTTCTAAAAAAATTCATGTAAACAAAGTTAATAAAGGTAAAATAAAAACCAAGGTCATGGGACACTTATTCCAAGCTGAATGTTGGGCAAAAACATCCTAGTGTGGGTGTTCATTTGGTTTATTATGGCTAAGGAAATTGACAAAGGAAATGGCAAAGGCTTTGGAAAGGAAAAATGACGTTTTTGGAAATTTATTTATGAAAATAATGGAAATTAGGAGAAAATGAAGGTTAAAGGTCACGGGTTGCATGTGAGGAGGAAAATGAAGGAAAATAATGGAAAATGAAGAAAATAAAGGCCTCATTAATAAAAAGGCTTCTGGGGATCAGTGGGTACCTTTTTTTAGTTCAATTTTGGAGCTCTCTCTCTCTCTCTCTCTCTCTCACTCCTGGACACTTGGAGTTTTCTTGGAGCACTCTAGCATTGGATCAAGGAAAGCAAAGGAAGGACAAAGAAGGGAAAGGGAAGCAAAGATCAAGTAAGAAAGAGCATGATCAAGCAGTTACAACGGGATTACTTGCAGCTATCGATTTTCATGTGTGATTTCCTTGCTATATTTAGCATGCATGGTACATCCATGTGTGTATTGGGTTCTCTTGTTGTCATTGGCATGGGATTTTCCAAGTGTGACAATTTTCTTCATCCTTTCCTTGCCATTTCAAGATAACCATGGTGTGGTGGGTTCTCTTGTATTTGTTTGAGTTGGACTGCCGGATGGTTTTGAAACTGAGTGAGGGGGTCTCTAAAAGAAATAACAGAAGGTCTAGGAATCCCTAGGCTAGAGAAGGTGGGATTGCGGTAAAGACATATTTTGTGTGCCTCGGTAGTCCTAGGAATCCTCGACCAATGAATGACGGGATATACGGTAGAGCCTAGAAATGTGTGCCTTAGATCAGGCCTCGGAATCCTCTACCAATAATGGCGGGATATATGGTAAATCCTTGAGGGTGGAGTCTCGATTAGGCCTATGAATCGTCGACTAGTGAATGGTGGGATATACGGTAAATCCTAGAGACTAGGAGGCAGGAAAATTCCTCACGGTGTAGGTGAAGAAATCCGGTGGCATTTGTTGTACCTTAAGAGACAATCCCTTGGCTGTATTAAGGAATCAATGCTTAAGACATTTATACATGTATGTCACGGAATTTTAATATCAAAGGGTCTTTGCTTAATCACCTTCAAATATGTTTCTATTAAACCCTCTAGAATCAAATGTAATAAATGCTTTGCAATGCCATTATCTACTGATATTAAATGGAATGATGAGAAGAATATGAAGGAAGGAGGCCCAAATTGATTTGCTAATAAACAGTATCTATCACTTTAAACTTCAGAAGAATTTTATGATAGAATATTAGTTAAAATGAAGGAGCGCCCATTAAGTATTTTAACTCTTGTTTACATATGTAAAACGAGACCTACAACTTCATTACTTCATTTTATTCAAAGACAAAAAATACACAATGTAAATTGGAAACATATCAATATCAACAAATGCCAGAATCTTGCTTTTCATTCCTTAATCATTTGAAAACTGAGTACAAAATTTGCAGTCTTAAGGTCCAAAACTCGGAACCCCTTTCTTTCTTGTCTATCTCTTTAAATACAACGAAAAGCAATTTGTAACTATTGAAACTACTCCTAACTACTTCAACTACTTAGGACTTCATAAACTACCTACTACATGTCATCAAAATGTCTTATTACAATTAATTTCTCTTAAAAGAGACAAATAAAATAAAACTTAAATCCTAATCTATTTGTTGAATATGAACTGATGATGTTGCTATTGTATCCTACTGATTTGTTGTTTTGTTCTTCTTTGAAGATGAAATATCTTTAGGGAAATCAGTATTCCAGGCTCTACATTTCTTCCATACCTCAATGTTTGTCTTGGGTGAATTTATCAGCTTGTGATATTCCAATCTAAAGGCAGTAATCATGTTGAATGATGGTCTCTCTGTAAACAGGGTCTTCACAAATCATAAAAGCTGAAAGTGCCTCTGCAGAAAATTAATCAATGTCGCTCCTTTTAAAATCTGAGTCTTTTCATGAGTATTGTCCACTTTGCTCTTTGCCAATATCAGTAGTGGTTCATAAGACTCCCATGATAAAAGACTGCCTCCAACGCCCCAACATGATGGCAAACCTAACCTAGCTCTTTTGTCATATAAATTATCAAACTTGCTGACTAATCCCTTAATGTCTGTCAACTTTTTCTCAGTAGTCTTCCTGCAATTATTCTTGACAATAAGTTTTTTAATCTCTACAGCACATGAAATCCTGTCTTTAATCTCATTCTCTTCCAACTCTTGGTCAATATTGGAATCAATAAATTTCCTTACCCAGATGAATCTGTGAATTGTCTTATGTTTATCTGCAATAACCTGATCCTCAAAATTTTTGATAATGTTTCTTTCTTCTGATATGATAGTTAGAGATCCCCAAGCTGCTCTCATCTCTTCAATTATATCATTCCAAATGATTTCCTTAGCTTGTATCAGAGATATATTTCCTTTCAACTTCTCCTTTAGATTCTTAATCTCAGCATCAGCGGTTTGGCAATATGTTCTATATTTACTGGTTTCTCCATCCTTAGCTTGCATTATTTTCATTGTTGTCTCCAGATCAGTCTGTGCCTTTTTGCGATCTCTCTCTTCCATCTTCAGTTCAGTTGTCAATTGAGATATTTTTGCTACTATATCTTCATTTCCAGATGGTAAAATGAAAGTACAAGTATGAGATTCAATGTGATTCTGTAATGATAATGCAGTTTGCTTCAATTTGGTGATTTCTTCTTCCTTCTGCAAGAGCTGCTGAAGAAGGTTATCTTTCTCGTTTTCTACTTCAGCAACCTCTGCTGCCATAGAGTGCTCTCCTGTAGGTAACTTCAACTTCTTCTTCAACACAGAGATTTCTGATTCTGCACTTTGCAGCAACTTCTATACAGCAGACCTGTCATTTGGATCTAGCCCAATCTTCACAATAATCTTCTTGAGTTCTTCATTCTGTGTTGTTAAAGCCCTGGAATTGGCTTTCTCTAACTTCAACTGCTTGATAACCTTCCCTAGCATGTTCTCAGCTTTAAGAGCCATTGCATTAGTTTTGGTCAAATCATTCACAATCAATTGACCAGTTTGCATATGTAAATTTACTTTATCAATCAGAGGGATTTTTCTTACATCAACGGTTAGATTTACAGTATTAAAACTATTAGATGAGCCTATAGTCATATCAGAAGGATGAGAAAGAGCAATATTAAACTGATATTTTTCTAGATCCATAGTTTTCAGTAATCTTGTTTGATCTGGAGTTATCTGATACTCAGTCTGTGCTTCCATGCTAGCCTTCATTTTCTGGTTTCTTTTAGCAATCTGAGAAAATACTTGTTTAATCAAGGGTACCTTCTCCTGAGCATCTTCTTGTCTTCTTGATGAGGATGGTACATTTTTCTCATCTCCCAATTGTAGTGAGAAACCAGGTTGAGTACCTGCTAAGTCCTCATTTATCTTTGCTCTCTTTTCAGTTCTCTGCTCTTCATATTCTGAGTCAATCACTGCTTCTTTACTCCTCTTGTTAGACTTCTCTGATATGATAGGAGTTTATATACTTGATCCCACAAAACCTACAAAACCCTTATTTTCCAGCTTCTCTATATCAGGTCTGCTTTCATGAATAAATGTTGAATATCCATTTTCAATTCTTATTTTTGAATTCACTTTATGGGGACAATAAGCCCATTTATATCCTAATAGTAAAAGCATTCTATCTAACATCATGGTGACTTCATGAGCAGCATGTCTCATATTTACTATAAGGGGACCCACAGCCATAGGTAGCTTAAACATATGACCCTTTTTCATAGGCACAAAGTGTACTTTATCAACATTTAAACTCTACCTAATGAAATCCAAAGAAAATAGCCTCATAGGCACAAAAACAAGAAGATTATATGGTTCTACCCCCGCCCCATAAAGTCTAATTTCTGAATGGTCTTCAAAAACATACCAATCACCAAACTTACAATTTTCTCCCAGCTATAAGAATTCTCGAGCTTTTGGCAGGAAGCATGGGGGAGGAACCCCATTCAGAATTTTGTATGCCATAGACAGAAAATAGTTTACAAAATCAAATAAACCCTCATCATTATGTTCTCTTCTTACTAGGTTAGTCCAAAACACTACTAACTGCCTCTTTTTATTTGTGTCCATGATAGTTAACCCCAGATGTATGAATTATTCTACATTTTGATATAAAAAGAGATAAGTAATGAGAGAAGGGAACCTGAATGACCCAGTCAGTGATAAGTTCATGAGCTAAGTATTAAAAGCTTCTTACCAATATGAGGGAATATCCAGCACTACCTCTAGCTTCATCATCAAAGAAAACATTCCCATAACTGATTTGTCTATGGTGTTGTCATCTTCCTTCCCCAATATCTTCGAAATGCACCTAAGCACCAGTCGAACGTCTTCGACAAAAACCTCCATGGAGAAATATTTACTGATAGGCACAAACTGCTTCGTATTTGGCTTCAGAAAAAAGATAAATTGATTGAATTCTTGACCTGCTAGACTATCATAATGTGTTATCAATGAATCGTCAGTGAATTGGACATAGGACTCTGACTCAGGGTAACACAGAGCTTGACAGATTAATTGGGTTGAGACTTGCAGGACATTTTCTCCTTGACAGTTCATCACAAAACACTTACCCGTGTACATGTCAGACACTATCCAATACACAAATTCAGGAAAAAGGTGAGTTCTTGGAATGCATGTAGACAATACGCCTGTTTTGACCATGGCAGTGAAAATTGGGGATGCTTTGTCATTTAGACAGACCTGTTGATAGAACTAGAGGTGGTCTATGGAGCAGACGGTGTCTTGAATATCCCTCTCAATGTCTATGAGAGGAATGTGACTGGAGGAACTTGAAAGAGATGGACGCTTGGCCATAATTTAGCTTGAGGTGGCAAACAACGACAAGGTGGCAGACAACAAGGAAAGACACAGGGTAGACAAATATTCAAATACAAACTAACAACAATAACCTTGTAAAAAATGAGAACCAATCTTAAATAAGTGGCGCGGCTTATGACTTAAATGCTGAGTTGACGTGCCAAAAGACCGTTAAAGGTACCCTGACGTGCCTGATAGCTATCACCAGCTAGCTGCTCACGTCACTGCGGGAGGTCTCAAAGTACGTCGAGCTCGTTGGGTTCATGCCCCCATAGTTAATCTCAGCTGCATATCTGGATCGGTCCCGTAGTCAACAGGGTCAACTGCAGAGGCACCCTCCTCATTAAGTTGCATGGTGAATGTGCCCGCAGGTTAACACTTTTATTCCTTGCCTGATGAATCATCGGATCCCGCTTCATAACCTGCTCGCTATTTAGCTTTGTACTGGGACCCGCTTCCACAAAAGTTTAAAGTATTAAACCTTAGACATAATGTAACAAATATTACATATTTTATGCTAAAGTATATGGAACTTTATACTTTAACATATATTTTCATAATTTTCTATTTTTTGTATTTTTGAAGATTAAAAATAAAAGATATTGCAAATGAGCCACAACATCTGGCTCCACCCGGGGATAGTGTTTTTTGCCACGAAACACTAAGAACTGCAGATTTTTGCCTTCACTTTGGGCATGGAGTCAAATGTTGTTTGATGAAATATGTACAATGAAGGAAACCGAATATGTACAATGGTGAACCATAAAATCTCAATGTTGGAAGTAATGTTTTAGATACTGCCCATTCACAGGCATCTCTATTGTTTCTCCATCAAGATTCTCCAGCATGAATGTGTTATTTGATGTAGCTTCAATAATCCTGTATGGGCCATACCAAAGTGGATCAAACTTACCATGCTTTCCATTTTCTTCTCTTCTGGTATCCCATCTTAATACCAAATCTCCAGTTTGAAAAAGAATCTCCTTTGCTTTTCTATCAAAAATGGACTTCATCTTTTCTTGATAGGTGACAAAGTTTTCCCTGAATTTATTCCTGCTCTCACTTAATTATATCACCTTATTCAACCTTCTTACCAACGCATTAGGTTCTTCTTGTGCTTCTTGAAGAAAGGAAATCACTGGTCTAGCTAATTGAGTAGGAAACTAAGCTTGAGTACCATATACCAGTTCATAAGGGGACTTACCAGTAGATCTTCTAGTAGTCATTCTTACTTCCCAGAGAGAAAATATCAATTTTGAATCCCAGTTTTTCTGATTTTCATTAATTGTTTTCTTAAAAATCATAACCAATGTCTTGTTGGAAGATTCATCTAGCCCATTCCATTGAGGATGATATGTTGTAGAATGAGACAAAATGACATTATATGTTTGACAAAAATTAATGAATTTGACTGAATTGAATACCTGAGCATTGTTTGTTACAATCTTGACTGGACACCCAAACCTGATGAAGATGTTTTCTTCCAGAAACCTCATCACTACCTGATCATTTGCCTTTCTAATAGGTATTGCCTCCACCCATTTTCTGAAATAATCAGTAGCAGTCAGAATCCACTTGAACTACCCACTTGATGGTGGATTGATTTCTCCAATAAAATCTAATCCCCATTGTCTAAAAGGTTCTTCAACAAACATTGAGAGAAGAGGTAAAGGAGCTAACCTTTTCTTTTCTGCAAACAATTGACATTTCTAGAAACTTCTAACCATTTTGTATACATCAGCAAAAAGGGAGGTCCAATAAAAACCTGATTTGAGGATTTTGTGTGCAGTAACCTTCCAAATATAATGGCCTCCACATAGATTTGCATGATATTCTTTTATAACTTCCATTAATTCTCCTTCTGTCAAGCACAACAACAAAATGCCAGCATGATCCTTCTAATACAACTTAGCATCAATTATAACATAATGCTGAGATATGAGCTTAAGAGCTCTATATTTTGTTATGTTTAGTGTGGTTGGGCAAGAGAAAAAACATAAGTAATGGACAATATCCTTATACCAATCGAACCACAGGAACTTGTATTTGATTGTTGTCTTGGTCCTACTCTAACTGCTTTTCTCAGTAGCTTCACCTAAAGGTGCCAGCAAATTAATCCCCAATGCTTGAAAATTAGACTCTGTCAATAAATTTGCCAACCGTTGTCCTTTCACCAACTTGGTAGGTTTGATATCTAAATCATATTCTTAAATCTTAGCTATCCATTTTCCTCTTTTACCTTCCACATAATTTGAACCAACACATCCTTCACAGCAGAATTGGGTACATAAGCAACTATCTGAGACTGTAACAAATAAGTCCTAAATGCTTTTAGTTTTTTAACTAAAGCATATACTTGTTTCTCCAAAATATTATGCTTGAGTTTAGCATCCCTTAGAACTTTACTGAAAAATTCCACAGGCTACTCTTTTCCCTCTTCATTCTTCTGCAACAGCACAACAACAATAGTAGAAGGCAATGCAAATGAAAATATTTGAAAAGGTTTCTGATAATCTAGGTTGATCAAAACATGAGCTTCTTACAAAGCTTCTTTAATCCTGGAAAATAATTCTCTTGCATCCTTGTCCCATTTTACCTCAGCATTCTTCTTTAGCATATCTGTTATGTTCCTGACAATTTTAGCATAATTTGGGACAAATCTTCTCAGGAAATTAATTTTTCCTAGAAACCTCTGAATATCCTTTTTACTTCTAGGCAAAGGAATTGTTTGTATAGCTTCACCTCTTATTGGATCAATTTTTACCCCCTGATTTGAAACTATATGCCCCAGCAAATTTCCTTCCTCCAAAGAAAATAGGGATTTCTTGGGATCCAGTGACAACCCAAACTTTATGCATTTCAGGAAAGCCTTCTGCAAATGCTCCAAGTGTTCATCATCAGAACCTGAAAAAATAGTCACATCATCCAAATAGATGACTACAAACTTATCACCCACAAATGTTATGTCCATTGCCCTTTGGAAAGTGGCACCTGCGTTCATAAGACCGAATGGCATCCTGGCATACATGAACGTTCTCCAAGGTGTGGTAAAATTTGTTTTCTTCTGATCTTCTTTTTCAACAGCTACTTGGTTGTACCCGGAGAAACCATCAACCATAGAAAATCTATATGCTCCTGTTACTTTCTGTAAAACGTAGTCTATCTTAGGAAAATGATAATTATCCTTTAGTGAGGCTCTACTCAAATTCCTGAAATCAACACATAGCCTTGTCTCTCCATTCTTTTTCCTCACAGGGACCAAATTAGAAATCCAGTTTGAATATCTAAGTGGGACTATTATTTTTGCCTGCAACAATTTCTTCACTTCCTTTTCAATTGGAGCAAGGAGTAATGGATTAATCTACCTAAGTTTCTGTATGTGAGGCTTGACCCCATCTTTCAATGGTATTTTTTGTTGAATAATATCTAGATCATATGTCTTCAAATCCTCATAAGACCATGCAAAAACATCCATATATTGCTTGAAAATATCAATGTACCTTTCTTTATAATTCTTAGGAACTCCTTTAAATAGTTTAACAACCTTGGGCTCCTGTTGAGTTCCTAGATTACAATCTTCCATATCACCTTCTTGAGATACCTTCTTTTGATCCAGTGCTACATCATTTGCATCAAACAGTCTTTCAAGAGGAACTAATCCTCTGGACAATACATTGTCTTTCAACTAAATTATCTTTTAATCACCTATGGATTGCTTAAGATTTTTCATGTCATCATTCTGATTAGTTTGTTCACTCCCCTCATCTATTCCACTATCTTCAAAGTTTTCAATCATTGTCAGGAAATGATTGATCTTCTCATCATCTTCAAAGACCTGCTAATGCTTTACATTATCAGGAATTGAAGGTCTATGCCTCAACTCAATCTCGTACCTCAGTCTTGGATTAATGGGTGGCTTGAATGTACTAGCTACAACTGCCAGTGAATCAGTCATTCTGTTTTCTTCCCTTGGAATGAATTGAAGATTCAAAGCTTCAAAATAATTCTCAATCAGGTCCCATACTTCATTCCTATATGACCTCAACCTTGGATGTTTGGTTTGACAGAGATTTTTAATCTGTCTTATAATCAACTCAGAATCACCAAAAATGGAAATGCAATGAATTCCCATTTGTTTAGCAATTTGAATACTCGGAATCAATGCCTCATATTCAGCTAAATTATTTGTTTATTTGAATTGAAGTTTAAAAGAAAAAGGAAAAAGATTACCTTCTGGAGATATGAATAGAAATCCAGCTCCCGTGCCATCTTTTGAATAGGCACCATCAAAATAACACTTCCAAATTTTGTTTGAACCCAGCTCATTATGTACAATCACTGAAGAGAGCTGCTTCTCTGAGTCTTCAGCAAATTCTGCATCTTCATGCAGCATAAAACAAGAAAGATCTTTCTTTTCTTGACCATATATAGGGGAATTTCCTGCATCTTTCATTGTGGTAGTTTTAACAAATCTTGTTTCTCTGTATAACCTTCTTTCTTCCCCATTGACCACAGGAATGATAGCATATGTAAAATCCAGTTTTAAAACACACCAAGCTTCACTCCCCAAGACCTGGATAAAAGCATACCAAATCTGGCTGGAATATCTGCAACTACTACATCCATCATGATACTTTTAGTTGGAATTTGGGCCAGGGATACCACCATGTCCTTAATAAGCCCAACACATTTCACCCTTTTTGAATCAAATGAATATAGGTCTCTATAAGGCTTAGTAATTTGCAAATTTAACTCTTTCATTACAGATAATGGCATGAGATTATGTGATGCACTAGAATCCAACATACAATTATGAAGAATAAAATCATGAAGAAGTAGTGATATATAAAATAGGGGAACAGAAGAATCTACCTCCTCTACATGTGGACCAAAAGTGACTACTGGTTTTTCCTCTTGCAAATTCACAGTATCACCAATATCATCAGACTGAGAAAGATTAATGAATTCTGCAATTTCCTTCTTGTAACCTTGTGTCTTAGCAAGCTCAAGTAGAGGTACTTGAATTTTGATCTTTTCTAGCTCTTTAGATAAACTAAAGGTTTGATTTTGATTGACCATCTTCTCAGGTTCTTCTTGATTTTTGTTAGGAATAAAAATCTGATCAGACACAGTAACAACCTTCTCCAAATTATTAGTATCAATAGATTTATTTTGGGAAGCCTCAGCCTGTTTCTTTTCATTTCCACTCACTGGATTTATAGGTTGTTTCCCCTTATCTGATAGTTTTATGAGTTCTTTGGTTTTGGAGTCCCCATTGAAGAAGGAATTAACTCTGGCTCTTTTTCCTCGTCATCTTGAGTTCTTGATCTCTTTCTTGATCTTAAATCATACTTCTTATGCAACTCTTCTTGCATAAAATCTGTGAATTGCTTACAATACTCATCCATCTCTTCTTAATCAAATGACACCTCAGCTTCGGTGCATTCTTCTTCACATTCTTCTTCTTCTTCATCATGTTCCAGGTAAACAACAGATATATGTTCTTCAACTTCTTTCTGATCATCCTCAGCAGACTGTGAAGGTGCTGCTTCTATATACAATGGTGCCTGAACTTGATCCTGATCTCTTCTTTCCCTCTGCAAAATTTGCAGGGGCTATTTTCTAAATTGAGGATTGAAAACTCCTCTGTTTTGTTGTGCAAGATTTTTACTATCTAGCTCCATATTCACTAATTTATTTGACAAATTCTTGATAACCTTTGTCATGTCATCAATCCTCTGATCCTGTGATGATTCTTCTTTAGCCTTACCTTTCTCTTGAATTGACTACTTTTCTTTTGTTTTTCCAGCAGCAGTCATATTTGCTTCAATCTCCAAAGCATCAGTTTGGATTTTTTCAAGAGTGGGAGATCTTCTCTCTCTCAAAGTGAAACCTAAATCTGACTCAAAAGCTCCAGCAAAAACAACCCTTGCTCCAACAAGAGGAGGTTTCATTTTTGTGGGTAAACTATTATACAATTTGTTGAATCTTTTAATAAAATCATTCATGTTTTCATTACTTTTTCTTGATTGCATTAAATTCAGTTAATGAATAACCATGATCTCTTTTTTCACCCCATCTTTGGGTGAATTATGTCTCTAATTCTTCCCAATTATTAATTGAGCCATTAGGCGAACCTTTGAACTATTTTCTTGTCTCTCCATTCAGAGACTATACAAAAAGTCTCATCACTACATCAAGATGTTCAACATTTAAATTCTTGGCAAAAGTGCAAAACAATGGCAAGTGTTGTTCTGCAGTCACTTCATCTTCACCAGTAAAACGAGGAAGTAAATTGAGATATTCTTGGGGCATGTCATTCATAGGTTGTGGGAGATTTAACGGTGCATACTTATTCATCAAGAAAGCAGGGGCTGCCATGTTTGTGCCTTGGTTAACCACTCCTTCAGTGGGTGGAGTTTGGGAACCAGTTGTGGGTATGGATGAATGGGATGAAACAACTTATATGGGAAGGGGTTGATGAACAATAACAGAAGAACCAACAACTGTGTTTGGTTGAGTTTCTGTAAAAGTGAATGAAACAGACTCAAAAGATTGTTCTTCTAACTTTGGTTCTTGAAAATGATCTGGTGGGGAAAAGGATTCTTGTTTCGAGAAAATGAGTTTCGGGGAAATATTTTTGGATGAGGGGTTATGTGAACTACTACCAGGTTCAGGCAATGTAGCATCAGGTGTAGAAAACTTCTTTGGTTTCTGAACCTTTCTAGAAAACAATTTCTCGGGATCTGACAGAACATGTGCTTTCTATTGTGAGGTGTCTGACCTTGTATGTGGCCTTTTATATGCCATAATTATGAAATAAAACACAGCCTGATATTTCCTCCTCTTTGAACAACCAGAGGAAATATGATAAAAACCCAGGGAATGAATTTCGTTTCTTCAATCCCCGGCAATGGCGCCAAAAAATGTTGTACCTTAGGAGACAATCCCTTGGCTGTATTAAGGAATCAGTGCTTAAGGCATTTATACATGTATGTCACGGAATTTTAATATCAAAGGGTCTTTGCTTAATCACCTTTAGATATGTTTCTATTAAACCCTCAAGAATCAAATGCAATAAATGCTTTGCAATGCCATTATCTACTGATATTAAATGGAATGATGAGAAGAATATGAAGGAAGGAAGCCCAAATTGATATGCTGATAAACAATATCTATCACTTTAAACTTCAAAAGAATTTTATGGCAGAAGATTAGTTAAAATGAAGGAGCGCCCATTAAGGATTTTAACTCTTGTTTACATATGTAAAAAGAGACTTGCAGCTTCATTTTATTGAAAGACAAAAATATACAATGTAAACTGGAAAACATATCAATATCAACAAATGCCAAAATCTTTCTTTTCATTCATTAATCATTTGAAAACTTAGTACAAAATTTGCAGTCTGAAGGTCCAAAACTCGGAACCCCTTTCTTTCTTATATATCTCTTTAAATACAACGAAAAGCAGATTGTAACTTCTGAAACTACTCCTAACTGCTTCAACTAATTAAGACTTCATAAATTGCCTATTACATGTCATCAAAATGTCTTATTACAATTACATTCTCTTAAAAGAGAAAAATAAAATAAAACTTAAATCCTAATCTATTTGTTGAATATGAACTGATGATGTTGTTGTTGTATCCTCCTGATTTGTTGTTTTGTTCTTCTTTGAAGATGAAATATCTTTAGGGAGATCAGTCATCCAGGCTCTACATTTCTTCCATACCTCAATGTTTGTCTTGGGTGAATTGATCAGCTTGTGATATTCCAATCTAAAAGAAGTAATCCTGGTGAATGATGGTCTCTCTGTAAACAGGGTCTTCACCAACCATAAAACCTGAAAGTGCCTCTGCAAAAAATTAATCATTGTCACTCCTTTTAAAATCTGAGTCTTTTCATGAGTATTGTCCACTTTGCTCTTTGCCAATATCAATAGTGGTTCACAAGACTCCCGTGATAAAAGACTGCCTCCAAGGCCCCAACATGATGGCAAACCCGCCCTGGCTCTTTTGTCATATACATTGTCAAAATTGCTGACTGATTCCTTAATGTTCGTCAACTTTTTCTCAGTAGTCTTCCTGCAATTATTCTTGACAATCAGTTTGTTAGTCTTTACAGCACATGAAATCCTGTCTTTAATCTCATTCTCTTCCAACTCTTGGTCAGTCTTGGAGTCAATAAATTTCTTTGCCTAGATGGCTCTGTGAATTGTCTTCTGTTTATTTACCATAACCTGCTCCTCAAAATCTCCGATAATGTTTCTTTCTTCTGATATGATAGTCAAAGATCCCCAAGCTGCTCTCATCTCTTCAATGATATCATTCCAAATGATGTCCTTAGCTTGTATCAGAGATATATATCCTTTCAATTTCTCCTTTAGATTCTTAATCTCAGCATCAACGGTTTGGCAATATGTTCTATCTTTACTGATTTCTCCATCCTTAGCTTGCATTAATCTCATTGCTATCTCCAGATCAGTTTGTGCCTTTTTGCGATCTCTCTCTTCCATCTTCAGTTCAGTTGTTAATTGAGATATTTGTGCTACTGGATCTTCATTTCCAGATGGTAAAATGAAAGTACAACTATGAGATTCAATGTGATTCTATAATGATAATGCAGTTTGCTTCAATTTGGTGATTTCTTCTTCCTTCTGCAAGAGCTGCTGAAGAAGGTTCTCTTTCTCATTTTCTACTTCTGCAACCTCTGCTACCATAGAGTGCTCTCCTGTAGGCAACTTCAACTTTTTCTTCAGCACAGAGATTTCTAATTCTGTACTTTGCAGCAGCTTCTCTACAACAAACCTGTCATTTTGATCTACCCCAATATTCACAATAATCTTCTTGAGTTCTTAATTCTGTGTTGTTAAAGCCCTGGAATTGGCTTTCTCTAACTTCAACTGCTTGATAACCTTCCCTAGCATGTTCTCAGCTTTAAGAGCCATTGCATTAGTTTTGGTCAAATCATTCATAATCAATTGACCAGTTTGCATATGTAATTTTACTTTATCAATCAGAGGGATTTTTCTTACATCAATGGTTAGATTTACAGTATTAAAACTATTAGATGAGCCTATAGTCATATCAGAAGGATGAGAAAGAGCAATATTAAACTGATATTTTTCTAGATCCATAGTTGTCAGTGATCTTGTTTGATCTGGAGTTATCTGATACTCAGTCTCTGCTTCCATGCTAGCCTTCATTTTCTGGTTTCTTTCAGTAATCTGAGCAGATACTTATTTAATCAAGGGTACCTGCTCCTGAGCATCTTCTTGTCTTCTTGATGAGGATGGTACATTTTGCTCATCTCCCAATTGTAGTGAGAAACCAGGTTGAGTACCTGCTAAGTCCTCATTTAGCTTTGCTCTCTTTTCAGTTCTCTGCTCTTCATCTTCTGAGTCAATCACTGCTTCTTTACTCCTCTTGTTATACTTCTCTGATATGATAGGAGTTTATATACTTGATCCCACAAAACCTGCAAAACCCTTATTTTCCAGCTTCTCTATATCAGGTCTGCTTTCATGAATAAATGTTGAATATCCATTTTCAATTCTTATTTTTGAATTCACTTTATGGGGACCATAAGCCCATTTATCTCCTAATAGTAAATGCATTGTTTCTAACATCATGGTGACTTCATGAGCAACATGTCTCATATTTACTATAAGGGGACCCACAGACATAGGTAGCTTAAACATATGACCCTTTTTCATAGGCACAAAGTGTACTTGATCAACATTTAAACTCTGCCTAATGAACTCTAAAGAAAATAACCTCATAGGCACAAAAACAAGAAGTCTGTATGGTTCTACCCCCGCCCCATAAAGTCTAATTTATGAATGGTCTTCAAAAACATACCAATCACCAAAATTACAATTTTCTCCCAACTATAAGAATTCTTGAGCTTTTGGCAGGAAGCATGGGGGAGGAACCCCATTCAGAATTTTGTATGCAGTAGACAGAAAATGGTTTACAAAATCAAATAAACCCTCATCATTCTGTTCTCTTCTTACTAGGTCAGTCCAAAACACTATTGACTGCCACTTTTTATATGTGTCCATGATATTTAACCCCAGATGTATGAATTCTTCTACATTTTGATATAAAAAAAGATAAGTAATGAGAGAAGGGAACCTGAATGACCCAGTCAGTGATAAGCTCATGAGCTGAGTATTAACAACTTCTTGCCAATATGAGGGAATATCCAACACTACCTCTGGCTTCACCATCAAAGCAAACATTCCCAGAACTGATTTTTCTATGGTGCTGTCATCTTCCTTCCCCAATATCTTCGAAATGCACCTTAGCACCGATCAAATGTCTTTGTCAAAAACCTCCATGGATAACTCTTTACTGTCAGGCACAAACTGTTTCGTATCTGGCTTCAGAAAAAAGATAAATTGATTAAATTCCTAACTTTCTAGACTATCATAATGTGCTATCAATGAATCGTCAGTGAATTGGACATAGGACTCTGACTCAGGGTAACACAGAGCTTGACGAATTAATTGGGCTGAGACTTGCAGGAAATTTTGTCCTTGACAGTTCATCACAAAACACTTGCCCGGGTACATGACAGACACTAGCCAATACACAAATTCAGGAAAAAGGTGATTTCTTGGACTGCATGCAGATAATACGCCTGTTTTGACCATGGCTCTGAAAATTGGGGATGCTTTGTCATTTAAACAAACTTGTTGATAGAACTAGAGGTGGTCTATGGAGCAGACAGTGTCTTGAATATCCCTCTCAATTTCCATGAGAGGAATGTGACTGGAGGAACCTGAAAGAGATGGACGCTTGGCCATAATTCATCTTAAGGTGTCGAACAATGACAAGGTGGCAGACAACAGGGAAAGACATAGGGAAAACAAATCTTCAAAGACAAACTAACAACAATAACCTTGTAAAAAATGAGAACCAATCTTAAATAGGTGGCGCGGATTATGACTTAAATGCTGAGTTGACGCGCCAAAAGACCGTTAAAGGTACCTTGACGTGGCTGATAGCTGTCGCCAGCTATCTGCTCACGTCACTATGGGAGGTCTCAAAGTATAGAGAGCTTGTGGGGTTCATGCCCTTGCAGTTAATCTCAGCTGCAGATCTGGATCGGCCCCGCAGTCAACAAGGTCAACTACGGAGGCACCCTCCTCGTTAACCCGCATGCTAAATGTGCCCACGAGATGACACTTTTATTCCTTGCCTGATGAATCATCGGATCCTGGTTCATAACCTGCTCGTTATTTAGCTGTGTACTGGGACTCGCTTCCACAAAAGTTTAAAGTATTAAACCTTAGACTTAATGTAACAAATATTACATCTTTTATGCTAAAGTATATGGAACTTTATACTTTAACATATATTTTCATAATTTTCTACTTTTTTTTTGTATTTTTTAAGATTAAAAATAAAAGATATTGCAAATGAGCCACAATAACATCCATGCTTGTTTAGGGCCTACTAACCCGGTGGGGATTGTGGTAAAGCCCAAGGAAACCTGGATTGGTTTTGTTGTGAGTCCCACATTCATGCTTGGAATATGGCATGGGGGTGATTGGTTGAAAGAAAGATTTGGTTAAGCCCAATCTATGGCTAAGTGGTTTGTGGAAGTCCTAGGCTTGGTTGGCTTTTGCATTCATTAATAAGAGCTTCTTCTCATTGGTATTTCATGTGTAAATGTACTGGTTTATATGTGATTTTTATGGTTGTTATATCCTTGTTATTTATGTTGGTTATATGATGGTTATGAGTATGTTTTATGACATACTTGATGTATGACTTTCATCATATTTTGATTAACAAATGAATGTATAATGAATATGTCCCAATAGATGATAATGTAACTATTGTGATATGGCAACAATGCTTCTTTACAAATATCAGATAAGTATGAGACGCCTATGATTAGGTATATTGTTATGACATGTAGATTACATATTTGTGACGTGTTTGACTAAATGCCTGTCATGGCTAGTAGGGGCCAGATCAAGTACTTGAACTAGTGATTGCATTAGTAGCTTTGTTCCTTTGTTATTATTCATTTCTGAATGTTTCATGAAGTTTTGGACAGTAGCCTGAGACCTGGCCCTGAAAAAGTGGCTTAGAATCTGAGGTCGCTAGAACAAGACTGCCTAAAATGTCCACAGTCGCTGGCATGCCTTGTTGTGGGAGCGATTGGAAGGCCTCAGTCACATGCATGAATTGTCATGGGAGAGATTAAGGGTCCAAATTAGTGAATTTTCATGTTGTCTAAGGGGTTGACCACCTGGATGGGTTGGTTGGCTCCTGAAGGTTTTGTGGCATGTGTGGAAGGCCAATTTGGTTTCGTTATGTCGGTTCCACTTCCTTAAATGTACATGGGGATTTGAATCACATCATAGTAGCCTATGATCACATGTTTACCTCAGTGGACCAGTTAGCTTGGGTAAATGTGGGAGGAGGGTGTTTCAAGGTGGTATTAGAGCATGGTTCACCCCTTGGGCTGGATGGGCGGAGTGTTGGTCGTGCATACATGTTGGTTGCATATGTGTTCCTTCTGCTTGTGGTGTATGTGCTTATTGCGTATGCATGATGGTGGTCATGCTTGTAGTTGTGTCACCATGTGAAGGTTGATGGTATTTTTGTTGGAAGTATTTGTTGTGAGTATATATCGGTTATGCATGTTAATGTTATATGTTGTTATTCATACATTGACATGGTGATAACTGTCATGCATGAGGTCATGGTGTATAGTTGGTATAGTCATGCATTAATAACTGGATAATGGTGGAAATGATGTTTATATATTGTTATTATTGTGATTATACATGTATCAAGCTAATCTGGTTGATCTTGCAGATGAGATATCCTCCCCTAAACTATATTGAGGTATGTTGATATTGTTATGTTTTGGTTTAGATGACATGGTATACTTGCAGGAAAGAGATCAAATATGAAGAGCAAGATGGTAGACTACAATTCATGAGATTTTCCCTATGGATCAAAGAGAAACATGGTGATAGGTACTCTCCTGATATAGCAAACACTTTGAGAAGTTTGAAGGCATAAATAAGAAGTTGCAAGGCAGATAATGGCAAGATCATTCAGACATAGGAGAAAAAAATAGAAGTTAATGCAGCAATCCTTCAGATTTTTTCATGATTGCAGAGACAAGGACCACTTCAGATCAACCATCGACAAGAGGATAAGACTAATGGGGCACATGGTAGTAGATATCATAGTGGGCACAAGTCAGATAGGGATTACACGATCAAAGATGGCAGGATCTTGGATACTCCGGATAGGAGAGGTGATGGACAAAGGTTCTACTATAGTTATGGTTCTAATAGGAACTATTATCATCATCACTATCATCCTTACAGGAGGAGTGACATGAGATATTTTCCAAAGGAGTTCAAGAAATCAAATCCACCTACATTTGATGGAGATTTGAAGAAGTCAGAAGATACAGAGACATGGTTACTTGAGATGAAGAAATTCTTTGAGTTTCATGAGTACACAAAGAACATGAAGGCCATAATAGCTATCTTCAAACTCAAAGGGAAAGCAAACATTTGGTGGGAAGATGTGAAAGGAATCAGAGACATCAAGACAAAAGACTTGAGTTGGCATGAATTCAAGAGACTCTTCAGGAGGAAGTACTTGTCAGAGAGGTACCATGACAACAAAGCCAAGGAATTATATGATTTAAAGATGGGTTCAATGAAAAATGAGGAGTATATGACCAAGTTTCTAGAGTTATTGAGGTATGTACAATATCTAAAAGATGAGAAAGAAAAGGTTCAGAGGTTTTTCAGTGGATTACCATTGGAATTTAGAGATTGGATTGAGTATGATGAGCCTTAGTCACTTGAATAAGTCATTGGTAAGTTGAATCATTGTTATGAGCAATCAAAGTACAATACAGAGTCTCGGCAAGGTTTGAAAGGGAAAGACAGAGCTAAATGTAAATGATAGTCGAAGCAAACGAGACCCTAGAATGTAAGTGAGAAAGAGAATGTGGTTCCTTACAAGAAGTTCAATATAGTTGGACAGGGACATGGGTCACAACCTGTTGGGCAGCATAATACAAGTGATGGTAAGGGACAGTTGCAGTGTTGGAAATGGGGCAAGGAGCATCTTAAAAGGGATTGTCTGCATAATCAGGGTGGTAGCCCTCAAATCTACAGTGCACAGGAAGCGCAGACTGTTGGGGATGTTGGGTAGAGCATTCCTCATATCTATGCACCATTGGATAATAGGCAGGCGGATCACCAAACATATATTATCGAGATATATGGTAATCTTTGTGATCAAGTTGTTTCTATTTTGAATGACCCTGGATCTAATTATAGTTATGTTAATATTGACTTAGTGGATAAGTGTGGTTTGAATAAATAAGTGCATGCAAAATCTTAGTTAGTGCATTTGGCTACAGGTAAAAAGAAGAGAGTTCATCATTGGGTAAGATATTGTGCATTTGAGTTGAATGGTATGCCTACATCAACATATTTGAATGTATTTCCGTTGGGATCATATAATATGATTTTGGGTATTGATTGGTTATATCTTCATAGGACTAATATGGATTGATATGACAAAGCTATTGAGTGTTTGGATGACAATGGAGAACAAAGAATCTTGTAGAGTAAAAATAAAGCAACATTAGTTAGAATGGCGATAACTATGCAGGTAGAGCGCAATCGCATAAGAGGGTGTGTGTTATTTGCAGTGCATATTTCTAGTGATAAAGGTAAGGAGAATGACGATGCAAAGATGTTAATCAGGTACCCAATCTTGCAACAATTTCAAGATGTGTTTCCAGCAGAGATTTCAGAGTTGATGCCTCATAGAGAAGTGGAATTTTCTATTGAGTTGGTACTAGGGGCAACACCAACATCGAAGATACCGTAGAGGATGAGCACTCCATAGTTAGTAGAATTGAAGTTGTAGTTGAAGGAAATGCTTGACAAGGGATACATTAGGCCAAGTGTATCATTGTGTAGTGCACAAGTGTTGTTTGTGAAAAAAAAGGATGGTACTCTTAGGCTATGCATTGATTACAGGTAGTTGAATAACGCAACCATCAAGAGAAAAGTATCTGTTGTCGAGGATTGATGACTTGTTTGATCAGTTGAAGGGAGCAACAGTGTTCTTGAAGATTGATCTCCGATTAGGATACCATAAGGTACACATAAAGGAAGAGGACATTTACAAGAAAACTTTCCAAACGATATTATGGATTCGTTGTAGTTCCATTTGGTTTGACTCATGCTCCAGCTACCTTTATGTGCTTGATGAATAATGTGTTGCGTCCTTATTTGGAAAAGTTTGTTATTGTATTAATTGATGACATCTTGATATATTCTAAGAGTGAGGAAGAGATTTTTGAGAGAGGATTGGTTGTATGCTAATCTCAGTAAATGTGGTTTCTTTCAGACACAGGTACATTACTTGGGACATGTTGTTTCCAAGGAAGGCATAATAGTGGATCCAAAAAATATAAGGGCTATCATGGAGTGGGAAACTCTTAGAAATGTGGACGAGGTAAGATCATTTATGGGGATGACATGTTATTATAGGATGTTCATGAGGAACTTCTCTCAGATTGCATATCCTATTACATCACTGCAAAGGTACGGTAAATTTTTTGAATGGACAGAGGAATGTGCAACAAGTTTTGAGAAATTGAAGAGTTGTTGACGAATGCTTCAGTTATAAAGATTGCAGATCCAAACAAAGAGTTTGTGGTGTGTATAGATGCTTGCAAGAGAGGACTTGGTGGAGTACTTATGTAGGAATGACAAGTAGTATGCTATGAGTCACAAAAACTAAATGAGAAAGAGCAGAATTATCCGACACATGATCTCGAGTTGGAAGTGATCATCCATGCATTGAAGATGTGGAGGCACTATCTTTTTGGCAGGAGGTTTGTATTGATAAGCGATCGCAATGGATTGAGGTATTTATTTGATCAACCGAATTTGAATGCCAGACAAGCTAGATGGTTGGCCACGATTAGTGAGTTCTTCTTCGAGATCAGGTACATCAAGGGTAGAGAAAACAAGGTTGTAGATGCTCTTAGTAGGAGGATACAGGTGAATCAGATATCAATTATGAGTTCTTATGGGACAAAATTACAGGATTAGATCTTACAAGAATGATATAGGATGACAGTTGCATAGAGCTTAGGTACAGGTTATAGTAGGGTACATGTGAGCGGAATGTGAACTATCGTCTTACAACGATTGGTTTTATCATATTTAGGGACAAGATATATGTGTTGAATGACAATGAGCTCAATAAGACTATATTGAGAGAGTTTCGTAAAAAACCATATTCAGGTCACCCAGGATACTAGAAGACATTGATAACAATGAAGAATTTTTATCATTGGCTGATTCTGAAGAAGGATGTGGCGGACTTTTTGGCTAGATGCTTGGATTGTCAAGAGGTAAAGGCAGAGTGTAAGCATCCAGGTGGATTACTATAGCCGATTTTGATTCCAAAGTGGAAGTGGGAGGTCATTTCTATGGATTTCATCACAGGTTTGTCGAGGACATCTAGACAACATGATTCTATTATGGTTGTGGTGGACAGGTTGACAAAGGTAGCGCACTTCATTCCAGTGAGGTCTACTTATTCAGCCAACGATGTAGCATAAGTATTCATCAGAAATGTGGTGAGGTTGCATGGTGTTCCACGAAAGATTGTGTCAGATAGGGATGCTAAGTTCACTTCCAAGTTTTAGAAGGAGTTGTTTGCAGTTTTAGGGATAGATTTGGCTTTCAACACAACTTATCATCCGCAGATAGATGGAAAAACATAGAGGGTCAACGTGATTTTGGAGGACATGTTGAGGATGTATGTGATGCATTAGCATAATAGATGGGAGGAGTACCTACCATTGGTTGAGTTTGCTTATAATAGTGGTTATTAGGAGTCACTGAGGATGAGTTCGTTCAAGGCACTGTATGGGCGGAATTGTAATACTCCCATAAATTGGAGTGATCCAGTGAACATGGTGTTGATAGGACTAGACATGTTGGCAAACATGGAACAAGAAATGCAATTAATCGGGAAGAATATAAAGGCAACACAGGACAAATAGAAAATTTATGCTAATCGGAATAATATGTTTAAGGAGTTTCATATTGGGGAACAAGTTTACTTGCGCATCAAGCCCAAGAAGAGCTCCTTGAGGACTGGATCATGTGCCAAGCTAGCACCTCGGTTTTGTGGAAATTTCAAGATTATTGAAAGGATTGGACCTGTAGCCTATCGAATTGCACTGCCTCTGACGGTGAAATTCCATGATGTTTTCCATGTGTCATTGCTTAAGAAGTATGTTAAAGATGTTGATCATTAGATCGACTGGTTTGTATTGCAGGTGGAGCTAAAAGGAGAATTCCAGCAGGAACCTCAGTGTATTTTGCAGATAAATATGCTCATGCTACATAACCGAGCAATTGAGTAGATTAAAGTGCAGTAGAAGCACTTTAGGCCCGGAAGCTACATGAGAGATGGCAGATCATATGCAGGTTATGTATCCTTCTCTATTCACTGGTTGAGCGAATGTTTTTGGTATATGTTTTAGTGTGATGTTTTGGTACATGTGTATATATGTATATGGATGTAAATACCACCATGAGTTGTGTTATAAATATCCAATAAGCAGTATGGGTGTCATGTCGTTATGGTTGTCATGTTGTTATGTTTCTCATGTTGGTTTGCTTCTCAACAGGATGATCATTGTAAATACTACAACGAGCTACGTTATAAAGCTCCATGGGAAGTATGTTATGTTTTCAACAATCTTGTTGGTTGTAGGTGTCATTGAACATCGAGGACAGGGTTACCCCAAGGGGGAGGGTTATGTAATATCCTTGGTAAAAAAAATAATGTAAACAAAGTTAATGAAGGAAAAATAATAACCAAGGTCATGGGACATGCATTCCAACTTGAATTTTGGGCAAAAACATCCAAGTGTGGGTGCTCATTTGGTTTATTATAGCTAAATAAATTGGCAAAGGCAATGGCAAAGGCTTTGGAAAGGAAAAATGACATTTTTGGCAATTTATTTATAATGGAAATTAGGAGAAAGGAAGGTGAAAGGTCACAGGTTGCTTTTGAGGAGGAAAACGAAGGAAAATAATGGAAAATGAAGAAAATAGAGGCCTCATTAATAAAAAGGATTTTGAGGATTAGTGGGTAGCCTTTGTTAGTTCAGTTTTGGAGCTCTCTCTCTATATTCTCTCTCTCTCACACTCTTGGACACTTGGAGTTTTCTTGGAGCACTCTAGCATTGGATCAAGGAAAGAAAATGAAGGACCAAGAAGGAAAAGTGAAGTAAAGATCAAGCAAGGAAGAGCAAGATCAAGAAACTACAACGAGATTACTTGCAGGTATCGATTTGCACATGTGATTTCCTTGCTATATTTGGCATGCTTGGTATGGTGTGGTGGGTTCTCTTGTATTTGGTTGAGCTAGATTGCCATATGGTTTCAAAAATAAGTGAGGTGGTCTCTGAAAGAAAGAACACAAGGCCTAGGAATCCGTGGACCAGAGAAGGTGGGATTGCGGTAAAGCCAAATTTTGTGTTCCTTAGTTGGCTTAGGAATCCTCGACCGGTGAATGGCGTGATATACGGTAAATCCTGGAGGGTGGAGTCTCTATTAGGCATAGGAATCATCGACTGGTGAATGGCAGGATATACAGTGAAGCCTATAAACTAGGAGGTAGGAAAAATCTTCACGGTGTAGTTGGAGAAATCTGGATCATCCATGCTTGTTTAAGGCCTAGTGATCCGGCAGGGATTGCGGTAAAGCTTGAGGAAACCTGGATTGGTTTTGTTGTGAGTCCCACATTCATGCTTGGAATATGACACGGGGATGATTTGCTGAAAGAAAGATTTGGTTCAGCCCAACCTATGGTCGGATGGTTTGTGGAAGTCCCTGATCTGGTTGACTTTTGCATTCATTAATAAGAGCTTATTCTCCTTGGTATTTCATTTATAATTTTACTCGTTTATATGTGATTTTATGGTTGTTATATCCTTGTTATTTCTGTTGGTTAAATGCTTGGTTATGAGTATGTTTAATGACATAATTGATGTATGAATTTCATCATGTTTTGTTTAGCAAATGAATGTATAACGAATATATGTCCCAATAGATGATAATGCAACTATTGTGATATGAAAACAATGCTTCTTTATGAATCTGTGATAAGTATGAGACCCTTATGCTCAGATATGTTGTTATGATTTGTAGATTACATATTTGTGATGTGTTTGACGAAATTCCTGTCATGGCTAGTAGGTGTCAGATCAAGTACTTGAACCAGTGATTGCATTAGTAGCTTTGTTCCATTGTTATTATTCATTTTTGAAGGCTTTATGAAGTTATGGGCAGTGGCCTAAGACCCGATCCTGAAAAAAGTGGCTCAAAATCCGGGATCATTGGCACAAAACTACTTGAAAAATTCCATATTCGTTCGCATGCCTTGCTGTGGGAGCGACTAGAAGGCCTCGGTCACATGCATGGCTTGTCACGGGAGCGACTGAGGGTCCATATAAGTGAATTGTCAAGTTGTCTCATGGGTTGACCACCTGGAATGTTTAGCTGCCTCCTGAAGGTTCCGTGGCAGGTGTGGAAGACCAATTTGGTTTCGTTATGTCGGTTCCACTTCCTTAACTGTACATGGGGAGTTGAATCACATCACAGTGGCCCCTCATCACATGTTTATCCCAGTGGACTGCTTAGCTTGGGTAAATGTGGGAGGAGGGTGTTACATGAATACTCAAATAATTTTTCTATGACCCATCTTTCATGAGTGGTTTTTAATACTTTCCCAAACAAAATTATTTTATAATGTTAGACTTCGATTGTTTTCATCATACTTAGAGATTATAAAGCAAAATGCATTTAAAGTTTTCAACCATTTATATCTAACATTTATAGGTTTTTCTTGAAAACTAAGACATAGTGTTCCAACATTAAAAGACATTGTAATAATTTTTCCTAATTTTACACTTATAAGATCTCTTTCTCTCATATTTTAAATTGGTTATGAGTTTTGGTTCACTGCAACACATGTGCTCACATATATTTTAGTTGTATTGAAAGATGTATTATACTACAAACATATCATCTTTAGTGTGTAACACAAAATAATAAAATAGTTTAGATTTTAGAAAAATGTCTTTTGAATTAATCACATCATAAAATAGTTTAGATTTTAGAAAAATGTCTTTCGAATTAATCACATCATTAGGATTTGGTCAATTTTTATTAAATTAAAATACCTTTTTTAACCCTTTAAGTTGAATAAATTATTCATTACTAAATTCTTTTATTACCCTACTATATTATTAATAAAAAATTTAATCATTTTAAGTTCTATATTTATTAATCGCCCTCTTTTTAATAAAGAGTCGTAACAAATAATATTTTAATTCCCTAATAACTAACTAACTAACTAATAACGACTAGTCTCCAATAGCTCTATCGAGGCAATGATGCATTCACACTATTTATTCATTAGGATTGATTATCTTTTTCACCTTGTCTTAAGGATAAACCATAGTAGATGGTTCTAAAAGTATTTTAGACCAAATCCTAATTATGTCCTAAAGACATTTTTCTAAATTATGAATCACAAAAGCCTTAAATGTAACAATTTAAATTTTATGTAAAAAGAATTATTCAAGATGAAAAAATTCATTCATTAAAAAAAACAATATTTCACTATCAATATAATAAAAGACTTAACTTATTTATTTATATTTTTTATAACTAGTGTTTCACCACTAAACTTATTTATTTAGGCACATAGGACAGTAGTGGACAGTGGAGAGAGCAGCACAGAGGACAGGGACAGTGGGCAGAGCAGCAAGGACAGAGCAGCAAGTTTTCAGTGGACAGTGGGCAAAGCAACAAGGACAATGCAACAAGTTTTCAGTGGTTAGACCAACAAATATTGAAGAGTTAAGCATAAAACAAAGGGTCAGTTTTGGGCAGGGACTTTGATTTCCCTTAATATCATCATGATAATGGGACAAGAAACTTTAGAACCCGTGGAAACAAATGATATAGGGCAAGTGAAAATTGCCTCATTAGCCAAAACTGGGAAGTGGGTTTGGGTCAATGTCAAACAATATCGGGGCATTTTAAAACAGAGACTAGCTTGTCTAAAATGGGAGCAGACAAGGAAAAAAAGGTCTCAAAGGGAGAGTACTCTTCGCAAGAAACAACATTCAAACAAGTCTTCTTTGCAAGCATGTGGCAACAAGTCCAAAGGAAAAGAAAAAGTCATTGATGATTATGCTTCATATAGTCCCACATCCACACCTCTCACTTGGTCATCTGATCTTTATGTGAAAGAACTCTTAAATGTAAAAGAAAGGTTGGAAGTAGTAGAAGCTAAAGAGCTGGAAAGAGATTGTACAATCCATATAATAACAACTGAAAACCATGCTTTAGCAGAAAGCAACAAAGTTCTGAAGGAACAATTGTCATTACTACAGGAAGCTCTCCGTACAGGGAAAACAGAATGGCAACGCATGAAAGCAGAGGTGCAAAACACGAAGAAATTTGCAGTGGAGAATACAGAGATGATGAATGCGAAGCCATCCCAGGATAAGGGGAAAGTAGTTGCCCAAATAGACAACAATGAAGAAACATCAAGAGAAGGGAGGAAAGGAGATTCCACAAAACTTTCCAAAACTTGGGCTCAAGTTATTAGCAATTATGCTAAGAGGGAAGGAGAAACAAACATTCAGTTTAACAACATGCAAGACAGAGAAATCAAGGAAAGACATGATAGAGAAACAAACATAATTATTAAAGGGGTGAAAGATTATGGGAAAAATGAATGTACTCTTGACCTTGCAAGAGACTTCTTGAAAGACAAGCTCCAATGGCAAGGACAAATATGTCAAGCAGGAGAGTAGGTAAGATTAACGGTGAGAGAGCCAGGCCCATAAAAGTCATCATGCCCAACTTGCATGATAAAGATATCATTCTAAGCAAGAAGCAACTCTTGAGGGGTTCTCAGTTTTTTCTAAAAGAAGATTTAACTATAAGACAACAAGAGGAAAGGAGAGACGAAATAACAAAAGTTAGGGTAGCAAGAGATGAGGGAAAAAGAGCATGGATTTATAAAGGTAAAGCCGTGATTGCGCAATTTGGACCTCCTTCCAAAACAAGGCAGCAAAATGATAACAAAGAAGAGGCAGCAAACTCTTTAGCAAGAAATGAGGAAACAAGGTCATTATGGGAAAGCAGGGACAAAGACTCAACTGTGAGTCTTGCATGTCAAAACAAATAGCAATCAAGTCTTACCCAGGTTTCCTTAAGGTTAGTTTTTTGGAACTGCAGGGGTTACCCATGGAGACGAGGACTTGGGTTCGGGCCTATTGCTGAAGGTAGAGACATAATTTGCCTCATAGAAACACATGAGCATGAAGGGTGCAAGACACCTTTGTTTGAAGGGTACTGGAAGATAGCAGTGTCGAACAAGGCAACAGGGAATGGCAAAGGGCACGGGGGTATCATGGTATTAGTAAGAGAAAAAGAAGGTCGTTTCATTCAGCTAGAAAAAGAAGACCCAAATAAGCAATTTGTTTGGCTTAAAATATCAGAAAATGGAAATCACATTAGAATTGCAGCATGCTATTTTGCGCCGCAAGTTTCAAAAATCTACAAAAGTAGAGGGCTTGACCACAAAGATCCCTTTGCAGCCCTAAAAACAGATATTGCAATATACTCCAAGCTAGGTGAAGTCCTTATAGTGGGGGATTTCAGTGCTAGAACTGTAGGTGAACAAGCTAGCATTCTTTGTTGTAAAGAAGACAGTGACCCTATATGGCTTACAGAAGAGAGTAATCATCAGTGGGAATGAATTTAAGAGGATAAAGGCTGCAATCTCTTTGGAGAACAATTTCTTACGCTATGTGGGGCTTTCGATTTAGTCATTTGTAATGGTTTGACTAGATGGGAAAAGTCCGGTAATTTCACTTGCAATACTTACAATGGAGCAAGTGTAGTAGATTATGTAATTTGCTTGCATAGTTTGTGTGAGAAAATGGAGGAAGTGCTAATTGGAGATCAAATTTGGGACTTAAAATCAGATCACAAGCCAATCTATTTAAGTTTCTCTTGGACCGGAAAGAAGCAATTAGGTCAAAAAATCAGTGTGTTCAACAAAATCCCCCAAAGGGCAGAATTCTTCTGAATCCAGAGAATTGTAATACCTTCAAAATAATGCTAGAGAGGCTCTTCAAGAAGGAGGAAATCCCATCTCATGGCCTTCATAGTCACAGATTAACACATTTAATTCAAAGCGCACTTGCGGAGTGCAAAAGAGAAAAAATTAAGAAGTCTGAAACAAATTGTTTTCCGGTTAATGCTTGGTTTGACGAGGAATGCAAAAAGGCAAGGAGAAGGTGGAAGGAATTAGACACGGATAACATAAAGCTCAAAGCTTACAAGCAGATAGTAAAAAAGAAAAAAGCTGATTTCATGGTTTCAAGGAGAGAAGAACTAATCTTCCTCGGGAAAAATAACCCCAAATTATTTTGGAAGGAGCTCCAATCGAAAAAGGTGCAAACTGAAAACAACATTACAGCTTCTAAATGGTTTGACTATGCAAGACAACTTTATGAGCAGGATCCCAAGGTTGACCCTCCTCCCTTGGTCAACACGGACACAAAACTCTTCACGGTGCAAGAGGTAGAGATGGGTATCAAGAAGTTGGGCGCTGGAAAAGCAAAAGACTTAGATGAACTCCAAGCAGAGTATCTAAAGTGGGGCTTAAAAATTCTTTCACCTCACATCACAAAATTTTTCAACAACATCTTACAGCAGGGGTTCCCCACAGATTGGACAACTAGTATGGCAATACCTCTTTTCAAGAGTGGTGACGTCAATAATCCCTCCAATTATAGAACCATAATGATAAACCCCTTGTTTGCAAAGTTATTTGGAAGCATGTTAGAAAAGAAAATCAACAAGTGGGCAGAAGAAAGAGATAAACGTGCTAAAGGGCAAGCAGGTTTTAAACCTAAACATTCCACAGTTGATCATTGTATAACTTTAAGGCACATCATTGAAAAATTTTGGGAAAAAAAGGAAGAAGTTTTATGTTGCTTTGTTGATTTCAGAAAAGCCTTTGACATGGTTCCTAGGGATAAGCTTTGGGGCAGAATGGAGGAACTCGGTGTTTCCAGGCATTTGAGAGCAGTTGTGCATAGGTTGTATGAAGAGGTGAAAGTCAAAATCAGAACTTCAGCAAGCATTTCTGAAAGTTTTAGAAGCGATATCGGGGTCAAGCAAGGTTGCCCATTGTCTCCTACCCTTTTTGGGTTATATATTGAAAAGCTTGAAGAGTGGCTAAATTCGCAAGGGGGTGATGGTATCCATTTGGGCAAGTTCGTTATAAGGCTTCTTTTGTACGCATATGACCTTATATTGATTGTTAAATCGGCTCTTGGTTTGCAAGAGCATTTACGTTCCCTTGAGCATTTTTGTAGAAGGGTTGGGATGCAAGTCAATATTAGCAAAACACAAGTAGTGGTTTTCTCTAACAAAATAAAGCATAACCAACATAAGTTCTATTTTGAAGGCAACATTCTGGAAGAAGTTGCAGACTACAAATACCTCAGAATTGACTTCAACAGAAATTTAAGTTGGGATGGTTGTAGAAAGAAAAGAACTTTAAGGGCTTGGAAATCATTTTATGCTCTTCAAAACAGGTGTAGAGAGGCAGAGCTATGGGACTGGAAAACCACTCTAACTCTTTTTGGGCTTCTAGTGATTCCGGTGATTCTCTACGATTGTGAACTGTGGGCCAGCAATAAAACCGAGATGCAGTGGAAACAAATTGAAAAAATTCAGAAGCGTTTGATTACAAACAAATTCAAAATTAAAAGTGCAGTTCCTCATGCTATCCTGTTAAGTGAAATAGGGGTTGCTCCTATTGAAGCAATTGCTATGGTGCGAGTCATAAGGTATTTGAAAAAAATTGAGCAAATGGAAGAGGGTAGATGGCCTAAGGTTGTGTTTAGTGACAGATTGTGCAAAAGAAAGAAGACTTGGATGCGGAAAAATAACAAATGGTTTAGTAAATGGGGTATTTGCTTGAGCATGTGTCCTACAAACAGTAAAGAGATAAAAACTTTTGTTATGGATAAATTCCACAAACATACTTGGAAGAAAGAGCTAGAGAGAAAGAAGAAGTACTACATGGAAGAGTTTAACCCCACGCATAACCATCAACAAAAGGCGTACATAGGGGCTAATATTTCTTGGAGATCTAAAATTCTTATTGCTCAATTAAGGACTAATTCTCATCAACTCCATTGTGAAACAGGGCGCTGGAAAAGGCCAAAAGAAATGTGGGAGGAAAGAGTATGTATTTCTTTCTCCTCCGGAAAAGTGGAAACATAAAAACATTTCATTTTAGAATGCGAGGCCTTCAAAGACAGCAGGGAAAACTATGCAGGTATTCTGGCAGCTAGTTCTTGGGATAATCTATTCAGCGAAGAGTTTGTCAATAAGCTAGGAGCGGTTATTGTAAAACTTCACAGGAAAAGGGTCGAATACAAGAGCCAGATAGAGAAGCAATCTGTCCCATAGTCTATTTTTAGCCTCATTGACATTAAAAATTCTTTCTTTCTTTATATATTTTTATTTATATAACTATACAATAATTATATCTATCTATATATATATAAATAAATTAAATATCTAAGTAATATTTTATTTATTTTAATACTTCTTGAATTTAAAGATCAAAATGAATTTAAATTATTATTTTTCAATGAAAACATCCATAAAAATAATACTCATATCAATAAAATGATTGATTAATTGCAAGAGACTAAAGTTATTTAAACTTTCCTTCTTTACGCAATAATAATAATATTATTATAAGAAATAGTTATAAAATACAATTATTTATAATATTTTCTTATGAATATAATATATACGGTCTCTTTCTTTGCTTTTGTGTTTCAGACGCAGCACCGTATTGAACGCCTAAAACCTTGAAATAGCTCAAAACGACAGCCTAAAACCCTGAAGCGACTCAAATGACGGTCGAAAACTTGAGAATCGCTTTGAAGGCTGCTGAAAACTAGAAACGAACGCGGTCACGAACCTTCCTCCTCCCGTCTGTGCCGCGTTTGTGCCCATTGGGGGAGTCAAGACAGTTCTTCAAAATAGCACAGCTTTCCGCTTTCAAAAAGTTCACTATGCCTTCAGAGATTTTCTTTAGCTATATCACGTAGAATGCCAAGTGATAATTGTTGGTTTCCTTTTCAAGTGATCTCAGCGCTTTCCATGGATTTTCAGACAGCTTTTGCCTTTCCTGTGGATGTCACTAGTTTTATCCGGTTTCAAGTTCAGGGATTTCCTAGCAATTTTTCTCATCTGTTGTCTCTTTGAAGAAACCATTGATGCAACCTTGCTCGTGTAAGCTATGTCATTGTAATGAATTGTTTGATGATTTGATGTAGGCTAGATTTATTATGGCAAATGAGAGACATTCCAAAGTTTGAACTCGTAATTTCATCTTCCTTTTATTTTAATATGCATCTCTTATTTTTAGATTTCAATGCAACAATATCTATTATCAAAAATGTTGTGTCAATCTGATAGGCTCTGCGCTAACAGAATTCGAAGAACCCGACCCCCTCCTATATGCACATTTGCACTTAGAACTTCTGTGTGGGAGCCAATTTCAAGGATGTCGTGTTTCATGTTATTTTTTGTATAAGCATAATACTTATGAAAACGGTGGCTTAGCAAGCCCTGCATAAGTATAAATTTTACGCCAAAAGTGTTAATTCTATATATTTGGGACATGGTCAACATTTAATTTTTAAAATCATGTTATCAAAATTATATTCAAAATGGATTTTATAAAATACAATATTCTTTTGAACTAAACATATCTTATCATTATCATTGTCACCTGCTGCTTAATCCCCTTCCTTTACTAACTCCATCGTTGTACCTATCTTGCACCTCACTCCATCGTTGTACCTATTTTGCAGTGTTTGCATGTCACAAATTACTGGGGCAATTATCTACCATGGCTCAGAACTCTATACTAGTATTTTCCTATTTTAGTTTGGTTGGGCAAGGATATATCATCTTACTCAGTTTGGCAATCAAAGAGTAAATTTTATTCAGATAAACTTACAAATGAGTAGTAAATATCGGATTACTTAATAACAGCCAATTCACTTCAACTAGTATGTGGATTATTTGTGATGGTCGAAAGTTTCTGCTCATTTCATGATCGTCTTCTTTCTTCTGTAGGGTTGCCTGCTCTTCTAGAGCAAACACTTGATGTTCTTACCCAACTCTTGTTCTTACCTAACTCTGTTACATGCTGAAGTTCAGGGGAGCTGCTTCTTTTGCTAAACATAGTGCAAGATGGGCAGCACAGGTGGAAGTGGAAGTATTGGTGCAGCAACAAATGTCCGCGTAGTGGTGATAGGAGACAGTGGTACTGGGAAGTCTAGTTTGATTGTTTCTGTAGCCACTGATTCGTTTCCAGAGAGGGCTCCTCCACTTTTGCCCCCAACAAGACTCCCTCCAGATTTCTATCCTGATCGTGTTCCACTCACCATAATTGATACATCACCCAGGTTGGATATTTCCTGGTTTCTGCTTCTACTTGTGGAGTGAATGCACTGATATAGCTTTTCATATTACTGTGTTCATAATTTTTTTCTATGTGGGCACCAATGCTTCTTTTGTTTAACATATTCTTTTAACCTTGGAGTTTTTTCTATAAAGAGCTGACATTTCTCCTTAAAATAATTGGCATTTTAGACCCGAGGACCGGAACAAGCTAGGAGCAGAATGCAAGCAGGCAGATGCAATTGTCGTAACATATGCATGTGATCAACCTATCACACTTGAGCGACTGTCTTCCTACTGGCTACCAGAACTTCGTCGCTTAGAAGTAAGACTTCTGCTTATAATGTGGGTTAGTTTGTCTCTGCTATGGTGTCGCACTTTTTAAAATCTCTCTGCACAAAAAAAGCTAATAAAGGATAGTCCTTTTGTGCTCTCCTCGGTTACATATAGGTGAAAGTGCCAGTCATTGTGGTTGGTTGTAAATTAGATCTTCGAGATGATCAACAACTAAGTTTGGAGCAAGTAATGACACCGATCATGCATCAGTTTCGAGAGATTGAGACATGTATAGAGTGTTCAGCACTGAAGCAGATTCAGGTGCAAAATGCGACACACTCCCATTTAATGTGAAGAATAATTTGTACAAGTAAACAAATGAACTTTGAAGGTGGTTTTTATTGAGAAATGGTTGTTTGAAATACTATCTAGTTTTATAGCTTAACAGTCTAGACATATGCTAGCAGTATGATAGTAACCAATTTTTTATTGATTTTTCAAATATCTTAATATCACTTTTACAAGTGGCTCTTTGTTTATTTTGAATATTTATGAACTACTCAATTTTATCGGGGATTATGCCTGAAAATGTTTTGACAAAAAATGATTGGTGGGAAGGCATCTCACTTTGAAATGGGGTTTGATCTATGGTCATTAATATTCACTATTGTGCATTGCTAGAAGGAAATTAGGGCTACTAAAGTAAACATAATAAGAGCGCAGTCATGCTGGAAATGCTAAGAAACGAAGGTATGATAATTGTTTTGGAGGTTGAATACAATCTTTTCTTTTGCTGCTGTATATGCTTGGTTAATGTATCTAGGGCCATGAAAATGCAAACATTTTTAAAATCTGGTTTCTGGGTTCTAAAAGTGGTGATCAATGTTATCAGAACCAGACCAGTCATTGAACTGGTCGACCCCAAAACTGGGAATCGGACCAGAATTGGGAAAAATTGAAAAAAAAAACTGGACTGAAAATTGTTGAGAAACCAAGTGCTAGAAGATAATGATTGATTTCTCTTATCTTGATAATTACTTGTGAATTCTTGTTGGCTTCTTATTACTTATATTATGTTTTTCATTAAGTAATTAGACAAATGTGCAAAACATAAAGATCACAAAGAGACAAAGAACACCAAAGATTAGGCTCCAAGCCAGGGAAAACTCCACAAGGGGGTAAACCCAAACAATCCTTCTCTTATAGAATCAGATCAAAATGAGATATCCAAGACCCAAAGACCAAGACCAATACTGCCACAAAGATCCAAGTCAACCCTTTTCCAAGTCACCTCCAACCAAGTCAAAATCAACCAAAGTCAATGCTGGTCAAACCCCCTCTGAAATCTAGTGAAATCACAAAATTTTCCGACCTGCAGTGAAGGATGAATTTCAGACATGTAATTTTTGTAGAGATGCCACAGAACTTTCGCACGTGTGAGTAGAGGCAAGCTAGAAAACCCAAATTTTATCTTTCCTTTGACTTCCTTCTCTCTCCATTGACTTCGGCTCTTCTTTTTCTTGATTAGGCGCAGAAATCGATGATGTATGTGATGAGTGAGTGAATGTCTCCAAGAGGTCGAGTTGACTCATACATATACCTGTCCAGGAGGGTTGAATAGCTGCCACATAGGCCAACTTGGTCTTTTGTTGACTCTTTTTTACTCAAAAAATATTTTTTTTCTTACAAAAGTTCAAATGGGACTTGACTCAAATACATTTCTTTTGACCCAAAATAATTTCTTTTTGACTCTAATTGACTCTGTAAGCATGAACAACATGCTTTGACCAAAATAAAATAATAATAATGACTATAATAAATATGTCAATAAAAATTACATTTTATTACATTATGAAGACCGACATTAGTTACATTTTTCAACAAAAAAATGTAATTTTGATCATATATAGTTATTTTTTGTAGTATGATTTATTTCTAGACTCTATAGGCCATTTAGAGCCCTTTTTGTTAATATATTTTTGGTTCAGAGATGGATTGCACTTGGTGCTAACCAAAATAGCACCAAGTGCAATCCATCTCTGAACCAAAAATATATTAACAAAAAGGCTCTAAATGGCCTATAGAGTCTAGAAAAAAATCATACTACAACAAATAACTACATATGATCAAAACCATTGGCTATATTGGGATCATCATCATCGTTATCACCCTCTAAGCATTAAAATAGGATAGAAAAAGCTTAACATGCCAAATCACTGGATATTGCTTAATTGAAGGGTGCATTTTTCTAGGGCTATGACAGAGGAGTTCAATAATCAATGCTGTCAACATTGAGGTATATAGAGGGCTTGGTGCTCTTGATTAAACGCTAGTTCTATACGCTTACACGCGATGGAATCCAATGGAAGAATAATGAATTCAATTCTGAAATCCTGAAAACTATTAAGTCTGCTGAATTTTGAATGAGATCTAAAATTGTACCTTCTCCATATAAAATCCAATGAAGTTGGAACCATTCTCAAACATCCTGAAACAATCAATGGTAATGTTAAAAATTTAAGTACCTTTCACTTTAAGAATATTGTTTTTTTAAACAAAACCGAGTTTCGAGGGTCCTCTATCACGTTGTATGAAGTCGTATAGAACTGACCAATTTTCTATAAGAATTTAACATTACCGTCAAATAACATTAGTTGGGCCGTAGGTTGAGTATCAGGCTACCCAGCAAATTTAAGTTTCGTGGGTCCTTTGTTAGATTGCATGATGTTGTACAAAATTGGCTGGTTCAGTGAAAAAAGTCTAGTTTGGTAATCAACTGGCCTTTTAGGTTTGGTACCACTGGTTGGACCGGTTTGGCATTCAAAATGTTTGGGCTGGCCGGTTCAACGGGTTCCAGTCCGGTTCTGATAACATTGGTGGTAATAAGAGTGCGGTTATGCAGGAAACATCAAGGGCAGGTGTAATGGTGGTTCCGTGGTTGGCTTCAAGCTTTTCTGTTTTTAAGCATTTTTTTTAACTTGGGGAAACTCACCAGGCACTTCCCCTCATTCCAAGAGGTTGGTATCCAGTGTAAACTTTAAAGTGGATTCTTCAGGGCTCAACGCCAATATATCAATATGCACATTAAATTCTTCAGGGCTCAAGGCCAATATATCAATATGCACATTAAGAGCTCAAAATGTCACTTGCAAGAATTGATCCTGGGAGGGGAGGGGAGGATAATGCTCCTTCTCCCAACTGCTTGGGCTAGGCCCATTTGACAACAATTATTTTTGCTTCTAGTAATGCAGCCATTTTAAAATCTGGTTTCTGGGCTCTGCAAGTTCAGATCTTCATAGCACAAATGCAGTTTCATACATAGTAGCATGGCATACATTTTAGGTAAATCTTTTTCCTTTAGTTTACTTGCCTCAATATTGTCCGAGAACATTTAATCTATGGTGGTGTAATTCCTGCCAAAGTAATTGTAAATCTCTACATCTTTTTCAGCCTTAGAATTTGCCTTGGCTTATTTATATCTCTTGTTTTCTACCCAGGGCCCAAAACTTACTTTAAACATTGATATTGGCAGGTTGCAGAAGTATTTTACTATGCTCAAAAGGCAGTTCTTCATCCAACAGCACCTTTATTTGATCAAGAAACCCAAACACTAAAGCCTTGTTGTGTAAGGGCATTGAAGAGAATCTTCATTCTATGCGATCATGACAGAGATGGAGCTCTTAGTGACGCTGAACTGAATGATTTTCAGGTATGTCTTGGTTCATGGTATTCAAATCTTGCGAATACAATTTTTTCTAGTCATACAAGAATTTGTGGCATTGTTAACAAAGACTTGTTTTTCCATGTAAATGTATTTTTATCTGCTTTAGTTTTTTCATTGTGAATGCAACAATGTTGTATATGCGGTTACATTTTTCTTTGTTCATTAAATAAACTTTGTTGGCATTCTGTTTATCATGAACTGATTTGTTAGTAAAACTAGAGTGCTAGAATCTAGGTGCTCTTTTTATGTTAATTTTTGATGCAACCTCTTTTGTGAAATTTCATGTTTATTATCGAAACTTTTTGAAACCTAAGTAGCATCATTGAGAATTAATCATATTTAGGATAGGCTCTCACGAAGTGCATGCAACCTTCTGTTTGAGCAGGTTAAATGCTTTAATGCTCCTCTACAGCCTTCGGAAATTGTTGGGGTGAAGAAGGTTGTGTCGGAAAAACTTCCAGAAGGCGTCAATGAACATGGCCTCACGTTGACCGGATTTCTTTTTCTCCATGCACTTTTTATTGAAAAAGGACGGCTTGAAACCACCTGGACAGTTTTGCGAAAATTTGGTTATAATGATGAGATTAAGCTTAGAGATGACCTCCTTCCAACAGCACAGTTCAAACGGGCACCTGATCAGGTATGATATATGTATTGGTGTGAGACAACTGCTATAATTTGTTATATTTTACTACCTGGTCTGATTTATTTTTCTTTAACAATTATTTTATACCTAGAAATTATTTTGGTCAATAAACTTCTGAAAACTGCTGGAAAAAATACACTCTATTTTAATTTCAAAAATAAATTTGCTGCGGAAGTAAATAGAAATTCAGCCACAAGAAACAACAGAAAATGCTGGCTAACAAATTGTCCTTCACTTTGCTAACTCAGGAAAATTAGGGCTTTAACCCACAGTGAACACTGAATACACACAAAATACATTATACAGCACAATATGGAACCTGGATTTTGGTCCTTTGTAATTTCGGCCTCTAGAGAAATGTGGCCATTGGAAATTTGGCACACTGTAAAAATCTTAGCCCTGGAAAACTCGGGTCCTCCACCTGTAAATCGGCCTCCTTTTCTTCACCTGTACGACCTCCTTGCACAATAAGGAATTCAACCTTCCTCCTCTGCACAATCCCTTAACTCAGCTTCTCACTGGTTTCGGCCTCCTCCAATATCTCGGCCTCCTTCTCTGCAAGCTCAGCCTCTTTGAATTCCTCTTGAAAATACCTCGCTGCACACTTTTTCCTTCTCTTCAGTCTTTGAGTCTCCCACTCCTTGAGATAATCGCTCTCTCAATCACAGTGTCTTTCACTTCTCCCTTAGGCTTATGTTATAATTTCATTAAGCCAAATCCCTAACCCTAATCTAAGTGATCATTGGCTGGGATTAAATCCTAAGCCTCATTTAAGATCAATGGTAGAGATTAAATCTAAGTCACTTAAATAATTAAATTATTTATCCTTGGAACTTGAGCTTAATGAATTAATTAATGTACTTTTCCTAAGTTAAACTTAGGAAATAAATCATGATAATAACTTACTCCTTATGAGCAAGCACCTAAAGAGGCAATCTAACATCTTCAGCATTCTTGACATTAAAGTTTAAACCTATGTAGAAGCACTTGTCTGAGCTAATAACATCATAATTTACTTCTTGAAGTATTTTTTTTTTTTATCGTTGTTATTGGTGGTGAGGATAATGCAACTTGGAGCTTGTAAATGTTTAAGTATATTTGTTAATGTTGGTCACAGGTTCAAAACAAGAGGGGGGTAGAGTATGTATGCCTTCGTAAACTTAGCAGTCAAATCGTTGCACGGAGGTGGGTCCCTTGTCTCACAAACAAGGGGTCTCATACACCAATTTGGTGTCTGGCTTGGCCGTGACCTTAAAATTGGATAATAATAATAATAATTAACTGCGTTATCTTGTCAATTTTGTTCAGTTTTCAGATATTCTTTGGGAAGTGTAAAAAGAGATGATGGTTGTTTTTGAAGCATAAAGTGGTAGACAATAATACCCAAAGCGATATTTTTTTCAGCATTCTAGTTTTTTTTTTTGTTTGAATTTTTAGCCGGGATAAGGAATAGAAAGCCTTCATGCTTACTGTTCCTGGCCCCCGCTAAAAATCAACCTAGAAGCATGGTTGAAATGAGTACCCTTTCAAAATTAAGATAAAGATACTTTTTTAATGTCCAACAAATGACCACAAAAGTAGGTCATGAGACTGTTTACTACAGACTTTATGACAAAACGGGAGCACCAAAACTATTGCTATGAAAAGCAAGATACAAAAAAGAAAGAATGAATCTATGTAAAACCCTGAAAATCCCTTGACTCTGAGTACATGCAGGTGCATTGGGAGGGAGATGTACAGAGGGGATGGATTTAGGAACTGAAAAACACATAAAGATTTATGTGGGTATATTATGGTCCGCTGAATCCATCTCTCCTAACATTTAAGGTCAAAAGAAGAAAACTTAGGATAGAGCGATGTCTGGAGGTAGAGCGGGAGGTGGGGGGAATTTGGACCACCCACTGAGCTGTTTTATGGAAGGGTGACTCTTCTCTAATGCTTTGATGATCTTTTCTGTCTGTTGGTAAGGGATCTAGTCTGGCAATGCTGTTGAGGTCTTTGGGGAGGGGGATGGTGCCTTGGCTCCATACTGAACTGGAGTTAGAAGCAATGCTGCTATTAATCTATCTTCTGCTATGATGGGAACATTTTAAAGAAGAAAGTAATCATCCAGGTGGAATTTGGTCTAGGAGGAGGTTAAAGAGTGTTACCGCTCAAACTTTTGCTAGATGGGAAAGTCCTAACCACCACTGGAGAGGCTAGAGGCAACTACTAGGGAAGCCACCCATCGTCACCTCGGTGGCCTTTCCCCACCCTTCATACGTAATAAAAAGGGGAAATCCTAGTCCAATGGGGTGATGAATGTGGTTAATCAAACAATTAAATTGTCTTAAGTTAGGAGTGAAGTAAAGCATGCAAAGTGTTCGTATGATTAACAAATGTAAAATAATTTCCCCAATTGAATTGTGGATTGCCATTAACCATGAACTTATGTTAGAATGTTGGCAATGATTGAAGGAAATATGACAAATGCCAATATGATTGTTGATTCATTTAGTGTCTCCACAAATCTGTTATCAAATACCGATTTTTCAAAATTGTACATCACAGACAGATAAGCTAGTCAACACATAACAGCTACCACCATATTTTATTGGACCAAGAAAGGCTTGTGATATTAGTTCCAAAATACAAAATAGTTTATGATGTTCTCAGAAATTCATATGGACCGGCTTTCAATGAGATTGGAACATAAACCATGACATCTACACATGTTGCTTCAGATCAACAAATCAAAACCATCATTGACATTTAGTGAGTAAAGTGCAGCATGCTGATATCCAAGTATTAAATGATATGTACATATCTTAGAATATCACTTTCCAGCCAGGTAGATTTATCACAAATCAACAATGGAAAAGTCTACTTTGTCAGGTGATTCCTAATGATAAACTGTGAATACCAGATCCATTGTATTTAAAAGTTTTACCATCACAGATTTAATGTGCTAAAATAACTGTTCACATTAAAACAAGTACTTGAAAAAGTATGCTGGGAGTGAATCATGCCAAAATTTTCTTTTATTATTTCCACCAGTAAAAAGGTCTTTAGCAAATTCAAGGAGTTCAAGGCTCTAGCTGAGAATCAGACACAGAAAGATCAAGACGCTGAGGTTAGACAATGGAGGTGAGTACACATCTAATGCCTTCAAGGACTTCTGTGTGCAGGAAGTCTTCAAGAAGGAGTTGACAGTTCCATACAACCCTCAGCAGAATGGGGTTGCAGAGTGAAAGAACAGGGCTATTGTTGGAGTGGCCAAGGCCATGCTCCATGACCAGTATTTGCCATTGTTTCTATGGGCAAAGGCTTGTAACCCTGTCGCGTATCTACAAAATAGGAGCCCACACAAAGTGTTGGGAAGATTGACACTAGAGGAGGTGTTTATAAGGAAGAAACTAGATTTGGGGCACATTCACATCTTTGGGTGCTTTGTGTATTGCCATGTTCCCGAAGAGAAAAGGACCAAGTTGGAATCTACTGCAGAGAAAGTTATCTTGATGCAGGAGCATCTTACCTCCGAGTCAAAACACATTTTGACTAGACTTAGGGGTCTTTTATTTACTAAGGGAGTTGGTTCCCTAATTGAGAGTAATTGTTTAAATTATTTGTATTTCTATGTTTTCAAGGAAAACTAGAGAAATTGTGAATATTGTAATCAGATCTGCTCTTTGGGGAGATCTCGAGAATGTTGAATGAGTTAGAGAGATTTGAGGGTAGGTTATATCTCTTGAGGAATAATTGGATCTAGAGGATCCTAGAATAGGGGTTTGTTGAGAATTTTGTGGATCTGAACTGATTGTAGTTCAAAATCCTCTTTTAGATAATTATGTAAAATGAAAAAAAAAGTAAGAAATAGGAGTGAAAAGAGGAGTGTCGTGAGACTTAGCAGAGTAAGGCAAAGCATGGCCATAAGGCCAAGAAGGGCAATTTATTGTAGATCGGGATGAGAAGAGGGCCTTCTGTAATCTTGTACAAAGCATGTATTATTAATATAAGAGACTGCCCTGTTTTGAGTGTGGATAACTGTGTGAATCCTCGGTCTTGTGTAAAATTGAATCCTTGTATATGATATTGTTTTGAGTGTAAGTCAGTGTGTTGCAAGTGTAGTTAATGCTCAGGAGGGAGAACATTTTAGATAAATAGTGTGAGAATGCAGACAAGGCCAAGAGTCCCTTTACATTGGAGGAAGTTCTTAATTAATCATTGATCAACATAGCGGATCAACGATCTAATTCAATTAGAGTGCATAATGGAGTAATCAGAGTCGCGCAACGGAAGCGATCAAACTAAGCACAATAGAGATGTGGAAATCCACTAGATGAGAAAAGGCGTAAAAGGGGTGTCGTGGAGGAATTAGTCAGAGTATTGGAAACCCTGTGTTAAAGCCTGCACGAGTCTATCATCCAACAGAGATCGAGACTAATGATTGACGAAAATTAATTCTGTCACCTGGAGTCTGTTGCTCGGAAGAGCAAAGGAGTAACATATGAAGGATGTAGCCGAGATGACTAGGCGCTGGGCCAATGTGGCAGTTAGCTAATAGGAAAAGCGCTGGGATGAAATGGCTTACAAAGTGTCGACAGACTCTTAAAAAGCGGAGACATGAATTTTCCGGTTCCCTGGATTTCGTCTCTCGGAGGTCAAGTCCTTGTGCACCATTGGAAAGCGCCAGGATGATCTAGTTCGGGATGACGTGGAGGTTTGGTGATGAGGAATAGGCCGGGGTGATGAGGAATCCTTTCATTAGTGTGAAGACTGACAAGCGACCACAAAGGAGTGCTGACTCCTCTTGGTGGTAAAAGGGTGTGCATGCTTCAATAAAGGGTTGTGGTCCACTTTAGATGGGGGTTGAGCACGACAGTTGATGGAAAGGTTCACTTCCCAGAGTCTGTCTTTTGGAAGGAAAATCCTTTGCGCATCTTTTGGAGGAGCCAGGGTGACTCCGAGTTGACATGACATGTAAAGCCAATCATGTGGAAATGGCATGTCGGTTGACGAAATCCAACGAAGGCATTGATGTGTCCCAGACGAGATAAAGAGTGCGCACCAAAGATTTGGACCTCGGTCATAAGACTTGGTCACATGGCAGTGAAGCGATATTGGGAGCCAATAAAGTGTGATGCGCATATGTATATTATATACGATCTTGGCTCCGATGGCTATCATTTAAAAGGAGGCTTATTCCTTCCCTTGGCCTATATGTGGTATAAAGGGTTGAGTGCTTGTGTATTATAGTAAGGCTTGAATCCGGTGGTTTTATAAAGGGTTTGTATTATACACTTGTGGCTCCTCCCACTTAGTTTTAATTAAGGTTGGTTTGGCATAAAAAGGGATTTACTTCCCATAAGGGTTGACGAAAGCGCCTGTTAGATTCAGATAGAAATAGGGATGTTGGTTAGATCCTAGCCACCTTGCATCATATCCTCTATTGCGTTTATATTCCTGCTCTTAGGAAGAAAGTGGTGCGCATGGATGTGAAGTTTGAAGAAGAGAGGGCTCTTTAGAGGTTTGGCAACATGAGTTCTTCTACAGTTGAGGTTCAGGAGGAGTAGACACCAAAGGTTGAGTTAGCGTAGATTCCTTAGCCTAGACTCTTGCAGGTTGGTGAGCAGAGTGAGTAGGTTGAGCGAAGAGTTCGAAATGAAGAATAGGGGATTCCTCACACCCAGCCTCAGACTCTAGGGATAAGGAGGAAGAAGGCCAAGTGTGTAGAGCAGACATTGAGAGAGGCCCAAGAGTATGTTGGTTCTTCGACATATTCAGTCAGACAAAGAAAGGCTCCTTTGTGCTATTTTGGATATATGGTGTTGATGAGTGAATTGATTGAGGTTGAACTTGCTAACTTTTAGGAGGGGTCTGAGCATCAGGTGTGGATGGATGCCATGGTGGAAGAGTATTCTTCTGTCACGAAGAACAATGTATGGGAGATTGTGCCACAACTAGTGGGCAAGTCAATGGTTGGCTCTAGATGAGTGTACAAGTATGTTGTGGATGTCGGCGTGGAGAAGTTTAATGCCTAATTTGTAGCTAAGGGTTTCTTACAGAAGGAAGGGATCAATTATGACGAGACCTTCACTGCATTAGCTAAACACACATCCATTAGGGCCATCATTTCTATAACAATGAAATTGGGTTGGAGGATTCACCAGATGGATGTGAAGATGGCTTTCCTCAATGGTATTATTGAGGATGAGATCTACAAAGAGTAGTCAGAGGGTTTTGAGGTGCATGGGAAGGATTCCCATGTGTGCAGGTTGAGGAGAGCACTGTATGGGCTCAAGTAGGCTCCTAGGGTGTGGTATGCGTAGATTGATAGTTATTTGCAGAGTGTATGCTTCACTAAGGGTGAGGCAGACTCGAACTTGTACTACGTTCATGTGAAGGGTGAGCCTCTCATATTGGTGTTTTATGTTGATGACCTGTTTCTCATAGGGTTTGAGGAGCTCCAAGCAGGATCTTGTAGAAGAGTTTGAGATGAAGGATTTGGGGCTGATGCACTATTTTTTGGGGTTGGAGGTTTGGCAGAGAGAGGGAAAGATTTTCCTTGGACAAGGGAAAGACATAGTTGGGATCTTGAAGCGTTTTAGGATGGAGGGCTGCAGACCCATGGCTACGCCACTTGTGCCCAACTAGAAGAAGATCAATACTTCTAGATCAAAGACAGTGGACCCTACCTTGTATAGACAATTGATCGACTCTCTCATGTATATGTTCCACACTAGGCCAAACATTTGTTTTGCAGTGAACACACTCAGTTAGTTTCTGGTAGAGCTTAAGCGAGTGCACTATGTAGCTGCAAAGCATGTTTTGAGATATCTTTGAGGCACAATTGAGTATGGCCTAGGTACACTTAGCAGGATGGAGTGAAGCTGGAAGGGTACACCGATGCAGATTTGGTAGGCAATACAATTGACAAGAAGAGCAGTTTTGGGTGTAGTTTCAGTATGGGATTAGGAGCAGTCTCTTGGTACAACAAGAAGTAGAGGTTAGTTGCGTTGAGTTCTGTAGAGGTTGAGTATATGGTTGCCAGTATCGTGACATTTGAGGATATTTGGCTTCAGAAACTCATTAGGCTTTTTGATCAAGAGCTAGAACTGAATGTCATTCACTGTGATAACTAGTATTCCATGACAAGTTGAAGCATATTGAGGTCAAGTACCACTTCATAAGAGATTGTGTTGTGTGTAGAAGGGGACAGTGAAGCTGCAATATATTCCCACAGATGAGTAGGTAGCAGACATCTTGACGAAAGCCTTGATAAAGGGAACATTTGTATACTTCAAGGATATGTGTTGTGCAGAACACCTTCCTTGCTAAGAGGGAGTGTTGAGGTTGTAGCTTGGAAGGTGATTGCTTGGAAGGTGATTGCATAGATCAGGTGCCATGACATGCAGTGAGTCACCTCAGTTATCTCCTATGACAGTATGTGAATTTCCTAAGTTAGGAGTTTAGACGCCAATTTAATTTAATTTAATTGCTGATAAGTTGATGGCAAATTAAGTTGTGACTGTTGATCTTTGTACGGTGAGATTTAATCTCAACTGTTGAGATTAGGGATTTTGCTTGAGATTAGGGTTTTATCTTTTTAATAGGAGGTTCAAGTGAAAGGAGAGAATTTTGATTGGCATGAGTTGGGATTCAGTGGAGCTAGTATTTGGCAGCGAGAGTGAGAAAAGTCTAGATCGAGCCAACTATAGCAAGATCAGGGCAAGCGAGATTGATAAAGAGGTCGAGTTATCTTTGATTGAGTAGGTCGACTTTTCCTTGTGTGCAAAAGTTCTTTTGCTGGGCCGTACGTGTGGGACGAACAGGGCCAATTGAGAGGGAAGGGCGACATATTTCGCTGTGTATTTGTTGGAGCAAATTCTTGTAAGACTACTGTAAAAAATATATTTCTCCTGAAGCTGAATAAGAAGCCCAATGTTTGCTGGTCTTTCCCACACTAGAGTTTCCAGGGAATACCTGCGTTATTCTCTATTGCATGGGATTGGTTTCGAGTATATTTGCTTCTACTTTTTATTTTGTTAAAAACCGAGAATATTTATTGCTACAAATAAGATTAGAAAGCATTGTTTATTTCAAATTTGTGATTATTTGTTGAGATAATAAATTTGTATCCGTGTTTAAAGAAATTAACACCTTCCCCTTATGAAATGCTTTGTCCTCAAAGCATATTTATGGAAGGGCTTGGCATTGTTTTCCTTGGTTTGTAATGTCGTTGCATCATTCTTTATTCTTGGAGCTATCATAGTTGATGATACAAGACCAATGTTGCGATAATCGTGATCGTGATTAAATTGGCAATCGGGAAAAAAATCAGTAAAAATCGGGAAAAAAGTTGTCAAATACAAAAAAAATTCATTTTTTTCAATCTTTTTTCAAAATTTTCTAATATTTAAAGCATCCACAACATAAAATAAATGCATTGACACATAAATATGAAAAGAGAACTAAAATATAAGATGTGTAATATCATGTCTAGTGCTACATCACACATAACAACGAATCATGTCTTGAATACTAAATCCTGAGTTCCAACTCAACCTCAAAATATCAACAAAAAATATAATAATGTATCTCATATCATGAGTCATAATGTCATATATAATGCAATGAACCAAATAACTAATACTATTGTTTTTCTCTGCCCCTCTTGCGAGAAAATGTAACAACTTTCCCTCTAGATGAAGAAGGCACTGGGGTTGGCACTGGCAATGGACTCTGCTGTGCTCTAGAAGCTAAAGAACTAGGAGCTATAGGAAGTAGACCACGTCCTCTACTGGTGACCATGGTAGGTGGTGTCACCTCCTCCTCCTATGTAGCTGCTATCCCCTCCACTACCTCCTCCTCTAACCAATAAGGAGTTGACTCCGTGACATGCCTCTTGGTCTCAACCCTCCATGCAATAGTGGTGTCAATCCCATCCAATGAGATGCCCTCCACATCAGGTGTCTTCTTAAGTTGCCTCACCCACAATCGAAGATTGTAGTAGACGTAGACCATGTCATTACGTCGCTGGGACTCCAACCTATATAAGGGTCATAAATTAATAAATTATAAATAATAAATTAATAATTATAAAAAATATTATTTAATGAATTAAAAAAATCAAGTGGAATATTTTTGACCTATTGCACTTTTTGGAGTGTATTTTTTCAAATACACTCCAGTTGCACTCGCATCTGGAGGAGCTACATGTTTGGATGAGCACTCGAATGACAAGCTTTTGGAGATTGGGTACTTTGCCACCATAGTTTCTCCACCATGCATCTACAACAAATAAGTTAAACATAAGAAAAAAATTGAAATTTGAAAGTTGAAGCAAAGTATGAAGAGACAATGAAATTTGAAACAAATTAAAACAGTAAAACTTTTCTAGCATTTTAGTCTTCCTATCCTTAATAGCCATGTCAAAGCTAAATGTGCCACCTGCCATCTTGTATGTCTCCATTTCTTTAGAGATTTTTGCATGTTCTGCTGGATATGGCACCATCTTCTGAACATAAGTGAAGAATCCATCCATGACCTCAGCAACAAATAAGAAGCCACATGAGTAAGAAAATGCGGGGTTCAGGTAGATCTCTGCAGCATGAATGGGACGATGGAGTGTATTGTTCCATCGTTCATCACTTATTTCCCATATGAGTTGTTGTCTCTAAAACCCCTCATCCCCCTTATTGTGATAGTAGCTGCGAATGGATTCTTTGACCCTATCCATGGCCTCATACAAGTAGCCCATTGTGGGTTTGTCTCCATCAACTAATCGAAGAACCTTTACCAAAGGTTCAGTAATGCTAGACACCTCTTGCACTCCCACCCAAAAGCTTCCACGATATAAAACTAGCTTGCATACGGCCTCTCCCTCTGGTTTGCGGCTATATGGCAAAGCACGCCACTCCTCTGAAAGAAACATTCTCTTCACATCCCACATAGAATTCAGGAGGGATTGAAGAGATATGTAGCTAGTGGCAAACTGTATAATGGCAAGGTGCGCCAACTCGTTGTTGTTGGTGAATGTTCTCATCAAATTAAGCACAGATGCATGATTATATATAAATTTTGTAATGCTTTTTGATGATTCAACAATATCTTTGACAAAGAGAAATTTTCCTATGTCCTCCAACATCAAGTCAATGTAGTGTGCAACACAAGATGTCCAAAATAAGCTAGGATACCTCTCCATAAACATCCTGCCAGCAACAACATAATTTGCACCATTGTTCGTTATGACTTGGACAACATGTTGTGGGCCCACCTCCTGAATTAACACGTCCAACAAATCACATAATAATCGTGCATCTTTGATTTGTGCAGATGCATCGACAAATTTCATAAACATTGTCTCCTTTGAACAATTGACCGAGAAGTTAATAAGGGTTCTACACTTTTGATCGATCCAACCAGCTGACATTACAATGCATCCTGTGTGTGTCCATGAGCCCTTAAACTCCTCCAATCTCTTAGTGCATTCGACCTTTTCATTCTAAATAATGCGCCCTCTAAAGTCATCATATGAAGGGTCTTTGTAGCCTGGTCCAACAATAGTAATAAAATCAATCACAGGCTAAAAAAATGGATTGTTCCTGTCAATGTTGAATGAAATTTCACTCCAAAGAAGACACCTTCCCAACAACTTGTCAGCGTCTTCCTTCTCCCTTTTTTTAAGAGCTGACGTGATAGATGGTTGTGCTCCAGGTGTGGTTCGAGGAACAGAAAATGATGAGGCAACTATGGGGTTGAGTGTAGATGTTGATGTTGAAGAAGAACCAATGCCACTCTCACGGTCACCTTCCAATCCTGCCACTCCACCTCTCGCCATTTGACTCTACAGAGTTGCCTTGGTCATTTTGGTTGTCTCTATTTCTTTCAATGGTTTGATGGTTCTGCGAATGATTTCTGGATTTGTGTTTGTGCAAGGCCCTACTTCATGTCCAGGAATTTGTGCAAGGTGGAACTTCAATCTGTATACCCCCCTTGTCATATGCTATCCACATAACTTGCAAGTCAAATTTGAAACCCTCCATCATGTTCACCAAATTTCCACAGAGGGTCCAATTTCCTTGGCATGTTTGTAACTTTGTTGAATCTTGAATTTTAATGTAAGATTGAAGTTTGAAGTTTGAAGTTTTGAACCTAGGGCACAAGAAGAAATGTAAGTTAAACAAATGAAATTGAAATTTACATACAACATTTTGAATTTTTGACAAAAAAAACCCTCAACTCAATGAAACAATAATGGCAAAAAAAACACATTCAAACCCAAGCAAAAATCATGGAAAAAACTATGGCATAAGAAGAAATTAAACAAATAAAACTGACAATCAAGATTTTGCATTTTTTACCAAAAAAACCCTCTCCAATGAATGCAACAAAAATTACAAAAAAAAGACACTCAAATCGAAACAAAAATCATGGAAAATATATGGGTGATAGAAACCCAAAGAAAAACAAGAAAAAAAATAGGGCCAAATTTGATGCCCATACCTGAAAACCACGCCTTGCCAAAGAAACTTGGTCCAAAGTTGATTTTTTTTTGCTTGGGATGCTAAATTCCTTCACTTTTCTCCTCTTTTGCCCTTGTAGATGAGTTCTCCTCCTCCTTAGCTCTCACCTTTGCCCTCTGTCTGCAAAATGAGAGGAAAAAAAAAAGAAGAAAAAAAAACCAATTTTGACTTTTAAAATCGCTTTGTCGCGTGGCCCGACGATTTTTACTTATTGGATCGCGATTTTTCAAGCCGAAAAAATCGAAATTTTCTTAACATTGTGCAAGACGATATGAGTCTTTGAGAGTTGAGCAAAAGTGTCAAACCATAAAAGGATCTGACCGTCATAATTCATTCCTTTTCGTAACATTGCACTTCCATGATGAATTGTTATTATGAGACTTAATTGCGCTAGCATCAATATTTTTTGGAATATAAGTTAGTTGTTTCCATCATGAGTGATATTGATACTCTGATGACTTAATTGCGCTAGCATCAATATTTTTTGGAATATAAGTTAGTTGTTTCCATCATGAGTGATATTGATACTCTGATTGGTTAACATATACTCTCTTATGATTTGGATGTTTATAAGTAGTTCTTGTAACATGATTTTCCCTTATCATGTTTGTAGCATTTTCTTGGTTTACTTTAGGTATATGTTTTTTTTCATGCACTGATTTTGTTTTGCTGATTGTTGGATTTTCATTTGGGTTTTCCATTGTTTGTACTTCAACATTCGCATATGTTTTGAATTCAATTGGTTTACTATCTTCTTATGTTTGTTAAATCACCAATACTAGATTTGATATATTTATACCATAGCAATTATTATATAACCAGAATTATTTACTCAATAAAAACCGTTAACTGTCGTGAAATAAATTTAGTGGTATTTTAACTTTCATAAATTAGATTTGCAGCGAAAATAAAATAGGGAAATCAAGCACACAATAGCAAAAAATTCCACCCATAACAATCTTACTTCATTTTATATTACCAAGGAAAATAGGGGCCTAGACCCACAGGGAATACACAAAAATAACAGCTGATGGAACCTGGAAATCAACCCCTCTAGAAATCGACCTCAAGGAATTTGATCCACTGGAAATTGGCCCTCCTAGAAGATTTGGGTCTTGGAAAATCGACCTCCTTCACTAGCTAACTTGGATCCTGTTTCTCTCTTCGTACAATTCATGAACGGAAAATCGACCTTTGGATAATTTGACCTCGCTCCGAAACTCAAGCCTCCTCTTTAATAATTTGGCCTCTCTCTCCTAGACTCAACCTCCTTGAAATTTGCTCCTAGAATTTCTTTGCTGGAATCCTTTTCCGTTATCTTTTGTCTTGGAGTCTCACTCATTGAGAAAATCACTTCTTCATAATAACAATGTAATGTGTCTTCATCCTCTTTGATAGGTTCTCTTTATAATTCTCCATGGGCCAAATCTCTAGTCTCCAAAGTGATGTACGACTAAGATTAAAGCCCGACCTTCTTAGATCAACAATCGAGATTAGATCTAAGTCACTTAAATAATTTAATATTTATCTTTACATAAACATTAACCCAAATTCAACATTAATTAAATAATTAATCAATGTACTTTTCGTAAGTTGAACTTAAGAAAGAGATCATATTAGTTGCTTCTCTCGAACAACCACCTAATGAGGAATTTCTCTCCCGCATGCTAGACACAAGGCTATTCAAACTTCAAAGGACCTTCCGAAGTTACACAATAAACATTCCCTCCTAGCAAGGAAGGGATGCTTCACCACCCTTAGCTTATGTCTATAGAAAACAAATTTTCCTTTCACTAGAGGCTTTGTTAGAATATTAGCCACTTGCTCCCTTGTGGAAATGTATGGCAATCTCACCACACCTCTTTCAGACCTTGTCTCTAAAGTGGTATTTGATCTCTATGTGCTTGGACCTATCATGAAAAACTGGATTCTCCAAAAGCTTGATGCAACTTTGGTTAACACAGTTATCACCGCCGGTCCCATCTCAATACCAAACAACCTTGAGAGCATTTTGTGATGCCATATGGCCTTACACCTCGCTAGACTTGCTGCCATGTACTTGAACTTTTCCGAGCTAAGTGCCACCGAGTGCTGCTTCTTGCTAAACCACAAGATCACTACTGACCCCAAGCTAAAACAACTACCATATTTACTCTTCTTGTCCACTGCATTCCCGACCCAATGCAAATCTGTAAAGCCCTGCAATTACACTCTGCTTACTCTGACATATCTTAGTCCAAAGTGTTGGTCAATAATTGTCATTGATGAAATATAAGCTCTCTTGATGGAAATTAATGGATGCTGCTCTATGGCATATGACATGGTTGGAGGACCATGTGATGACGTGGACAATGTCTGAGAACATGACATGAAGAACACTTGATGACATGATGACATGGATGACATCATGAGCCTATGATGAAGAAGCCTAACAAGAGGAAGCCCATCCATGAAGAAGTCTACATTGCCTATCTCCATTTCTGCACCAATAAATGACCAGTCACATCAAAAAATAATTTTTACTATCTTAGAGGCATAATTTCACTATGACACCTACACGACCTTTTAGAGTATAATTTTGCCTTTCTGATGAGCCCTTACATGCCCCAAAACTTCAAACGGTGAGGGAGAACGAGAATTTACAAGTTTAAAATCATTTCTGGACAGTGAGCCGACCTGAACTTCTTCTCATGTCGGCCTGCCCTAAGGAGACATGTCTTTTCGTTTAAGCACGGAAAGAACAGTATAAATATAGCGCTCAATCTTTATTCTTCATCATCAGCTTGGTCATATATATATATATCAGATCAGCTCGGAGATACATATACAGGAAGAAGGACACATGTTCACATCTCGTGAACAGTCAAAGGAAAATATATCTCGGTGGAGTGGCTGCTTCTTGAACATGTGGCATTTCTTGTCTCGGACCTAATCCAGATCTTAACTCCAGTTCAATGAATCAGAGTTCGGACCTGTGGCAACTATAAATTTTCGGAGCAGTGGTTAAATTTCGGACCTGTTTCTGTTGCTGGTGCAAGTTTCGGTCCTGTGGAGGACAACACTTTAAGAGCTCGGATCTGGTGCATATACGGTGGCTCGGACTATTGGTTAAAAGAGCTCGGACTGTGCTAAAAAACAGTGGGTCGGACTGCTGGTTAAAAGAGCTCGGACTGTGCTCAAAACAGTGGCTCGGACCCAGTATTTCTCCCCTGCTCGGACTGTGGTTTATCTACTATTACAGACCAGTGGAGCTACATACTTTGGACCTGTGTGTAGACCTGTGGAGCTACATACTTTGGACCTGTGTGTAGACCTGTGGAGTTGAGGCATCAAACCATCTCATCTTGCTTCAAAAAGTTCAAGTGGAAGGTTGGTTGAAGGCTCAATCTGCAAGTGTGTAGATAGTATAATAGAAGATCGAACTTGTGGTAGTATCTCACCCAGATTTGGTGATTAAGAATGAAGCAGAATAAATAATGCTTATTGCTAGATGAATAGTGCAGAAATATTAGTGCAGTGTGGTGGAGAACTCTTGGTGCAAACTTTGGTGCAGAATTAGTAAAGAAGCGTGATGCAGAATAGATGGTGCTTTGGGCCTCCAACAAGGTAGAATGTTCTCTCATTAGTGGGTGTCTCTCCAATCTATGGGTTTGTCTTCCTCCTTCAATCTAACATTACATCTTCACACCTTTAATCTTGCTCCAAGGATGAGTAAAAGGGTGCTTGAGCCAGTTGGAACAAGGTGCATGAACTCCAAGTCTTCTTGCCACATGTAACTACAATGAATTCCAAGGATCTTTTGTTGTGCTTGGTAAGGGAGTAAAGGCCATGCAAAATGAGAATTAAGACATGGATTTTCAGGGGTAACATGTCATATGAATTTAAAATGAAAATTCTTCGGTAGGAACTTAAATCGTTATAAACTCAATGATGGAAGGTCATGTTATAGTTGAAGGTTAATGCATTCTTTATATCTTAGGTGAAACCTAAGTATTACATTGCATAGAAACAAGTACAGTGAAGGGTTTTTTAAAGACAAGGGGGAAAGTGCATAACAAATCTTTTTTTATCATAGGTGTCCTGGTTACAAATTAGAACTAAGAAATGTCAATGATAAACCTCTCTATATATATGTTTTTACCTCGATTGATAATGAAGTTTAATATATGTACAATAATTTCACAATGATAACAATTTTACCATATGACATTATGCATATATTTGGTTTTTCTCTTTAATCTTAAATAACAAAATTGCCCATTTCTTTCTGATGTTCTATGTACAGAGCATAGAGTTAACCAGTGAAGCCATGGATTTCCTAAGGGGTATCTTTTCGATGTTCGACATTGATGGTGTAAGTTTTCGAAATCTTTCCTTAGCTTCACTCTGGGATTCAATCAATATATTTTGAAGATTTGAATGAGAAAATTTATGATGCACTACATTTACTTTAATCCCATATTTTTAGTTTTGATAGGCATATACTTTGTTCTTCTTTTGCTCTTCATCTCCTTTGGTTTTGAAAGGAGATTTGAGCAAGCATTGGAGTTGAAATACATAACTATAATAGTTGAAAATCATTTTTTCTCACCCATCTGAAAAATTGATAATTTCTATTAAAAGGTAGAACTGAAATTACATTCTTGAGGTGCCACAGCACTGCCGCCATAGATTAGACCAAAAAACTCTAGTTTCATAAGCAGAGAATCTGTTCACGTATATAGTCTAGGTATTGAGAACCATTTAGTGAAATGCATGTGTCTACAAACTGCTCTAAAGAGACATCTAAACATATACCATGATTAGTACAATAACCAAAACAGGAGGAAATACACATCTTATATGCGGCTGCACAATTCTAACAAGTACCATGTAGAATCTCTGAATCAAAGAACCTGTAGATGGACATAAGAATAAATAACATCAGAATCTGTTCTGAGAAGAGGACTGCACACCCTTGCTAATTTCTTCAACCACCCAACAGCCCACCTCAATTTGAAGCCTCTCATTTGAAAGCGTATCAGCATCTTGATTTAACTCCTTAGATATATGCTGATAAGAGAGAGTCAAAGGTGAAATCAATCACTTTCAGCAGTTACCACAAGGAAATTAAAGTCAATTCCTGCAAATGGCAACTCACATTCATTTAATTTATCACTAAAGGTGAATCACCACACAGCTGAAGAGTAGTATATAGCTTAAAACTAGCAGGATAAAGCATCAGTTTCAGTGGCAATATCTCTGTAAAAAAGATGAAAATCTATTCAAGGTGTCCTCTCATTTTCTGAATTACAGGTGAATGCCATATTCTAAGAGGAAATATCAATCATGTTTTGGGGTAAAAGACAAAGTCATACAATCGGGACATGGGAATTAATTGGCAAGTGAAGTTTAACATTGTTTTCAAATATTTGTCAACAACTCAACACTGACTCTCGAAAAAAGGAAATATATAACATTGAAAAATTGGACAAAAATGATTTGCTTTTTGTGCTAAATCCATCTTTCAAACTCCAAAATGGACCAATACTTAAGTAATCAGACAAACAAAACTAGGAGTATAAACATAGATTGTAATTATTAAGTGGGATTTCAAAATGCTGATAGTAGACAATTTTCAATTCTAGATATGCAAAGGCAGGCCTAAAATTTCGTTCCACATGTTACATTAGACCAATGTTTTAAAAAGTGGAACAGACCGGTTTGTCCCTAACATGCACTTGTCTGGCTATTCAATTGGCCGAAGATTGGTTATCAACTGACCAAATCCTCCTGAACTAGTCGAGACCCTACCAGTGTGGGATAAAACAAGAAGTAGTGGAAAAAGGAAGAAACATCAAGACAGCACTCCCAAACCTTAGTTAAAGTTTATATATTGATGCCCTCTCTTCTTTATTTGCATCACATCTCTCATTAATCGATAATGAGCATTTGGTGTTTGTGGAGCTGCGGTGAAGTGATTTAATTCAGAGTGAGCTTGGAGCTGATTTAGCATTGCTTGTGGGTTGCTTTTGGTGGACTTTGACATTCAGATTAGTAGATTACATCTCATCTACGTGCTTGGAGGAGTTTGTGACATGATGTTTGTGCTCATTTGAAGGTATGTTTGATTTCAAGTTTCAGACGGACATCTTTTTCTCATAAAATTTCGGATTTGTGTTTTAGGCTGCAAATAAATTAAGATAGGTTTTGCATTTGCAGATTTGTTTTCTGCTTGAGAGACTACAATTGCTGCAAAGGTGAAAGGCCATATATGGACTCTGGAGTGCTTTTGTGGTTGACATGGAAATTTATTACAAATATTATATGCACTTATGAGTGTTGGGGGGAGAGGATTCATACACTTGAAGAACATTTCACTCGTGTTTGAGGGCCAATTAGACCATTCTTGATTTTAATGCGAAGATTAGAGGGGGAAATGCAAAACATCATTAAGAAATATAAAGTGAGAAAGGCCACACAGAAAGAGATGGAAGATGAGATAGGGATAAGGAGAGAGATTGCATTTGAAAGCAACCCTAGTTTTGAAGGCTCTCGTTAACCCTTTTGTTAGGAACCCCTTCAGATATGTTTCTCGTATTCATGCAAATCTTCCTATAGTTTCATTTGCACAAAAGAGGAAGAATTTTGATGTTTTGTTTTCACCTTGCTACTCCATTTCTACTAGTGTTACTCAACTCACAATTGATAATTGTTTGAAGTAGAAATACAAGGAGCTTGCTAGACGGTGATATGATGTAGATATCCTCTCTAGTGCTTGGTTATATGATGTAGATATCCTCTCTAGTGTTTCCTTTTTGCCTTATTACCAACTTATGTTAGATGTCATAGTTTCAGTATGTAAGGGCTTCAAAGGCGCTACTATGCATGATTTGAGGTGGTCTCTTATATTCAAAGAAGTTGGATCCATAAATGGCTACTTCAATATTTTTGAAGAATAATGGACCAATATAGGATGCGATATCAAGCCATATGGATGGAGAGATGGAAGGTTTCATATTATAATTAATTTTCTTGTTTCTTGCCCTCAAGGAACACTTTATATGAGATTACTACATTAGTAGATGCATTTGATTGGGTGAAGGATGCAAACAATTATTTCAATTCTTCGAAGAGATTGTTGTAGGGTTGTGGGTGGATAGTGTTATGCCTCTAACTATGCTTTAGTTGGTATGACGTTCGTGAAAACGTGAAAAGTTATATTTTGGACCACATGTGCTATGCACTAACCTAGACCTCATGCTTGAGGCTGATGATATAGGCATAGAGGAGTGGGTGAATAACTTTGTAAATTACACGAAAAGCATTACTAAAGGCATCTACAACCACTTGTGGGTATTGAACCCAATGAGAAAAAACACAAGGGGTAGGGAGCTTGTTAGGCTTGTTACCCGCCATTTTGTAGGTGACATCCCTAGGAGAAAATTTTCTCCAAGATGGTCCTCAGCCAACAGACCCTTGCAACCACCAACTAGCTTGTTGTGCCTTTTCTCCACCACCTGTGCCAGCCATGTGGTCTCTCACCCATCTTTCATGATCGTATGTTTGAAAGTGGGTCTCCCAAACCTAAAGGTATGCCTTGTCATTTGGTAATTGAGTATTGTAGTTTGCTTATCATGGAAACTTCTGGGCATGGATTAATGGGGGGATTCGACGGAAAGAGTGGGCTAGGTCTATGCTCTTGTCCCCTAGATCTCTTTTGGATGTTACCCTTGAATCCTACTCCTGTGGGATCTCTTTTATTGACCTTTAGGCTTTAGGGATGGTACTACATGGGAAACCCTAATTTCGGTTGCGTGTTCCTGTTCCCCCATCCACATATATTACTCCCCTTCTGTTTATTATAACTCTATTCATCATCTTTCTCACCTGGGTCCACATTTCTCCACTAGGTCCACATAGGGTTGGCCTTCCCTCCCTTTGCCCACACCTTGGGTCGGGCCTGAAACAATGCCCCAAAGGTTGATGCAGCTGAAAAGAAAAAAGTAAAACCATAATTGGCCATATTCAACAAGAAAAGGTACCGCAAAATGCAAAATATGGTCGGGACAAACACATTTAGCATGTGGGCAAAAGCCAAATGCTTGAGCTCTACTCCATACCCATGGCCATCACCCTGGTTCCTATAGGTCCTAGATGAGATTCCTTTATCATTTTGGAACCCATGATTGTCCCAACCCCTGGTGGGAAATGAACAACCCTACCTTAAAAGGGGTATCACTGTTATACCTTACACATCGTGCTCTTATCCTTGAGCCCCGAGCGATTAATCAAAGAAAAATCATAAAAGGCAAAAGGCATATAAAGAAGGGTGGAAAAATCAAGGCCGGGGTATCTCATGCACCACGATTGCTCCCTCTTATACGTTATATACCCAAGTGTGGGCTTCCCTTTACTAGCTACCCTTGTACCCCGAAATGTGGCCCAGGATTTCCCCTTTCCTTCCCTACTCCATTCATTTTTATCACATGCCAACACCATTTGAAAGATGTACCTTGGACATACTAGCCCCTTTAAAGGTAGAAACTGCTTAAGAGGGTACTTGGTTAACTTCCTTTGGAGCTTGGAGAGATTAGCACATGCCAAAGACCGCTATGGAAGGACATGCCGTTATAAAGTACCCACATGTTATCCATGGTTTGTAAGCTCTTTAACTCGATTTAAATGACTTGTTGTACTAGAGGGCATGGGGACACATTGGATCTTATTCAAGATTGCAGATGGTCTCCATTTTGGGTTTGGTATCCCTATACGGGGTCTTAACACTCCGGGCTACATTGGCACATGTAGGGTACGTGTCGAGAGCCATGGTCCTCCACAACAGTAGACAACATTCCATGGATCCCCATAGATGTTCAGAGATTGCTCCAGATTCACCTATTGGACGAGGAAGATGCACTTGGTTCACCATGCCCAACCGACCCCACAGTTGTACCATGCACTTGGAAGAAGACCCAGGACTTGTATGCTGATGTGACATCACTTACACCATCGTATGAGCCCTTGCAGATGGTCTACAGGCATTTTCGAACTGTTTGGAGACCCATGAGGTTAGTTGTGTACCCCCACACCGATTGGGAGCACCACAGGTTTATTATTTGGAGAACAAGGGGCCAACCCCTTGTCCACTACTTTTGGGAGTCCTATTCATCATTATGGTACTTATGGACTTCACGAGGCTTCTTAGATGGTCCAACGACATGTACTATTGATCATTTGACCTCTTGAGAGGCTTATTCTTTTGTTTATGAGCTAGTTTGGTGGGCTTGTCACCAAAAGTTAGTTATTTTTCACATTATTTTATTCTAGGGGCTAATGTAGGCCTAATGAGCTAAATCAAACTCATTATAAGTGTATAAATATAAATGATGTGATTTCATTTTAAGATCATCACTTGGATGGATCATTCTCTCTTGTGAGATTTTTGTTATTCCTTTTGGAGGACGAATTTTGTAGAAATTTCTCATTTCCCACCCCGGTTTTCAGTTTCACCTTATTACTCCAAAACAGTTAAATGCCCTTTCCCATATCCATACATTTAACAAGCTGGAAAATAAATTTTGCTGAAAACACAAATTCTGGAAAAATTACAGAATGCTGAAAATACAGAAATAAAAATCAGCAGATGCAAACAGCCATTCAACACATTTAAACACAATGATTTTTGGTCAATGTGACCCTGGAAAAACCCCCTACAACTCTTGGGGAAAAGCAGTTTGAGAGCTCCCTATTTCTGAAAAATGCTTTACAGTGAGGCAGAAATTACAGCGAAAATTTCAGCAACCAAACAACTGTACTTATCTCGATTTCCGTGCATTCACTCTGCCTTGGAAAACGTGCAGAACAGTAAAAACCAAAAACAGAAATTTTACAGCATTTATAACAGCATTAAATGCTAAACTGGATTTCTCGAAATATGTGCCCAGCTGTACGGCCGAACTGCTGTACGGACTGTACGGACTTAACAACAAACCCTTCTCCTCGATTTTCGTGCTCCTTTGCCTCGAAATCTGTGCCAAAGCTGCTGTTCTGCTGCTGTACAGATTTCTAGAAATTCGTGCCACCAGCCAGCAGTCTCTCCCCTCGATTTTCGTGCCCAAAATCTGACCATAAATAAATGTTGAAGCTGTTGTACGGTCTTCCTTGAAAACTGTGCCTCTCCCTCGAAAAATGTGCCCAACACTTGCTGTATGGATTTCTGTCTTGGAAACCGTGCCTCTTTGCTGCTGTACGGATTTTACTGAAGTCTCTATCAGCTGCCCTCTTTCTCCTCTCTGCTCAGAAATCTCCCTTGCTCTCCTTCTCTTGCTCTCTCAATCTACTCATGAAAGAATGAATGACCTTTTCCTCCTTTTCCTCCTTTAACCTAACCCTAAGTGACTTTTGGGGAATCCCTAAATCCAATGGTTGAAATAGATTGAGATCTAGGGCTAAGATTAAATGCTCATTTAAATCTCACTTTCTATTTTTTAATTCACCACACTTTAATAAAGACCCACTTAGTCATTTATTTCCAAAGTCACTTTTCCTTTCTAATTTTACATTGACTTTATTAAAGTCACTTTAAAATTAGACTTTAATAACTTTATCACTTAAAGTCACTTTTAAATTAGATTTGACTTTATAAAAATTATAAAGTCACTTTAGGAGAAAAATTAAATTCTTTTGGACACTTTTCCCTAGGCCAAATATCAAAGCCTTAGGGAACCACCTGTCCTCCGGTAACCAAATTTCAACAAATTTTTGGAGCATGGAATGAATTTTGATGTTTGGATCATTTTCTCTTGTCTTGGAGCTTCTTGATTGACAAAGTTTTGATGGTTGGATATACTCTTAATACATGTAAGTGCAATTTAATGCCATTCTTTCTTTCTATTTTTGTCACATACATTGTTGCTGGGATTTTGCTATACTAGCGCTAATTTACTGCATCCATTTATGCGAAGTTGTGGAAATTGTGTTTCTAGATAGTGTTGCTTCATGTATGGGCCATGTATTATGAGTGAATGTTCCTTGAGATGCTTCATCGTTGAAATTCATCTTGATAAGCCATCTATTTTGCAAAACAAAGTATAAAGTCCTTGAAACTACGTTTGTTGCTGTCCTAATGTTATGCGAAGTTGTCTTTGAGGCCTCCTTGACATAGAAAATTCAATATCCATAGTCATAATTCTATTTGATTCTAATCCCCTTTTAGGACCCTTGCTAGTTTGAGCGGTAACATTTTTGGTGCCATTGCCGGGGAAACAAGACGTGTGTTTTGTTCTCCATACGACATATTGACATATCATTATTGGCGACTCCATTGGAAGAACGAAGCCCTAGTTCTTCATTGAACTTTAAGGTCGATGCTTGTAGGGTGAAGCAAGCATATTTCTAGGCATCTTTAAATTCATCCTGGCGACTCCTAGATATTTTTCATGTATATCTCAAATAAGCTGTCTTTCTTTGATAATTTTCCTACTTTGGACATCGCTAACGTCCCTGGGCACCCTAATCATGTCAGAGGACGGATGGTACGTGGGGTGCACGTGTTTGATGGTGATCCACTCTTCGCAATTGACCATGTAGAAAGATTTAATGCACATGCTTCAAGAGAGAAGGTGGTTTACCAATATGTCCTTATGTTGTTGTTCATGGGATCTCTCAGTGATCATTATCCTTAGAGCATCTCATATATTGAGGAGTTCGTTGATGTCTTTCTTAGACATTTTCAAGTATACCCTGCATTAAGCATCCAAGAGGCTGTCTTCATTGAGATGTTGATTTCTGGTAGCATTGGATGTGCTCTAGCCTCAATAATTTGCAGGGAGGCTAGGACACATGCATTCGACGATACCCAGAAATTGTTTTGGGAAATTCCACTCGGAGACAGTTTAATTAAAATAATTAATTATTTTTAATGGATGCCTAAGTCTAAACTTAGGAAATTAAAATAATTAAAGGGTATTAATTAAACTAGGTGTGAATCTTCTAGAAAAAGACGGAGATCGAGTCAAGATGATCCGAGTCATTGATTAGGATCTAATCTGAGCTGTTGATTGTTCAACGAGAAGATTATAAGAAGGAGCTCGATGGGCATTTGGAAGACACATTGAATTAGAGATCTAGAGATTGACTTCACAAGACAACAACGCAATAGTTGCCGAAGGAAGATCGAGGAGATTTCTTGCAGTGAGGGGTAGGGATAGTGACCGATGGAAGTTTTCCTGATCCGGTGAATACAACACAGAGGAGGTAGAGAGAGATCCAGAGAGGCAGCGCAAAGCCACGCTGGGCAGCACAGAGCCACGCTGAGGCAACGCAGAGCCCGAGAGGAGATCCACAGTTTTGTTGAGGAGAAGTCTAGATCTAGTGCCAGGATCCGGGGTGTGAGACGGAGGGACAGAGATCAAAGCATTCGGCCAGCAGATCGATCAACCAAGGTAGTGACGCAGTCCCTATCAGTTGTGACGCAGAGGCAGCTTGGGGCTAGCCATTCAGAGGCTGGATCAGTGTCGATTTGCTAGAGATAGTGTGAGGTTATTTCTCACTAACTTTCTGCCAGTTATATTCTATGTATCGGATTTTCAGTAAGGCATCCAAGGTTGTATTAAGAAATTACTGCTTAATAATAAAACCCTTAACCGTTGCACCGATTTTCCCACATCGGGTTTTTTCCGGGGACATTGTCCAAAAATAACGGTGTCGATTGTGTGTTTATTTCTTTACTCCGCTTTGTATTTGTTTCCGCGACATTTTTATATTTGTGAAGACTGCACTGTGTTGGTTTCGTTATTTACCATAGAAAACAATAAATAATTTTGTTCAACTATATAACAAAGTAGAAGAAACTTAACCATTTGCTATAGAAGGATTCCAATAGTGGAATTTTCACATGAGCATCATCAAGACATCGAGAATCTAAGTAATGAGCAGGTAGACGAGTCCTCCTGGGGTCCACATGATGAAAAAGATGATTTTGAGAACACAACTTCACCCGGTCCAAATTATGGAAGGGGTCCAAATTAAGAGTCTCAAACTTCACCCGGTCGCTCAACTCTTACCTCACTTGCAACCTTCGCTCAAGTCCTCTCATCTCTGTTTACCTTTGTCGTTGTGAATGGAGTTCTTTGTTCAATGTTTACCTTTGTTTGTCATCTTAAACTTCACTCAGACTCTAACCTGCAACCCTCGCAGCCCGTGTTTCCCTGCAACCTTCGCTCGAGCTTAGTGTTTACCTACAACCTTCGCAACTTGTGTTTACCTTTGTCGTCGTGTCTTTGTATCAATGTTTACCTTCGTCGCCGCCATGTAGTATAATGTGTAGTATGCAATAGGTTTAGTTTAGTCAACAAGTTAAAGTTGTGATGGGGTTTAGGTTTCAAAATTTGTTTTTTTAATTTTGACTTTAAAGTTTAGAACTTAGATTTTCAATTTTTTTTTTGTAAGTTTTAATGTGCATGATATTGGGGGTGTCCTAAAGTCCCCCGAAAAGTCCTTGATTTTTTGAGGGACGGCTCGGGGACGACCTGGAAGTCTCCAAGTCCCCAATGGAGTCCCCAACCAATTGGGGAAGTTTCCGACAAGTTCCAAAGTACCCGGAACGTCGGGACGAAGGGAACGCCATGAATTTTGGTGGAGACGGGTCCCCATGCAACATAGCTAGTACCCATCTGGGAGAAGTGCACGCACTGTACTAACCCTCAGAGTAGACACCAAATGATCATCTTCAATTCTGTGAGTTTCAGTTGTTGTTGTTGTTGTTGTTGGGTTTTGAGGAATCATTCCTCCATTTACCTCAACTTCCACTAATCTCATAGTTCTAAGGACAAAGTTTCTATCTTGATTATGCAAATTTTGACTCATTGTTGCCAGAATCCCTACTTCAAAACAATCCATATCTACAACTGTGTCAATGTCATCTTCACCATTAGATTCTTTATCAAGACCACCCATAAATATTTCAAATTGCTTTTGTTTATTCACATCCTTTAAGGGGACATGCATGTCATTAATTTCATGGTCATCATCTTTTTCAGCTTCTTCAACAGTTTCCTGCCTAGCAAGCTCATCTTCATTTTTAAGACCACCTTCATTCTTATCATAATATGAAATTTTCATAACTTGATCTTTTGCAAAATGTAGTGATTCTTCATGATTATCTTCATCTGAATCCTCATCTTGATCTATATCATCTTCATCATAATCATCTACTGCTTCGTCTTCTTCACCATCTTAATTGATATCTTTTTCATATTCATCATTTTGATCAACATCTTCTTTCTTATTATGGATTTCTTCATAACCTATCTTAAAACAGGTTGTAGCTTTTGCACATGACGTTTCTAATTGTTGAAGCTTTTCTTAAATTTTTCTGATCTGCTCAATTTCTCCAAGATCTACACGTAATGGCATAATGTACAGTAAACTACGTTCAGAGGCTCGCAAGATTATATTGTGCGGCATGCCTTTGATACCGCTGAAGCAACAAAACTGTAGGCTTGTTGGCTTTAATTGTAAAATACACAAGAGGTATTTGTAATAATAATCTATTAATATATAAAAATGATAAGTGATGAATGAATGTTACAATGAGGCCCTGCTTATATTCCTAGGCAGGTGGCATTTCATGACTGGGCATGTCTTTTAGACATGCCTTTTCAGTTAACTAATGACTATTTAAATAATAATCATTTTGATTATTTATTATTTACATTTATTTGTATTTATTCTATTTGTTATGAATTATATTCATAACACATAGCCATGTCCATGCGTTTGCCTTTGCTTCAATTCCTCTTGTACATTGATTTTCAGGCTTGGGATTATCATCAGTATAATTTGATCTGCCTTTCCCGCAACTAGGCCAGAAGTCGTTCCATTTCCTTATACTCGCCTTCTTTTTGTATTTCCTTATCAAATGATGCTTGTATTCATCCAAGTCTGTCAGTAGGATATAGCCATGTCCATGCGTTTGCCTTTGCTTCAGTTCCTCTTGTACATTGATTTTCAGGGTTGGGCTTATCATCAGTATCATTTGATTTGCCTTTCCCGCAGCTAGGCCAGAAGTCGTTCCATTTCCTTATACTTGCCTTCTTTTGTATGCTCTTATCATAGGAGTTTCTTAATTTCCCGCACTAGATTCTCTTCATAATGGTTTTCAGGGGCCATAACCCTCAAAATTCCTTCAGACAGCGTGCAGATGCAAGCCTCACCTTTTCATTTTTAATTCTCCACAGCTTGAATTCATCCAAGTTTGTCAGTGCAGGAAGCACAACTGCTAGAGCTAGTTGAGAAGGTGGCTGTTCCACCATTTGCAGTTGTCCGGTCACCTCTTCGAATGAACGAAGGACATCTTTGGATGGATAGGATAGTTGATCTCCTGCTCTAAAAGTTCTGTTTCCATCATCATCATTATCCTGATTTGTAAAGTGCTGGTCCCTCACCCAAATAGTCTAGATTCCATTGTTAACCCCCAGGTATTGAAATTGTAACTAGGTTCGGTCTTTATAATTGTCATTGTATTTGTATCAATATATATTTCATGTAAAAACCAAAGAAGAAAAATAAATTACTGTTATTATTGTTATTTTGTAGCATGTTCTTCATGCTTTATTTTTGGTCAAAAGAAAAATTCAAAGGGCATGTTCTTCGTGACCCTGCGAAAAGAAGAAAATTTGAATTTTGTAAGTGCCATTTGTCCCTCCAAGTTGCCAAGGCGGTCCTCCAGAATGACAAGTCGTCTTGCCTAAGAGTCGTGTCTTTTCGCATGAGAAAACAACTATATATAGGCACCTATCCTCCACCATTTGGCAACCAATTCGGTGGTCTTTTGTGGTAGAGTAGTTCGGGTCTGTGGCATATATTTTTGAGGCACATATATCCGAGTTTCTGAGGCACATACATCCGAGATTCCTGAGGTACATGACTGAGTTTCTGAGGCACATATATCTGACATTTCTGAGGCACCTGAGCGAGATTTTTGTGGCACGTGAATGAGATTCTAAGGCAAATATAACCGATCTCTCTGAGGCACCATACTTCTGAAGTATCCAAGATATTTGTGGCAAAATTCTTCTGTGATTATACAAGCTTCCTGAGAGATGGAACTTATGGACAAACATATGGCATCTTCATGTGGACATTTGTTAGTTTGACTTGGTTTTCTCTTGCTGATGAAGAATCTATAAAGAAAGGATTAATGGGTTTTCCTCTTGTGGTTTTGCCCCTAGCCTCTAGCCTAATATTTGGTGTTTCTTGTGCATTATGATCTCTATTTTGTTAATGCGTAATTGCTTGATGACATAACTAATCAAACTAAATACTAAGAAACATATATATATATATATATATATATATATATATATATATATATATATATATATATATATATCAGTCACAAATAATTACCATGATAAGAAATTCTATCATCTATCTGAATTTCAACACGAGGTTGGCATGATTTCTGCTCTGATACCACTGTAATGAACTAGGGTAATTTTGCCCTAGGTTTTTTTCCTTCAGTAATTAGGATTTCAAGAATTCTTTTTGAACAACAATTCAGTTTAACACAAAAAATTGCATTTCTTAATAAGCAATACTGACTTAAATATAAAATAATCTCAGTAGTGTATGCCAATAATTCCTTCAATCATTACAGTAGATATAGTTCGAAACAGAACCCTAGTGAATTGAACCATTAAATAGAGATTCGATTTACTTATAAACTGATAAACATCACACAAATTCAAAGCCCTAATTGCCTCAGTGCCCTTCCTGTCTTATCTCCTAAAGCAATTGTAGGGTCTGTGTAACTCACACTTCTTCAAAACCTTCTTAACTCATTTACCAAAGTCACACTTCATTTCAGGTCTGCGGATCTTGTAGACGTTGCTTCAGAATCTTTCGTTTGCACTTCTGTTCAGATCACTGCAACAATTTGCTTCTATTTAGACCAGGGTCCTCGCACTACCTCAAGACATTCTTTTACAGGCTCGCACTTCTTGTACAAAAATCACACTGAATTTCCTTGCTTCGAATCTATGGATTAATGTAAGCGTAGCAAATAATTGTATTTCAATCAACTCCGAATTCCAAGGATCCCACTTTGCTCCAGCGTAAATAATTTAGACCCCGCCTCAGATAAGAAACCTTCTGATGCTTCAGATTCTAAGTGGTTTGGGTCCTCGCACTACCTCAAGACATTCTTTTACAGGCTCGCACTTCTTGTACAAAAATCACACTGAATTTCCTGGCTTCGAATCTATGGATTAATGTAAGCGTAGCAAATAATTGTATTTCAATCAACTCCGAATTCCAAGGATCCCACTTTTCTCTAGCTTAAATAATTCAGACCCCGCCTCAGATAAGAAACCTTCTGATGCTTCAGATTCCAAGTGGTTTGGCTCCTGTAGGAGGGTTTCCACCTTCAAAGAATATTCCAAACTTGCAAGGGGTTCAACCTCACAGACAGTCACTTCCAATATTATGATTTATCCATAGGAGATCTTCCTTGCCCAGAGTTATTCGCTCTTTTAAATCATAAAGATTTCGATCAACTGAGACAAATTCCTTATTAGACCAAACTTTACCCCTGTCTCCGCATTTCCATCCAGATCACTGTAGAAACCCTAACTTGCACAGAACTTTCCAAGAATTTTTGGTTGCTACAGGAAGTGAAGATCTCACAGAATGCCTTCGATCTCACTGGGTCTGTTCCTCGTTTGACCTCAGGGCATTCACATGCCTTAGAAATGATATCTCTTATCTCAAGGTAGCTCGTATGAGACTAGGACTGTTCCAAACTTTCGCTGTTTCAGACCCAATTTTGCTTCACCAAAAGTAAATGTGACTTCCTTGCTTCAATTGCTAAATTGGACAAAATTTACTTGGTAACCTTCCTCAAACCTGAAAACCTCTTCCAATAATCCTGTGCCAAAACAAAGAAAAAAAATAGGGAAATAAAAGAGAGGAATAATTTATCAACTAGGGTGGAATCTTTCACCACTGAGATTGATAGGAGAAAAGGGGTCTTAAAACCCTTAGAGCCTCAGGCTCAAGAAAAAACAGTGAGAATTGATACAATCCAATGATGATCCAAATGCATTTAACCCTCTTGTATTTATAGATTTCTTTGAGGGGATCTTCCTTCGTAATTGATTGAGTGAAGTTCACTCAAAACTGCCAACCTCGAGTTTCTTTTTCCATCTACCCCATAACTCGCCCAAACATTGAATATTTTGGGGTTTTCCCCTTTATCAAGGACTATAGCCTAGAGGGATCAATAGGCTATTTCGTCTCCTAAGCGATTAATTTCTCAGGAACATTACAATTTACAACTGTGGAGAGACAATCTTGATTTTGGTTTGCACTTTGCTGAATACCCAATTCCTATGTTCCACTGAGTTTATAAGATGGGGGAGCTCGAAAGTGGGGTGATGTGTGGGAGCACACCCAAATTTTAGGGAAATTTGGGGTTGGGGGGAGGTGGGGGGGAGAAGGGGTGGGCAAATGTTGGGGTCCCTAGCATAGGGGTTATCAAAAACGTTATAAAAATAAAAAAATAATAACTATTAAATCCCAACAATAACAATTCATCCCATGCAAATTCATCATTGTGTAATCCAGTGGAAATGATATGATCCTGCCAATCCTAAAATTCTGAAAACTATTAATTCTATTGAGTTGTGAACGAGATAAAGAATTCTACTTTCTCCATATGAAGTCCAATAAGGTTGGAACCACTCTTAAACATCCTGAAACATCTTTGAAACCACTCTCAAACGTGTCCCTGTGGAACATTGCCAATTTCGAGCTACATGGTTGTAGAGTATAGATTGAGCAGTTCGAGTTTGGGCTATAACATTGAGTAGGGTTTGAGCTTGAGTAGTATTTTGTAGAATGTGAGTTCTATTAAGAGCTATAAAGTGAACGAGGTTTCCATTGGAGAGAGGGGTTTGCAACTAGAAGTATGTTGGGCCTTGGAGGCATAACAGAATAAACACTATTGAAAAGTTTAGCGAGAGGTCTTCTATGGTGCTTGCCTTTGCTAGAAAGTCCTCGATTTGTTCTCATGAGATAGACTTCAGTTGTGGTGAGCTAAATTCTAGTTTATAGGAATAATTATCATGAGTTCATGCGTAGTATTGGAGCTTCAGTTAAGTGGAAGTCTTCAACAGTTTGACTACAAGATTAGTTGGCAGCTCGAGTTTAGAAAAGGACGAGTTGGGAACTTTAGTCATTGATTGAAGTAAGGACGAGTTGTGACTCCAGTTATGATTGGAGAGAGAAACAATTCAAACTCAGTTAACTTGCCAGTTAGAGACTCGAGTTCTAAATTTGAACGAGGCTCCAAAATTAGCATGGATCGAATCTACAAAGCAAGGATGAAGGCACAAGGAATTCATTGTTGTTTTTGTTGAGATTTTGTGTAGTTGGTGTAGCATCGGGTGTGCTCTAGCCTTGAAATTTTGTGGAGGGGCTAAGACACACTTGAACTCCAAAACCCAGAAAGTGTTTTGTGAAATTTCAGCTGGTGTTCAAGTTATTCAAATAATTAATTATTTTAAAGGATTTCCTAAGTCCAAACTTAGGAAAATTATATAATTAAAGTGAATTAATTAACACATGTGCTGAAATGTTCTAAAAGACACGGATCAAACAGTCTTTTAACAACCGTTGATGAGTGTTTTAATCTCAGTCGTTGATGAGATCTTCGAAAAAGTATAAGAGAAAGGCTTGAGGGTCAGTTGGAGACACACACACACACAGTTGCAGAACTGAGACATTGATATGGAATTCTAGGGCAGGGTTTGCTAAGAATTTCCAGAGGAGTTTTCTGCAGTGAGTGATAGTATTGGCTGAGGGGATGATCTGATCCCGGAGCCAAGAGTCAGTAAGAGGAAGAGGAGCAGCAAACAAGGACAGCGCAAAGGAGCAGAGAGCAGCAACAACAACTACGCAGCCACTGCGCAGGTGCTACGCAGGCCAAGGAAAGGGCAGCGCTGCAGCTCCAGAGGATTTCTGAATTACACAGAGGGTCTCTAGGGCCAGCGTAAGGCCTGCGTCACCCTCTCTGGGGTTACAAAGTCCCTCTCTGGGCAGCGCAGTGGTACACAGCCTAGCATGGTTGACGCTAAGGCTTCAAGGGCAGCGCTGGGGTGTCTAGGGCCAGATCCGGGCTGAGTCTTGTAAATCCCGTTTGAGGGTGTGGATCAGTCAGATATTTGGTCTTGGAACAACATGTTAGCTACAGATTTCTTTTATTCTTTGTTGGGTTTTCCAGATTTGGAACCCATATTTACTGTACTCAGAATCTACTTAATAAAATAAACCCTCATATTTGCTGCACCGGCTTTCTCGCTTTTGGTTTTTCTGGGGACTTATGTCCAAAAATCCATGTGTCACTTTGCATGAATGAGCGTAGTATTTAGTAAATGATCTGCATGTGTAGACTGTAGTTGTGTTTACTTCGGTATTTTCTGAATCTAATTTCTGAAGATAACTTGTATAATTTAAATCAAGTAGGAGAAGTAAACCATGATACTGCAGTAGAATATTCACATGGTATCAGAGCGATGGCAGATCAAGCTGAATCTCCAGCAATCAGCTGAAGAATATTTTCTGGAGGATAGCAGCAGAGATCCAGAAGGGGCAGCTTGACAGCAGAAGGACACAAATCCAGGAAGGGACAACGTTGCAGATTCAGAAGGCCATCAGGCTTACGCAGATCCTTCCTAGGCCAGCGTAAGGACTGTGTTACCCAGTCTGGGGTTACGCAGTCCACTTCTGAGTAGCGTTGAGGCTGCGCTGGGCCAGTCTGTGAGACACTGTCCAGTATTCTTTTTGTTGCAGAATGCCTTGCCAAGATCCGGAAGCAGTGCTTAAGATCTTCAGCAGTGTTGGTGTGGTGGAGATTTTGCCGGTGCAGAATTGTGCCTAGCTAAGTCAACAAAGGCGGGAGGAAGACAACTACTCAGCAGATCCTAGCCAAACAGATCTGAGATTCGATCAAGAGGGTGATCAGAGAGTCTTGTCCGATTGTGTTTGTGTGAAAGATTTCCAGGAGGGAAATCAGTTTTCGGAAGAAGCAGCTCCAGAGGGTTTGTAGTCACCAAGAAATCCAGATCCAGAGTTTCTGTAGCCACAGAAAGAGGGAGAAAGAGTACTGTTTCTTGTTAGAGCTAGATGGCTTCTCATGGGTTGAGAGACCAGGACAGGTTGGACGGTGTGTCCAACTTTGTCATCTGGAGGGCTAGGATCCTATCAGTCCTAGACGAGTACGACCTCAAGGATCATGCAACGAGTGTTCTAGCTGTGCCTGTAGATCCTGATCCTCTAAACAAATTTAATGAGAATGAAGCGTGGACTAAGCGTTTGATCATTGACGGAGTGAAGGATCACGTTGTACCACATATTGCTGAAAAGAACACAACAAATGACATGTGGGTTGCTCTAGAAGCAATGTATCAAGGAAGCTCTGTCCAACGGAAAATGCTCTTAGAGAATCAGATGAGGCTTTTCCAGATGTAGAAGGGTGAGGAAATAGATCCTTTCCTTTTCCGACTTCATACCATCTGAGACCAACTGGTTGGCATGGGTGCAACTCCAAACAAAGGGCTCTTGGTGAGGACTGCCCTGAATGTAGTCTCCGAGGAATGGGAAACATTTGTCTAGAGTATACTGGGCATATCAACGTTACCATCTTGGGTAGACATGTGGGCTATCCTCCGCCAAGAGGAGATCAGGAGGATCACCAAGAAGCAAAATATCAGTGGTAGGGCAGTCAGAGTGAAGAAAGAGGAGGAAGATGATGCATCCCTTGCATCAAAGGAAAGAAAACAGCAAGGGAAGAAGAAGAGGGACCTTTCCAAGGTCCAGTGCTTTAATTGTGGTGAACTTGGACACTTCGCCAACACTTGTCCTAAGAAGAAGGACAAAGGAGCTTCTGATTCCAAGGTTGCAGCAGCGAAGGATGATGGCTCTGATGATGATGTAGCCATGAGTGCTCATGTACCTCGAGAAAAGAGGTGGGGTGACATGGATTTGTAGAGCATCTACAAACACTGGCAGGATCCTTGAGTCAACCCTACTCTTGGATCACATACGAGCTACGGGAGCCTTAAGATGGTAGCGGGATGAGTCGGGAGATGGTTGCAGAAGGTCACAATGAAGTAGAACGGAGAGCTGAAGAGCTGAGAGGGAGCAGCGTAATGCAGAGGCAACAGTAGCGTGGAGGGACTGATGGGACTTCAACAACGCAGAGAGGTTGTGCTCACGCAGTGTAGTGTTGCAGCATAACAGTAGCTTCAGGAGGACCACGTAAATTAGCAAACTGGGAGCTTCAGTGATAGATGCAGCTTCACTTATCTGTCAAACAGTTGGGCAGAAGTCCTCCAGTTTCTTACTTCTCGACAACTGAGTTGCAGTGCAACAACTAGCAGTGGCAGTGCTATGGGCAGCTTGATGCAACAATTCGAGAGGGAGCTGCAGTACAGATGTGGCAGTGTCAGTGGCAGTGACATGGGCAGTAGTACAGAAAGCAACAGTGTAGTGGATGGAGGGCAGCAGGCCAAGCATCAGCAACATAGAAACCAACATCAAGATCTTGCAGTGCATGGTGTGGATGTATTGCTAGAGCACACTCTGTGCTAAGAGGGAGTGTTGAGATTTATGTAGTTGCTGTAGCATCGGGTGTGCTCTAGCCCTGAAATTTTGTGGAGGGGCTAAGACACACTTGAACTCCAAAACCCAGAAAGTGTTTTGTGAAATTTCAGTTGGTGTTCAAGTTATTCAAATAATTAATTATTTTAATGGATTTCCTTAGTCTAAACTTAGGAAAAGTAAATAATTAAAGTGAATTAATTAACACGTGCTAAAATGTTCTAAAAGACACAGATCAAGCAGTCTTTTAATCTTAGCTGTTGATGAGTGTTTTAATCTCAACCGTTGATGAGATTTTCGAAAAAGTATAAGAGAAAGGCTTGAGGGTTAGTTGGAGACACACACACACACGGTTGCAGAACTTAGAGACTGATCTGGAATTCTAGGGCAGGGTTTGCTAAGAATTTCTAGAGGAGTTTTCTGCAGTGAGGGGTAGTATTGGCTGAGGGGATGATCTGATCCAGGAGCCAAGAGTCAGTAAGAGGCAGAGGAGTAACAAACAAGGACAACCCAAAGGAGTAGAGATCAGCTACGCAGTAGCTGCGCAGCTGCTACGCAGGCCAAGGAAAGGGCAGCGCTGCAGCTCCAGAGGGTTTTTGAATTACGCGAGGGTCTCCAAGGCCAGTGTAAGGCCCGTGTCACCCTCTCTGGGGTTACAGAGTCCCTCTATGGGCAACGCAGTGGCACGCAAAGCCTAGCAAGGTTGACACTGGGGCTTCAGGGGCAACGCTGGGGTGTCTAGGGCCAGATCCGGGCTATGTCTTGTAAATCCCGTTTGATGGTGTGTATTAGTCAGATATTTGGTCTTGGAACAATAGGTTAGCTACAAATTCCTTTTATTCTCTATCGGGTTTTCCAGATCTGGAACCCAGATTTACTGTACTCAAAATCTACTTAATAAAATAAACCCTCATATCTGCTGCACCAGTTTTTCCGGGACTTATGTCTAAAAATTCATGTGTCACTTTGCATGAATGAGCGTAGTATTTAGTAAATGATTTGCACGTGTAGACTGTAGTTGTGTTTACTTCGGTATTTTCTAAATCTAATTTTTGAAGATAAATCAAGTAGGAGAAGTAAACCATGATACTGCAGTAGAATTTTCACAGTTTTGTGCATGAAGGATTGTGACAAGACATAACTCACGATTGTGGGAGAGAGCACAAGTTTGTGTGAGATTAGCTTTGTTTGCGAGTGCGTACCTTAGAGGAGCTAGTGCATAGTAATGGGGAGACTTTCCTGTAGCATAATTGCGCTAAGAAATAGGAGCTATGTTCTAGGAAATAGGGGGCCCTTTGCGCTAGGAAATAGGAGGCTTGTGCGCAAGGAAATACGGCCAAGTAGAGGCAAGAGGGAGAAGCAGGGATCACGTGTTTTGCAAGGTATTTTAAGCTAGTACAACAAAGAACAAGTTTGTTCTTAGATTGCCTTGTAAGAGATTCAATTTCTTAAGTTTATCAATAAAATACTACGAACAAAGAAGCAGGTTTTCCCAGTTGGGTTCTTGAGGAAAATAATTGTGTAAATCTATGTGTTGCGTTTTTATCTTTGTTTTTATTCTACTGCATATGAATTATTAAGAGACTCTGTATCATGGTGAAAGTAAACTAGTTTAAGTTTTCAGTGATTCATCTAAGTAGTTGTAGAGTTTCATGGAAATTTAACATGGTATCAGACCAAAGATCAGTATAAAGGCCAACACCAAGTTGATTAGTTGGGTTAGACTGCAAATCAAGCAGAAGGCTAGTGCTAGAGTTTGAAGAGCACAACATAGCAGTTCCTTGGATAGCAGTGTGTCGTTCCTTGGGCTAAGGTTAGATCATAGCTTAGAGGGAGCCTTGAATTTTTGTGCATGGAAGGAGCAGATATATGCGGTGTTGGAAGATAATGGGGTGATAAAGATTGTGAAGCAGGCTCAAGTGCCACCTCAAGATCTCCAACAGTTGGTCCATCATAACAATAATTAAACCAAGGCGAGGTGGATTAGAGACCATATTATTCCTCATCTCCATGAGAAGAAGACCACATACGAGATGTTTAAAGCCATCTTAGATCTGTATTAGGGTTCCAATGATGCTCGAAAGCTTGCTCTCAAAGAGAAGCTGAGAAGTATGTAGATGAGCAAAGATGAGCCCATCATCACATATCATTTGAAGTTCACTAAGGTTCGAGATGAGGTGGGTGGTGTGGGTGTGACAGTTGATGAACCCTTTACTAAACTGAGAAGGGGGGGGGGTGAATTAGTTTAGTCCATTCATGGACATTAAAATTCTTTTCATTAAACTCATTAACAAGTCATTTCATAAGCAACTTAATAAAGAATGATCAACATACTAAATATGTGAACAAAATGTAATAAGCAAATTAATACATCTCATCAACACATAATAATCATGCACATGGGCACTAGATATAAGTGGAAACCCATAAGGGAGAAAACCGCATCTTATTATTGTTGTAATGCAAAGGCAAGCTCCTACTCCCTCTCACAACTGATTTTCTGCAGGCTCCAACCTACAGGAGGCTCCTTCCTCAATTTCTGCAAGCTACAACTTGCAAGGAAGCTCCAACTCTCATATATTTTCTGCAGGCTACAACCCATAGGAGGCTCCTACCTCACCCAGCTCCAACTGGAAGTTCATTAAGTTACAACTTGAAAGGAGACTACAATCCCCTCACTCAACATGAAAATAAAATGCTGATTTACCTAGATATCAGCGCTTTTTTCCTCCACCTTCACTTATGCCCTCTCTGCCTTCAAATCTGCTTCATATCAGCTCTAGATGTGCATATCATCTCTATCGTCTCTCTCACATTCTCCAACGCTCTTCCATTCTACCACTCTCTCTAACCTCTCTATGCACACTGGTATTACATGTTTTATATAGATAACTGCATGACTGTTTGCATTCTACAGGGAATACGAAGTGAACAGGCCTGACCCTATGCCTTCCACCCATTCGATTCCTTACACTTCAGTTCAGGTCATTACATCAAAAATAATCATTACAACACTCATTGGAGTTTTGCCTATGCCTACAGAGACTTGTTTTTTGTAAAATTTTGTAGATGTTCTATGCTTGATGCAACTTTACTTTTATTACAGCAATCACTCAAACAGTTAAGTAAAATGCTGATAGAACATACCAGTGGATCTATAGAAGACAAACTAGAAACAGGAGAATGTGAAGGTGCGTTACGGCGGTCAACAGGATGCTTCAACCATAAGTCTCGCAGTCGGCCAACCGAAATATGTCACTACAATCCTCAAGTAGGTGCCAGATCATCAAGTCAACTCCGGAAAAAAGTCAACGATGTCCGGAAAAGTCAACGCGGGGCAGCAACATCAAAGTCAACGCAGCTCCAACTTCAGTCAACCTTTTGACCTCGGTTCTTGTGCCAATGTGTAAGGCCTCCCAAAATCGAAGTCTCCAACAAATTTCAGCCTCTTTGGACCATGCGTTGACCAAAGTCAACGTTGGTCAAACTTTCTTGGAAACCCTAGCTGCAGCAATGCGTCCTTCTTCTTGGCTGTAGCAACTCGTCCTTCTTCCCACGTGTTAGCCAAAAATGTCCTCCAAGGAGCTCGTACTAGATTAGAAGAGAAGAAGATGTGATGATGAGTGAGTGAAATGCTCTCCAACTTTGACTGTATTTATATCCATCATTGAGGTGTGTGACACATCTGCTGGGGGTGTAAAACCTTAAGGCCGACCTGCACATATAATTTATTATAAATAATAAATTCAAAATAAATGTTCTGCTCATCGGATTAAGATAAATTTTATATGGATCTTACACCTCTTCGAAAGAGGAATCTAATAAAAATATTGGTATCTTCATCTGAGCATCACAACATGGAGTTTGGACCTAGTTGTCCAATTTTAACACTCCCTCTCAACTAGGGAGAACTCCATCCACTAGTGCAATCAAACATCGTGCGTCATCCCGCCGTAACTTGCTTTGCTGGCCTCTTATTTCAGAACAGAAGAGGGTCAGTCACAAAGACATCATCCCCTCGGCTGACAAATTCAGCCCAGAGGTCCGAAACCTCTAGCAGACTCACAAAGAGTCTCCGACCAACCCGAAGTTGGTTCTTCTGACCTGAAGTCAGGCGGAGGTCCGAAACCTCACTATACTTGATCCCAGATCAAGTGGTTGGACCGTGCCATCCTAGGTAGAGAGTACGGCAATCTCTGATGCGTCCATCAGTATTTGCTACTAGTCTCTAGCTTTTCCCACCTCATTGGCCAAATGAGAGGTACTTCCCATGAGCCCTGAACTCAATGGGTAGGATGCATACGGGGCACGGATAATGAGAGGTGAACCAACTCAATAATCACAACGGTGGGGTCCAAGCACACCAACAAGGTTTGGCAAGCCTAGCCTTGTGGTTGCTCATAGCTCCGAGAAGCTGTCCCCAAAGCCCCCCAGAGCTCCCAGAGCTCATCGTCCAACGGGACCCACATCATAGGGTCGTTCCACGATACCAAGATTCTCACGGAAGGTTAGGAACTTGACCTTCCCTAGGGGCTTAGTGAGAATATCCGCGACCTGCTCATCAGTTCCTATATGATCGAGCCTTACGGCGCCTCGCTGTACCATATCCCGGATGAAATGATACCTGATATCAATATGCTTGGATCGGTCGTGGAACACAGGATTCTCGGTCATGTGAATCCCACTCTGGTTATCACAGAGTATCACGGTGGTATCTAGCACATGTCCAAACAACTCACTAAAGAGCTTTCGCAACCAAACTGCTTCACAACAGGCCATACTTGCTGCAATGTATTCGGCCTCTGCGGTGCTCAAAGCCATCGACTTCTGCTTCCTGCTCATCCATGAGATCGAAGCAGAACCAAGATTGAAGCAGCATCCCGATGTGCTCTTACGATCCACCACACTGCCAGCCCAATCGGCATCAGTATATCCACGGAGTATCACACTCCCGGCAGTGTATCTCAGCCCATGGTTTATCGTGCCCCGAAGATATCTCAGAAAATTCTTGGCACCAACCCAGTGAAAGTGATGAGGCTCAACCATCTGTTGACTCAAAGTGTTCACTGCAAAACATATATCTGGTCGGGTGTTCACTAAGAACATCAAAGCTCCTATGAGTTGACGATACTCAGTAGGATTGGCCAAGATAGGCCCAGCAGCGCTGCCACTCAACTTCTTGAAGTTGAGTTCCTATAAATAATAAATTCAAAATAAATGTTCTGCTCATCAGATTAAAATCAATTTTAGATCGATTTTACACCTCTCTGAAAGAGGAATCCAATACAAATATTGGAATCTTCATCTGAGCATCACAAGATGGGGTTTGGACCTAGTTGTCCAAATTTAGCACTCCCTCTCAACTAGGGAGAACTCAGCTCCACTGATCTGATCAAACATCGTGCGTCATCCCGCCGTAACTTGCTTTGTTGGCCTCTTTATTTCAGAACAGAAGTGGGTCAGTCACAAAGACATCATCCCCCGGCTAACAAATTCAGCCCAGAGGTCCAAAACCTCTATCGGAGTCACAAAGAGTCTCCAACTTACCCGAAGTTGGTTCATCTGACCCAAAGTCAGGTGGAGGTCCGAGACCTCACTAGACTTGATCCCAGATCAAGTGGTTGGACCGTGCCATCCTAGATAGAGAGTACGACAATTTTTGATGCGTCCATCAGTCTTTGCTACTGGTCTCTAGCTTTTCCCACCTCATTGGCCAAATGAGAGGTACTTCCCATGAGCCCTGAACTCAATGGGTAGGATGCATACGGGGCACAGATAATGAGAGGTGAACCAACTCAATAATCACAATGGTGGGGTCCAAGCACACCAACAAGGTTTGGCAAGCCTAGCCTTGTGGTTGCTCATAGCTCCAAGAAGCTGTCCCCAAAGCCCCCCAGAGCTCCTCGAGCTCATCGTCCAACAGGACCCACATCATAGGGTCGTTCCACGATACCAAGTCTCTCACGAAAGGTTAGGAACTTGACCTTCCCCAGGGGCTTAGTGAGAATATCTGCGACCTGCTCATCAGTTCCTATATGATCGAGCCTTACGGCGCCTCGCTGTACCATATCCCTGATGAAATGGTACCTGATATCAATATGCTTGGATCGGTCGTGGAACACCGGATTCTCAGTCATGCGAATCCCACTCTGGTTATCACAGAGTATCACGGTGGTATCTAGCACATGTCCAAACAGCTCACTAAAGAGCTTTCACAACCAAACTGCTTCACAACAGGCCATACTCGCTGCAATGTATTCGGCCTCAGCGGTGCTCAAAGCCACCGACTTCTGCTTCCTGCTCATCCATGAAATCGAAGCAAAACCAAGATTGAAGCAACATCCCGATGTGCTCTTACGATCCACCACACTGCCAGCCCAATCGGCATCAGTATATCCACGGAGTGTCACACTCCCGACAGTGTATCTCAGCCCATGGTTTATCGTGCCCCGAAGATATCTCAGAAGATTCTTGGCACCAACCTAGTGAAAGTGATGAGGCTCAACCATCTGTTGACTCAAAGTGTTCACTGCAAAACATATATCTGGACGGGTGTTCACTAAGAACATCAGAGCCCCTACGAGTTGACGATACTTAGTAGGATTTGCCAATACGGGCCCAGCAGCGCTGCCACTCAACTTCTTGAAGTTGAGTTCCATTGGTGTTGACACGGACTTGCAGTCCACCATACCAAATCTTTCCAGAAGTTTCACAATGTATTTTCCTTGAGAAAGGAAAATCTCTTCAGGTCTCTGCCAGACCTCCAGGCCTAGGAAGTAGTGCATCAGTCCTAGGTCCTTCATCTCGAACTCAGCAGCGAGCTCCCTCTTACATTGATGAATGAGAGGGTCAGCACCTGTCAGGAAGAGGTCTTCCACATACAGCACTAGAATGAGAGGCTTCCCCTGCACAACCTTGAAGTAAAGGTTAGGATCAGCATTACTTCGAGTGAAGCCCAGCTTCATCAAGTAACTATCCATCCTCTCGTACCAAGCTCTGGGTGCTTGCTTTAACCCATAGAGGGCTTTATTCAACCTGCAGACATGAGTGTCTCGATCCTGAACTTCAAATCCCAGAGGTTGTTCCACATACACCTCTTCCTTTATTGCACCATGCAGAA